>OX422215.1:101211876-102411876 GCA_949130495.1 Sambucus nigra
GGGACATCATAAGAAAAAAATTCCAATTCCAAAGTTCCCAACCATTTCCATGTTAGCCAATACACCTTTAACCTGAAAAGTCCTATCGAGTCCGGAATGCTAAATTAATTATCGCGTGGAGAGCTAAGACACTAAAAGATAAATAAGAAAGATTGAATGAAGTGTATAAGAGGCAATGTTCCCATTTTCCAAAATTGCATTCCGATGAAGAGATCGTTTCACCATATATTTCTGTCCTTTCAACATAGTATGTATGAATTTGTGTTTTAATGCATTTACTCTTATTGACACGCATACCGAGAGAATAGCCACAGTTCGAGTGATTCGTTTGTGAAAGCATACCATGAACATTTGAATCAAAACGAATATTTGGAAAGCAACGTAATGATCAATCGGTGAAAATTCAAGGTTAATTTATGGCTGCACACACACACAAGACAAATTGAGACTTTTTTGAATATGAATTTATGGTAATTATTTTCCGAAAAGTTTAAATCTTACAATTTTTAAGTATTTTGATTTTCATCGAGTCTAAGTCGATTTTTTTAGGTATATTCACTGAAAACCCTCACGAGACAACACTCGTCCTACTAGGGTAACCTAGGGATTTAACGTCTTGTTAAATACGCTAAATGCAATCGATTGCCCGCGATAGAGGAATTCTATCCCAATAAAGTGCTTAAAAGAGTTGTGACGTTATTCCTTTTCTTTACATTGCTCAGGACGTGCAAAGTTCTAAGTCTGGGGGATTTGATCGGGCATAAATATTGTATATTTATGCCCTTAATTTCGGTACCTTTGTGAACCCGAGTGGTGCAATTGATATGGATTTAACTCATAATTATTCTACTAACCATCGTTGGCAAGTATTTCATGTTTTGTGTTTCTCTTCTGTGTTTTACAAGTAAAGTATGCAAGTGGTGCGAAAGGGAAATCAAAACAATGAAAGAAAGGCTAGAAAGGCAAGTTCAAGGGCATTTTCATAATTTTGGAGCCTGCTCCTAGAGTTGGGGCCAACTGGAAAGTTAAAGATCTCGGAACAAGGATAGTACTAGAAAAAATAGCACCCGAATTCGAGCTACGGTTAAAGAGTTATGATCATTTGAAGTTGAAAACAAATCCAAGAAAGAAAATAAGAAAGCATGAAAATAATTCTAAGTGTTGAATTTCCAGCAAGTTCCCCAGAACCACAGAATGAACCGGTTCGGGGTACATGCAGAACCGGTTCGGGGTACCTGATGCACAAATTTTCACATTAATGCAGATTGGTCCTAAGAGTTTTAATATGTTACAAACTCTTCAAAAACGTATTTTTATCTTTATAATGACTTGGAAAAGGGAGTTCTGAATAGTTTTTCATAGAGAGGAAGGTAGGAGTGTAGCTTAGAACCATAAAAAATAATTCTCCATCAAGTATGTACTTTTATTGTTTGAATTAAAAGTTTTCTTTAAATAAAGTTTGTTCCCTTCTTTCTTAATCTTGTAGTTAATTTATTTACAGGTTTTCTTTATTTTCTGGGTTTCCAATTCGTTTATACATGCTTAGAGATAATTTTCTTATTGATTCAATTTCATGCAATGTAGGATTCATGTTTTTAATTATTTGCACCATATTAGGCTAGATTTTTAAGGGTTGGTGTGCATGAACCCAACCCGATGTAATTTAGCCATGTAGAAACTAGGGTTGGAATTAAAATTTGAATGAATCGTGTTGTGTAGTTGTCACAACCATCATAGATCTTTTTACCTCGGTTGATAATAGGTAACGGTGGTGTTTAATGATGTGATGCGCGTGTAGCTATTGCGACACTGTTTTACTCATCCTTCGATTATGTATGATGTAGGCTTGAACCTCATATATGTAATGCTTGGGAGTACTAAAGACCGGGTTCAATTAAATTTCTAATTCAAAATTCTAGAATTCTATATGGTAATTTTACTAGGGTTTGGGGGATTCTCTTCCCAACCTGTTTTTTTCCTTCATTATTGTTAAGTCATTCTTAGTTAGTTAATTTTCTCACACAATTAATACAATAGTTTAATTTAGTTTGCACGTAGTTAATTAGTTATTTCCCGTCTTAATCATCTTTTTATTTCTTTTTAGAGTCAAATTTAGGTTAACCGTCGATCCTTCCGTCATCACGATTTTCTCGTCCTATTCCCCTATGGAGACCATCCCGACTTACCGGGTTTCTTACTAACATAATAGGCTTGCACTTGACCTTAGAGAGTACGCAATTGAGAAACACATTCTTAGTCGCATCACCTTACATGTAGGATTCGCCAGCACCTTCTAGGCAATCTTTCTCTACATACTTATACCGATGTGTTGAATGCGTCATTACTTTATTGGCAGGACCACCGTCTTCATAAGGGAAGCAAGCGGGGGTATGTGTCAAGTCAACAAGGTCGAATTGGGGGAAGAAATTGCTGTAATGACCCCACTTTTATATATATAGTTTGTTTTTACACTCTTGTGTTACTTATTATCTTATAAATTTTGTATTATTAGATATGTGGTATTATTGGCTATCAATATAACAAACCCGATTTTTAATTACGAAGAATCAACTGTAAATTGGATCAAATCGAAGTCTTATGACATATCTTAAGGTAAATAATAAGTTTTGGGTAGAAAATATAATTTTATGAAATTTTAAGGACTAAAATAAAAATATAAAATGGGCCATTTTGTAAATAAAATATTTTCAAGGACCTCTAAGAAATATTCAAAATATATAGTGTGAAATTTCCAAAATAACCTTTATGTGTGAAATTATCTTTATACCCTTATCACCTTTCCACCACGTGCTGGTCACTTCCACCCTACAGATGTCGTCTTTAGAGAGAAAGCTAAAACACTTGTCATCATTTGGCGATATTAACACTGTAAGACCACTCCAGATTGTGACACCTCGGTGTTGAATCACCACTCCAAAAAGCCTAGTCATTAGACATGTGTCAACACCGTAATACTTTTGGAAACCTATAAATAGGGCCTTAGGGTCCATTTGAAACTCACACCAATTCCTAGAGAATTATAGTAAGAAATAGTGATAGAAAGCTTGGGGAATATCTTAAGAAGGAGTTCTATAATTTCGAAGAAAGAATTCATTTCGTAGGTATGATTTTATTTTAATGTTATAATGTATTTTTATAGTTTTAATTTTGTGTTTTATAACTTTACTTAGTAGTTATGCTGGTAAAATACACTAAGGACTTCACTAATAAAAACTTAAAGTTTAGAAGAAATCCAAGTTGATTTTATGTAAACTTGTTTGAAATTATATATACGCTTTTAAAAAAAATGATTTTTTAAAAGTAATTTCTCGTTATTATGGAATCCCATTTAAGTAATTACAAAGTCAGGCCCGGTGAAATCATGTCTAAATGAGATGGTATTTAAGTGGTGCCCCTGTGACCCTCCATATCTACTGGGAATGAATCGTAAAATGTTCTATCTATAGGAGATGGTATTTTAAGCGTTGCCCCTATGACCCTCCATCTCTACTGGGAACCGACTGATTAGGAAGAACTATGAATTGAATCCTTTAATTACGATCAATGAGTTTCAAAATTTAAGAAAATGGTTTTTAGTAATCCTTTGAAACAAGTTATTATTAAAATACAATATGTGGACCGGACCTTGTTTAGAACGTATACTTAAACCTTTAACGTATTTGTTAGATTAACGTGCGATCGAAGACTCATTATCTATAATTTCGACCTCTATTTTAGGTGAGTACTCTATGCAATTTCTTGCGCATTTTGATTATATCATATTATGCAAACTATGTATTTTTTTGTGAAATGCTTTGATTCTCAAAATTCATCTCATACCGATGATTCCGTCATTTGTTATATGTTTATATCTCTCCATATAAACATCTAATTTGAATTATGAAATTATTGATTCGGCCTATGGAAACTCTCTTACTATATTGGCCTTGACTACTAGGCGGAAATATTTGGGTGGTACCTTCCCAGCTGGTTTATCGCTGGTGTGCCCTAAACAAGGCGTTGTTCTAGAAATCATGATTATCTGTGTGTGATGTTACCGGGTGTAAACATTTGGTAACACTATCTGTCTAGGTATTAGAGCGTACATGGCCACTAAAACTGAATAATTGACACATGCTCAATGGTTTTATCTACTCTGTTCTGAACTGTTTATTCTAAATATATATATTGTCATCTACTTTATATATATTACTTGAAATTACTATCTCTATGTATATACCTTTTGTTCTAATAGGTATTAATTTTCTGAAAAACCCTAGAATGTCTAGAGATTGAATCTCATTCGGCTTTTAGCTGACGTTGTATAAATAATCAATTTTCAGGAAATAATTGAGCTCGTGGATGGAACGAAAAAGGACTATGTTGAAGATTTAGCTTTTAAAGATCTTTTTGTTACCTTAAGTAGAAGTTTGTTTAATTCGATAGATCATGTTTAGCTCTTTGTGTCAAGTTGTAACTCGTTGATATTTTAATACAAATGAAGTTCCCTTTAGAAATCTCTGATGATGTAATTCCTTCACTTTCAGTATTTTACAATTCATAGCCATGTGATTATACTTCCGCCACATATAATTTTAAAAAGAAAAAATTTTAAGGCCAGAATATTGGATGCCTTGGTGGCATGTAAAGACACTCGTTCCCTACTATTTTTGGGTCGGGGTCGGGTCGTTACAGAGGTGGTATCAGAGCATAGGTTATGAACCCGTAGACTACTGAGCATAGGTTTCGAATGTTATAGATTCTATGTTTCCATCCTTAGGAGATAGTATTAAAAATGTAATTTATGTGATAACCCTCCCTATGTGTTATATTATTTATAATTGGTCATTTAGTTTTCAATATTGATATAGTATAGTAGATCTGACGTTTGGCCATGACTGTAGAAAATGACCAAGAGAAGATCATCAATGGGAACTAGTGATTCGAGTATAGAAGGACTAAAAGGTGCATACAAGGCAATTAAAAGTGTTGCAATGATTGTGGAGCGGCAGGTGAACAATGAAGTACCAAAGAATCTTGAACTAAGTAGATGTCCTATTGAACAGTTCAAGAAGTTGAATCCTCCATATTTTAAAGGTACTCCTAACCCCACCGAAGTAGAAAGTTGGGTGATGCAGATGGAAAAGATACTCGATGTTCTTAAGTGTACCGATGAACAAAGGGTGTCATTTGCAACATTTACGTTAGAAGGGGAGGCCGAACATTGGTGGAGAATGACTAAGAGAATACACGGGGAAAGGAATACTTACATAGGTTGGAATGATCTCTTAGTAGTCTTTTATGAGAAATATTTTTCGGAAACGGTGAAAGACGAAATGGAAGATGACTTCATGAGTCTGGTGCAAGGGAATATGACAGTTAGTCAATATGAGGAAAAGTTTACTGAGTTATCCCATTTTGCACGTCATGTTGTATCAAATGATGTTTCAAGAGCAAAGAAGTTTGAGCGTGGGTTAAGGTCGAATATTCGTAGTCAAATTTCCATCCTGAAATTAACATAATATATTGATGTCGTGACTATGGCACAATAGCTGAGAGGGATGGTGAGGAGTACAATCGAATTCGAGATGATAAGAGGAAGTTTGGGGAACAAAAAGGAAAGAACTCGTATAATAGAAATTTCTTTAGGAACACATCCAATGTTGGGGGATCTAGTGATAACAAACAGTATAATAACTAGATATGCAAACAATGTGGAAAGATGCATGGAGGACGACCTTGTTATAAGGATTCAGGAGCTTGTTTTTGATGTGGATAGAAAGGACATCAGATAAAAGACTGCCCAAACCCAGCAAGGGTTATGATAAAGCGTTCAAGTGCAAACAAGGATCAAGGCAGACAGGGTAGAGTTTTTGCACTTTCTGATACCCAAGCTTCCAATGCGGTAGTGTCAGGTACACTTTCTATATGTGCACAACCTTTTAAAGATTTAATAGATCCCAATTCTACCCATTCATTTGTATCTATACATGTATTAAATCGCTTTCATAAATTTCCTGAACCCTTGAATCATAACATACACGTTTCTACTCCTTCGGGTGAGTTATTGATGGGTAAATTACTATACAAGGCTTGCCCCATAGACATTGATAGTCATAAAATATTATTTGATTTGATAGTTTTAGACATTAGAGATTTTGAAGTTATTTTTAGGATTGACTGGTTAGCATCATATCATGCTAAAGTGGATTATTTTGAGAAGAGTGTTACTTTCCAAATCCCTCACCAACCAAAATTTAGTTCTGAAGGAACTGGCATCATATCTCCGATGTGTATTATTTCTGCAATGCAAGCCTATAGTTTTCTTAAGAAGGGATGTCAAGAATTTCTTGCAAATGTTACTAGTTTGCAGACGATAGGGCATAGCTTAGAAGATATTCCTATTGCTAAGAAATTTACGGATGTTTTTCCAGATGATTTACCAGGCCTACCTCCTAATAGAGAAATAGAGTTTCCCATTTACCTTATTACTGGAAACATGCCAATATCAAAACCACCATATCGTATGGCACCTTTAGAATTAAGAGAGTTAAAAGTTCAATTAGAAGACCTTTTAGACAAGGGTTTTATCAGACCAAGTATATCGCCTTGGGGTGCTCCAGTGTTATTTTTGAAAAAGAAGGATGGCACAATGAGACTATGTATAGATTATCGTGAACTGAATAAGGTAACCATTAAGAATAAATACCCCTTACCTCGCATAGATGACTTGTTTGATCAATTAGAAGGTGCACAAGTATTCTCTAAGATTGACCTTAGGTCAGGCTATTATCAATTGAAGATTAAGGATGATGATATTTCAAAATCATCTTTTCATACTAGATATGGTCACTATGAATTTCTTGTAATGCCATTTGGACTAACTAATGCACCAGCCACTTTTATGGATATGATGAATAGGATGTTTAGGAAATATTTGGATCAGTGTGTGGTTGTTTTCATTGATGACATCCTTATTTATTCCAAAATTATTGAAGAACACGAAAAGAATTTAGAGACGGTATTACAAATCCTTAGGAAAGAGAAATTATATGCAAAATTAAAGAAGTGTGAGTTTTGGTTGCCTAGTGTCTCTTTTCTAGGACATGTCATTTCCAAGGAGGGAGTGTCGGTTGACCCTCAAAAGATCAAAGCTATACTAGATTGGCCTAGACCAACTAATGTGATGGAGATTCGTAGTTTTCTTGGATTAGCAGGTTATTATCGAAGATTTGTTGAAGGATTTTCTAGTATTGCCAAACCTCTATCTAGGTTAACCCAAAAGAAGGTGAAATATGAATGGTCTGAGGAAGTCGAGAATAGTTTTCAAGAACTTAAAAATCGATTAGTAACTGCGCCAATTTTTACTAGTCCTTCCGGGATAGGGGGATTTGTGATTTATAGTGATGCTTCTAAAAAGGGGTTGGGATGTGTGCTAATGCAAAATTGAAAAGTAGTAGATTATGCCTCGAGACAGTTGAAAACCCATGAGCAGAATTATACAACCCATGACCTAGAATTAGCAGCTATAATTTTTGCTCTTAAGATTTGGAGCCACTATTTGTATGGTGAGACTTGTGAGATTTATAACGATCATAAGAGTTTGAAGTATATATTTACTCAGAAAGAGTTGAATATGAGACAAAGTAGGTGGTTAGAATTGATGAAGGATTATGATGTAAATATTCACTATCACCCGGGGAAAGCTAATGTAGTAGGCGATGCTTTATGTAGGAAGTCTACACCAAATTTAGCGTGTCTTATTACAAGCCAGGAAGCACTGTTAAGGGATTTGAGAAGTATGGAAATAGATGTATGTATCTATAGCAAAGGAGGAACAATCGCAAATTTATAAGTACAACACATGTTGATGGAGAGGATAAAAATTGCACAAGTAATTGACCCATAACTGAAGAAGATTAGGGAAGAAGCCATCGAGAGTAAGATAATTGAATTTTTGATACGAGATAATATATTGAGGTTTGGAAATAGAGTGTGTGTGCCATGTGATGCCGAACTAAAGAGGCAAATTTTGTAGGAAAGTCATTACTCAAGATTCACATTTCATCTCGGATGTACAAAAATGTATAGGGATCTTCGAGAAGTATTTTAGTGGAATAACATGAAGAGGGAAATATCAGAATTTATATCTCAGTGTTTGGTTTGTCAACAAGTAAAGGAAGAACATCACAAACCATCAGGATTAATACAACCCCTACCTATCCCGGAGTGGAAATAGGAACATATTACTATGGATTTTGTGACAGGTTTACCGAGGAGTTCAAATGGTAATGACTCTATTTGGGTAATTATTGATAGGTTAACTAAACTGCTCATTTTATTTCCATTAAGATTACCCATTCTTTAGAGAAGTTAGCTAAGTTGTATGTGAGGGAAATTATTAGGCTTCATGGAACCCCAATTTCAATTGTTTTTGATCGTGACCCTAGATTTTTGTCTCGCTTTTGGAAAAGTTACAAGCATCCATGGGAACACAATTGAATTTCAGCTACACTTTTTATCCTCAAATAGATGGACAATCTGAGAGAGCCATTCAAACCTTAGAGGATATGCTTAGGGCATGTGAACTTGATCAGGAAGGGAATTGGAATGATCATTTACCGTTAGTGGAATTCGCGTATAATTATAGTTATCAAGCAAGTATTCAAATGACTCCGTATGAGGCACTTTATGGTAGAAGGTGTCATTCCCCTACATGTTGGGTGGAAGTTAGCGAAAGAAAATTATTGGGACCAGAATTGATTCATATCACAACAGAGAAGGTGAAATTAATACAAGACCGACTTCGAACCGCTCAAATCCGTCAAAAGAGTTATGTTGACAATCGACACCGATAGTTAGAATTCGAAAGAGGAGATTATGTTTTCTTGCGAGTATCGCCTGTAAAGGGAGTAATACGATTTGGGAATAAAGGGAAGTTGAGCCCAAGATACATAGGATCTTTTGAAATCCTTTAAAGGATAGGAGCTGTTGCGTATAAAATAGCCTGACCACCTGAACTCCCTAGTGTACATAATGTGTTTAACGTATCAAAGATAAAGAAATATGTCCCATATCCAAAACATATCTTAAGTCATGAGACTCTTCAAGTTAGAGAAGATTTGTCATACATTGAGCATCCAGTGGAAATCTTGGACCATAAAGATCAAATATTACGAATCAAGGTTATTCCACTAGTCAAAGTATTATGGAGGAATCATTTTATTAAAAAAGAAACATGGGAGCGGGAAGATGAAATAAAGGAGCGATATCCATACCTTTTTGGGAATTAATGTAAGTAAAGTTTGGGGACCAAACTTTTTATAAGGAGGGTAGGATGTAATGACCCCACTTTTATATATATAGTTTGTTTTTACACTCTTGTGTTACTTATTATCTTATAAATTTTGTATTATTAGATATGTGGTATTATTGGCTATCAATATAACAAACCCCATTTTTAATTACGAAGAATCAATTGTAAATTGGATCAAATCGAAGTCTTATGACATATCTTAAGGTAAATAATAAGTTTTGGGGTAAAAAAATATAAATTTATGAAACTTTAAGGACCAAAATAAAAATATAAAATGGGCCATTTTGTAAATAAAATATTTTCAAGGACCTCTAAGAAATATTCAAAATATATAGTGTGAAATTACCAAAATACCCTTCATGTGTGAAATGACCTTTATACCCTTATCACCTTTCCACCACGTGCTGGTCACTTCCACCTTACACATGTCGTCTTTAGAGAGAAAGCTAAAACACTTGTCATCATTTGGTGATATTAACACTGCAAGACCACTCCGGATCGTGAAACCTCGGCGTTTAATCACCACTCCAAAAAGCCTAGTCATTAGACACGTGTCAACACCGTAATACTTTTGGAAACCTATAAATAGGGCCTTAGGGTTCATTTGAAACTCACATCAATTCCTTGAGAATTATAGTAAGAAAGAGTGATAGAAAGCTTGGGAAATATCTTGAGAAGGAGTTCTATAATTTCGAAGAAAGAATTCATTTCGTAGGTATGATTTTATTTAAATGTTATAATGTATTTTTATAGTTTTTATTTTGTGTTTTATAGCTTTACTTAGTAATTATGCTGGTAAAATACACTATGGACCTCACTAATCAAAACTTAAAGTTTAGAAGAAATCCAAGTTGATTTTATGTAAAGTTGTTTGAAATTATATATACTCTTTTAAAAAAAATGATTTTTTAAAAGTAATTACTCGTTATTATGGAATCCCATTTAAGTTATTCCAAAGTCAGGCCCGGTGAAATTCTGTATAGATGAGATGGTATTTAAGTGGTGCCCCTGTGACCATCCATCTCTACTGGGAATGAATCCGAAAATGTTCTGTCTAGAGGAGATGGTATTTAAGCGGTGCCCCTGTGACCCTCCATCTCTACTGGGAACCAACTGATTAGGACGAACTATGAATTGAATCCTTTAATTATGATCAATGAGTTTTAAAATTGAAAAAACTGGTTTTTAGTAATCCTTGTCAAGAAGTTATTATTAAAATACAATATATAGACTGGACCTTGTTTAGAACGTATACTTAAACCTTTATCATATTTGTTAGATTAACGTGCGATCAAAGACTCATTATCTATAATTTTGACCTCTATTTTAGGTGAGTAGTCAATGAAATTTCTTGCACATTTTGATTATATTATATTATGCAAACTATGTATTTTTTTATGAAATGCTTTTATTCTAAAAATGCATCTGATACCGATGATTCCGTCGTTTGTTATATGCTTATATCTCTCCATATAAACATCTAATTTGAATTATGAAATTATTCATTTGGCTTATGGAAACTCTCTTACAATATTGGCCTTGACTACCAGGTGGAAATATTTGGGTGGTACCTTCCCAGCTGGTTTATCGTTGGTGTGCCCTAAACAAGGCGTTGTTCCATAAATCATAATTATTTGTCTGTGATGTTACCGGGTGGAAACATTTCGTAACACTATCTGTCTGGGTATTAGGGCGTACATGGCCACTAAAACTAAATAATTGACACATGCTCAATGGTTTTATCTGCTCTGTTCTGAAGTGTTTATTCTAAATATATATATTTTCATCTACTTTATATATGTTACTTGAAATTCCTATCTCTATGTATATACCTTATGTTCTAAATTGAATAGGTATTAATTTTCTGAAAAACCCTGGAATGTCTGGTGATTGAATCTCTTTTGGCTTTTAGCTGACGTTGTATAAATAACCATTTTTCAGGAAATAATTAAGCTCATGGATGGAACGAAAAAGGACTATGTTGAAGATTTAACTTATAATGATCTTTTTGTTACCTTAAGTAGAAGTTTGTTTAGATAGATAGATCATGTTTAGCTCTTTGTGTCAAGTTGTAACTCGTTGATATTTTAATACAAATGAAGTTCCCTTTAGAAAGATCTGATGATGTAATACCTTCACTTTCAGTATTTTACGATTCATAACCATGTGATTATACTTCCGCCACATATAATTTTGAATAGAAAAAAATTTAAGGACAGAATATTGGATGCCTTGGGGGCATGTCAAGACACTCGTTCCCTACTATTTTTGGGTCGGGGTCATGACAATTGCAATGGATCATCATCATCTATGGGGCAACAGTGACAGAGTGATACAAACTCGTAGTAGGGGAACTATGCTGAGCAACAAAGATCGGGAGGATTTTGCTTTGGGTAGGGTGGTAATAGACAGGGCTGTCAGGTCCAATAGCACAATCAGCAGGTCCACTAGGGCCAAGGGAAATATGGTAACAATCATCAGAATCGTGGCTAGTAGGGTCGAAATGGGGGAAAATTTGCTAGTAGATGCTTCACTTGTGGTAAAATTGGCTACAGGTTACAAGATTTCCCAGTTAAGGGAAAGATACCCCATAAGCAGGGCGTGTATCAGAAGCCATAGAGTCCTATGTTTCTTGATACCCTTCCAGCACCGGAACAAGTAGTAGCCTTACGTTCCATTGCTCCCACTACCCCACCACAACAGGGGAAGTTACAATATGGGCGTGTGTACAACATCCATCTGGCAGCAGTTCAATAGCCACCACCTGCTATTGAGGGTATGTTTTCTATTTGTGCGGCTATAGGACGTATTTTGTTTGATACTGGGGCTTCACAGTGTTTCATAGCCACTAGATTTTCACTGGCCACAGGGTTGTTAGACACAGGCAACTATACTATTACTTCTGTAAACTCACCGATGGGTAGTGGGACACCTATTTTCTTTATATGCCAGGGTGTGGGTATAGAGATTGGGAGTCTGATTTACTAGCCATTATGCTTGTCTTAGACATGTCCGAATATGATGCTATTGTTGGAATGGATTGGCCTATTGCTTATAGAGCCATTATTTATTGCTTTGGTAGGAGCATTATATTTGTTATCCCAGGTCAGGAGATGTTTTTATTGCCGATGCCTCGGCTCGAGGGAGGTTGTCCACTCATCTGTATTATATAGAGGAGGGTACCTCTATGGGAGTTATGATTCCCCTTGATTCGATTCCTATTGTCTGGGAGTTCACAAATGTGTTTCAAGACATACTATGGTTATCGCCGCATAGGGAGATTGAGTTTTTGATTGATTTAGCACTGAACACTCGATCGATAGCCTGTTCCCCATACCGTATGGCTCCTGCAGAGATGAGGGAGTTGAGAGATCAAATTGAGCAGTTACTGGGATAGGATTTCATCCGTAATCACCCTGGGGTGCCCCAATTCTATTTGTAAAGAAGAAGTATGGATCCCTACGATTGTGAGTGGAGTATCAGGAACTTAATAAAGTCACGATTTGGAACAAGTTTCCATTAACCCACATCGATGAATTATTTGATCAGTTGAGAGGAGCAACGTACTTTTCCAAGATTGACTTGAGGCATGGATATCACCATTTGCTGATTAGGGAGCGGGGTGTGTCGAAAACTTCTTTTCTGACACGATATGGATCTTATGAATTTTCGGTTATGCCATTCGGGTTGACCAGTGCCCCGACTGTATTTATGGACTTAATGAATAGGGTGTTCAAAGAGTTCCTGGATCAGTTTGTCATTATTTTCATAAATGACATCCATGTTCATTATTGTATTGAGGAGGAGCATGCCGAGCATTTGTGAAAAGTCCTATAGACACAACGAGAGCATCAATTATATGCCAAGTATGAAAAGTATGGGTTCTCACTCTGGGAGGTGCAAGTTCTGGGTAATATAGTGTCGGAACAGAGTATTGTAGTGGATCCTTGCAAAGTATCAGTGATTATGGAGTGGGGATAACCCACGACACCGAATGAGGTCCGTAATTTCTTAGGACTAGCTGGTTATTACAGACAGTTTATCCCGGGCTTTTCAAAGAACGCAGGTTCGATGACCAATCCAATCCATAAGGGTGTACCATTGGTTTGGGATGATGCATGTCAGCTAGTATTTGATGAACTGAAGAATAAGTCAAATTCAACACCCGTACTAGCACTGCCCAGACCAGGAGTGGAGTACCTAGTGTACACTCACACATCATTATAGGGACTTCGTGGGTTGTTACAATAGGAAGAGCAGACTATATCTTATGCCTCTAGGAAGCTTAAGCCTCATGAGAAGAACTACCCTACCCATGACTTGGATCTAGTAGTAGTCATATTTTCCCTACGGATATGGAGATATAATTTTTTGGGGGAGAAATTTTGCCTATTCACGGATCACAAGTCATTATAGTATTTTTTCAGTCAAAGAGAGTTGAATATACGACAACACAAGTGGCTGGAATTCATGAAGGATTATCAGTTTGAGATACATTATCACTCGGGGAAAACTAACGTGGTATAATACACATTGAGTCATAGGCCTTAGGGTGAACTAGTCGTGGTGTGGAAGGCTAAATGGAAGGAACTAGGACATCATGATGCCATTGCTTAGTCATTTATATCAGTTATGATTGCTACTCCTCAAATTGTGATGAGGATAGTATAAGCACAGGCAGGGAATTCATTTTGTCAGGAGAAAATTTGACATCTTTTAACAGTAGACTGATTGTTCGGGAGGGGAAGAATTGTGGCATGCATTCATGTCAGAGTCGCATGGATCCCAATTTATGGTGCATCCCAATGGGGGTAACATGTACCAAGATATGTAATGACAATATTAGTGGAGTGGGATGAAGAGAGACATTGATGAGTTCGTGTATAAATATAGTACCTGTCAGTTAGTGCAGGTGGATCACTAGAAGCCAACTGGGCTTCTTCATCCGCTAGACATTTTAATGTGGAAATGGGAAATATTTCCATGGATTTTATGACTAGGTTACCTACTACTCAGAGGGGTCACAATTACATATAGGTGATTGTGGATATTTTAACTAAGGTAGCTCATTTCTTTCCGATTTGGACTGATTTTGCGACATAGTAGTATGCACATCTCTTTATAGCCGAGATAGTCAGGTTACATGGGGTACCACTTGATATTGTGTCTGATCAGGACACGATCTTTATCTCTTAATTATTGGAGAGTTTTCATGAGGCCATGGATATCAACGTACGATTGAGTGAAGCCTATCACTTGTAGACGGATGGGAAAACCCAACGTACTAACCAGATGCTAGAGGATATGTGATGCATGTTTATTCTGGATTTTGGAGGGAGTTGGGAGCAGTACCTTGGACTGGTGGAATTTCCTTGTAATAATTCCTACCAGTTTACAATTGGTATGACACCATTTAAGGCATTGTATGGTATACCTTGTTGCTCTCTTGCATGTTGGTTAGAGGTTGGGGACAATAAGCTACCTGGGATAAAAGTGATTTAGGATACGTCTGACAGGATTTAAATGATCAGGAGTCGCATTCGGGTAGCCCAGGATTGACAGAAAGGTACACTGATGCTGAGTGATTCTTCAGGGAGTTTAATGTGGGGAAGTAGGTGTTATTGCGGGTATCTCTTATGAAGGGGATCATGAGATTAGGGAATAAAGGAAAATTGGATCCGAGATATGTAGGAACATTTCTTATTATTGAGAGGGTTGGACCAGTAGCGGACCGACTTGGTCTGTCGGAGCAGTTGCATCATATACATGATGTGTTCCATGTTTTTTCGCTGATGTTGTATCTCGAAGATAAGTTGCCTTACTCATATTGCGTTGGAGGAAGTTGATTTGTAGCTAGATAGTTCTTACGAGGATCGACTAGTGGCAATCTTATACCACATTGAGAGACGTTTGAGATCGAAAGTAGTTCCCCTTGTGCGTGTTCAGTGGATATACCAAAATGTGGAGGAGTATACTTGGGAGCGCGAGGATGATATGCGCGACCGATACCCGTAGTCATTTCTACCTAGTATGGCTTTTTTTGAATTTCAGGACAAAATTTCGTTATTAGAGGGGAGTATGTAATACCCTGTAGTTTAAATGATTTTTAAAATGGGATTAATAAGGATTAATTGTGAGATAATTCAAAAATTAATCCAGATTTAAATATTACTCGGGAATAAAGTAATATCTGATTTATGTGAGTATTACTTAGTGATTAAAAGTAATATATGATTATGACTTTACATATGATGACGATTTAATAAAATTGTCGCAAGTGATGAATACGGTAATTACAGGAATTAAGTCGGGACACGCGTGAGTGTCGTGTCAGGCCTAAATTTAAGGGAATTAAATGTAAAATATTTTTATGTCATCCAAATGGTTGTTTTGACTGTGTCAGGGTGTCTGGAAGGGTTCAAAGAGTTAGAAAAGTCTACTTGGGTATTTGATTTGGGTCTCGGGACACTTTTGAACCGAATAGACACCCCGGAGGGGGTAAATTTAAATGGGAGGTGAATAGTAACCACGAAAATTGAGGATTATTATATAAGTCTGAAAGGTGGTAACATTCATAGTTCATTCATAAAACTTAGAGAGAAAGACATATGGGAGAGTAAGAGATTTCTCTGAAAGTGAAGAGACATCTCTAGGAAGCCAAAAAGCTAAAGGTCATTCTACACCACCACCGCCACCATCACCGAAAGTTGGCCGAAAAAGGGAGATGACCACCAGTAGGCTATCATCCCCAGAGGTTCAGATCTAAAATTTAAAGGCAAGTGCTTTAACCTGTTCAAACTTATCTTATATAATGTCCATGTTTGGATAGTTGTAGAATTCGGAAAAGTTGCATGATTTGGAGATAAACCATGATGATTTAACTTGATTCCTTGAAATGAGAAACATGTAGGATTAATCTCTTTTGATTATATACTTTAATCCACGAATATGGAATCATTTGAGGAATAAAATATGAGTTTTATAGATTGTTCTTGAAGAAATGATAAATATGAGTTTTCTAAAAATTATAGAAAATAATATATTTTAATCCAAACTTGTTAATGATTTTGGGTTGTTTAATTATTGGAGATCATTTACATGTATTGTTATATCATTTAGAATAAGTTATAAGGAGTTTGGGATTGTAAACTAGAATATTTGTGGATGAAAATGGTTAAACCCATAGGTCATATATGCAGAAATAGTAGGCTCATACATGTTTGGTCGATCGATCGATCGATCGATCCAGACTTTCGATCGATTGACAATCCCAAAATACATATGTTGATTTTATTTAGGGTTTGATTCAATTTTGCACTTCCGAGGATGCTTAGTGTAAATTTAATATAGCATAATGGGATTTAGGTAAGGTTAGTAGGGTGGTAATTAAGATCCGTAAATTATTTATGTGTGGAATTAATCCTTTAAAATAAAATAATGGATTAAAAGTTAATTAAAGTTTATCGAAGAATAAACTCATTTGAGGATAATTTGAATTTGTAAAAATTCAGGATTTGGGATGACATAGACTAATAGGGTTTTGATAATTACGTACTAAATTTATTTGAGGAATAATGGATAACTTTTGAGTGATGGGAAATCTCAGGAAATATATGGTAATAAGTAAAGAAATAATCTATAAATACGCAAGATATTATAGAGAAAAATGTACTACGTGTGGAATTATCATATGGGTTGTGGGAATACCTTATTGATATTATATAGGTGGGATGAATACCTATATTATTATTTGCCTGACATACCTACACTGCTTGCTATCGGAGTGGAGGTTTCACGTTTTGGTCTTGTCCTGAAAAGCCCATTTGGGGGGGATTTTAGATTCGTACCTTTAGCGTAGGACCTTGGACACGCCCAATCGATGTGAATGATAGTTAAGACAGTTGAATGGGAGTGTAGGTATGTGCGTGACACATTCAGGTGGGGAGTATGCTCGTCTCCAAATATGTGTTTTATGGTTTCTAGAGAGAAGTTGAGCCAATAGTCATTTTTTACAGTGAGAGATGTAACCTGACATGATAGCAAAGTATGCATGCACCACAACTGTGTTTAGGAGGTGACGTATTAGTATTTATTATAGTGTGATGAATATATATACTATGATGTGATCTACTGTGTGAATTAGTAGATAAATGAATAATAAATTAGGGATTGAATTAAGTAAGTGAATGCTTAATCCTTGAAGGTCTAGTTCATCTTAAAGAGAAATGAACATGTTTAATTCATAAAAGTATTGTGTGGGAAATACGTGATAATAAGAAAATATATAATAATAATTGAGAACCTTATTTAGGGAGATAATAAGGTAAATTAGGCAAGCACACTAGATGAGAGGTGAGATTCTCAAGTGAGTGCCGAGAACTAACATGTACATAATACCAACTTAATTGTAGTTTTTAAGAACTTAATATTTTTTAAAATATTTTACAATCAACCTCTTACCCGTTTACTTGCATATTCTCTTCTTTAATATATTTATTACACCAGGTGCCCAGCATCAGGGATGCCCGACTTAGAGGATGGATATTTTGACGTGTTCTGGAGATGCAGCTTTGGATTAGACGATCTTATTTCAATGATTCCTATCTTTGTAGTACTTGGTTCTTGTAGGAAATGTTGCCCAGACTTTAGTTATCTCATTTCAGTTATGGATATTGTATTTCTTTTTTGTCAGTACTTGTGTTTTCGTTTGGTTTGGATGGTGATATTGAAATATTTAAACTAGGGAGTTTATTCCAGTTAAATTTTATTATTAGTTTTTAATTCAGTGGTAGTGGGATATTTTATATCTAGTTCAGTCTTGTTGAATGGATTTAACAAAAATAGTATTTCCTAATTATTATTTTGAAAACATTCCTATGGATGACCTCACTCTATCTTTTCCATGATATTAGTTGGAGAATTTCGATCTCCATTTATATATACACATGCACACATTTTATGAAGAAATTAAGAAAAATAGTAACACAAGCCCATGAGAGACCAAAAGGGAAGGATGGGTGCCTAACACCTTCTGATTTCGTAACTTATCCCCCAAACCTCTAAACTGTTAGTTTCGTAAGGATCAGTTTATCTTTGATGCCACTCTCTCGAGGCTGCGACATGTTATTTTTCCTATTTTGTACAGAATAGGCTAGCAACTCCATCTCTTTATATCACCCCACAATGACGACGACTGAAGTGCTCGAAGAAAAGGGCATGATACATTCCCTCCCTCTCTAAGTTCACAATCATGAGAATTGAAACCCCAGAGATGGGAGGAAAGATCCAAGGAAGGGATGGCCACACCTGTAGTGCTAGATTCATTTGTAGCTAGCAAGAACAGTGGTTGGTGATGACAAAAATTCAATATGTAATCAAGAATCATCTAAGATTACATTTTATTAGTAAAAAAAAGTCATAAACATAGTCTTAAATTTGAAAAGGAGAATGAGAAAAACAAAATATGGGCACAAAAAGATCAAGAAGATATGAAAGTGTGGTCGAAAAAGAAAAAGAAAGAACAAAATATGGAAAACTTATATATATATATATATAGAGAGAGAGAGAGAGACAGAGAGAGAGACAGAGAGAGAGAGAGAGAGAGGGAGAGAGAGAGAAAGAGTCTTACATTGAGATGGAGAAACATATCGATAGATTGATAGTGCTTGTGGAAGGGTTTTCAGGTGTGATCGATAGAATCCCTTTGGTCCTAGGTGATTCCCGCTGGTGAGATGTTTTGTTGCACATATATTTATAGTAGGGTTTGACTGTGTGTTGCATTTCAACCAACAATTTATATTCAAAAATGAAAATCTAGCCAAACAATAACTTTCAAAAGTTTTTAGGGTAAGATTTGAGTGTGTGGCATTCTAATAAACAATTTAGATTAAAAAATGAAAATTTAACCAAAGCAGAACTTGAACTAAAACATTCCTTATCACCAAGTGAGTGAACTTTTTCAATATATACACATATAGTATGTGTAAGGTTGAGAATAGATAAAAGCTAAAACAAAAAGAAAAATATTGGAGATATTAGTATAATATATAAGATCGCCATGTATAAAGTGATAAAAATAATGTTAAAGAAAGATAGACAAGGATAAGATACCATACCTGAATTGAAGCTTCTTCACTGAGGCTCTTTATTTATCTATACATTGTTAGTGGATAAAAAACTATTGAGAAATATACTTTTGAATATAGTTTGGGAAAATCAAGAAGTAGATATTTTAAAATGTTAACATCAGACCATGAACTAAGTATAGAATTGCAAAAAAAAAATGCATAGTAAAGCTACAAAAAATTTTGAATGAAGAAAATAATAAAAACCTCAATCACATTAATTGTACATCAATCTGGTCATCTGAATGAGGGAGTTATAGGGATTTGAAAGAAGAAACAAATAAATCGGTTGAATAAATGGATTATTCATACATTTTATATCCTTTGAGCTATAGATGTTTTATGAGATCCAATAAATCCCAATCGCAATCTCTCTATATGTCTTTCTAATGAGTAAGAAATTCCATTCTCCACCCTTTTTTGGTTTCATCAAAAGTGAGTGAAACTGATGATTTAAGAGATATGCAACCAACTATGCCTATAATATAGTTATTTCACACTCCCTTGTTCTCACTGTATCATCGTGAAATGGAGACGAATGAACATGTTTGAGGAAATTATGAGCCATTCGCGGAAGGGGAAAAATGATGCAACTACTTATAGAGATGAAATGATATAAGGTAATGAAGCATACTAAAGAAATAGAAGAAGTGGATGGGAGAAAGAAAATAGATGTAATATATTCTGAAATTAAGGGTGGAAACCAATTGTTTTATCCATGGTATATTTGTTGTTATTGATGGTTAAAGGAGATAACATTAGTATTATTACTAAGTTTTAGCCGCGTGCGATGTGTGGGCGATTCCAAGTTCTTATTATATAATGAACTACAAACAGACTTACAAAGCTACATAATAATAACATAAAAATATTTAAATAAGAAAATGAATGGAGCACACACACACAGAGACATATATATATATATATATATATATATATATATATATATATACACTAGGGTATGCCCGTGCCTGAAGGCACGCTGATAATTTTGAAACTTATAAAGTCGTGTCTTGATTCAATAGCAAGTGCTCTCGTCAAAACTATCATTGGTCTCGAGTTCGCGTCCAAAAAATTCATCCTCAAATAGGCATAACTTTCTCCTCAAAAGATGATCCTGTGCCTGAAGGCACGCTCATAATTTTGAAAAATAGAAAATCGTGTATAATATAAATAGTAAATATTTTATATATTAAAAGTGTAAACAATTTAGGCAAAATTTTATCTATTTGTAATACTATCCAACCTATTAAAGAAAACAAAACACTCCAATGACAATAATATTAGTCCGTCTTGGACCTCCTAATAATGGTAAACTATCAAATAAAAAAAATCAGGCAAAATAACATTTGATTATAGGGCGATTCACCTTGGTTGAGAAATAAAAAAATAGTTAAAAATATTAGTAGTATCTTGGACCTCGCATAAACATTGTCATCAACATCAAATACTAATTCAAGTCAAAGAAAGTTCTTTCTTACAATACCAATGTATAAACATTTTATAAAATTTTGACAAAGTCCCCTTTGTTTATAGGACTATCCGCACTGTTTAAGAAATAAAAAATACTCAAACAACAACAATATTAATAATCCTTTATATGTATACAAATTGGTTATACACATATGCAAATTGGGTAGGGCTCTGAAGTGTCTTTCACGTTTCCTAGTCCGACATGGTATTTTCTGAAACACCTGTGAGGCAAACAAATAAAAAATTATAATTAACCAAATGAAAATACAATCAAATGATCAATTAAGATAAGAATCGAAAAAGTTAGTCACTATGCATTTCAATTGCCAAAAAATATTTAGGCGATTAACTGTAATTCATGTAAGGGGAGATTATGGATTACCTAAACAACTGACAACCTAGCACCATCCCTTTTTAGAAGCACTGACAACCTGCACCCATTGTCGTCAACAAATACGCATGAGAGAACAAAAGGTATTTAAGCCATGTATATGTTGAAAGCCATGTACTTGTTGAAAGCGCCCCTCATTCACATGGAAAGTTTGTGTCAGGTAAATCAGTGAAATAAAGATGGTTCATTTGTTTTGTATATTAAGAAGTACTGTCAAACATAATTTATTTTCACTACTAAGCATAACTCATATGGGGGTAGCAAGAAGTACTGTCAAACATAATTCATATGTATTGTCAAACAACGAATATTGTCATATGTACTGTCAAACAAATAAGCATAATTCATATGTACTTTCAAACAACGAATACAGTACATGTTAAATAGAAAAAAATTAATAAAACATAAACCATAATGGAAAAATAAAAAAGTAGTAATTATCATAACTTTCCACGAAGCTATTCTCGTTCAGAAAAAAATAGAAACTAACTAAATATCATACCTTTCCAGGAAGCACAATGCTATATTTCCTCCAGGATATTTTTGAAAAACACTATGAAATGTTGTTGCAAGCTGATCCACGATTGCTAATGCTGAGCCATAAACTTTTCCCAACTCAGGCATCTCCATATTTCGATCCAAACATCTATGGTTGGAATAATTTTCCATTTGTTTCGAGACAGCGTACCCTCGAATTCTCTCATTTAACTCAATTTCACCCTGTTCCAAATTTCCCCACATCTGTTGATGTTGATGTTGGTGTTTCTCCATTCAATCAGTTTAATAATTTCAAACCTGTAACCGTTCGCATAGCTGCGACTGTGCATAATTGTAAACGGTAGTAATCATAACTGGTGATCAGTTGCAGATCTTAACTTTCAGCCTAAAAACAGAGCGTAAATGTATTAGAAATAAATAAGTAATGAACAATAAAAATATTTGGTTATGTTTCTAAAATAGAATGACTCGATTTGGTACTTGAACTGCACAATTAAGAGAAAGAAAACTCAATCTCGTCGACTTTATTTTTTTATTTATGATAAAAGATTGCAACTTGGTTAACAACAAATAATAATTATTATTATTATGGGCAAGTGATGTCACAAAAATACATGACTTTCATCATCTCTTTTGCAGGAGAAGGTAGGCCAGCATGGTTAACAAAACTACATACCATGCTGTTACTTATGGTAGGCTGCCATAACGCAACTATGTGACGTCGCTGAAATAAATACGACGGGAAATTTAGAACGCTTACAGAAGAAATAGATAAATAATCGATGGAAGATGTAGCTGGAAGTGATTGTGATGGGTACGTACTAGAAACGACAGTGATTACGATGGGAACTTTAGAACGCTTGGAATGCTTTTAAGTATTTGATCGGTCAATCGAACGCTTGGGGTTTGATTTTGTCTCGCTGTACCTGTTCGATTAACCAAGATATCTCCATTCTCATCTATACTAAATTAATTTATGTTCCAATAGTTGGATCTGCAAACCATAAACATAAATAGTTGAGAGATCTAAAGAAAAAATACCGGCACTAAGGTCTACAATAATTACCAATAAACCCAATATTTAATTTATTAGTTTTCAATATTTTAAATTAGTATGGTCTAAAGGAATGCAGCTAAAGACTTGTAGAAAACATAAGTAATCAAGTTTGAGCATAAAAATCTTCAATCACAGGTCGAACAACCAATAGTATCCTTACTAAATGCACCTTATCTTCCCAAAATAAATTTCCAAATGAATGTCTTCCCCGCACTCTTAGTAGGGAGCATAAGGTTACCTTGAAATTTAACTTCTTTTCAGTATGGAGCATAAGATTACCAAATGATGCTTGCACTCTCATAGTTATGCCTAGTGGATCTTTAACACATGACACGTAGATAGATTGCACCTGGACCACGTTCGTCAATGTTCTCGATATTGTCACGCACTTCTTTAATTAGGGAATGGGGATGGAAGCCAGACTGAAGTTTGATAGTAAGTGGTTTATTTTACGGTGATGGCATGTGCATTTACCGCTACTCATCCAGCTGATAGCAGGTCATTGTAGTAGATGGAGCAAACGAAGCCCACGTAATCTTTCATATCTATGTCATATATGAGTCCCGGATCTGCGACTCTATTAGGATCAACATGACCACCTCCATAGTCAAATGGATCTGCTTGTGTTAAAAACAAAGTTTACAATAAGGCCATGACTGGTGAATCTTCCGTGAGATGATAAATAGAGAACTACAATGAAAATGCAAATGAAAAATGCTAATTTCAAATGATCAAATAGTTAAGAGTAAATGTCAAAATTAGAGCACTTAATGTGGGAGCCACCCTAGCAATAGTGTCCCGATATAGTTGAATGCAATCTTCAATCAGAGCACACAATGGGTGATTTTCTTCAGCATTTTTCTTGGAAATCAATTACACCGCTAAGGTGGAATCTGTCAAAACAATGGATCCAGACCAACCTCTTTCTTTTATGAGTTTTAAATCGTGATAGATCACTTTCAGGTCAGCTTGGAGAATAGTCACTTTACCCTTCATATTGCCGTAGAATTCGTCCACCCAATCTCCTTGATCATTCCTATCGATGCCTCCATAGCTGCCTCGTCCCGTGATATTATTACGTCATCCATCTGTATTTACTTTCATAGTACCTGCAATAGGAAACTTCCACGCTATTAGAGTCGATTTATATTCAACTACTAAATGAAGTCTATAAGAAAAAATAAATATGTATATATATATACACACATTTTATCTAACAACATAAATTTAGTGGAACAAAGGAAACCCCATAGTTACAAATCGATAACAAACAAAATAAGGATTTAATAGATTTAAAGACTATGGTGGTAGTTTACCTATATAATTTTTCAATTGTAGCAGACTTCCATTAATAAAAAAACCTCGAGCGATTTCTGAAATGAAAATAACAAACAAACAAACAAACTGAAGAGCGAGAGATTAAAGCTACAAGATCCATTCTAAGGGTAACATATATTCAAGAATGCCCTCCACTTTTAGCAGCCAATCATGTCTCATGTCTTGGATTAAAGCACCCTTCATCATGTTAGCACGGTTAGCTGCTGTGCCATTTGGACAGTTAAGAATAGTAAATGAACTAATATGCGCTGAACCTCTCATAGATTGTGTGCATATAAAAAAGATCCCAAAAGAGGAGAAAATGAAGAATTATACAAATATCAACGGCAATAATATGAAATTTTATACCATCTCCTGCCTAGTTTATAATAAAGGTTAATTTGCAACAAAATAAATTGGATCAAAGACCCAAGTCTAGGGAGAGAGTAGGTGCCTTCGTCTTTGATTCTACCGAAGGATCACAAAGTCCTAAACCTCAAGGTTGTTCAATATTAAAAAAATATTTTTCTTCGGCATATTTAATATACTCAACAATCAATATCAAACTCATTAAATATCATGACATGTGGTACCTTAATTTTCAAACTCATTAAATAGAAGCGATACCTCAATATGTCTTCAGCTGATGCTAGTCCTGATATTGGAAGCAGTGTATTAGAAATCATGTGGGGTCAACTCTTATTTAAGAGTCCATAAATGTACTAACTAAAGCTTTGACAACTTCCTCAATTGAAGATACACTGCTTCCAATATCACGACCTGCATCAGCTAAAGATATACATCCTTCAATCTTGGTTTGATAAATAAGAGGGCTTCGTAGAGCAAAACCTATATGTGCCACCACCATGAGTTGCGCAGCATCCTCATTCTGCACCACCACCATAAGCTGGGCGGCGCCGCATCCCCATTCAGCACATATACTCTTTAAAAAATTTAATGTGAAGGATGTTTGTACACAATCACATCATTTTCAATTGGAAAGTTACCTCTGAGTAACTGCATAATGGGAAGTTAGTACACAATCACGTCGTTTCCAATTTGGGCATTTCTTGTGAAGGAAGAAAAAGGAAAAAATTGAAACATAAAGTGAACATGCATCAAAATATCAGATATCAGAAAATTTTATAAATGTTAAATTGACTCAAAAGCTACAATGCCTCATGGACATTTGTGTCCAATGTAAGGAAAACTAATATGATGAAAATGAGCAGAGGAGCTAGTGTCCATCCAAAGAACATACTAAAAAAAATACAACATTCATACCCACTTCTTCAAGTGCCTACCATATGCAAATAGCAACTGCAAATAACCATTGTTTTTTTGCAAATTGGCAAATCAGTAATGGACACTGTAAGAATTGTAAGAATTGAAAATTGACACATCAGTAATTGTAAATACCATACACTGTTTTTTTCTACAAATGTCTACCTTACAACATTCATACACACTTCTGTAAGAATATGCACCAATATTTGACTAATGGCTAAGGTTTTTCTGCACATAGCAACTGCGACAGCCCAATCAATGTATCCAATGCTAAAGATTTATGACCGTCCTCTTTTACCCAGCCGAAAGCTAAACTTATAGATCTCGCAGAACTTTTGAAAATAATCCACTCACTGAAATACCAGGTATGATAGTTTGAATATAAAAAAGATGAAGATTTAAAAACAATTTGTTAAATTAACCAGATCATTAAAGTTGTATCAATCATACTATGCATTTTAACGATTTGGAGTAAAAAGCAGGGGATGATTATGCATAATCAGTATTTAGGTACTTATATTTCATGGTGATAAAAGATCAAATTTAATTTATGGACAAAAACTGGATCAACTGATTATGCATAATCAATTAGCAGATTACCAAATTATGCATAATCAATTAGCAGAGTCACTAAGAGACCTAAGACCAAAGTCATTACAATTATGTCCATAACAATTATTGTACTTGAACCAACTATAGCCATTGTTATACCTGAAGCATCTATTCTAAGTGTTGTGCCTGAACGATACGTTCTAAGTGTTTTACCTGGACCAAATCTAGAGTACGCCATTCAAGATGCAGATTAGATATTATAATAGACGTACATTAGATATTATAGTTTTAGTAATAAAAAATGAGGAGCAGTAATTATTCATTAAGGCTGATTGTAAATATTTGAACAATTCAATCTTCATTGTACTTAGTCAATGTTGGTAATAGGTGACTTTCATTCACCATTTTCTTAGGATAATATATAGTTATGCAGCTATGCCAATGGAAAACTATATCAAGAGAATCAAACGTGATTCTACATGGCATTTTCTTATAATTCCACAATTAATAGCAGGTCATGATCATAATAATTCAAACATAAAATAAAAAAAAGGTCCTATAACTGATTCATTTATGAGTTCATACCCTTAAAAATCTAATATTAGAAGATCCATTTCAGGTAAATAAGAAAAAAAACTACAAAACCATAAATGAAGAAAACTTTAGCAAAGACCTTTGAACCCTTCTGCTTAAATAATCATTGATACCATCCCTCAAAAATCAATAGCTGCCATTGATTTAGATAAAACATGAATTACAGGCCTGAAATTACTGTGAGATTAAAATTATCGCTAAGGAAATCAAATTGACTATAATAGAGAATCACAAATTCATTAAAAGCAGAGAAATTCAGAAGGAAGCAAGTGTATAGACCAAAAAAATGCAACACTCTGTTCAATTTTGAGTAAACTATAAACACCATTACTGTAACAACCCTCGATTCTGGGAGGCTCATTTTATACTAATTTTACCGCATAAGGTAATTATATAAATTGTGGGGACTGGAGTAAATATTAGTTTAATGAATTGAAAGTTAATATTTACTAGGTTGATGCATATTTACTTCATGTGAAAGTAAATAACATCAGGTTGCGTGTCTGTAGTGTCATGTATTTTATATGGCCTTATAGTTTAAATGATTTTTGGAACTCGAAATAATTTATACAATTCCGGATGCCAGTTTAGAGGGTGTAGTTAGTCTCGGAAGGTGCGAGACAGTCAAAATAAGTGCCATATTGTATTTTTGTGTTTCGGGCACTTTTACCTGGTTTTAGCTTATATGCGTATTTGCGAGTCATTTTAATGTGGTATTAACCATTTAAGTTGGGAGAATTATGTTAAGCCACGATTTTTGGTCTTGCCCCTTATTTCATTCCCTCATTTTATGTCTTGAACATAGAGAGAAAGGAGAGAAAGAAAGAAGAAGAGAAATGGAGGATTTGGGATTGCTTCTTCTCCAAATAAATCTGAGATATCAACCCTAAGGCAAGTTTTCTACTTGCTAATATGTGATTTAAGATCATAAATTGTATGATAATTGTGTATTTCCATTTATGGTTTAAATGTAGAATTTGTGGGATTTAAACCCTAGTCTTGATTTATGTTGAAGAAATTGTGGGTTTTGATGGTTAATAATCATGTAGATTAGTTTGGGGTAGATTTTTGTTGTTGGTTGTGTATGAAAAGGAAGAGATTTGGGGTTTGGAGGATTTAGGGTTCATAACCCTTCGTAGCCATTTTTGGCAGATTTGCAGGTCCGAATCGATTCGGCCCTTTGGGCGAATCGATTCGTTAAGGGGAAATTGGCAGGTCTGCATAACCCGAATCGATTCGGGGTTAAGACCGAATCGATTCGGTCAATTGCAGAAGGTTGGTTTAGTTGTCCGAACCGATTCGCTTTTTAGGGCGAATCGATTCGCTAGGGTGAATCGATTCGGCCCTTGGGCGAATCGATTCGTTTTCCTGCTGTTTTTGAGTTAATTTTTATAACTCAATTTTAATCCTTTTCTTTAAATATAGGGACTAGGAACCTTCTTGAATGAAGTAAACTTAGAGTCCTAGAGTATGAGATGAGTTAGTTGTCTACCCTACATTAGGAATGGGTTATGTGGGGATTTTTCGGGGTTAGGCCTATTAATGATAAGGCATTCTTTTCTTCTAGTTAATTATTATAAAACTAGGAGATGTAGTGTTATGTTCGGGAGACCTTAGGAGCTTAATTAAGCTATACGAGTTTTGATGGTTTATATTACCACCCCAAAAGAATGTTGGGAGACTTTAAAAGTTCGATTGAACTATGTTAACCTTGGTGGTTCATAATAACGCCATAAAGGTTTTGGAGAATAAATTGAAAGTCATTTCATTCCTTCGAAAGATGATAACCTTGGGGTTCTAAAATAACCTCCTAGAATGCTTGGAGATAATGAAGAGTTTATTTACTCCTTTGAGGTTGTAGTGTTGATATAAGCTATCGTATGGCTCCGGATTATAAGCTCTATCTAGTACTAGAAGTAAAACAGTAATGGTTTCGAATAAAAATGAAACATATAAATGGAAATGGTATTGATAGTAGTAAATGATAATTTACTTAATCATGGAACCGGTAAATAATGATTTACTTGATTTTGAAATAATAAATAAAATGGATGTTACACACCTCTCTAAATACCATCTTAAAGGAAGTCCGCACGATAGGTGAAGCCCCCTGGCTAATGAATGCAGGGTGGATATTGTCCTAGGCCATGGGAGCGCTTATGGTTGTATATTATTTCTGCGGGGGTAGGGAGATTCCGGGTGTGGTCTTGGCTACCACGCAGGCCCATGGCCGCTTCCCGACGTTTGCGATAGGATCCCAGGTTGTCTTATGATAGGCCCTGGAAGATGATGGTTATTTAGGGGCGCGCTCAGTGGGGAAACCCGGACGGGCGGTCTTAGAGTACGTTATATGTATATAATATAACAGTTCATAATCAAGTGGGACTTGATGTATTTTGATATGCCATATAGAGCATGATGGAGTGCCACATAGAGCACATATAAATGCCACAAAGAGCATTTGAAAATGATTATTTTCCTGATAAGGAAAGGATTTTTACAAAGGGTAAAATTGAAGTATAATTGCCTTAAGGAGCAAAATATTGTGTTTATAAATATATTTCCTGCTAAGGAAAAGATATATAAATAATTAGCACCTTGGGTGAAGTCTTTAGTTTAATGCTGCTTATTTTTATTCCTGCTTAGCTTATGTTTAAAATTGTATAGGTAGCTTCTTATTTCTCTTTCTTCACGGTTCATATTACATAACTGTCATACTCTTTATTCATCTGGTAATCATATAGAACCGAGCCCTGACCGGTTACATTTTCCTGTTGCATATTCTTCTTGTCTCTGCTCAGGTACTCCGCCGCAAGGATGCCTGATTTGAATTCCTACTCCGATGTTTTCGACGAGCCGTGATGCATTGCGGGTATTACGGGATACATTTGGTATAGACGCTTTCATTTTCATTCTAGTTAAGATCAAGTCTGTTATTCGGGCGAGAGGCCCAAGCTTTTGTAAATGTCTAATGTAATGTAATAAGTAACTTATTGTACTTGTGTATTATTGGTGTATCAGTTTAAGTGACCGGTTACATATTCGGTCTCTTTATGGTATTCTTGTTGTATTATTTATATATGTCTTGGGGTTTCCCTTATCTTTCAGGAATTGGGTTGTTTGTTTTCATTTATTTACTTTCAAATCAAAATTTTTGGCAACCCGTTTTCTGAAATATTGGGTGGTTATCCTGAATACTCTATATTTTGTTATGATGCTGAGAATGATTCCATCCATGATTCCGTTATATTGGAGTATTGGGCTGGCCACCCCTTATTTTGGTGAGCGGGTTGTCACAGATGGTATCAGAGCATCAGGTTCTAGAGTCCTTAGGAATCTGTGTGGACGCCTTAAGTTTTCAGCGTTGCTCTTGATTTGATGTAGAGCCTTAGGATTAAGATCGTTGATTTTTCTTGTGAGATTTCATCCTTCTACCATGAGGTAGAATCTATAAATCTTTTGCGTATTCGTGTGAGAATAATAAGCCGATTGAAGAAGGGCGTTATGGGAAAGTTTGTGGGGAACTGTAAGTTGTGGTCGGGGATGAGGACCGCTTTAGAGGCTGCTCCCTTTTTTGTAGCACTTTCTTGTCTTGCTATTACGACTGCACATTTCGGTTGATGTAGTTTCCCAAGTACCGCTAGAAGTAGGAAGTGGTACTAAACTTGAGAATTCACGCGATGTTATATTGTAATGGAGAAGTTCCCTGTAGTAGAATGGAGGAAAATCCTTCACCCATAGAAGAAGTGTTGTGGTGATGTTAATGTGGTCACTATATTCGTGGGTGCCAGAAGTTTGGCCCATAGAGAAGTCCGGTGGATACTTGCGATGGCGAGTTTCTCTGGGATAATTGGACTGGGGAGAAGGTGGATTCTCGAATGTTCACAAAATGTTCGGTTAAAGACCAATGGCGAATAAGGTGTTGTACGGTTAGGGAGACGAGACCATGCACCATGAAGTGTTAGGCTCCAAAATAGGTGTTGTCAACACTTCTGATGGAGTAAGAATCGTGAAACCCCATCGGTGGACACCCACCTGGGGAGGTTTCATTGAACTGAGGAAGAGGAGGCCAAGAGCGTGTCCTCTTTTACTGAGAAAGTAAGAGGGACTGCATGGGCAATCATTGTCAGCCAGAGTTGGAATAACGGCTATGATGTGGAGTGTAGAACCACTCATTTTAAACTTCGTTGAGTGGAAGAGCAAGGGCAAGAGTAAAGTGCCTGGTTGGGGAGTTGGTAGAAATAATGTTGGTATGTGTAAGGCTCGAATGTGGAGTCTGAGAACCATTAGTATAGTATTGACCCGGAGTGCTTGGCAAATGGTGGAGGGAATTCTACCCTATAGGTGGGTAGTGTATCTTCTTTAGGATAAGATTTAGTAGTATTGTGTCTACGATAGACTCGGGTGTGTATTTTGAGCTTGTAGTAGTATTTACGTTATTATAGAAGGGTAATTATATGACTTCCGTGGTATGGAAGTTCTATCTTTTCTTCACTCGTTATGAAGCGAGTGATGATATTTTTAAATGTATATGTGTCATATGTGTTACTTGGTTTGAGTGTTCTATTGTTTACTCGCATTGTGTGTGGATGCTATGACTTATCTCCACGACCAACAAAGTTAAGTAGTAATGCATAGGAGGGGTTCCTTGTTTGGATTCCTCTTTTGCGGGACGCTCCACGCGTGAACCTTAACGACGTTGGGAGTGGAGAGATGCCATATTTCCTTTCTCTTATTTCATATATAGAATGCTAAGGTAAAGTCTAGAAGTAGAATCTTATTTGTAGAATTGTACCGATCCCGATCATGTGTCTTAGACCGTCACATCTTAATGACCGACAATGCAAGGTAGTAGTGTAACGGGAGGGTTCCTTGTCTGGATTTCGCTTCGGCGAGACGTCCCACGCATGAACCCGAGCGAATGTTGGAAGTTGAGTAAGGTCTTGGGCACTAGGGATGTCTTTGGTATTATGTGATTACGATTTAGGTAGGATATATAGATAGACCTTAGGATTTTTTTTTAGGACGTAAGACCTTGAGGGTAGGTGGTGTTAGTTTAGGATGGTTGTTAGGAGTTGACCACGAATAAGTCGTGGGTTAACTCTAGATAGGGATTCGATCCCTAGGAACGAGATTTATGGGGTCTCGAGAGAGTTGGTAAGTTCGGCCGGAGGATATGAGGCATTTCTTAGAGATATTGTTACGTTGGTAACTTCATTTCCGGGGAGTTAATAAGGACGGGTGGATCCTCACTCCTGAGCCATGATTGTAAGCTCGAGAGTAAGTTTAATGAGTAAGTTCTGCCAGGATTGGGGAGTAATAATACTAGGGCATAGACTCACTGTTTATGCGTCGCACAAGCTTAAACCTGTGGAAAGTAATATCCCGTGCTTGAATTAAGATTCATCGTGGTAGTGATCACCTTAAATAGATAAGGCACTACTTCCTGGGCAGGAAATTTGGTCCTTCTCATAAGCAACAAGTTGTTGTAATATGTTGTGGGAGGAATCGAGTTGGTGCTCGGGGTTCAGAAGAACTAGTGATTGGATATTTTTCTCATTCGCTAAGGAAATGCGATTGGGCTAGTGGACATGTCAAGTAGAGGACTCGTCAGAGAAAATGGTTATGGCATGGAAGGCCAAGTAGAGTGAGTATGACTCAGAAGACTCTATAGCGAGAGCATTTCGATCTGTGATTGACAATTTCACCTACTCGTGCGAAGAAGAGTAGTGGTGGAATGAAGAGGGGTATTCATAGACGTTTGCATGGAACTACCGGCATCGAACTGGTCATGATCCCAATTGAGAAAATTGGTGACCGTCGACCCAATCGTTTCTTTTCCGCCCATTATGGACGGACTACATGTAGAAGAGTACACCACATTCTCGATGGGGAATGGTAGAACCGTGGGAGGTGCCTATTATAATAGGGTGGACCGAGACTATATATTCGTGTCGAAGGTTTAGCAAGAGTTTCCGCGAAGTAATGGGAACCGTATGGAAATGACGTATATCCTACCACCCTAAAGTGGATGGATGTAAGGGAGGAAATTTGCTTATGCCGAAAGGCGTATTACGAACGTGCGCCTTAGTATACATATCAGATGGGAGCAGTGATGGTATGGATGGAGATTTTCGTGCAACCATTAGGTTTTGGAGTGGCCTTATGGATCATTTCCTAAGGCATGGTATTGTGAGTGGCCTAGCATGGTCAGTTCAGTAATTCGTAAACTCGTTGGATGGAACCAATGGGTAATATGTTCCTTAGACTTGGAATGGTCTAGGAACATTTCTTTAGAGATTTGGCTTTTAAGCCATACGCCTTGATGAGATACATCGATGCGGGGGATAGCTGAGTAGCGTTGGGGCTAAGCCACTTAGAGCCGGTATGGATGCCCCGAGGTGAGATGTAACTTAATTCTGAAGAATTGGTTAATTGTGCCGAGTCATGTGGACATCATGTTCCTCCATAGGAAGCTAGAATCGATGGTTAGTGAAGAGCGCCTTGTGCTGCTGGACTAGAGAACAAAAGATGATTGACTGAGATCGACAGGGTTGACCTTAGTCTGAGTCCATTTGTGACGTTGCAATAACGAGGAGTTTGTTTAGGATGGTAGAATCCTAGTTTAGAGTAGTATACCCTTATCAGATTTGGGTACGCTCGAATTTTGGGGGCAAAATTCCCTCTTAAGGGGGGGAGTATGTAACAACCCTCGATTCTGGGAGGCTCATTTTATACTAATTTTACCGCATAAGGTAATTATATAAATTGTGGGGACTGGAGTAAATATTAGTTTAATGAATTGAAAGTTAATATTTACTAGGTTGATGCATATTTACTGCATGTGAAAGTAAATAACATCAGGTTGCGTGTCTGTAGTGTCATGTATTTTATATGGCATTATAGTTTAAATGATTTTTGGAACTCAAAATAATTTATACAATTCCGAATGCCAGTTTAGAGGGTGTAGTTAGTCTCGGAAGGTGCGAGATAGTCAAAATAAGTGCCATATTGTATTTTTGTGTTTCGGGCACTTTTACCTGGTTTTAGCTTATATGCGTATTTGCGAGTCATTTTAATGTGGTATTAACCATTTAAGTTGGGAGAATTATGTTAAGCCACGATTTTTGGTCTTGCCCCTTATTTCATTCCCTCATTTTATGTCTTGAACATAGAGAGAAAGGAGAGAAAGAAAGAAGAAGAGAAATGGAGGATTTGGGATTGCTTCTTCTCCAAATAAATCTGAGATATCAACCCTAAGGCAAGTTTTCTACTTTCTAATATGTGATTTAAGATGCATAAATTGTATGATAATTGTGTATTTCCATTTATGGTTTAAATGTAGAATTTGTGGGATTTAAACCCTAGTCTTGATTTATGTTGAAGAAATTGTGGGTTTTGATGGTTAATAATCATGTAGATTAGTTTGGGGTAGATTTTTGTTGTTGGTTGTGTATGAAAAGGAAGAGATTTGGGGTTTGGAGGATTTAGGGTTCATAACCCTTCGTAGCCATTTTTGGCAGATTTGCAGGTCCGAATTGATTCGGCCCTTTGGGCGAATCGATTCGTTAAGGGGAAATTGGCAGGTCTGCATAACCCGAATCGATTCGGGGTTAAGACCGAATCGATTCGGTCAATTGCAGAAGGTTGGTTTAGTTGTCCGAACCGATTCACTTTTTGGGGCGAATCGATTCGCTAGGGCGAATCGATTCGGCCCTTGGGCGAATCGATTCGTTTTCCTGCTGTTTTTGAGTTAATTTTTATAACTCAATTTTAATCCTTTTCTTTAAATATAGGGACTAGGAACCTTCTTGAATGAAGTAAACTTAGAGTCCTAGAGTGTGAGATGAGTTAGTTGTCTACCCTACATTAGGAATGGGTTATGTGGGGATTTTTCGGGGTTAGGCCTATTAATGATAAGGCATTCTTTTCTTCTAGTTAATTATTATAAAACTAGGAGATGTAGTGTTATGTTCGGGAGACCTTAGGAGCTTAATTAAGCTATACGAGTTTTTATGGTTTATATTACCACCCCAAAAGAATGTTGGGAGACTTTAAAAGTTCGATTGAACTATGTTAACCTTGGTGGTTCATAATAACGCGATAAAGGTGAGTTTGGAGAATAAATTGAAAGTCATTTCATTCCTTCGAAAGATGATAACCTTGGGGTTCTAAAATAACCTCCTAGAATGCTTGGAGATAATGAAGAGTTTATTTACTCCTTTGAGGTTGTAGTGTTGATATAAGCTATCGTATGGCTCCGGATTATAAGCTCTATCTAGTACTAGAAGTAAAACAGTAATGGTTTCGAATAAAAATGAAACATATAAATGGAAATGGTATTGATAGTAGTAAATGATAATTTACTCAATCATGGAACCGGTAAATAATGATTTACTTGATTTTGAAATAATAAATAAAATGGATGTTACACACCTCTCTAAATACCATCTTAAGGGAAGTCCGCACGATAGGTGAAGCCCCCTGGCTAATGAATGCAGGGTGGATATAGTCCTAGGCCATGGGAGCGCTTATGGTTGTATATTATTTCTGCGGGGGTAGGGAGATTCCGGGTGTGGTCTTGGCTACCACGCAGGCTCATGGCCGCTTCCCGACGTTTGCGATAGGATCCCAGGTTGTCTTATGATAGGCCCTGGAAGATGATGGTTATTTAGGGGTGCGCTCAGTGGGGAAACCCGGACGGGCGGTCTTAGAGTACGTTATATGTATATAATATAACAGTTCATAATCAAGTGGGACTTGATGTATTTTGATATGCCATATAGAGCATGATGGAGTGCCACATAGAGCACATATAAATGCCACAAAGAGCATTTGAAAATGATTATTTTCCTGATAAGGAAAGGATTTTTACAAAGGGTAAAATTGAAGTATAATTGCCTTAAGGAGCAAAATATTGTGTTTATAAATATATTTCCTGCTAAGGAAAAGATATATAAATAATTAGCACCTTGGGTGAAGTCTTTAGTTTAATGCTGCTTATTTTTATTCCTGCTTAGCTTATGTTTAAAATTGTATAGGTAGCTTCTTATTTCTCTTTCTTCACGGTTCATATTACATAACTGTCATACTCTTTATTCATCTGGTAATCATATAGAACCGGGCCCTGACTGGTTACATTTTCCTGTTGCATATTCTTCTTGTCTCTGCTCAGGTACTCCGTCGCAAGGATGCCTGATTTGAATTCCTACTCCGATGTTTTCGACGAGCCGTGATGCATTGCGGGTATTACGGGATACATTTGGTATAGACGCTTTCATTTTCATTCTAGTTAAGATCAAGTCTGTTATTCGGGCGAGAGGCCCAAGCTTTTGTAAATGTCTAATGTAATGTAATAAGTAACTTATTGTACTTGTGTATTATTGGTGTATCAGTTTAAGTGACCGGTTACATATTCGGTCTCTTTATGGTATTCTTGTTGTATTATTTATATATGTCTTGGGGTTTCCCTTATCTTTCAGGAATTGGGTTGTTTGTTTTCATTTATTTACTTTCAAATCAAAATTTTTGGCAACCCGTTTTCAGAAATATTGGGTAGTTATCCTGAATACTCTATATTTTGTTATGATGCTGAGAATGATTCCATCCATGATTCCGTTATATTGGAGTATTGGGCTGGCCACCCCTTATTTTGGTGAGCGGGTTGTCACAATTACTACGTTCGTTCTTTAATCGCACAAAAATATTTTTAAAACATCCATGTATTAATTTCGAGTTGTGCATAAAAGGAACTCTTGTGTTGCACTGAAAATTGTGAATACATATTTGTCGAGTAATGCATAAAGAACACTTACAAACTGAAAGTTATAGATACCATATATACCTGTGTAAGGGTCAGATTCTGCAAAACAACCTAAAATCAGTAAAACATAAGCCCTAAAATCGATATACCCTAAAACCTAAAACAATTTGCAACATTAAAATTCAAAATTTGCATCACTACTCATGAATGTTTCAAGAAATACCAAACTTCATGAATGTTATTAGGAAATACAAAATTGAAATGTGCATACCTTGTGTTGGAAGAAAAAAATCTACATATTAGCGCTACAAAAGTGTAAATGAATTATTAGAAAAGTAAAATAAAAACATAAACATAAAGATTAAATTCGATAGAGATCGTACTTGTGTTTCAAATGATCAGGACCAAAATCGAAGTTTGAGACCTAATAACAAATAAATACTATAATTAAAATCAAACCCAATATTAAAAACTAAATATCATAAAAAATTGATCCTTCTCAAACCCACAAATGAACCCTAATTGAATCGCGTGGATCTGCATAAGCCCTATAATCCGTACCCTAAAATCCTTAACAAAAAGAAATTAAAACCTGCTTGAATTGACATAAGAAACCACACGGATCTAAAAAAATTATCTGTGAGTGTGCGCGTCTGTAAGAGTGAGGAAGAAATTAAGGCGATATTATGTGCGTAAGAGAGAGGGGAAAACATGAGACCAATGGTTACCTGAGGGAGGCAGCAACAACAGTATGAGGTGTGCTAGGCTATGGAAAGAGAACGGAATAGGGTTTCTATTGAGGAAACATAAGACAATGAAGGGAGCATCGTGAGAAGGTGTGTATTTTGGCGTGTGTTTACCAAAATAACCTTCTCTTTGAATTAAAGTTAAAGGGGGGAATTAAGTAGTGAGAAAGAAAAGAGGGGGAAACCAAAATTTTCAAGGGCAAAATAGGTATTGCATGATAAAATTATATTGATGACATCATTTTTTGATCTTATGACATATATAAGTTTTATACTTTATTATATAGATATAGATATGCTTGTTATTAAAAATATTTTATGTCCTATAGAAACATCTTTAATCATCATAATAGAATAACTACATCAGTATAGCCAAACTTCATTTTTAGTAATACAATAATATATGGTAAGAGTGAGAAACTTGCAACAGATGAAATAGAAATTAAAATACCAAAGGAATAATTTACCAAACACCTTAAACATTGTGATATTTTATCATTGACTAGTTCGGGAAAGATTGGGTGTTTAACAGGTTGACAAAAATAACTTCCAAATGTAAAAAAGAGCGTTATTTAAATTTAAATTGGAGCCTTAACTCCTTTGCAAGTACATTGAAAATTTAGTTTATCAATGAAGAAAAAATAATTTCAAAGATCATTGAAATATTTCACAGTCAGAATCCTATATTCAAATCTTAGTATAAACATATATACACATGAGTACACTCAGTTTGTTTGTGGTTAGCTTCAAAGTTATTAACCATATACTGAAATTAGAGAATAAACATTTATTATATAAAACAACATACCTCCATTTTCTAATGCAAATTGATCCATTGGCAGTATGAACCTCATGATTATTGAAGAAGTATTGATGGAACAAAGTTGATACATGCTTCAAGAAAAGTTTCACCATAGGGATGTGTCATTTAATGTAGAATGCATTGATTGATAAAGTATGGGACTCCACATCTCCATTAAAAGTATTGCAAAAGGAAAAAAAAATAAGATAGAAGTAGGAGTATTGCAAAAGGAAACAAACATACAAAAAAAGTATTGCGGCGGGTGAAAATCCCGTTGGTCCCGCGAATCCCTCTCGGGAGTGCTTCGGCCGGCGTCGTTGATGAGGTAAAAAATGTAGAGAGATGGAGTCGCCGATCTATTTTACTCAAAACAGACAAAATAAAAGGGGAGCCATCCCGAAGGATAGCATCCAAAGACATATTAATACATACGAAACCAAAAAGATTCGAAAAGGGTCCGGAGGCTAAGTTACGAAATGGGAAGGTGTTAGGCACCTATTCTGCCCTTACGGTCTCTCATGGGTTGTTGCTACTTTCCTTTATTTTCCCGTGATATGTGTGCATGTGTATACGTAGTGGAGATAGGAATCATCGACTTGTATCATGGAAGATATAAAGCGAGTCATCCGCAGGAATGTTCCTAGAAATAATATTAGAAAATTGGAATTACACGATTATCCTCGCATTGATCATTATGACGGAATGATAACGCATATCGAATAATACGCCACTAAGAAAAAATATATGTATATGAAAATGTATAGAATTTAAGAGAATTGAGATTAAGGAATATAGAGAAAATAGAAAATGAGAGAAAAGTTGGAATAGGACTCGAGTCACGAGTTTTATCCCGAGACGCTTGCGTAGCCTATAGAGGCATCAAAGTCCACGTAGTTTGAATGCAAAATGAGGGGTGGGATTTATCCCGTCAATCCAATTGGGGACTTCTCCTATGTGTGTGTGTCTGCGTAAAAAAAAGTGTTTTAGTTGTGAGAAAAGTGTGAGAATTTCCGTTTGGAATTTATGAGCAAATTCTCTTTTTCTTATTTTTTTGGGTTTTATTTATATGAAAAGAAGATATGTGAAATAATACTAAATAAAAAGTATATTAAGATATGTGAGATGAGAGAATAAAATTGCTAAGTAATAAAATAAGTTAATGTGAATTTAGGGGAATTTAAAGAGAGAGTTGAGAAAGTTGGACCTTTCTTGAAGATCTTGATCTTGATCTTGGATGTTGGAGAGCATCCCTTGTACTTGGGTGATGATGGAGGATACTTAATTCACAAAATTTGAGGAAAAATGTGATGAAAGGTGAAGGTTGGAAAGGGATTTGGATATGGAAATCACGCTGACTTCGAGAGGTGTTTTTTGAGCTTGCTAAGAGTGATGGATCTATGATTTTTCTTCTCCTCTCAAATGAGGTTAGGCCCTCATTTTTATAAGCCTAGGTCATTTCTGATCGACAGAGCCCTGGTCCTTCCAATTGACAAGTGTGTTTAGGTACACTGTCGATAGGTAGGGTTTGGAACCTGTCTTTTGGCAGTCTCATTCAGGTTCCTTCAAAAAATCGGTCGTAAAACGCAAATCATCAATTCAAATCGCGCACGGGGTGAACCATTGGAAAGGTAATTCAGATACCTTTGAAAGTATTTTGGCATGCTACTAGGTCCAAGAGTTGAATTTGGGTCTAATCTGGCTCTGAATCGTTTGTCAGTCCGTTGGACGGGTAATTATCGGATGCAAACGAATCGTTCGTCCGCATGGTAAGTCAGAGTCATGCACGGGGTGGACTGTTGGAATGGTGAGGAGATGTACTTCAACATTCCAAAGAGTATGACTTGGTTCAAGGAGTTGACTTTGGTCAACCAGGACTTAGAAGCATTCAGTGATCTTTCGGAGTAAAATAGATCGTTCGTCCGCACTGTAAGTCAGAATCGTGCATGAGGCGGACTATTGGAAAGGGGATCCAGTGAATTTCTAAGATTCATTTAGTATCGGTCGAACTGAAGAGCTGACTTTGGCTAAAAGGAGCTTGGGAGCATCAGGTGACCTCCTGATCGGGTTTCGGGGGAAAATAGGTCGTTCGTCTGCACAATAAGTCAAAATTGTGTATGGGATGAACCGTTGGAAAAGGGATTTAGTGACCTTCAAAGATTCATTGATTCTCATTCGAGATGAAGAGTTTGAATTTTGTTCAAACGGAGCTTGGGAGTGCCCAATGGCCTTTAGGTCAGTACATGGGGTATGACTTAGGTTTGCCATAATGAAGGGAGGTGCTAGGGACCCTCGACGGGTGAGTTTTGAACAAATGATAGCCGTCAAATAAACATCACATGATGCCTTTGAAAGAGGATGACCGGAGGGTCGAGGTAGATTCTGAGGACCTAAGGGTGAGGATGAACGATTCTGCAGGTCGATGCCAGTTCTGAGGGGTTGAAGATGAGGGTGACCGATTTTGCGTGTCGAAGCCAATTCTGAGGGCTTAGGGATAAGGGTGATCGATTCTGTGGATCGAAGCCAATTCTAAGGGCTTGGAGATGAGGGTGACCGATTCTATGGATCGAAGCCAATTCTCAGGGCTTGGAGATGAGGGTGACTTATTCTGCGGATCGAAGCCAATTCTGAGGGATTGGAGATGAGGGTGACCGATTCTACGGGTCGAAGCCAATTGTGAGGGCTTGGATATGAGGGTGACCGATTCTGCGGGTCGAATCCAATTCTGATGTCTTAAAGGAAAGATTTAGGTCAATTATGAGGACCTACAACAATAATGGGGGTGACCAATTCTGCGGGTTGAAGCTAATTTTGAGGGCTTATTATGATGACCGATCTTGTGGGCTTTGAGTTTACGTGACCAATTCTGCGGGTCGAAGCCAATTCTGCGAGCTTAAGGTGAGATGATCGATTCTGCGGGTCAAATCCAATTATGAGGTCTAAAAGGGGAGATGACCAATTCTACGAGATTAAGTTAGGGATGACCAATTTTGCGGGCTTAAGTTGGGGATGACCAATTCTGCGCGTTGAAGCCAATTCTACGGGCTTAGGTTTTGATGATGAATTCTGCGATTCAAAGCCAATTATGCGGATTTAAGTTGGGGATGACAAATTCTATGAGTCGAAGCCAATTCTACGGGCTTAAGGTCGGATGACCAATTTTGCGAGTTGAAGCCAATTCTGCTTGCTTAAGTTTGAAATGACCTCGGGGAACTCTGCTTGGTAAATTACCTTGTGATTTTGATTTGAGATGTGGAGTTGATTGCTGTGGAAATCCTTAGTTGTCTTATAGAGACTTTACCGGGAGAACAACCAATTTGTTGCTGGGGAAGTGATTAGGTGGCCCAGGGTTTGGATGCATTTCTCGAGGAAAATTGGGACCTTTGGGGAATAGGCGATGATCCTGAAGTTTGGGATATTTTGGAGGTCACCTGGGAACGTTGTCGGGGAGAGATTCTCTTGTATTTTGAGAGTTCTAATGGCAAAATAGGGGTTCTGCTTGAGAAGTGCAAAATTTTCTTGGTGAAAATGTTCTAAATCTTTTTCGGGATTTTTAGGAATTTTCTGTGGATTTTTAAGGGTTTTCTGGTATTTTTGGGAATTTCTGTATGAAAATTTAAGGCGGGTGATGATCGGCATGGTATGGAGGGTGCCATTAGGTAGTGGCACGAACTTTTGGGCTGCCTCAAGAAGGTAAAGGGTCAGTGCTGATCGGTAGGTGGGGTGTAGTGCCGATCGGCATGCTTGGCAAACTATATAAAAGGGGCGAATTCCCTTCATTTTTCACAACTTCTTGCATTCTCTCTTTCTGCATTTTTCTTCTGCAAATCGTCCTAGCATTCGGTAATCTAAAAAATGGTCGCTTTTGTGAGTACTGCAGTACACTGGGAATGGTTGGCTATTGATGACTGAGAAAACGTGGAGTGGAGGGCCAGGTCGCCTCTTTCTTTGGGGAGTAAGAACTCTTTTGATGCATTTTAGCCAGCTGGGACGAGCGGGCTTTGCTGCAGGAGCCTTTGCGTCATCGCTCTTCGAGGGTGGTGAACCCTGGTGGTTATGTAAGTAAAATGACTTTTAACATTCTTTTTTTGGGTGATTTTCCCCTTTTCTTGGGTTTTGACAAGGATTTTCTCTTTTGGCTGTCTGATGTTTCTTTGCCGAATATGCGTGCCCGCAGGACGACGTGGCTTAAGGATGTATGGGAGCATCTTCCACCTGTGTTGCATTCGATGGTATCCTCAGCAGGATTTGGGAGGTTGGCATCTATACTATATGAGAAGCCTAATTCGATGGTAGTCTTATGCTCTCTGGGGGAGAGGTGGTGGGACACTACCCACACCTTTCATTTTAGTTTTGGGGAGATGACTGTGACTCCCATAGATGTGCAGCAGCTGCTGGGGCTGGATTGTGATGGAGAGAAGATAGAGGTGGATCTCTCTTTGTGGGTGAGGCCAGAGGCGGTGCGTGCGGTGCTTGGTGATGTGGGGAGGATAGTTTCTGGGGATTCCATTCGTCTGTCGCTACTGAAGGATGTTTTATTGGGCAGAGTGATCAATGTGGAGGACGGGATACAGATGTGGCAGATGTCCCAGTTGTTTATTTTGTTGGTGTTGGGGGGATTTCTGGTGGCGTCGAGTGGAGACGTTGTCCACTTGTGTTTTTTACCACATATGAGGATGTTTTCGAACATCCCCCTATATGACTGGGGGAACCTGACTTTGGCGACCCTTTATTTTTCTGTGGATGCATTCATCCGGTGTTGTTGGTAGTATTTCACTGGTGTCGTGTACCTTATTGAGGTATTCTTTAATTTTGTGCATTTTCCTTTCATGCATTTGCATTTTCCTTATGCACCTCTTTTGATTGCGAATTCTTGTCTTTGGCAGACTTGGTTCAATGAGGTCATCGGGTCTAATACCCAGCTGATTACTTTGAAGGATGAGAACATTAGGTATTTTTTCTTGTTGCATCAATGGCGCAAGGCCAAACCGCAGTCAACGAGGTCTCTCTCTCTAGAGGCGGTGCATCAGGTCTTGAATGTACTGACTAGTGATAGGGTAAAACATTTTTCTTCTTCAGTCTAAGACCTTTGTGTGCTCTGATTCTATGTTTCCTTATATTTTTTTGGGGATTTTCAGGTGACCTTTTACCCTTGGGGGATGACCGTTCAGGACAAGGGGTTGACTGGAGTAAATGCACAAATGAGGCATTTGCTATAGTATGAGTTTGTCCACTCTTGGTATCTCGGGGAGGGGTGGTCTGATAAATTGCTGAGCAGGAGGTGGTGGTGCCACCTATGAGGCCCCCTATGTCTATGAGGCGGGAGCGGCTACTACCAAAGGATGCGAGGATTGCGGCGATAATTGGCGAGTACTACCTACTAGACACCGATACAGCTGCGCCGTATGATTATATGGACTTTGTGACGAGATGGCTGATGGAGCCCATCATATATGATGCATTGCCTTTCCCTCGTGTGAGTTCGAGTCAGCCAGTGGGGTCATCCCACAACGGTGGCGATCCTTCGACATCTGCGGCGACGGCGACTTTAGAAGTTCCCTTTGTGCGACTGCATACTCCTTCATACAATATTCGACGGGATGATGGAGGGATGATGCCTATGCTACATCGTCCTCATGCGATGGACCCGGAGGATTTGGGTTTGACAGAGGAGCTTCTTTGCCCTGAGGTATATTTATTCTTCTCTTTTCTTTTCCTTCCTTTTCGTTTCTTTTGATCTTTTCTACTTCATACTGATTTTTCCTTTTCTTGTAGCACATCTAGGTATCCACCACTTGGCCGAGGGATATTAGGGACTGGATATCTTCGATGACTGCCCATATTTGGGATGCAGTTCATGTTCCTTCTTGCTTGGTGCCATCCGCCTCGTTCGGGGAGGAGTCTGGTTCAGGTAGCGGTGGTGCACCATCTCGTCGTCGGGGAAAGGGAGCCCACTGCAGGGGTGGAAGCTCTTAGGAGAGAGATGGGAAAGCGCAAGTGAGAGAGAGATAATGTGGGTTTGAGCTGAGTCCCTTTTTTTTCTTTTCTTTATTTTTCTTCAAAAATGATGTAACACAGAAACATATCTATGCAATGCAATGAATTTTTTTGATTATCTTCTGTTAATGATGAATGAATGCATGCACATGCGCTTTTTACTTTGCTGCTGAGACCGTAAAATATTTTTGGAAGTTTGAAAGAAAGTTTTATTCATAATGAGGATTTATATAAAGACAAAAAGGAGATTTGAAATTCTGGTGAGAATATCAATTCATTATGAGTTTTCTGGATTTTGACAAAAGAGGAAAAAGTAAAATTTCCAAAAGTCGTTGCAGATCGACAAGCACCTTGTCCTGCCTATCAGCATGTCAGTCCAGTTCCATCAATTCAAATCTTTGAATAGTTACCTTTTTAGCCTTTGGTACCTTATGGGGCATGATTTCTGCAGAGGTTATGTCTTTTGTGGGAGTTTTTAAGTATAAAAGAGGGGTATGAGTGGAGTGTTTTCATCATACCTTTAAATCCTGACTTTCGTGTTCAGTGAGATGGATCTCCCTGGTAGTGTTGAGTTTGCCAACTACCTCGAGACTTTGGATTCGATGTGCTCCTATAACGTCGACTACGATGCTTACAACATGCATCGAGTTTCTTTATGGTGTAATCGACCCATAGAGTGGAACATGATGATGGCGGCAGTAAAATTTTGGTACCCCAAAGACCATCTATTCCTCTTTGGTTTGGAAGAAGTCTGTCCGACTTATGAGGAATTTTCTACCATGTTGGGGATAAGTCCTGGCGTTACCATACATCTTCCTGAGTTTTCCTGTTCTCCCTGGGAGTTGTTGGTCAGGCTTCTTTGTATTTCGCGCTCGGCGGCTAGACCACTAGTGGCTGGAGGTATGATCTCTCTTTCAGAGGTGATGCGGTCCGTGCATTTGCAGGAGGTTGGTGATGCTGGATATGCTGGAGCTATCATTCTAGGCTTGGTTTTTAAATTTTTGCTGGTGACCGGAGAACTGATGGTGGACCCACAACTTGTAGATGTTACTTCATGGATGTCCTACCATCTCAATACTACGGCGGTGATACTGGTGGAGACTTTGAATGGCCTGGATGTCTGGCAAGAAGGTCGTTTTGACTTTCTGAGGGGAAGCCCAGTGATGATGTTCGTGTGGTTGTCTGAAAGATTTGGCCTCGTGACTCCTCCAAAATATCCTTTATCGGTTGTACCCAACTTCTTTTCACTCCATTTCATCAGTGTTAACTGGGACAACCGGTTTATGGAGCACGGGGCTCTAAATCTGTCATGGTTAGTACCTTAGTGGGGACAGCTGCTGCCTATTCTGGAACTGGGAGAATACCCATATGTCCGACTGGTTGGTCTTAGACAAATCTCTTTCTATTTCCCTTGGCAGCTTCTGCGCCAATTTGGTTGGGATCAAGTCGTGCCACCTCGGACACTAGACTTCTTTTTGGTAGAAGATTTGACAAAGTGTATGCACATGCGGCTTGTCTCTTTGTGGGAGAGTCGGCATCCGTCGTCTTATCCCTATCAGTTTGCTGGGATAGTTTGGCACATCCCTGGGGATTATATGATGTGGTTATGGAGGAGAGTGGTTTGCAAGATGTTGGAAGTGGAGACTGGACAAAGGTGGCTTACCTCATCCGATACCATGGAGGGAGGTGTGGTAGTTTTTTTAGGCTGGTTAAAGCTTATTGGTCCATGGAGCGTCGGCGACACTCTATTCAGGCGGGGGAATCTTGGGGACACCAGGACGTAGATGATGATGATGATGATGGAGCGGGCTACTCTGGTAGCTGTGTGTAGGATTCTTAGAGAGTTTATTTTGTACCGGGAAATAAGTTTGGTTTTTTGTTCGGCATTTTAGGAAGGTAGGGGGGAAGGGAGTTATCCGTTCCTTTATGTAATTGCACTGTAATTTCTTATTAATGAAATAAAAAAGTTTTTGATCATCTAGTTGTGCCTTTTGATGAAATTTGTATCTTGAATTATCTGTACCGAACGCTAAGTCACGCATAATCCTTTTGTTCAAATATATATTAGAATGGACTGTCGTTCTCGGAGGTAAGAAAAGAATAGTTTTTCTGTGAAAAAGACAGGGTTATGCTCATGTGAGATGTATGTTCTACCTAGGTACCTCTGGGGGTTTTTGAAAAATTTTAATTTTTCTGGGAATGATTTTTGCAGAGGATCAGTCCACGTAGTTCTGGGTAGATGGAAATGAAGAGATTCTTTTTAGAATATAAGGGAGATGAGAAGAGTCGTAGCGCGCCGAGATTTCGAACTAGGGGTAAAATTTCTTGAGACGGTCCAGTCTGACTGGATGAGCCATCTCTTCTCCATCTAATTCGGTGAGCATGGTGGTACCACCGGACAAGATCTTCTTCACAATGTATGGGCCGCTCTAATTAGGCTTGATATTCCCTCTGGGGTCCCAGATGGGCTCTATTATTTCTTTGAGGGATAAATCCCCTCTCGGACACTACGGTCCTTGACTCTCTTATTGAATGAACATGTTATTCGGTGGTGGTACCCTTGTATGTGATATAATGCCTTAACTCTCTTTTCGTCCAGGAGTGATAGCTCGTCGAGGAGACTTTGTTTCCAGTCCTTCTCACTGACCTTGATTTCAAGCATGACACGTAACGAGGGTATTTCTAGAACCACAGGTAGGACCGCTTCCATGTTGTACATTAGAGAGTAAGGGGTAGCCCTAGTAGAGGTTCTAATTAAGGTTCGGTAGCCCCAGATGGAGTATGGGATTCGGTTAGCCCAATGTCGACAACTTTTGGCCATCTTGCTAATGATGGCTTTGAGGTTCTTGCTGGTGGCTTCAACTGCACCATTGGTCTGAGGATGGTAGGGAGAATATTTGTGTCCCCAGATCCCATACTCGATGACCACTTCTGTGATTTCTGCCTCAAAATGTAACCTATTTTCTGACACTAGCTCATACGGGACCCCATATCGGTAGATGATGTTTTTCTTGATGAATTTGGTCACTTTCTTGGCATTCAGAACTGCGTATGACTCATCTTAAACCCATTTGGTGAAGTAATCAATGGAAATTAGGATGAACTCATGTCCATTAGAGGACTTTGGTGTAACCTTTCCTATAATGTCGATGCCCTAGGTGGAGAACGGCTAGGGATAAGTCATGTTGTATAATTCATGCAGAGGTAGGTGTTGTAGGTTGGAGAACTATTGACATTTGAGGCATCTCCGAACATAGGCGGTGTAATCCTAGATTATGGTGGTCCAGTAGTAGCCTTATCAAATGATCATTTTGGCAAGCATGTGACCATTTACGTGGGGCCCGAATTCTCCACTATGGATTTTCTGCATTACCTCTTCAATGGAAACCCCTGCGATGCAGTGTAGGTAAGTTCCATCGAAGTTTCTCTTAATATGTGGTTTGTGATAGATGATGTATTGGGCAACCAATCTTCGAAGGGTTTCCCGTTCTTTCTTGTTGGAACCCTTCGAATACCTACCATACTTGAGGATAAATCAGATATCATAGTACCAGCAATTGGCTAGCTCGGGATCTTCTGGGGTGATGAGCTCCATATGATAGAAGTGGGTTGGTTGGTCTTTCTTTTGGACCAGGAAGGGGGCCATTGTTATTCCTTTGGGTATGTCGACCATGGAGGCTAGGGTAGCAAGGGCATCAACTAGGTTATTTTTTGCTCGAGGTAGGTAATGGAAGGTGATGTCGTGGAATTGGGAGGCTAGTTCTTCTAAGTGGGAATGGAAGGGTTCAAGTTTCTCTTCCTTGACTTTCCATTTTCTGTGCACTTGACAAATGATGAGGGAAGAATCCCCGTAGAGATCTAGGCATTGGATACTTTTCTTGGGAGCAACTTTGAGGCCTACCGTACATGCCTCGTATTCAGTCATGTTTTTGGTGTAGGGGAAATCCAATTTGATGGTGATGGGAGTGTGGGAGTCATCTGGGGCGATCATAAGTATCCCAATGCCATATCCCTTTTTGTTGGCAGTGCTGTCGAAGAACATTTTCCATGGGAGGTCATCTCGAGCAGCATAGAAGATGTTTTCATCCTAGAATTCGAAGATCTAGTCATCAGCCTATTCCATGGGGTAGTCAGCGTTGTAGTAAGAGAGGCTCTTCCTTTCATGGCTTTTTGTGTGACATACACGATATCAAACTCGGCTAAGAGCTTCAACCATCGGGCCATTTGGCTGGATAAGGCGGGTTTCTCAAGAAGGTACTTAATGGGGTCCATTCGGGATACACGCTTAATGGGGAAGGTGAGCATGTAGTGTCACAGCTCTTGGGTAAGTGCGACGCATGCTTTTTCCAAAGCAATATAGTTGACTTCATAACCGTCCAGTTTGTGACTGGCATAATAGATGGCTCTTTCTTTGCTAGAATTTTCAAGGTATTGGACTAGTAAATCCCCAGCTGCAGTGTCGGTTATGGTTAGGTATAGGAGCAAGGGGAGACCAAGCTTTAGTGTCATGAGTACTAGAGGTTGAGCCAGGTTCTATTTGATTCTGTAGAAGGCTTCTTGGCATGCCTCATTCCAAATCTTGGTTGAATCCTTTCGGAGGAGTTTGAAAATAGGTTCGCAAATGAAGGTTAGCTGGCTGATGAACCGACTGATGTATTGGAATTTCCCAAGGAAGCCTCAGACTTCTTTCTCCATCCGGGGAGGTAACATCTCAAGTATGGCTTTTAGGCTGGAAGGATCTGCTTCTATCCCTTTCTCACTATCCATGAATCCCATGAGTTTTCCCTTTGTAACACCGAAGACACATTTCTGTGGATTGACTCTCATCTGATATCATCACAATTGTTCAAAGAACTTTCGGAGAAGGGGAACATGACCTTCTATAGTTTGGATTTGATAATCATATCATCCACATAGACCTCGAATTCTTTGTGAATCAGATCGTGCATAATGGTTTTGGCAGCCCTCTGGCAGGTAGCCCTGGCATTCTTGAGACCAAATTGTATGATAGTGTAGCAAAAGGTTCCCCATGGGGTGATGAACGCAACTTTTTCTTGATGATCTGGGTGCATTTCGATTTGGTTGTATCCGACAAACCCGTTGATGAATGACTTGAGAGCATGATTAGCTGTGTTGTCCATGATCATGTCGATATTCGGTACTGGTTAATCATCATTTGGAGAGGCTTTGTTCAAGTCCCGGTAGTCTACGCACATCCGAACTTTCCCTCCTAATTTCGGCACATGCTCTATGTTTGCTAGCCATGTGGGATATTCAATCACACGAATAAAAACCATGTTCATCTGTTTGACCATCTCTTCTTTGACTTTGACGACCATTCGGTGCGGAGCTTTGTTAGCTTTTGTTTAACCGGCTTGTAATCTGGAAAAGTGGGGATCTCATGCTAAATTATTTTAGGACCAATGCCGGGCATATCGTCATAGGACCATGCGAAGACATCCACAAATTACTTCAATAATTATTCGAGTTGTCCGCGCTCATGCTCGTCAAGGGTAGCCCTTATCCTAATCTCGTGCAGTTGGCTATTAGAACCGAGGTTACTAAAAACAATCACTTCTTCATTAACTTGAACGCGGTTATGTTATTTATTATTAACCTTATTTAGATCAATTAAGAATTGTTCATTTGCAAAATCATCATCATCAAAAGTTTGATTAGAATCTAAACAATTAATTTAAGGCACAACAAGATACTTAAAATCTTCATTTATTTCATTGATAGGAAAAATAACATTAAGAACCTCATCAAAGTAGGTATCAATTACATTTGAGCAAGGATAGATAACAGAAGAAGAAATTGGGTAAACATTGGGGTTAAGTGGGATTTCAATAGGTAGAACCGGCGCAGCATGCCAGTTGAGGAGAGGTATATTATCAGCTTTAATCAAGTAGGATGGATCCAGTAATGTAGTTCTTGAATGAACCATGCAGAGTGCCAGCCCCAGTGTTTTCAAGTTGAACGAGTACTTGGAGTCACTTTCCTTAGTCTCTTTGGTATCTTTGATGAACGGTTGTATATGGTGTTAGGAACTTTCGGCCCATGGGTAGGTGTCTTGGAAAAAGATCTCCATTCCGGGTTTCATCTTCTTATCTGTATGGTCATACCATGGTTCAAAAAGATGAAAATGGGGAAGTCTTCGCCCTCTTTGATTAATTGTCCATTCAAGGAGTCACCTGATATGGTTTGAATGCAGTCTAATCTTCTTTTTGATCGAGAATGGCGGATGATACCCCAAACCATAAGGAGGGAAAGCTTTCTTTAGTTTAATGGGATCAAGTATCCCTTGTTGTCTTTGTCCCAACCCTAGTTTGAGCATGAAGTGCATGTTTCTGAACATCTAAATTACATTGACGTTGCCATGAGGGTCGTATTCGGGAAAAAACCTTTCTTTGAAATCGTCCCCTGTCGAGAGTTGGAGTGGTTCAACTCGGAATCCTGATAGGAGCATATCATTTGACTCATGTTGTATCTCAAGGATCGGACTATTGTTACTTGCACCCTCGACATTGTCGTCGTCGCCCAAAATTATAATGACTCATCCATCGGTGAAGAACTTCAATTTCTGATGGAATGAGGAAGACACACCCTTGATATTGAGGATCAAAGGTCGTTCGAGAAACATGTTGAAATAAGCTAGGATGTCAATAACTTGGAATTCAACGACATGGTTTATAGGGCTAGCCGCTATTACAAGTTTTATGGATCCCATCACTTATCGATGAGTATTATCCTAGGCACGTACAACAGCAGAGGTTGGAGTGAGGTCACTTTCCTTCAGTCCTAAGAATTTGAAGGTTCTTAATGGGCAGACATTCATGGCAGATCCATTATCGACGCAAGAGAGTGGTACGATTTTCCCCATAACTTTGACGGAGATGTTGAGTGCATGATTGTTGTTTGGCCCAATTCTGCAGTTTTCTTCTTCGGAGAAGGATAGCATTCGGGTAGAGGTCAAGGATCCGACTAAATTTACTAATTCTTCCGGTGTAGTAGAAGGAGGAATTGTGGGTCCAGTGAGCAACTTGATCAAAGCATTTATGTGCAACTGAGAAGACATGAAAAGTCCCCGTAGAGTAATGTTAGCTTGAGTTTTCTTCAACTGATCGAGGATCTTGCTCTTCTCGAGGGTCATTTATGGCATAAGAAGATTTTTAATGCCCTTTCCATTGTCATTGGTTGGTAGTGAGCTTGGGATCTGGTAATGCCTCCCTGGTCTGGTCATGTGATTTACTGAAGACGGGAAGAATATAAACCCTATTTCCTCATCAATCTCAGGTTCTTATTCCACTCTGTTTATTTCTCCGAGGAGCTCCTCAAATGATATCATCCAACACATGTCGGCTACCGGTCTAGTTTTCTCGAAACTTATTCTTCATTCGAATCTTCGAATTCTTCCCCCCACCCGGTGGCAACAATTTTGTCTTTCCACATAAAATCAAAGCATTCCACAACTTTAATGGCTTCTTCATACAGGTCTTCCCATTCTGTGGGGATATATAATGGTGAAGGAACTAGGCACCCTTGTAATTTTGGAGTATTAAGTAACTCGGTCATACTTCAAATGTTGTTGGTTTGCCTGAATAATTCTTCCATGATCTGGATGAAATCATCTAGGTTGACTTCATTGGTGGGTACTACCCAACTTTCTGACTCTCAAGCCCATTTTCGTTCTTCTAAGAACAGCATGCTAAACCTCTGGAAATCAATGACCATCTGTGAGGGCAATTTCAGCCCAAACTCTAGGAGTTGGTTTTACACTTCTGATAATTCCATACCTCCATTTTCAGAACGTGTACGGACAACGATGTATGATCTGGTAAGGAGTGACAGTACCTGATCAGTGAGGCTAGTAGGGTGTATGAGGAGATATGGGACAGTTTAGAGAGGTTTGGGATAGTGTATGGGTGTGATATGAGTTGAGGGATCAAATTATGGGTTCATTTATAGGAAGATAGCATTGATATCATTTGGGAGTAGGTTGTGAGTAGTGTTTGGCTTAGGATTAGCTGGTGGGGCAATGGTTCCTCGATCAATTAGACCTTGGATTATGTTTCAGAGTGAAAGCATTGGTCGGTGGTATGACCAGTTGTTTTTTTAAAGGCACAATGGGCATCTGCCTTGAAATTTCTTGGTAGTGGATTGGACAATGGATGGGGATCCAAGGGTTTGATGAGGTTTAGGATTAACATGGCTTGATAAACTTTGGGGAGGGGAGCATTGAGCTAGGTGCATTCCTTTCGGACTGGGATATGGCATCTTTCTAGTGCCCACGAAGTGGTCGGTTGAGAGATGTTTTTGATGTTTGAGACTGCAGCATTGGCAGGTTTGCCATATTTTCTGGGGGTGAACTGTTCGGACACTTTCTTTGGCTCAACCTCTATTTTAGCAAGACCTTCCTCGATTTCTACTTTCGCTTATCTGAGAGCTCGAAAGTGGTGATAGTATTATCCTCCCATGGTTGCTTGGACATGGGACAAGAAGTTAGTCTTCACTATGTTGACTTGTTCTTTCTTGGATGGCCGATTGATCATAGTGGCTGCGTTTTCACTCCATCGGGCTATAAAGTTACTAACTGATTCTCCAGAGTTCTATTTAAGAAGCTCTAAATCACGACGGGTGACCTCAAGCTCTTCGTTATATTTGTACTGTAACATTAATTCTCGGGCTACATCCTCCCAGCTACGGATTCTAGATTTTTTGAGAGACAAAACCCATCGGAGAGCGCTATCCTTCAAAGTTTGATGAAATAATTGGGCCATCACTTCGTCGGAAGACCCTAGGAGAGTCATAGAATGGTGATAATTGCGAAGATGAATAATCGGTGGTCCACTTCCTCCAAATTTCTCGATATTCGACATCTTGAACTTCTCGGGTAACCTCGTCTTAGGATAAAGAGACATGTGGGTGTAGACCATCTAATTTCTAAAGATTCAGACTTGGTAGAACTTCTTAGTAAGCATCTTGAGATCTTCTTTGACCTTGTTTAATTCTTCCTCTTTCGGATCAACGATCAAAGGCAAGTTAGCCCCAGGCTGGGCAAGATTGGGCATAGGAATCTGGGCAGGCGGCGGCCCATTAACTAGAGGGGCATGTGGAGCATGTTGATACTCTTCAGGAACCCAGATAGGCTCGGGTGGACCCATAGTAGAAGAAAATAATTCATTAGGCTCTTGATGAATAGGAACCTAGTTTCGTTGCATCTCTCAGACCTTGGTCTGAAGGTTGTCAATCTTGGACACGAGCTGAGCTAAAATTGTCGTCAGATCTAGCTGTGCAACTGGTACTTGATCTGTGTTCTCCATGGAAAGTGGATGGATACCGGTCTCGAAAGAGGTAGAAGGGGAACGTATGAAACTCCAGGGTGATTTGACTGAAGATCGAAGCCAATAAGGAGCCATGAGAAGGACGTGAAATCGACCTGAGAAGGCATGAAATGGGATTTATTTTTTGACAAAAAAAACGATGAAAATATTTTGGACATTTTTTTTTCTATTTGAAATTGGAAGACAAAATATTATTTGATTTTTGATGAAGAAGGAATAAATGTTTTTGGAAGACGGGTCTCAGCATGATTATTATTATTATTATGTTCTCACTTGTATTAAATTCTCCTAAATGCAAAATGAAATGCCAAACAGGACCCGAGCCTGGAAAATTTGGGTTTATAACATATGCAAAGCTATGATTGGACTTGTAACCAGGCTCACGGGAAGGGTCCCATTTTAAAAGTGCACGAAAATTTGGGCGATAGGCTGACCCGGAATTTCGGCAGAGTTTTGAGTTGAAATCTGAAATTTAACATGTGTGTCCTAGGCTTGAAACCTATATATGGGTATACAGTTGGTTGGGTGAATCCGAAAGGGTTTCCCCCTTCGACGTGGCTTCCACGATATACGTCTTTCTTTTGAGGGCAATCGATACGTGTGGACAAGATATTTGATATACCTGAGTGTACGTGAATTGCCTCACTATACACCGCATGGGGATGGTATGTGTGAGAGATAATTTGATATACTCGGCGTACCTAAACGAGTCCCATACGATATACGCCTATCATTACTCCAGTCAAGAGGTACAATGCAGGGGAACCGTTAGATATACGTCAAAGGTACTTGGCCGATGGAAGGTGAGAGTCATATCTCTTAGGCTAACTGTGCCCTGCCAAACCAACACCCATCACGAAGTGACCATCCAGTTACTAGAAAAAATTTGGCCAATCATAATGCTCTTTGGTGATATTGTGTGAATCATGTATGATTCTGTTATTAGCATCTTATGATGAGGGTATATTTCTCGATCATGCCCAACAGGGAGCATAGTATGAGTACCAATGGTATACCATCTTTGGGTGATGCATGCAACATGGGGATATATGTGATCCTAGGTGCACGTGGTGTGAAGTGTACGTGGAGAATCTTCTACAAGTATGAATAGAAGCATAAGCATGAGGTACACATGAGTAGTAAAAGGGGAACATGGAAATAGGGGAATATATAAGAAAATAAAACACCCATGTAAATAGAGTCTAACCCTCAAAATGAAAGTCCCCGGCGGAGTCACCACTTTGTCCATCCTCGATCCTCGCGGCGGGAGAGGATCCCTTTAGTCCCACGCGTCCCTCTCGGGAGCGCTTCGACCGGCATCGTTAATGAGGTGAAAAATGTAGAGAGACAGAGTCACCAGTCTATTTTACTCAAAATAGACAAAAGAAAAGGGGATCAATCCCGAAGGACAGCATCCAAAGACATATTGATACATACGAAACCAAAATGATTCGAAAAAGTTCCGGACGATAAGTTACAAATTGGGAAGGTGTTAGGCACCCATTCCCCCCTTAAGGCCTCTCATGGGTTGTTGCTATTTTCCATGATTTCCCCGTGATATGTATGCATGTGTATACATAGTGGAGATAGGAATCATCGACTTGTATTATGGAAGAGATAAAGCGAGTCATCCATAGGAATGTTCCTAGAAATAATATTAGAAAATAAGATTTACGCGACTATCCTCTCGTTGATCGTTATAACGAAACGATAACGCACATGGAATAATATGCCACTAAGAAAAAATATATGTATATGTAAATATACATAATTTAAGATAATTGAGTTTACGGAATATAGAGAAAATAGAAAATGAGAGAAAAGTAGGAAAAGGACTAGAGTCACGGGTTTTACCTTGAGACACCTATGTAGCCTATAGAGGCATCAAATTCCACGTAGTTCATATGCAAAATGAGGGTTGGGATTTATCCCGTAAATCCAATCGGGGACTTCTCTTATATGTGTGTGTGGGCGCGCGTAAAAAAAGTGTTTTAGTTGTGAGAAAAGTGTGAGAATTCCTGTTTGGAATTTTTGAGCAAATCATCTTTTTCTTATTTTTTTGGGTTTTAATTATATGTAAATAAGAGATGTGCAATAATAATAAATAAAAAGTATATTAAGATATGTGAGATGAGAGATGAGAGAATAAAAGTGCTAAGTAATAAAACAAGTTAATGCGAATTTAGGGGAATTTAAAGAGAGAGTTGACAAAGTTGGACCTTTCTTGAAGATCTTGAGCTTGATCTTAGATGTTGGAGAGAAGCTCTTGTACTTGGGCGATGATGGATGATACTTAATTCACCAAATTTAATGAAAAGTGTGATGAAAGGTGAAGGTTGGAAAGGGATTTCGATATGCAAATCACGCTGACTTCGAGAGGTGTTTTTTGAGCTTGCTGAGAGTGATGGATCTCTGATTTTTCTTCTCCTCTCAAATGAGGTTATTCCCTCCTTTTATAGGCTTAGGTCATTACCGATCATCAAAGACCTGGTCCTGCCAATCGGCAAGTGTGTTTAGGTACACTGCCGATAGGCAGGGTTTGGAACCTGCTGTTTGGTAGTCTCTTTCAGGTTCCTTCGAAAAATCGATCATACGGCGAAAAACCTTTATTCAAATTGTGCACGGGGTGAACCATTGGAAAGTTAATTCAGAGACCTTTGAAAGTCTTTGGACCGCTCCCGAGTCCGGGAGTTGACTTGGGACAAATGTGGCTTGAAAGCGTTCATCGGTCCCCTAGATGTGGAATTGTCGAACGCAAGCGAATCGTTCATGCATGGGGTGGACCGTTGGAAAGGTGAGGAGATGTACTTCGATATTCCAAACAGTTTGACTTGGTTCGAGGAGTTGACTTTGGTCAACTGGGGCCTGGAAGCATTCAGTGACCTTTTGGAGGAAAATGTATCGTTCGTCCGCACTTTAAGTCAGAATCGCGCATTGGTCGGACCGTTGGAAATGGGTTTCAGTGCCTTTCGAAGATTCATTTAGTCTCAGTCAAGTTGAAGAGTTGACTTTGGTCAAATAGAGCCTGGGAGTATTCGGTGACCTCCTGATCGAGTTTTAGGGGAAAACGGGTTGTTCGTCCGTACCGTAAGTCAGAATTGCACATGGGACAGACCGTTAGAAAGGGGATTCAGTGTTCTTCGAAGATTCATTCAGTCTCGTTCGTGCTGAAGAGTTTGACTTTTGGTCAAACGGAGCCTAGGAGTGCCCAATGCCCTTTAGGTCAGTACCTGGGATATGACTTAGGTTTGCAATGGTGAAAGGACGTGCTAGGGACCTAAGGAGAGGTTATGGGGCATTATAATGGGGTGTCTATAGGGGGAGAGAGAAGGATTAGATTATCTATAGCTGACATACATTTAATTATAGATCTGAAAGAGATTAGGTAAAGGGATTATCTGTTTCGAGACAGTTGAAAGAGATATCTAAAGAAATGGAACCTCATATAAGTTTAATACACGTGTTGTTTAATACTAGTGGAGATTGCATTATTGTTTTAACTTATTGTGACACCTCGCATAATACATTACCGGGTGATCAATCCTATACCAGATTAAAATAGGAATCTCATATGGTTCATTCTCAGCATCACTGTCGAAAACCAATTTAATTACTAATTTATTAGGCTGGCGCCAAATTTTTATTTAACTAATATTTTTAACCAACCCAACTAAGGAAACAGTCACATCAATTTATATACATCGAACTGAAATAAAATAAGATAAACGAACTCTCGGTACGACATATAATACAACCAAATCGAAAATTCGTAAACTAAAATGCAGTAAAATAATAAATGAATACAGTTGATCCATCAACGCGAATGTTACTACAATACCTCCTATCTAAATCACAAGGATATAATCATCTAAAATAAGCCTACTTCCAACCACAGCTGTTGTAGAAAATGTTTGACTCGAAAGAATCATCATCCAGGCGTCCCTGTGTCTTGACACCTAATATATATACATATATAGCAAGAGAGGGAAAATAGAGAAACGGGTCCGAGCCCGAGTATTGAAAATATTTAGCAAGTGCATCAAAAGCTATATTTTTTAAATATAAAATCTCTCATATTTAAACTGGTATCGTACTCCCATGAGATACACCTCACCCCTCCTCTAATGGTGCACATCTATCATTTACATTTTAAACAACCTAGTTAAGTTACCCTGCCTAACTAATCTCTTTCACCCATCCTCTGAGTCCTCATAACTATCGCCTACCATGCGTGATATAATATATGTTATACCGTAAGCCATATATATATATATATATATATATATATATATATATATATATATATATATATATATATATATATATACACACATTATACCCTGCGTGATATATATATACTAGCGAAATGCCCGTGCCTAAAGGCACGACGAAAATTTCGAAAGTACATAATCATGAAACGATGAAAATTTTCAAAATACGTAATTGTAAAACGACAAAAATATCTTTCCCCAACAAAACAAAACAAAATAAAAGTGTAATTTTAAAAAAATTGGTCATAATCTCCCTTGTTCATAGGACTATCTACCCTACTTAATAAATAACAATTTGACAAACTCCATTCAAATAATCTAAATTCATCAAAAAAGTCACATATAACATGAAATATATAATATTCATCAACTGAATTCTCATTGTGTCTAAAAAAAACAAAGTGTCAAAGTTTAAAAAAAAATGGGCAGAATCTCCTTTGTTTATTGGACTATCCACCCTTATCAAGTGATAACGACAAATCCAACAATATAAAAAAGCGGCCAAATTCATCCAACAAATTCTTCAACGCAAATTACGCAAACCTATAATGTAATTATACACACAACTATGCATACTAAAAAAGATGAAAGCATAGTTTGTTATGTCCAACATTTTGAAATCCAATTACCAAAAAAAAAGTAACCCCCTTTTTGGATAAAAAAAACATGGAACAACGCGGCCACGCAGCACCTCCATCTCGGACTCGTGCCTCTTTTTTGTTCAACCCATGACCTCAATCCCTCTCCAACTCGAGTTGATCTACAAAGAAAAAATTTGATTGATAAGAATAAATAAATATAAATAAAAAATAACCAGAAGTAATTGAAGGGAAAAAATGGTTTTTTTACTTGGGTATCTCGGTAATTTCCGAAATTGGACCTCAGTACTGTCACACATAAGCCCCAAATCAGATTTGAAAACTAAGTCTTAACATGTCTTGAACAATTTCCGAGTACTGTCAAGAAAGTAAACAACCCTTGCAATGCTTATAACATGGGCATGAGATTTAAATTTTTTTATGAATTCAGCTTACCAACATTCACAGCATCTCTTTTTTTCATCCTAAAGCATATTTATCTGATAAAAATATTCATGATGTTCTGAATATTTATCAAGGACGTTATTTGTAAGTTATTAGCAATAACAACCACTATTCATAGCCATTATAAAACAACAAAATCGTGATATTTAAGGTCTAAACCCTTAATGAAGTCTTTTTGGCCTTGCTTCTGAAATTAACTACAATCACATTCAATGATAAATGAAAACATAAAATACAATTGTCACTAAGATTTGAAATAGTAGAATCAATACCAGTTATGCTATTGTTCAATTTTTATGTAGTATTTTCACTAATCTCAAAGGATTTAAAAAGTGAAAAGCATCCAAAACAACATATATGCAATTTAATATGGGTAGTACCCAAACCTGTACAGGGTCGGCCCGTTAAAAAATAGTCTTATCGTATCGTGCCTCATTTTTCCAAGTCAACCCAACCTCAATATCTTAAAGTTTTTCTATTTTGAGGAGGGGGAAGTAATAATATAATTCATTTAAGGAAGGAATTTTTTGGGGTGAGTTTTCTTGTATGAGCTCCTCATTTACATAATCAAGCTCTTTCCTTTAGAAACCCTTCTACACAATTCAAGCTCAAACTCTCCTACCAAATACAACACATACTGATGATGACATTTACATTAAGTTGATTTCATGATTTATTTACATATTGACGATGATGATGACGTATTGATGATGATGATGACATATTGATTTCGCGATTTATGTATGAACCTTAACCGTAGAGGTCTCAAATAAAAGTAACTAAACTAATAGTACCTGTTCAGCAGTATAGGCATGCTACTGCTAGGTTTCATATATGTATGCACCTTAAATATGCCTTTTCCCATAAAGTTCACTTAATTCTGGCAGCTGATCTAGCTGGCCAAGGCAGTCCCGCCATCGATTGCTATAAGATATTGATCGATTGTGTGTTTAACCAAATATGATCCCTCCTCCGTATATTTTTCTCCGATATCTTTCAAATCTAGTTGCTCACATACCACTTTGTTTCTGTCAATGATGTCGACCATTGTAGAAGGCAAATGTGTAAGGATTAGATGTTTTGTCCTTTGGGGTTGCATAGCAGCCTCCCATTTGAAATGAAGCAGCATTGAATGTCCATAAAGGTGTTAACGGGGCTATCATTTTCAATCCGACCTTCCTCTTTATGAATGTCCATACTATGCTTCTAAGTCATATTTACCAAACACCCTCATTATGAGTAGAAGCTTATTCATTATTAATATCATATGCGTATTCTATAACAGTAATAGTAAGGTGTTTAATACCTGGATGTTGCATGATAGGCCTCGCTTCAATCGGTTGCGCACCAATACTCCATAGGGACCTTATACATTTGACATTATTTTGGATATAGCAACACCAAACAATTAGTAAAGAAATTTTATACCACATTCATAAATTTAAGCCGAATAGGTGCCATCTTGTTCCAGAAAAGCCAATAAAGAAGAAAATGTAAAGAAAAATAAAGTCGTAGATAACGACCTTGATGAAGAAAACTAAAGGAAGTGCTCTTGACCTTATTGATGATAAATCTCATGCCACTTGGTTATATTTGTTAAAACCAAAAACTAAGGTTGCAATAAGTTTTAAGGATTTCATACTAGGGTGATTACTTAATTTAACACTAAAGTTAAAATGCAGATATATGCAAGAATATATGCATATATATGCATATGTGTAGATATATGGAAGCATATATGCATATATGCAGATATATATCATATATGCTGCATATATGCAGATATATGCATATATGTGCACTTACTTTCCATTGAGACTTGTTATCTAATGCGTGGTACATGTGTGCCAATACAGCAGACCCCAATCATAATTGGTAGCAAGATGGATGTCGACTAAATAATTTAACCAACCACGCTTTGTTATTGAATTTTCATTAGGGAAATAAAATTATCCCAATGCATAAATATCAGACAGGCTGAGCCATGTCCAACACGTCATGGTTTCTCCCTTGTACAACCTCAACCATGTCCTTTCTTCACCATATTCAAAACAACACAACCTGACAAAGATAAATTATCTCATTAGATCTGCTATTGTGCGTCCCAATTTAAGTAGAATAATTTAAAGAAAAATGACCAAAAAGTTAGCCCTTGGAAAAAAAACTAATTATGTAACAAAAAAATAAAAAATTTAGCAATATTTTCAGCTATTGTCATGACTGTTGTCATTAGATATTCAAGTATGTGTTACAACACTAACAAAGAAAAAAAGGTGTGATCTTTAAGTATCTCAGATCTATCAATACTAAACATAGTAAAATGATGAGCTGAAGGAACTGCCCAGTCGGAGCAGATTTGATGAAACCGTCCTGTTTAGATTCAAATAATTTTAATGAAGATGAAGGGGAGAGAAACCCAACTGCAATAAGAAAAAAGGGAAGAAAAAAAATAAATCAACCGCAATCAACATTTAACCAAAATCAGATCTTTAAACGGAACCCTTAATTTTTTATTCGACTCAAAGGCGATCTAACGATGGTGCATTTTATACATGTCAGCACCGAACAAAGAAAAATAAAAAGAAAGAATTACAAATGAAAAAAAAAGAATGTCAGAAAAGAGATGAACACCTTCAATCATGCTATTTTACGTTATCTCTCCCTGAAATGGAATATTTGTAGAGAAACATCGGGATTCACATTTCTCGATGACTTGTCGAACCATCGGTTTTCGATGACATGCCAGAAAATCCACCAGCACCTGGGGGTGGCACCTGCCCCTTCAAACCTTCCTCTCTGTATTGATCATAAACTGCTCGCTTCTATGAATCACTCAAAACCTGTGAAATAAATAGAATTAAAAAAAGTAAGGCTTTAGATTAAAAAAGGGGCCTTGAAAGATATAAATGGATTTGTACATCGTAGGCTTCAGAGATTTGTATGAATTTAGCTTCGGATTATTTCTTGACGTCGTTGTCTTTGGCATTTTTGTCGGGGTGCCATTTCATGGCGAGTTTGTTGTTTGTTTCTTGAGGTCGTCATCTTTGGCGTTACGGTCTACCTGGAAACAATTAGTAATGAATTAAGAAACACCTTCAATGAATACACAACAAAGGAAAATCACACCACAACTATATTGAAAAAATCCTTCTCATTAAAGTGGGGATTTAAAAAAAAGAATTACTTAAATATTACCAGTGATGAAAGATCTCACAAATTCGTTAAAAATCATCGGGTGGAGTATTTGACAGTGAGGAGTTTTGTATAGAGAGGAAAGATAATATATGAACTAATACTTTGTATGTTTTGTTTTGATTGTATGAAGATCTTCTTTACCTTCAACCTTTAAATGTTGTGAATACTTTGTATGTATAACCGCTTATAATAAATAGAAAAAAATACCATTAGACTTTTAGATCCGCCATATGTCAAGCCACAGGAATGTAGTAAGAGTGAGAAATATGCATCAAACAGCAAAAGATATTTATTAGATCTCAGATTAGCATAGAGAGAAAGAATAAAAATGGGGACAAAAATGAGAGATATTTTGTGGGTTTACAACTTTACACTCCCAAACTGTAAAAACGATTCAGTTGACTCAGCCCGACCCGCTTCTCTCGAAGCCATTGCATCACCGGTTACCGTAGCCTCCTCTGCCCACTTCAATACCCACAATTAGAAAGCCAATGCTCCAATTGTGTTTGGAATCAAAAAGTCACAAATGGTAATTTTGGAAACAAAAAGTTACAAAACAAACCAATTCTTTTGCTTCTGCTTCTCATTCTACATTCGAAGCAAGATGAAGGCTCAGTCTCAGATCTTCCCTATTTCTTGAATAACTTTTTTTGGCTTTGCTATACACAAATATAAACAACAAAAAAAACATCAAAGCAACCTAGATTATGAATAAAGGTTATTATTTTAAAACAAAAAATGACACAAAGAGGCTCGAGGAGTTACCTGGTTGTATGTGCTGAGGAAAGATCTGCACACAAAAAACCCCAAAGAAAATAGAATTAAAAACACATCTCAGCGAAAAATAAAAAAAAATCCCTAATTGAAAAATCGAAAAAAGACCTAGTGAACAAAACTAAGTTTTTCTACCATCTCTAACAACTAAAAATATTACCTCAAATGTCAAAGAGCTTCGAAGGGGTTGTGCGGCAGTGCGGAGTGGAGGCGGTTGGTGGTTAGGGCAGTGCGTAGTAGATCCAACTGACGATTATCGGTGAAGGAGAAAGTGCGAAGGGGTTGGACGCGGTCACCTTTGAGGTGGAGTGTGAGGGGGAGGGGGAGGGGGAGGGGGAGGAGGGGAAGTTTTGTAGCAGGTGAGGTAGAGAGGGGGCGATCGTGGGGAGAGGGGGCGGCGGACGGTGGCAGCTTGTAGGGTTTTTTGGGGGGAGGGTTTGTGTTGAAGGGGAAGGAAGATAATGAGAGGGTTTGTGCAAGTCGGGGGTTGTATTTTGGGGTTAAGAGGCATTCTACTATTTGCCATGTCATAATCCTACGTGGCATGTCATAATCGTACATGGCACAATCTAAGACCATTAGATCGAAATTGGTGGACCAATCTCAATCGTAGATATTTTGGAATAGTAAAATACCCCCCTCTCATATAATATATATATATATATATATATACAAGCCAAATGCCCATGCCTGAAGGCATGACGAAAATTTTCAAAGTATGCAATCGCAAAACGATAAAAAATTTCAAAGCTGGTAAATGCAAAGCGGCAAAAATTTTGTTACCCAACAAAACAAAGTGTAATTTTTAAAAAATTGTCCATAATCTTTATTGTTTATGGGATTATCCATTATGCGAAAGCCTGAAAGCACGGCGAAAATTTCAAAAGCAGGTAATTACAAAACGATTAAAATTTTCGAAGTACATAATTGCAAAACGGCAAAAAAAGAATAATTTATAACAATTGACCATAATCTCCTTTGTTTATAAACTATTCACACTGCTTAACAAACAACAAATAGTCCAACAACATTCAAATAATCTAAAATCAAACAAATTCATATATAATATAAAATATACAATATTCATCAAATGAATTCTTATTGTGTCTCAAAAAAATGAAGTGTCAAAGTTTTAAAAAAATTGGGCAAAATCTCCTTTGTTTATTGGACTATCCACCCTTCTCAAGGGATAACAACAAATCCAAAAATATAAAAAAAAAATTCACCTAACAAAAGCTTCAATGAAACAAACATCTTAAAAAAATAAATATATATCAATGGAATCCCCATAGCAGCGTCATGGCAGCCCCATAGCATCCCTTTAGTAGCTATTACCATAGCAGCACTCTATTAGCCCCGTAAAAGCTCCGTAGCAGCCCCATATAAGTCTCGTAACAACCCAATAAAAGCCCTGTAGCAGCCCAATAAAGTCCCGAGCATAAAAATTAAGTTCGTTGTTTAATTGGTCTTGGATTAAAAACTGAAATGAAAAAAAAATAGTTTGTTCCCAAAAACATTGTACGTTAGCTATATAGTATGTAGGGTGGGGTGGGGTGGAGTGGAGGGAGATAAACATCAATCCGAATTACTAAGAAAATTTAAAACAAGCACTCAACTTAAAAACCTAATTCAAAAAACACATTTGGGTGTGAGTGTGATCTGTGTGTGTATCATCTTGAAACTCATATATGTTTAATTAAACATACTTTAGTCACTGAATTACAATGTTCCCAAGCAACCCTGAAATCATCTATATGAACCTTAAATATAGATAGTGTGAAATGGATCAAAAACAATTTGATAACATCATATCACGAATACAAAATGTAAAAATGAAAAATAAATGAAAACCAATTCAAGTAGGCAATATGTAAACCTCGATCCGCTTTCTTTAAATTTGTAAACCTCACCCGCTCTTCTCATCTTCCTCGTCTCCCTCGAACCATGCTTTTCAAGGCTGCAACATGATCAACTTCTATGCATTAAATGTAAGTTACAATTAATGCAGGAGAATATAACGATAAAATATTTTCCTCAAAAGATAGTAATTAACAGAACTTACAAAATAAACATGATAACCTTCTATGTTAAACTGAGGCACCATACGTATCAGGTTTATGACATCCATATGAGAGTAATGTAATTACAACACCTGAAAAACTAAGAGTGGAAATAAGAACTTAAGTTCCAAATTAAAAGCAGAAAATAATAATTAAATCAGAATTCGGGGAAACAATATCCCTTGCATATCTTCAAAATTATATTCGAATTTGTGGTAGCGTAAGAGGGGAAATTATTAGCAAATAAGTATGGTATCATTATGGGTTAACATTTTTTGCAATATACATTTCCAAATAGTTTCTTTGTGCGCATAATTAGTTTTTTATAACAAATTTCTGGACTATATTTACTTAATGCCACGTCTACTTTAGTAATCGTTAGAACTTTAGGCTTCAACTACCTATTTTCCTAACTTTAGGCTCCAACTTTATATACACTTATTATTTTTTTATACTAAGTTGACAATCTTTGGGAAATATGACTTTATCTCTATCATAAAAAATATGACAAAATGAAAAGAAAAGAAAACAAATACTATTTAGCGAGAACATTTCTTTGTTTTAAAAAAACAAAGTGTCAAAGTTTTAAAAAAATTGGGCAGAGTCTCCTTTGTTTATTGGACTATCCACCCTTCTCAAGGGATAACGAAAAATCCAACAACATATAAAAAAACAAATTCGGCTAACAAAAGCTTCAATGTTCCACAATAATTACAACAGTAGAGGTGTTTATTATAACAGTAGATACCTCTACAATAATTACAATAATTACAACATGTGGTATTAGTTCAAATAATAGTAACCCATAAGAATATAAACACTAAAAAAGTCCATACCTTAGTATTCAAAAAAGGCCGAGACAAATGTGGAATTGATGAAGCAAGTTGAGCATGGCAATCGAAGTGTACACCGAGACAAATATTACTGCAGATATACCAAAGGGAAAACAACCTAAAATGAAAATGCAGAAGTATTAAATATGGATATATATGTAAGGTTGATCAAGATTGGATATGTGCATAAGTAATCATGATAATGGACTTCCTTAAATTTCATAATCCAAATAAGGATTAGACTCATCTATATTATTGTGAGCAAAGGTAAAATAAAGGCGTGTATGATTGTGAGCAAAGGTAAAATAGAAAAATAGAAATGTATCTCAAATTTTCAAAAAATGGGGAATAATATAAAAGTTGGAGGGGGGGGGGGGGATTAGGTAATACCTCGGATTTGACAGATTTTCATGAAAGCGAATGAAACTTTAATGAAATATAAACTTCTGTTTGGATTTTGTAAAAGTAACCCAACGCATCCAAATGCGCTCATATCTTCCATATTTTTGGAGAAAAAAAAACGCAGATCAGTAAATAAATTGGAAATTTAGTAGACATGTTAGCAGCCATATTGTCATAAAAATCTTAAACCTACTAATTCAAAGTCTTAGTACCGTAGATATGTACCTATTAATTCAAACTCTTAACCTAATTATTCTCAGTTATTTTTTTAACCATAACACTTCCAAATTAAAGTACAAAATCGTATATTAAAAAACATCAATCGGAAGCCAAAAACATATTAAATCCAAAAGTCAAAACAGGGGATGAACAAAGTAACAATATATAAATTATAAATATGCTTACATCTAGATCTATACCTACTAATTCAAACTTTTAAAATCTTAAACCTACTAATTCAAACTAATTCAAACTCTTAGTACCGTAGATCTGTACCTACTAATTCAAACTCTTAACCTAATTATTGTCAGTTATTTTTTTAACCATAACACTTCCATATTAAAGTACAAAATCGTATATTAAAAAACATCAATCGGAAGCCAAAAACATATTAAATCCAAAAGTTAGAAAATAGAAAATAACACAGCAACTTCCTTCAGTAAAAAAAAAATGAGTAACTGAACTAAAAAAAAGTAGTACATGCAAATTATTACCTCCAAATCAGATTATCATGTACATAGAAGAGTGTAGCAATATTAGAGAGTGTAGCAATCTTGATTTGTAAAAAATAAAAACGTAAGTGATTAAATCCTAAAACATAAACATAAACATAAACATAAACAAATATTAAATTACAAAATCGTATATTAAAAAGCCCTAAATTTATCTGGAGAGTGTGTATACTTGATAGATCTGCAAAACTAAATTAAAAATACTCAGAGTTTAAAGGAAACCAACCAAAATTCAGAACTGTAATCGAAAAAAGCCCTAAAATAAGAAAATGCCCAAAATTCAGAACTGTAATCGATATGGAAGGTCGGATCTGTGTGTGTGTGTGTGGCCGGATCTATGTGTGTGTGTTGTTCCGGATCTGTGCGTGTGTGTCATGTGTGTTCGCGATTGTGTGTGTGCGATTGTATCTGTGTGTGTGTGTGCGCGATTGTGTCTGTCTGTGTGTGCGCGATTGTGTGTGTGTGATCTGTGTATGTGTGCGCCGGAGCATGGGTCGGCAGGGGCGGCAGTGGAAAGAGGGAAGGGGAGAGAGCGGGGCAGCGGGTAAGGGAGAGGTAGGAGGAGGGGAGAAGGGGAGCGGGGGGCGAAGCAAGGTAACGGGGGTGGGGGCAGCAGTGGAAAGAGGGAGGGGGTACCGAGGAGTGCACCGGAGAGGGGAGAGGGTGGAGGAGGGGAGAGGGAGATCGTGGGGAAGGGGAAGGGGAATGGGGGTAGGGGGAATGAAGAAAACGGGGAAGGCAGATTGAGAGGGGGTGTTTTATCTCATTTAACACGTCATAATGTGTACAATCCTACATGGCACAATCTAACACCATTGGATCGCTCAAAAAAATTCGATCCCCACCGTAGAATTTTTGGAACACTAAGACACCCCCATCTCATATAATATATATATATATATATATTGATGATGCTAGAAACAACACCACCATATGAGGTGTCGATAAGCTCAAGCTAGTGAAAACAATGGTAGCACAAGAGTGTATATATATAGTAGAAGGAGGTGAGGAGAGGAGGATGAACACTTGGATGTAAGTGATTTAGCCAATTTGGCCTACGTACACAGTGAGTGTGTGAGTAATATCACTAGATGAAGGCACTAATGGCCATAGATACAATCTCTCAAGATTTCTCTCTCTAATGTATAAACTAAGAGAGTTTTATCTAGGGTTGCAAAAATTGATCCCTTTACAAGGTTGAGGATGACCTCTATATATAGTGTTTGGGTGGTGTAATGTACCCCCCCCCCCCCCCCAAGCATGCAATAAGAATGTGCACGATGATCGAATCAGTGTGAGGATGACACTTGGCTGATCTTATGTAGATAATGATGACCTTAATATTCCCTCACATGGGGGGAATGATTCGGTTATAACTGATTTGTCCACGCATTCCAAACCTTACATGTATTCGTAAATTCTCGGCCCTGCATCCTTGACTGGTGTAACCTCGACCTGGATGAGTAGAAGGTTGGTGAAGTCAAATGTAGTTGATTTGTCTTCTTTAATCGTGATGACATCAGCCAGGAGGGCAGGCCGAGGTTAGGTATGAGGTAGCTGTAACATCAGATGAGGTCGATGATGACGTTGGTGGTTGATTGAGTTTGCAAGACTTTAGTCACCTCAGCTGTTGAAGAGCCGAGGTTGGTGTATGAGGGGCCGACCTTATGAGAGATGAAATTTTTGATAGTTGTCAAAAGCATCTTTTCACCTCGGTTGTGAGACCAACCGAGGTTAGTTACTCTGAGTAAGAGGGTGCACTTTGAGCATATCAATCACCCCTATCCCTTAGTCTTCTATGTAATTATATGACTAAGGGGTATATATTTAAGGCCGAGGCTGAGTCTCTTTGGGTGCTAATATTTTCTTGACATATGTCACTTACTGATGTGTGTAGCGAGCATATCAACATGTGATGATTCTGACTTGCCCTTTAGGTTCCCTAGGGTAATGATAGGTCATTGGGACTCGCACCTCATTATTGAATAGGTTTAAAAATCATCTTCTCTCTCCTCATTCTCTTTCTTCTTCCGAATTTGTTCCGACCTTAGTTATCTCTGCAACTGCAATTTCTTTAAAACTCCATTGTTGGTTGTCATTGAAGGCTTCCTTTGCTTTCTACCATCCTCTTCCCTTACTCACGGCTAGGCATGATCATTTTCAATCTTTCTTTTTTATTTCTTGTTAAAACATCATCATTTATGGATCTCCGGCGAGCTTTTCCGTTTTACAATAAGGGTTTCCACCAGTATTGGTGGTTGTGAGGCTAGGATAGTAGTGGTTGAGTTGTTTAAGGAAAGTTGTACATAGCTTCGAGGTTATTTCATCCAGAAATAACCCTTCTTTAGGTTTTTGGTGAACCTCCGTTCACCTTCTCCGACGACCCTATTCTTGAATGTTCTTGAAGTTCTTCATTTGAAACTTTCTAACTCTCTTCTTGATCTTGAGTTTGAGTTCTTTTAAGTTTTGTACCTATTTTTGGTTTGATTCAAGTGTAGTCTTATCCCACTTATGCTCAGACCCTTGTACCAACTCATAGAAGACTTCCCATCTCTTCGTGAGAAGACCTTCGAGAAAATTAGGCAAATAGATCTAGCCCAAGAGGAAGCTCTTAGGGTTGAGGCATTTCCTCTTAGTCCCATATTTCCTCCACCCCTGAAGGTTATCCACCCTAAGCCAGCCGAGCCTGCTGATCCCGTAGAGGTTCCTGGGGATCCCATACCAATGTATGAGTATGAGTCATCTTCCTAAGACCCCATGTCTATAAACTCTTTTCAAGAGGCTATGGATTACTCTCCTAGGTGGGGTGAAGTTCCTGAGAAAGCCGAGGTTTTGAGTCGTGCGTCGTCTCACCAAGGAGCTAGCACCTCATTTAGGTCTTCTAATGTTAAAATCATAGGTCCAAGTGTGGCAATTCCCCTCATCATTGATGTTATTACTCTGTCGACTACCACCAGGGATGAATTTGCTTACAGGTTTCCTGGTGGTGTCCTTGCACCTGCCCAGGCCCACTTTGCCGGGGATGGTGAAGATGGTGAGGAGAGTGATCTTGATACATTTTAGGCGGCTGAGATTGAGAGTTCCATCAACGAGTATGACCTTTTTACTTTTAGGCACCTATATTCCATAAATTCTTAGGAGAGATCTACGTCTATGAGCAAATGTTGAAGTTGGGCTTCCTTCTTCCTATTCATCCAACCATCAGAGCTATACTTTCCCATATAAATCTTGACCCTTCCCAATTATCCCCTAATACCTGAAGGGTTATGATTGGGGTCATCGTCCTTTGGAGGGTTGTCCACCACTCAGACCTTCCAGTTAGGGTTTTCACTAGTTACTATTTGACCTCCTCTACCAAAAACTATCCTAGTTATTACCACTTCCTAGCTAGGAAATCAGAGAATAAAATGATGTTGGTTACCTAAACTTCATACCATAATAGGAAACCTCGGTATTTCTTTACTTCTGGGTCATAGGAATTTGGTCTTCATGAGGCCTCTATAACGTCGATTACAAGGACCCTTCTGCGATGGGGGAAAATCTCCATTGCTGCTAAAGACGACCCTGGACTTAGGCAGGACAATTTCCAAAAAGTTTAGGATCTTGGAGAGAGTGGTCCTTTGGGAGACCCCCTATTACCTCTATCACATAGTCATGGGGGGTAGTCCTTTGGGAGAGCTTCGTAAGTCTTAATTTTTCATGAGTTATACATCTTACTTTGTATCGCTTTGACTAACTAATACAGAGGTTTGTCTTTTGTAGAGCACCCTGAAGACATATCAGATGACCTTTGGGAAATGTCTGCTCCCGGTCTTGTAAAGCTAATGCAAAAGAGGGGTGGAAAAAATGTACCCCCTCCTACCACCAAGTAGAACGTCGGCACATCCCAGGACGATGTTACTAAAAAGAGGAAGAGCACTGCTGACCCGGAGCATCTGAGGCCGGGTAAGACTCATAAAGGGCATCATGACATTCCCAACTCTACAGACGATGCCCTAGCTGCTCGTCTTGCTCAGCTAAAAATCAGTGATAGCCTCATTGGCCACAGTCTGAAGGCTGCAGACTCTATCGGCACAATAATTACTAAAGAGGATAAGCATTTCTTACGCTCTTTGGACGTCCCGCTGTTGGCTGAGTTTTCTCTCCATAAGTCCATTTAGGTTCTAGTTTTTGCTAATTTTATCACTTGCTCTTCACAAGTGTAACCTCATATTTTTAGAAGTTATTATTTATATTTTCTTACATCTGATCTTCTTCTGTAGGGTGTCTTGTCCTTTCATCGCTCCATTGATTGGACTCTGAAGAGGTTTCCCCTTATAGAGAAGGGCCAATAATCTAAGAAGGTTCAAGCCTCTTTGAATGCGGAGGTTGAAAGGAAGAAGGGGGTGGTCAAGCAGAGGGATGACGACATGTCCAAACTCAAGAAGGACCATGACTTAGCCCTGAAGGCCAAGGATGATGCCCTTCAGTCCAAGGTAGATGATTCTATTAAGGCTGCAGTTAAAGACGTTACTAAGAAGACCATTGAAGAATACAAGGTCTCGCATGAGTTTATTAGCTTTGTCTTTGAATACTTTTAAAGAGGTATCAAAGCAACTGACAAATAGACAGTCACTAAGGAGAAAGAGTCAGGGAGACTGTCTGCCTTAGACTTTATGGGTATTGTCTTTGGTGATCCCCTGTTTGCTCACGCCTTACAAGAAGTTGAGGAGGCTGATGCTTCTCCAACTGAGACTGCTCCCATTAAGGTCACTGATATTGAAGATGCTAATCATCAGGATGATGGAGCTAAGGTGACAAACTTCGGTCGTGATGATAAAACTGCAGCTGCAGAGACTTAGGACTTTTCTTGTGAAGCTTTTAAGATTTCGAATTTTGATTTCCCTTATCTGTTTCTTACATGGGTGTGAACTTCTGATGGATGCCTCTGACTTGTAATTCATCCTTTTCATGATAATCATTAGTTCAATCTTTTTTAGATTTTGTTGCTTTATCTGATGTTATGTTTGAATGTCTTGCCTCTTAAATTAAATGTGTGAGGTCACCAATATATGATGTTTGCCCTCATAAACTATCATCAAACTAATGTTGTTTAAGGTCTGAGGTCATCATATAATGATGTTTACCGTCATAAATTATCCCTAAACTAATGTTTAAGGTCTGAGGTCACCATATAATGAGTTTTACCCTCATAAATTATTCAACAAACTAATGAAGTTTAAGGTCTGAGGTCACCATATAATGATGTTTCACCTCATATTTTCACCAAACAAATGATGTTTAAGGTTTGAGGTCACCATGTAATGATGTTTACCCTCATAAATTATCACCAAAGTAATGTTTAAGGTTTGAGGTCACCATATAATAATGTTTACCCTCATAAATTTTTCACCAAACTAATGATGTTCAAGGTCTGGGGTCACCATATAATGATGTTTCAGCTCATATTTTCACCAATTTCATGGGGCTTAAGGTCTGAGGTCACCATAATATGATGTTCACCTCATATTTTGACCAAACTAATGATGTTTAAGGTCTGAGGTCACCATACAAGTGAAATCAAAATATGTTTCGCCACATATTTTCACCAAACTAATCATGTTTAAGGTCTGAGGTCACCATAATCTGACATTTTACCTTATATTTTCACAAATCTAATGATGTTTAAGGTCTGAGGTCACCATATAATGATGTTTAGCCTCATAAATTTTTCACAAAACTAATGATATTTAAAGCATATAACAAGAGTACTATCACAACATTGCTATCTTTTCATTAACATCTTATGTCTAAACTGATACATGTATTACAAAGAGAAATAACTGTAACATCATATGTAATATTTCTTTAAATGATAGGCATTTCAAGGGTTGGAGAAAGGTTCTCCTTCAAGATTTTTTAGCCGGCAAGTACCAGGCACAACCTCATAAACTATCCTGTAAGGACCATGCCCGTTTGGATGGATCTTATTTGCCTTTTGCAACGTCTTCTTTAGGACTAGGTCTCCTACAACTATAGGCCTTGATTTCACCCTTTGATTGTAGAATCTCGCAGTTCTTTGCTGGTAGGCTGCATGTCTTATCTCTGCATCCTCTCTCCTTTTACTCGATCAAATCAAGATAAAGTCTTCTCTCTTCCCCATTCCTCTGAGGGTCATAGGTCTGAACTCTATGAGTGGGAAGTCCAACCTCTATAAGGATGACAGCTTCTGAACCGTGTGCTAACATACATACAGTCTCTCCCATTGGTGTCCTTGTTGTCATCTTGTAGGCCCATAACACAACATATACACCCTTTGTCCATCTCCATTTGGCCTCTTCCAACCTCTTTTTTATCCCATTAAGAATTATTTGGTTTGTAACCTTGGTCTGACCATTTGCCTAGGGTTAGCCAGGAGAAGAGAAGAACTGCTTGATCCCTACCCTTTCGCAGTATTTCTCTAGGGAAACGTTCTTGAACTGGGTTCTATTGTCTAATATGAGGGTGTTTGGAAGACCATACCTGCATTTGATCTTCTTCCACATGAATTAGAAGGTCTTATGTTCAGTGATTGTTATCATTGGCCCAGCCTCTACCCATTTAGAGAAATAATCAATTGCCATGATCAAAAATCGATATTTATTCACAGCTCTTAGCATGGGTCCTACAAAATTAATGCCCCATATTGTAAATAGCCAAGGGGAGCTGATTAAAGTCATAGGTTGATGAGGCTGATGAGGGACAGTGGATAACCTTTGGCACTTATCACACTTTTTCACGTACGCAACTGCATCTTTGGCTAAGGTCGACCGCCAATACCCCTGAGTGATTATCCTCTTAGATAAAGGTCTTCCTCCTATGTGTCTGGAGCAAGAGACCTCATGTACATCTCACAAGATGTGTGTAACCTCTGAAGGGTGGACACATCTGAGGAGAGGGAGTAGGAACCCCTTCTTTTACAAGACATTGCCCACAATTGAGAATTTGGTAGCTCTGAACCTCAACTTTCTTCTTTCTGACTTTGACTCTGGTAGGTCTCCCTCTTTGATGTATCTAATAAGAGGATCCATCCATGAGGCTCCCATATTCAAGTTGAGGAAAGTTCTCGCAACCTCTTCTTCTTCAATGATCGGCTTCAGATGAATTTCAATGGGTACTCCTCTTCTTATGTTTGTTCTTGTTATTGAGGACAACATTGTGAGTGCATTAACTCTACTGTTATCTTGTCGAGGTATCTTCTTCATCTTTACTTCCTTGAAACTTTCTAACATCATTCTCACCCTCTTCAGGTATTTGGCCATCCTTTTATCTTTGACCTCATACACTCCCAGGACTTTGTTGACGACCAACCTTGAGTCATTGTGGATTAGGAGTTGGCCAACACTAAGGGATTTTTCCAAGGAGAGACCTTCTATTAATGCCTCATACTCTGACTCATTGCTGGAAGCTTTGAAGTTTAACCTCAATGCATACTCAATGTCAAGACCATCTGGTGCTGACACTATCAGCCCTGCTCCACTTCTGCTTTCACAAGATGACCCGTAAACGAAGAGGTTCCCAATGGTTGTATCTGAAGAGAAATTTCCCTCTTATAGGGTCCCTTCCCTGAATAGGTAACTGTCTTCCTCATTATTAATAATTCCTTTTCTAGCCTTGCTTGACTCAACCTTGTCCAAATTTTGGAAGACATTTCTGACTGGTTCTGCTACAACCCTTTGATTAATCTCAACCTCGACATCTTCCCATGTAAACTATGATACAAATTCTGTGAGTGTCTGCCCCTTAATGGCAACCCTGGGTTCATAGACAATGTCATATTCTCCCAACTCAATGGCCCAGGTCATTATTCTGCCTGACTTCTCAGGTTTATGGAGGACCTGTCTAAGTTGGGATCTGTGAGGATGATCATGGAGTGGGCTTGGAAGTATGGATTCATTTTCCTAGATGCATATATCAAGGCATAGACCAATGTTTCTATCCGAGGGTACTTCTGTTCAGACCCTTAAAGAGCCTTACTATTTAAGTATACTGGTCTCTGCACTCCACCCTCTTCTCTTACAATTGTGGCACTGATGGATGACTCTGAGACAGCTAAATATGCATATAACTTCTCACCCATGATAGGTTCAGATAGAAGTAGGGGGATCCGAGGTAGGACTTTATCTCTTTAAAAGCTTTGTCGCATTGCTCATCCCATTCTAAGTCCTTTCTAAGTATTTTGAAAAATGGAAGACACATGTCTATAGCTTTCGAGACGAAATTGTTAACAGTAGCAACTCTTCGAGTTAGCCTCTGAACGCCTTTGATGGTTCTCGGTGTCTTTATCTCTAGCAAAGCCTTGATTTTTTCAGGGTTAGCCTCTATTCCCCTTTGGTTGACAATGAATCCTAAGAGCTTTCCATATCCTACCCTAAAGACACATTTGTCTAGGTTGAGATTTATTTTGTATTTGTCCATGGGGTCAAAAGTTCTTTCAAGATCGGCCACATGAGTGTTGGCCTTCAGGTTCTTCGTCAGTATGTCGTCCAGATACACTTCAATAGACTTGCCTATCTGATCTTTGAACATCTTATTTATAAGATGTTCGTAAGTAGCCCCTATATATTTAGCCCAAAGGGCATGACCTTGTAACAATAGGTACCTTTGTTTGTGATGAATGTTGTCTTTTCAGAGTCTTACGGGTTCATAAAGTTCTGATTATACCCGAAATATGGATCCATGAAGCTCATGAGCTCATGTCCTGCTGTGGCATCCACTATCTGATCAATACGAGGCAAGGGAAACTGTCTTTTGGACAAGACTTATTCAAATAAGTGGAGTCTACGTAAATCCTCCATTTCCCATTTTATTTTGGAACTATGACAGCGTTGGACAACCACTCAGGGTATATGACTTCTTTGATGAACTTGGCTTCTTCAAGCTTTCTAACCTCTTCATTGATGACATCATACTTCTCTCTTAAGTATACTCTTTTTCCCTGATTGATGGGCTTAGCATCTTCTACAACATTGAGTTTATGGCACATAATCTGAGGGTCAATACTTGGCATGTTTACATGGCTCCACGCAAAGACACTTTGTCTCTTCCTTAAGAGCTTCACCAGTTCTTCATTGATCTCAGGTCTTAGGGCTTTACTTATTTGGATTGTTTTTTTTTGGCTCGTCTTCAATGAGGACGATGGATTCTACCTCTTCTGCGACCTCAATGAGGTCTTAGCATTCTCGTACCGATGTTTGGTCAGCTTGCACTTCCCCTACTCCATAGGGAGTCAAGAATTTTAGCTTTTGGTGGATCGTTGAAGGCATGGACTCAAATTCCTTGAGGGATACTCGTCCTGTGATGAGGTTGTAAGCCGAGAAGACATTTTCATCCATCACAAAGAAATTGATTTTTCTAGTTAACCTCTTAGGCCACTCATCTCCCATTCTTACATCCATCTCATACATGCCCAATGGATGAACCTTTTCACCACTGAAGCCAGTCAAGGGATTGTGATAGGGGACAAGCCTAGCTCTACTGAGGCCTAGGCTCTTAAAACAGGGCCAAAACATAACGTCTGTTGAACTTCCCCCATCAACGAGGATCCTATGAACTTCACACCCATGCACCCTTGTGGTGATTACCAGAGGGTCATCATGAGGAGCTAAGATACCATTTAAATCAAGTCGTCAGAAGCCAACTATGAGGGTGTCCATATCTACCTTCTTTATGTTTTCACGCTTAACCTCCATAGATGCCAAGTTTATAACCTCGGCTTTAGTCACTACCTTAGCCTCTTCCATATGAGCCTTGCGATTTGCTACCTATGAGGCACCTCCTGCTAGTCCTCCACAGATGGTTTTCACATCGTAAGAAATCATACCGACTCTCTTCAGTGGGACATTATCATCTTTTGGTGGGAGGTCAGGGTCATCGTCGTTATCACCTGAATCCTCAACTCTTTTAGTAGGGACATCATCCCGGTATCTGTCATTTATTTTTTATCGGGTAATCTCTCCCCCTTTACGGGATCTACCCTCAACATACTATTCTGAGCTTCCCAGACTTCAAAATCTTCTTAATCTCATCCTTCAGTGCGAAGCACTTATCAGTCATATGGTCGTGGTCTTGATGGAACTCGCACCATAGGTTCTTTTTTCTCTTATGCGGAGGGTCCTTCAGCTTCTTTGGCCATTTTAGGGATCTATCATTCTTTATTTCATTGAGCATATGTTCACAACTCACAGTTAGAGGAGTATAGTGTGCAAACTTCTCGTTTGCAGCCCTCTTCTTTCCATTCTTCTTCCTTTGAAATTTCCCGCTGCTACTTTCGTTCTCATCCTCATACTTTGCAACCATTGCCCCTTCTGCATTCATGACCATTCCAGCTGTCACTAACTGCTCGTCCATAAACTTATGAGGTTCTTCATCAAGCTTCCAAAGTAGCTTTCCCTTTTGAAGTCCTCCAATGAGAGTGGTCATGGCTATGCTCTCTTTGTAATCATCAACCTCTAACTTTTCCTTATTGAACCTTGTCATGTAGTCAATGAGGCTTTCATTCTTGCCTTGCTTTACATAGACCATATGGGTTGAATTCTTCTGAGGTCTTACCCCAAAATAGAAGTGGTGTATAAAATGCTCAGCCAAACCGTTAAAGTTCTGAACGGAGTTTTTAGGAAGAGTAGTGAACCAAATATGCGCAGCTCTCGTTAAAGTGCTTGAGAAAGCTCGACACCTTATCTCATCAGGGATATAATAAATGTCTGTTGTAGACTGATACATCTCAATCTCATGCACTGGGTTGGTACTACCATCGTACTTGGGAGACACCATCGGTGGTTTAAATTTTGCATGGGTTAAGAAGTTGATAATCCTTGCCACGAAAGGGGAGACCTCTGAGACCCCCTTTACAGTGGGTCTCGGATTTTTATGAGGTTCCCTATCTTCTCTTCAGGACTTTGGATGGAATCATTCCAGTGTCTTGCAACGTAGGCCTGACCGAGGTTATCCTCAATCTCCTCCAAAGGGTGGACTGAGGGTTCTCCTGCAGTAGGGCAATGTCGGTTGTTGACTTCCCCCTGACCACAGTCTCAGCCATGCGGGGGTCGGCCATGATGAGTTCAACATTCATCTCCTCCCCTCTGTGAGTCGTCTATTCTCGATGACCTAGATAGCCTCTGCGTTATATCATTAACTGGTCCAAGCCTCTCAAAGGCCGACCTTCTGTTTAAGTGATCAAAACCTGACCCTCTTTGTTGTGCATCACCACCTCGTCTCTCACACTGACCTCGACTCTATAGTATAGGACGTATAGTGTTGTTTGAGACCTCATACGGATCCCAACAATCTGCATGAGCATCTTCTGTGTCAATTTCGTTGTACCTATCCTCATGGCAAGGGTTCCCTTGCCTCACCAGGCGTTGACGCCTAGGGTCAGGAACATCCCTCCTCCGTTGAGGAGTGGGTTAGTCCTTTCGCGATGCCTTGGTGGTCTCCTGGCCTTGTGATGTGGCTGTGCAGCCGCCGAAGTAATCATTTCTTGTGGGACCCCAGGTGGTCTCATTATGTTTTGGTTGAGCTGGGCAAATTGTTCTTGCATCACTTGTTGAGTGGCAGCTAAGGACTTCAGGGCTGCCGCCACCTCAACCATCTCGGACTGGGGTGGTTCTTAGCTAGAATTGGGTCCTCCAATACCTGATGGTGGTAGAGGTAGTGGTAACTCTGGTGCCATATGGTGAGACCAGAGATCTTGCAATAAAAATATTAGAGTGCTTTGTACCTTAAAGGATCTCTTTCAATGGTGATACAACTTCACACGTAGGGTGAGGCCTGGTTCACCACCAGAGTCTCCAGTGAGGTTAAGCAACAAAGGAGGAAGAGATGAATCTTCTCTTTACCACATATGACACCAAAATGATGACGCTGGAAACAACACCACCAGATGAGGTGTTGATAAGCTCCACCTAGTGAAAACAAAAGCAAGACAAGAGTGTATATATATAGTAGAAGAAAGTGAGGAGATGAGGATGAACACTTGTAAGTAAGTGGTTCATCCAATCTGGCCTACGTCCACTGTGAGTGTGTGAGTAATATCACTAGATGAAGCTACTAATGTTCATAGATATAATCTCTCAAGATTTCTCTCTCTACTGTATATACTAACAGAGTTTCAACTAGGATTGCAAAAATTTATCCCTTTACAAGGTAGAAGATGACCTATATATATAGTGATTGGGGGGGTGTAATGTACCCCCCTATCATGCAATGAGCATGTGCATGAGGATTGAACCAGTGTGAGGATGACACCTAGCTTATCTTATATAGATAATGATGACCTCAATATTCCCTCGCGTGGGGGGAATGATTCGGTTACAACTGATTTGTCCATGCGTTCCAAACCTTACATGTGCCTGTAAATGCTCAGCCCTATGTCCTTTACTGGTGTAACCTCAGCCTGGATGAGTACGAGGTTGGTGGAGTCAGATGTATTTACTTTGTCTTATTTAATCGTGATGACCACAGTCGAGAGAACTGGACGAGGTTAGGTATAAAGTAGCTATAACGTCAGCTAAGGCCGATGATGACGTTGGCGATTGATAGAGTCTGTGAGACTCTGGTCACCTCGGATGATGAATAGCCGAGGTTGGTGTATGAGGGGCCGACCTTGTTGATAGTTGTCATAAGCATCTTGTCACCTCGGTTGTGAGACCGACGGAGGTTAGTTACTCTGCGTAAGTGGGTGAAATTTGGGAGTATCATATATATATATATATATATATATATATATATATATATATATATATATATATATATATATATATATATATGTCTGTGTGTGTGTGTGTGTGTGTGTGTATGTATACCGTTCATTTCCCGAAAATTTCACTATATTAAAGTACCATTTTCACTTAAGCTTATAAAAATCTCGTATATTTAATTATCATTTTAATATACGATTAACATTTGTATAAATCCGGATATAAATCTCCAGGAAGAAGAATAAACCCTTATTCATTTTAAAAATTACACAAGTCTAAGTTATATGATATATCATCTTCATATACGATCAATATACTATACACAACAAGTATATTTATACATATATTACAATCATAAGTATAATAACCATCCCACCAATCTATAACTCGATGATGCAGTCTCAAAGTGCTATCAGCATCCGGGTATGCTCAACTTAACCCAGGTACCAAATCAAAGTTACTCATGATCATGGTAGGAAATACTAAACGGTGGAGGCGGTAATATTCCCTCCTGAAAGTGGAATAATTCTCACACCCATATATGGGACGATACGACCTGGGGATATAATCTCCCTGCTCCGCATGCTAAGGGATTCACCCACATCGCCCAACCTCCATGGATAGCACTAGATATATAAGTATGCATAAATATATCGTTCGCATACCAATATATTTATAACTAAATCATATAAATATATACTGCAACGACACTCGTATATATATAATATATATATCACTTCTCAATATGCCCTGTCTACAACTACTGAACTCTTATAGCGATGGCCAAAATATCCCGAATGTTCCCATTTGTAATAGTATATAAGTATTTACACACTTAAAACACTAAACCGATAAGAATTTTTTTTACTTAAGATTGAACTTAAACCTTACTCACTTTTAAGGATTTAAATATAAACCCGAATGTACCAATTTGTAATAATTAAATAAGTATACTATCTTTTTTTTAGAATTGGTGTGTTGTCATTAAAAATAGGTAGTCAATTATGAAAATTGATTTGCAAAAAAAAATCCTAAAAATGTCTTACCGACCTAAAAAAAAATACCGCCCTTGGGCCTATTGCTATTGCATCTGATTTGCCAAAGAAATTAGCCCATTTGATGCCTTATTAAAGGAAATGGATCCCGGGAAATACCTTCTATGGAACTGATTGACCATCAATTAATTCTTTATCAAAGACTGGAAAGGCTGACTCCTTTTGTTTGGGATTTCTTATCAGTCATCCACTTTGGGCTTTCCGAAGGACGATTGAGTGCGGAGAGATTTGGAAGATGGAATTGTATGCACTATGTCATACGGTGGAGATGGCTTCATGAATGGGCATTCAAAACCTTTGGGTAGAGCCGTTTTACTAGTAAGGCTCAGTGTAAAGCAGTAGATGAATGAGCCTGGACACGTAACAAGAGTAAGATAATGATGAAATGAAACCACGCAGAACTTGTTACCACCTAAATGAACCATGTCCCCCTCATAATAATCGAACCTCGTGTAGGGTTTGACGTATAGCTAAAAGAATAATCTAGCCCAGATACATAACAAAATTCTGTTGTTTTCTTCAAAACAACGTCGTTCATAAGATGGTACTCCCACACCTTGTGCATCCGAGTCGGTTCGAGCGTGAATAATTTATCATCAACAACGACACCACTCAATGTTATTCCATTAATCAAAATAGCATATGCCAAAACCTGATGAGGATCATCCTCGTTCAAGTCGTCTAAGTCCCCCGAGTGGTAGTTATACAATTGCTCCTAGTGCTGGGTCTTTAAGTGAAAACAATTCATGGTGAAATCATCACCGCATAAAAAGATGACATCTCGTACAACTACAAAGCCATTATATGGACCCATCCACTCATCACATGTGGGCAAGGGAGCCCATTCATTCAATTTCGGGTCAAAAACTTCAGAGAAACTGTTGCCCGCTACGAAGTCTTCAAAGTAAGTGATATCATCGGAACCAAAGTGAGGAAGTGAGACCCAATGTTCGAGCATGGTATCATAGACAAGATTACCTCCAAAAACATATATTTTTCCGTTTGTACTCACAAAAATCGGGTTAGGCTTTTTGATGTTCATCTTAGGGGCTTCTTTGAGTCCCATGTTGTTGTTGTCCAGGTTTAACACATACACCTTTTTTTATGTGAATTGTTTATCCTTCAGCTTAAACTGGCCTCTGATGAAGTAAAGTTTGGAACCCAAATTCACACAGCCCATTCCCATTGGGTATTCATCTCGATTCAACTCGAGTATGGTTTGTGGCTCATCTGGGTTATTTAGATTAAAGAAGTACAAGTAGAAACCCACCGAACCTTGCTCGAATTTGTAAAACATGTACATGTATTGATCTTCATATGGCCCACGTTTTTTCCCTTCTATTGATGTCGATGCTGAATCCGATAACAACCATCGAATAATCGTTGCCAAACCCATCTCTGATTTTTCTCACAATTTGGAACGTCGCAAAATATCCCCCCATGCGTTTGGTGTTTATTTATAGGGTCCTTTTTATTTATTTTCTAAGTATACTATCAACTTATTTTGGTTCCATAGGTATCACATCACCTATAATAATAGTCGTCAATAGATGTACCAAATAGCCGCTCAGTCTTCTTTAGCCCATATCCTAAATTCCTTTTGAATCACATCCTAGTATTTACTCAAATGCAATCAGCCCATATTTATCCTAACCGCATAAATATATATATATACACACTTGTCGAAGACCTCTCTCTAATGTTACGCATCCTAACTATTCATTAGGTCCATACCCCAAATTGTACACTTAACTAATCCAAGGTTCTCTCTTTCAACCCAAGGTTTACTCACCTAAATTCCATTATCTGGGAGTCCTACTATCATGTCTAGAATACCCTATAAAAATCTCCAATTCCTAATTTAATTTCCCCCTAAAATTAAGGAAGAAAACTTTCAAAAATCTGAAAGGCCCGAATCAATTCACCTGGACCGAATCGATTCGCCTCTTTTCGAATCGATTTGAAAATGTTCTAATTTCTTTCTTTTTAAGACTTAATCGATTCGGCTTGTCCAAATTGATTCGCCCTGCGAAAATCCGAAATTTTCTATGGGTTATTATCTTCTCCAAAACCCTAAAATATCCCAACCACCATTTTCGTCGTTTTTAATCTCAACTAACAACACTATAATCATCCTAACACTGATTTATAACTAACACATCAATTTATTTTTGGGATAAAATAATTTCTCTTTGATTTAAACCCTAAAACTAATTAAACACTATTTTATCATTCTTTCCATTTCTAACCATTTATACACACCCTTAACATGGGTAAAACACTAGAATTCATTAGAATTAACAATACATCAATTTGTAAACTAAAAATCAATTTTCCCAAATTTATTTTAAGGGTTTCAACCCAGAAATCATATGGTTTACCAACTATAATATGAGATACACACACTCAATTGAATAAAGCAAGTAAACGCTTGCCTCGTAGATAAAATCCGACGACCTCGAGTCGAATCCCGCGGAGTTTGGCCCGGAATTGCCTTTCTCTTCATCTTTTTCCTTCTTGCTTTCTTTCCATTTTATTTTTTCCTCTCTCTCGTGCCTTATAAGAGAGAAATAAGGGTTATCCCTTATAAAACCCAAATTTTGACTTATATACTCAAATGCGAGTCCCTACTAGTCCAAAAGTCCATGGAAACTAAACGCTACCCACGAATACTCTATTCTGACTATCTCAGCCATTTCGAAACCAAATGTGCACTTGAAATCTCCATCTGAGTTACTTAACTAAAATTCACTAAACAGACGCGACGCTACTCAACACGCATTTTCTACAACGTAAACTATCATTCGTCACATAACCAAACTGCGACATGACATAAAAATATTCAGACTCATTTACTTAGTCCCTAAAGTAAATTTAACACATATTGGTAATTATCTAACACTTAGTAAATTCCAAATTACTATTCATAGTAATTCCTCTAACTACCAAATTACGCCCACTTATGTAATTCAAATATCTATAAAAGTATGGGATATTACACTTACTATATATGATATGATATGATTAGGGTTTTCAAATTCACGAGGGGAGGTAAAGGCACACTAATAGTTGGGGAGGCATATGAGATAATGAAACGATTTTAGAGGGATGGAGATTGCTTTAATGGAGATTATTGGGAGGAAGCACATGGCACTAGAAAGTTAGATATTAGATAAGATATAAGATATAATATGATTCCATATAATATTTGCACGTACATAACCCTCAAATTTTGAGGAATGAAAAATCTTATACAAATTTCCCTCCTCATTCAATGTTGAGTTATTACTAGATTCAAGCAAATTGAATACACATCGGGGAAAACCCTGACTACGCATAAGATATTTAAAAGGAATCTAGATGTTCTAGTTTAGCAAACAAAAAGCAATCTCACTTTCTATCTCTACTTTTTAGAGAGAGAATCTCTCCCTAGGGTTTCTCCCAGTTTTCTAGTAGGAGTTTCATCCCAAATCAATCGTCTTTCTCTTCCCATGGATCTATCCATCAACCTCCTGTAATACCCCGTATTTTCATGATATTAAATAATTATGAGATTTATTATTATTGTTGAATTAATTACATTGAAAATGTGAGAAATAAATTTGTTAGTTAATTAATCCAGATTAAAATAATTATTAACTAGTGTGCCAGGGGTTAATACTTATTGATGAAAATGATTGAATATTACTGTGTGGATATGTAATATAGAATTATGAATTTTATAAATGGTCGAGAGTGTGAAACATGACAGTTGGGTATTGTAGAGGGGGATTGAAGATAATCTTGAGATTAGACATAATCCCCCCATTTTCAACAGTGTTTGGGATTAAGACAACTCAGCGTGGCAACTTAGCGTGGAAGTTCACTATGATAACTCAGCGTGTTAGCCCAGAGGGACCTTCCAGCGAAGAATCTAGCAGAGAGAGCTCGTCCTTTAGTCCTGTTGATTAATTTAGTCTTGTTGTATCTTTTGTTTATATCGACTATGAGCTATAGTGATTGTAAAGATGCAATGAGTATAATGATTTTTTGTGAGGTCGAGCAGTACTCGCGAGAGACCAAGCTTGGCAGGTCCAGGGAGATCTTTCATTCTCTATCGAATGACCTCGCCGTGGGAACTTCAGAGGGACTTAGTTTGGAGGATTGAGAAGTGAGGCACCGTTGGGGCTTGTCCTGACCATCTTAGATACACCTGGTAAAATACCAAAAGGACCCTGACCGTGGAACCTCGGGGGGAACAACCTTGAGTTCCATCGAGTCTTGAGTTGTGAGCCAAACAACCCTCTACTTAATGTCACATCCACTTTATCTTATGTCACTAACCAACTAGGAAATGTCAGATCTACACTGCAGTAAACCACCGTGGTATTTCGGGCTGTCAAATAGTTAGTGAGCCACCTCTGTGACAATAGCCCCCTAACACACAGTGGTTAGGCAAAATGCATGTCTTGGCATTTAATGCTTATGACGTGGAGATAACTAGTGCAATAGGTATTTAATGATTATGACATAAAGTATGAGGGATGTATTTCACAAACATTAATGACTGAGTTGCCTCGGGGGTAGTGTGGGGGGATATTTAAGGACCCCAACCACCTCTGCGGAGGGATCATGTTTTTATTGAGAATTCAGAAGTTATTAGTAGAAAGATTTGTTATGAGGCAGAGAGTTTACTCACCCACCATTGTCATTTATTACGAAGCTTTAATATTTGACAGAGATCATTCAGGGTGGTGAGGCTGTTTGGATGCCTGCCAAGGTGTATCTAGGGTGCTCATTTTCTTTCTTCCTATGATCAACGTTGCTTCTAAGTTCATTATTACCTTCTGAGTTATACACAAAAGATTTGTGAGTTCAAACTGAGTCTATCTTCACTTAGTTATGTTTCCATATCCTATGGTTAATCAATAGTGTTGTTATTTAACTTATCATCACTGCACTCAAAAGGAGTTACGTCTCCATATGATCTAAACTACCCTCTTACATATGGAGACTCTGCTGGGGAGGCATTCTTCTAAACAAGGAGTATGGCACAGGATAACATTAATCGAAGGCTTAACTTTGATGACATTTAACACAATGAAGAACAGGAAGCGAGAGAGATGGAGGCTTAAAGGGATGGAACCCCACGACTAGAGGTACCTCCAATTTAAGAGATGATAGGTGTTCCAGTGGTGGAATAGGCTTCAACGAGTGTTGGGTTGGGACAAACCCAAGTGCCACTCTTCATGAATAAATTATATGAGTTTTTGCAAACTCCCGTAGCTTCAACAGTGTTAGGAGGATTTAAAGTGAACTCCTTCATGACACCAGGGGCAGCCCCAACGATCCCACCAAGTGCAGTCATAATGGGAATGGTCCTAGCAAGTACACCATATATTGTAAATCCAACGGTGGGAACCCCAGGATTATCAACGGCTCCAACTGTGATGATTTATCCAGTTACAAGGAGCACTCAGCCTATGGTGCCATCGGTCATCACTTCAATGGCATCACCCATGGAAGAGATGAGGAAGGAGATGCAAAAAGAGATGTTGAAATTCATGTAAACCTCCTCAAAATCTGCGAGTGAGGTAGCTTCGATCTACGATGACTTTTGGATGCCTTAGCCCCAGGAATACAACGATGAGCCCTACACAAAAGATTATATTCCTCCTATCTTTGAAAAATACACAGTAAAGGGTGGAAATCCGAAGGAACATATTAAATTCTTCGTTGAACACTTGGGGGCGCATTGCAATAACAAGAAACCTAGGTTAAGGAGTTTTTCTAAATCTTTAACTGATAAAGCATATACTTGGTATTCTCACTTAGCTCCCAAGAGTGTTTCCACATGGGAGGAGATGCACGTTTTATTTGTCCTGAAGTTCTTTCTGGTGGAAGATGAGTTTACTTTGACCTAACTGGGGAGGGAGAAGCAACGACCCGATGAAGAAGTGGTGGCTTACATTCGAAAGGTTCAGGGAAAGTTCCCTCGATGTGAAGGAGGAGGCTAAAGAGTTCAAGCTACTATAGATCTACGCAGAGGGACTGCTTTTTGAGTACATCTACCATCTTATTAATGATACGCGCGAGGGGACTTTTTCGGCGTTCCTAAAAGCATCAAGGAATATCTTGTTGGTTGTATGGCCAAACCTAGTCGTAGTGCCCATAATGTTCAGGCAACCGATACAACCTGTGGGGCGGGTCTCAACCCCCATGGTTAGGGTATATCGAAGGAGCATATGAGGGCAAGGTAGTGAAGAAGGATAACAAGAGGAAGTTTGGAAGAGACAGGGAGGACCCATAATTATTTCCATGTATAGTAGAAGAGGTTGTCAGTTGTTACAACGCCATGGTTCCGGGAGGAACAATGTATGAACCAAAGGGCATTCCCGCTGGGGAACCCGACGCTATAACTAGGGAGGATCCCAAATATTGCCCGATTCATCGAAAGACCCAACATCTAATGGAGAGCTGTTTCATGCTAATCAGAACATTCGATAAATATGTGAAGGCAGGAACGTTGCAATTCCCTCCACATAATGTTATCAACAACCCACTCCCAGCGCATGGGGCCAATCTAGTGGTGGTCTATGATGAGGTGGTAGAGAGAGAGGAAATGGAGCTAATGATGAAGAAGGAGGAGTTTGAAGAAGCTTTGGGAGATTGTACTAATGGAATGGCTAGCGTAGTGTTAGCTTTACGATGAAGCAAGTGCTGAACATGTGGAGGATGTATATAGCATTGAGGTGAGGAAGTAGATCGAGCCATAGAATACTGTGCAGTTTCAAAATCCCCGAAGTTTAACTGGTTCTTTGACCAAGTATGGATACCAAAGGAGAGTAGATGGGAAATAACCCAGGAAATCCTTAACATTGCGAGGAAGAATGAAGTCCCTTCTCTGAGATGGAAGGGACTCATGTCCAGGTTGGTAAAGAGGTTTTTGTCAGAGATAACTTTCAGCAACGCAGAGAGGGCCGTAAGGTTCCATCATAATAGGCCATTATATGTGACTTCCAGCGTTAAAGGGGTTATTTTTGCAAGGGCTATTATGTATGGGCGAGCTTCCATCAATATCATGACAATCAACTCTTTCCGTGAAGCTAATATTTCGGAGGAAATGTTACTCCCCATGCCTTTTGTGATTTCAAGATATGACAACCAGTCTTCTAAGTCCATTGGGTATGTGAACATTGGGATTGTAATGGGAAATCTGAGTTCCCATATTAAATTTGACATAATACAGAGTGCAACTTCCTACGATCTATTGATAGGAAGGGTGTGGATGCACAGCCAAGGGCCAGTCCCTTCACTGTCGAAGAAGCTCACCTAGTGGATGTAGCCTTTTACATGGAGCTAGAAGATGACGTTCGAGTCCTAACGAGAAGAATGGAGGGATCATGAGTTCGGTCAATCGGAGAAATGATGGAGACCTTAAATGAGCAGAATAAAGAGGTTGCAAGAAGCAAATGAGTGGTGGCCGAAGAAGCCCATCAGGTGGTCCCTTGGCCACAAAAGATTTTAAAGAAGCTCAAAGATAGGGTGAGGCCTGGAGTGGACCCAATGGAGTATGAGGTCCAATGACAAAGAGTGTTGAATCAATTTTCACGGGGGAGAGTTTCTGAGGCTTATAGAGAGAAGAAGAGGAAGGGAGTGGTGACTACCAGTAGATAGTGCAAAAAGGTAGTTACCGAAGAAGGAAATGTGGTTTATCGATTATAATGGTGTAAACGGGCGTCCAAAGAAACTAATAATGATCCTGAACTGATATATGAGTGATTTCTAGTGGATCAACGGGGACAATGTATGGTGATAGAAAACTCCAATATACAGGAATTTCTGGAATAAGTCACCGAAGAACCAGATTACATAGAAGATCAACCGAAGCCACGGGCATAAGAGTTGGAGCAGTTAAACCTAACGAAAAAAGGGAAGGATCCAAGGCCTATTTTTATCTTGAAAGATCTCAATAAAGGGAAACTAGAGTCCTTGGTTGAGTTGATTCGGGAGTTCATAGACGTTTTTGCATGGAAGTACATAGAGATGGAAGGGATAGATGAGGAAGTGAGCTGCCACAAGTTGAACGTGATGCCTTTAGCCATTCTAGTGAAACAAGCGACAAGAACTTACAAGCCTGAGCTAGACTTGAAGATCAAGGAAGATGTCTAACGGTTACTAACGGCAGGGTTCATCAAACCGACACAACGCCCAATTTGGCTGCCTAGCATTATTCCAGTGGGTAAGAAAGAGAAAAATCAAATAAGGATTTGTGTGGATTTCAGAGACTTGAATAGGTCTTTCCCAAAGGATGAGTTACCTCTACCCTCCATCGATAGCGTGATAGATGCAACGGTTGGTCATGAGATGTACAACTTCATAAAGGGGTATGTAGGGTACAACCAGATCAAGATGGACCTTACGGATGCAGAGAAAATGGCATTTAGAACCCCATTGGGCAACTTTAAGTACAAAGTAATGCTGTTTGGACTCAAGAATGCTGGGGCTACTTATCAAAGAACAATAATGGCCATTTGCCATGACTTCTTTCACAAGTTTGTGGAATTTTATGTGGATGATTTGGTCATCAAATCGAGGAAGAAGGAGTCCCATCTAAGTGACTTGAGGAAGGTGTTTGCTCGGAGAAGAAAGTATAAACTGAAGATGAACCCACTAAAATGCGTGTTTAGAGTAACTAGTGGAAAGTTTTTTGGTTTTTTGGTTGATCAACAGGGAGTACAGATGGAGCAAGACAAACAACTAGCGATCTTAGAGATGCCCAATCCAAGAACGGCGAAGGAACTGAAGAGTTTCCATATTAAAGTTTCTTACCTTAGTATATTTGTTCCTGGATTGGCCGAAATGACGCACCCATTGATGCAAATTTTGTGAAAGAACACGAAATTCAAGTGGGAGGAGGCTCACCAGGAGTCTCTCACTGGACTAAAAAAGCTTCTCGTTTCACCACAGACCATGGTTCCCCCAAAGGCAGGAATACCGTTGCAGTTATACCTCACATCCACCACGAGGTTTGTTGGAGATTTTCTAGCATAAGACTTTGACGAGCAAGAACGGCCAGTCTACTACCTCAGCAGAATCATACATGGGCCAGAGGTCAGATATAATAGCTTGGAAACGCATTATTTAGCCTTAGTCTTTGTAACTCAAAAACATAGAAATTATATGTTATCTTTTACAATTAATATTATAACCAGTTGTGATTCTATTAAGTATTTGCTGGAAAGAACTATATTGATTGGTAGGGCAGCTACGTGGTTACTCATCCTCTCATAATATGACTTCAAGTGTGTGGTCCCTCGCGCGATCAAGAGTCAGGCATACGCTGACCTATTGACAATCTTCCCCTCTGGGACGTTTGATCCACCTAAAGAAAGTATTCCCGGAGATGACTTATAGGCCAATTACTTGGATGCAAGTGATAAAGAATGGACGATGCACTTTGATGGATCTTCGGAATAAAAGAAATAAGGAACAGGGGATCTTCTTTCAAAAGGAATGGATGATATTTGTCTTTCCTACAAATTAGATTTCCCTTGTTCCAACAATGAAGCATAGAATGAAGTATTAATGTTGGGGTTATTGGAGGCCCTTCGTAGGGGGATTCCTTCACTTTGTATCAAAGGTGATTCGAACTTGGTAATTCAACAAGTGAATGGAGAATATGCGTTGAAACACCTAAACTTGGAACCATATCAAATAATCATTCAGAGGCTCTTGAGCCAATTCCATCAGATCAAAATTAAGAGACACCCTCAAACGATGAACCGCCATCCAGACGCCTATGTCACCATCGCCGAAAAAATGGTCATGAGGAACGATACAACTACAGTCGTGATTCAACGAATAACGGCTCCTTCGGTTGTACAATCAATTCTTCCAATGGAGGAGGATAATGACTGGAGGGGGGAGATTAGAAAGCAACTAGAATCGGGGGAAAGAGTGATGGAAATGAGGGAACTAGCCCAATACTTTACAAAGTAGGGAAATCTTTACTTAAAAAATATAGGGGGATGGTTATCAAGACGCATCAGCCTAGAAGAAGAAGAGCGGAGGTTGAAGAAAACACCTGAAGGGCACTGCGAAACAACTGAGATACCTCTTTATAAGAGAATTCAAATGGAGGGTTATTTTTAGCCTAGAATGAAGCAGGGCGCAGCAGAGCTACGACGGAAGTGCGCTAAGTGCCAGTTATTCTTCGAGGAAGCTGAATGTCATTTTGCTGAAGCTCAACCAGACTGGAGGTAACCTTATATTGACTCAATTAAAGATGGAGTTATCCCAATAGAGAAGATTGATGATATGTGACTTAAGTGAAGGTCCCCAAGGTTATACGTTCATGAGGGGAAGCTTTATCAAAGGGGATATTTTAACAAGCAATTACGTTGCATCACAAAGGAAGAAACAGCTGAAGTCCTCAAGCAGGCGCACTATCTGGCTCATAGAGGAGGGGCCAAGTTATATGACCAGTTGATGATGTTGAGGTATTATTGGCCAACAATGGAGAAAGACTCTACTGAGTTCGTTCAAAATTGCAAGTCTTGCCAACTTCATAGAAATATGATCTATGCCCATCGGTGGACATACACTCCCTGAAATGCCTTATCCTTTTCACACTTGGGCATTCGACCTGGTAGGGGCCATACATCCTTCTTTGAGGGGGAATATATGGATACTAGTAGCAATATAGTGCCTTACAAAGTGGGCCGAAGTGATACCACTAAGAAAGGAAACAACGGGGGTGGTGAGAAACTTCATCAAAGAATACATCATTTGCCATTTTAGGATTCCAAAGGTTATCATCTCAGATAACGGAACCACTTTTATCAATTCAAAGGTAACGATGCTCACAGACAAGTACTCCATTATTCAGCATACTTCAACAGTGTCATAGCCAAAGGGCAACGGTGAAGCCGAGGCAACTAACAAGACCTTGGTCAATATTTTGGCTAAAATAATGGAGGATTTTTCGGGATCATGGGATGAAAAGATACCAGCTATGATGTGGGCCTATCGAACAACCAAATGGAAGCCCACGGGGTATTCTTCATTCTCTCTTATTTATTGGGCTGAGGCAATTCTTCTAGTAGAGTTAGAGGTTCCCTCTACTCGATATGCCTTGCGAAGTAGCATGCTCCCTCGGAATAGGCATGTGTAGTTAGAAGCATTATATGATCACAGAAATAATGCGATGTAGCACTTTCAAATGTATAAAAAATACATTTGATAACTTGGTGAGACCAAGGAAGTTCATGGAGGGAGACCTCATTTTAAAAGTAGTAGTGAAGCACATCCAAGGGCTTCCCCTACCAAAATTTGCAGCAAATTGGGAGGGAACTTTCTTTGTAAAAGAAGCTCATGATTCAGGTTATTGCTTAATTTCTAAGATGGAAGAAGACAAGCCATTCAAAATTAACAATAAATGGTTGAAAGTCTATCATGTGTAAGAAATTAATTCTAGACCACCGTTGTATTTATTTGTTGTTATGAATATACAAGTTTTTTTATTGTAACTCGAGTGGAAATGAAATAATTGTAGCACTTCATAATATATGCAAACAGTTATAGCACAAAGAAAGGACATGGAAAAGCATACATACTTTTCATTCATTCATAAACTTTTGGGCTTTACAAAATTGGGAGCTACTGCCCAGGAATTATATAAGAAGAAAAAAAGGAAAATGCATACAAAAATTCATTGGCCTAATAGGAACCACAGATCTGGAGCAGAGAAAAAATCTCCAGAATGGCCCAAAGAAGTTGTGAGGAAGGACTGTTGGGCATTAGTAGAAACCTCCAATCTCGTTTGCGCTTGTGTATGCTCGATGAGGATTTTCTCTCGTTTTAGCTTTTCCAGATGCAGAGCCTCTTCGATGTTCCCCGCCTCTTGGTTAACAGCTTCAAGAAGAGGTACTAACTCAACCAACATAGCTTTTCATCCCGTTGATCCTCCCGATGTTTCTGCAGCAGTTCTCTCTGACTATCCAGTCGCTGGCTATTAAAAGTTTTTAAGTGTGAAATAAGCCAGTCAAAACGGAAGCCATCATGACCCAACTCCCTCAGATAGACCAAGAATTTGTTAAGGAGGGTTTTGGTAACGTTTGAAGTGGGAGTGCTGACGATATTAGCAACAACAGTCGCCATGCCTTGAAGCCTATAGCTCATCACGGGGATGTTGGAATGCAGGCAATCCACAGTAAAAGTCTCAGGATGGTGGATTGAAAGATGCTCAACTACCAAATGATGGATGATAGGAATTTGAGGGGAACGTTTAAGGACCGTGAGGCAAAAGCCGTGAGGAGCTAAGTCTAGCAAAGGGAGCTCACAACTAGATTCGATCTCAGCAACAGTGCCAGTCATGGAACCTTGATCGTTGTGACTAGAATCTTCTAAGATAATGGTTTCCCAATGGGGTGAAGCGATGGGCGAAAGAACTGGTGGAGAATTCTCCCGTGCAACTTGAGAACAGGTAGAAGAAATAATGAGCTAAAGAAAAACAAATTAACAAGTTTTTTCATTGTTAAGTCACCGATATAGGTGGAGTTTATGAAAAATCTTAACAAGTGTTTTCATTGTTAAGTCATCGATATAGGCGGAGTATATGAAAAATCTTAACAAGTGTTTTGATTGTTAAGTCACCGGTATAGGTGGAGTTTATGAAAAATCTTAACAATTGTTTTCGTTGTTAAGTGACTGATATAGGTGGAGTTTATGAAAATATTAACAAGTGTTTTAATTGTTAAGTCACCGATATAGGTGGAGCTTGCGAAAAATCTTAACAAGTGTTTGAGTGTTAAGCCACCATTATAGGTGAAGTTTGAAAGGTTGAGAAATGCATAGAAACTAGCAAAGTACCTCAGCAGTAGCGGGAGCGAGAATGGGAGTCACCATGGAGGCCATAACGGTGGAAACCGTTGGGGGCAAGCTTATTTCCTCAGAAGCTTCAACAGCACCCCCAACTGAAGAAGACTCAATAGTCGGTAAAGCTCCCTCGCCAACAAAAGGTACCAAGGCCAATATCGGAGTTTCACTGGGAAAAGACGTTGGGCCTCAAAATGATGCCCCAACATGGGTGGGTACAGAAGAACCACCACATTGGGAAGAAGCATCAACCTTGGCATTAAAAACATGCAGACCACCAAGAGAAGAGGGTGTGGAAAGGCTTGGAGAAAGCTGCAAACATCAAGCTAAGTGTTAGACATGAGGAATAAGTACGGAAGAAGTGTGAAATACCTCTAAGTGTTACTTACCTCAGTTATGGCACCAAAAAAGGGAAACTGTAACTAGTGGTCTCGTCGACACAAGGGGAAGAAGAATGTTAACTAATAACGACGCCATTTCAACCTAAGGCATCCCAACATATCAAAGTTTAGCAGGCCAAATAGAAAAAGGGATGGAGGAGAAATAAAGATGTGAGACCTGACAAGTAATTGATAATATGTTACCTCAGGGACACTTTTCGCAGCTAGAACGAAGGGCAGAAGGACCTCGTGCTGTGGTAATAATTCAGAATGGGCTGGGGGAGTTATCTCTGGTTGAGAAGAGATGCCCACACACTCAACAGAATCACCCCCACAGGAGCATACTTTGCACATTATGGGGTTGAACGGTTGGAGTAAGTAAGCCCGATCATGGGAGAACGGGAGGAGTTACATCGGTCTGAGAGGAATCAAAACATCCCCCCATGAAAGGGATCACAGGGGGGTGGGTCTTTCTTTTTTAACTTACTGCACCGTAGTGGTTAAGAGTTAAACAGATGCAGTTTTCCCTAGAAAAAATGTGAATAAAATCAACAACACACATACATACGTCGAATTCATAGGGAGAATGGGAGGATATAACCACTAGTGAAGGAGGATAGGAAATAGCAACAAAGAATATAGGGAGATATGTACATCTGGAGTTCGTTGCCTCTGGGACTTAGTACACAAAGTTTTCTTCCTCACACCCAAAACGCTAGTACTTTGAGGAACCTTTGAACTTTTCTTACTTTTTGACCATTGTTCCATTGGATCAACCAGGATGGTAGGGAAGGTAATAGAAGGAGGAACGACAGGAGCGCATCGTTGAAACTCAGCATTTATCCGTTCCACCTCACCCTGAACCCTCCTCCTCATCTCTTCATTCATTTATATAGACATGGGAGGGGGAACGGAGGCGATGGAGAATCCCTCCAAAGGCGTTTGAGGCTGAGTTTGAGACTTATATTTTGAGGAAGTCCCACTCTTGGACTTACTAGTTATTTTGGGTGGTGGCTGGGAAGGCCCTTCGCTAGTTATCTACTTCGGTTGTAGGGGCAGGCTGTTTAGGGGTTGCAACGGTCTTGGGTTTGGGCATGGTAGTAGGGATCATTGGGCAATAAGGGGGTAGCTCATGGGGAGGATCTTTAACGGTTTTACTTAGAGGGAACTAAACTCCAATAATGGAGTTTTCTTTGAGACCCAACTCCAAGGTAAAGAAAGAAAAGACTAGGGGATACTGGGGGGACTTTGTATGAACTCACGAATCATGGACAGTTGCATCAAACGGAATTTGGTGGCATAAGAGGTAGATGCTTACCCTTTCCTAGTGGCACTAGAAAGGGTGACTCGACCATCCATGGTAGAAGTCACACCAAGTACTGCTGCTGCAAGGTAGAGGGTGAAACACTCACCAAAAGTATCCCTTTTATTGCTTAGTTGAAACACAGGTCGAGAGCCCCCTAATCAAACCCGAAATGCCTGCTAAAATTATCGGGGTTATAAGGTTTAGAAGTGTATCCCCATTCAACAAAGGAAGGAAGAAACCTAGGAGTGAAAAAAGAACCACGGCCTATGAAGGATCTTCTACAATGAGGACAAAACTGACCATTCTAGCTGCAGAAGGGAAAAACTTCCAAGTGTGTGTAAAGGTGGATTCTCCGTACGGCCTCATGACAAAGGAGTCAAAACGATCAATAACTCCCATTATCTCCTTTAGACTCTATTTTTTATGAAAGCATAAGAGGCGTGGGGGTTTAATGCCTTGGCTCATGGGGTAAGAGACAAGCTTAGCAGCAATGGAAGAAAAAAGGGTATAGAGGAAAGCCGTTAAGATAACGATATTTGATATGCCCAAAGTGTACCCTCTTACTCAGAGTAGCTAACCTCGACTAGTCTCACAGCCGAGGTGACCTGAAGCCTATGAAAACTATCAGTAATATCGCCTCTCATAAGGTCGGCCTTTGCAGACGTTACAACATCCTCATACACCAACCTCGGCTGGTCAACAACCAGGGTCAGCAAGGTTTCATGGTGTAAAGACACAAATTTCCAATTGAGTCCATATGTAGTTTTGGCTCAATTCCGGACAAAAACATTTATTCATAGTGTTGATACCAAATTTAATCTACTGACGTGGACCAATAATAAGAAGACACGTGTCAATCTACATGGCACAATAACAACGAGGAGGTTTATTTCCCCCGACCAAATCATGTTCTCTCCGAGCAACGAGGAGGACACCCCGAGGAACTCTATCATCCCGAGATACTCTAAGCACTCCGAGGAACTCTTGATCAACGAGCAACTAAGGCGGTCCGAACTGCATCTCGGCCGTATCATTAGTTACCAGACGGACAACTATTCAACTATTCATTATATTCTTGACGCACACGCTGCATTAAATGTATTACCCTTTCATATGTATATCATTTAATGTATTGGACCTTTCATGTACAGCCAAAAGGCTATAAATACCTTGTATCATCCTCATTCAAGGGGACCGGAATTTCTTGAGAGAACTTGTAATCAAGAATTCCACAAACACTCAGCAATAACATAACAGTGGACGTAGGCTTTATTCCTAGCCGAACCACTTTAAAAATCTTTGTCTTATTTATTTATCTGTGATTGAATAATTAGAGCAATCTAGTTTTTTACATCAACAGATTGGCGCCGTCTGTGGGAACGTGTTACAAGCGTTGTTCTCCACCAAAAGCTAAGTTTTTATTTTCTCTACGTATAATCAATTATACATACATCTTTTGATTGAATCGTGATTTTTATGTTTATATACATAAATTAATTGTCCAATTTTTATCTGCAAAATGTTGCATATCATGATTTTTTTTAAATCATAACTGTTAGATTAATTATTATTTAGAAATCTGAAAAATAGTAGATTTCATAAATCATAATTCTTTGCTTGATTCTCAAGTTTTAATTTTATATCATGAAATAAATATTTTAAATGATTACATATGCCAATATATACGACGATGATGAGATCTAATCATTTTCATTGTTGATTTTGAAATAAATTTTGTAAGATATTTGATGTCTATTCATATTCCCATCATATTTTTAATAAAAGAATGGGAAAAGGTTAAAGACAATGAAAAGTCTTTTCATGGAAATCATGACCCATATATATTCTCTCTCTCTTTAAGTTTGAGTCTCTTTGCATTCACAAGTTTAAGTCTCTGTGTATTCATTTTTATGAACTATATACTTAATTTGGTTCATCTTGCATCTATGTCAATAAAGTCAAATTGATTGATTTTTTATATAAATTTGGTAATAATTTCGATCCTTCACCATATTTTTATCTCTCCAAATTGGGAATAGGAAGGGATCAATATAAACAAAAAAAAATAATAATAATAATAATTTTCTCTCACCTGAAAAATCATTACTCACCTCTTGTAAAAGAGGATCAGTAAAACAATCATGAACATATCAAGACTCTGGGCACAAATTTGATATGTTAGCCCCTCGTTCATCACATCACATGGTTTCTTTATCGGAATCACACGATATAGTGGATTAGATAATTATTCATTTAATCAACATTATTAATGCTTAAATTTTACATCGAATGCTATTTTTTTTATCTAAGGATTCGAGATATTCTGGTCAGCCATCTATATTGTTGGTCGGCATCATCCAACCATATATTCTATAATTTGAGTTATCCTTAAATGTTGGTCGGCAACATCCATGTCGTTTGTCGGCAGCGGTAGAATATTGGGGTATAAAAAAAAAATGCGAAGCACCCCAGATATTTCTTTAAACACGAGTTCAGCTTGGGGACAAACAGGGGGGCTTAAGTCTTTTTAACTTGTGATCACCCCAAAAATATTTTTAAAACCAAGTGATAAATAATTTTCAAACAGCAACTAATACCTGTTTAGTTGTTGGAGATTAAATACCTTTACGTCTTATTTATGGCGCATATCTAATAAAAATTTGTCCATCTCACACACGTGTGGCACAAAAATATTATTTCATATTTTGAAATTTTTATGCTGATACATATCATATATTGATTGGATGAGTAAATTATTCTCATGATTAATCAATTCAGCCTACACATATGGTAGAGCAAATTATTAATTTTTACAGGCACAAGATTCAATGCCGACGAATGCTGAAGCACAAATTATTCTATATCCGTACGGATTCATATTTTATATTTATCTCAGCATGGAGCTCGAAAAATTTCTTCTCTCTATATATATTCGGCTCCGAGGAAAAGCTACAACAGTTATTATATTTCACCCCCAACGGATAGTTGGTCGGGGTAATTCTTATTTATATTCGGGCCCAGATATCTACTCCAGCACAAATGATTCTATATATCCATTGGGATTCATATTCTATATTCATCTCAACATGGAGCACGGAGAGATACTTATTATCATATTCAGCTCTGAGGAGAACTGTAACATTTATTATATTTCACCCCCAACGGATAGTTGGTCGGGGTAATTCTTATTTATATGCAGGCCCAGCAAAGTTCTCGGCCATATTCTTATGTTCTGGAAAATATTATTCTTATTCGGCATTCTGCAATTATGCCTCGACAAGATACTTATTCAGCTTTAAGGAGAATTACAACATTCGTTCGGATAATTCATATTTATATTCAGGCCTGACAACGTTCTCGGCCATATTCTTATGTTCTGAAAGATCTTATTCTTGTTCGGCATTATATGATTCTACCTCGACGGATCGGCGAGGCACTTTATTATTTTTAATTATTCTTTATATCTATTTGGATGCATATTCTATTCTCATTTCAGCAAGGATGTCTCTAGCATTTATTATATCTTATTCAGCTCCAAGGATATCTCCGGAATTTATATTATCTTATTCCCAACAATCTGTTGGTCATCGCCGAGGAGGTATCCTGCATTTATATTATCTTATTCCCAACAATTTGTTGGTCATCGCCGAGGAGGTATCCTACATTTATATTATCTTATTCCCAACAATCTGTTGGTCATCGCCGAGGAGGTATCCTGCATTTATATTATATCTTATTCCCAACAATCTGTTGGTCATCGCCGAGGAGGTATCCAGCATTTATATTATCTTATTCCCAACAAATCTGTTGGTCAGCGCCGAGGAGGTCTCTAGCATTTATATTATCTTATTCCCAACAAATCTGTTGGTCAGTGCCGAGGAGGTCTCCAGCATTTATATTATCTTATTCCCAACAATCTGTTGGTCAGCTCCGAGGAAGTCTTCATCATTCATTATCAATTACCACCAACTCCGATTGGTAGATAAAATCCAACTCTGGTTGGTAGACAAAATCCAACTCCGGTTGGTAGATAAAATCCAACTCCGGTTGGTATTGGTCGATAAATCTCATTCAAAGTTCACATTCCACAGTTGGGGGCTTCTATTACAGATATATTTGGTGGCACATTCTTATATCATCATGCAGTCGAGCATCAAATTCAACCCCGACTAATCATCATTCAGGAGGAATATTGAAGTTCAGGAGAAATATTGAAGTTCAGGAGGAATATTGAAGTTCAGGAGGAATATTGAAGTTCGGGAGAAATATTGAAGTTCAGGAAGAATATTGAAGTTAAGGAGGAATATTGAAGCTCAGGAGGTATATTGAAATTCAAGAGGTGTATTCAGAAGGACATGATGAAAGAAAGCGACAAGTATTCCACCGAGGAACTCTGTCAGACCAGAAATTAGAAGACAAGTTGTCTATATGGAGGCTATATGTAGATGGCTCATATTGCACTACAGGCTGTGGGGCAGGGATCGTTTTGAACAGCCCAGACGAGGTCGACATGGAATACGCCCTACGTTTCTAATTCAAAGATTCTAATAATGAGGTTGAGTATGAGGCCATGATTGCAGGTCTTAATTTGTCAAATACTATGGAGGCACAACAGGTTATTGTCTTCAGTGATTCTTAATTGATCGTAAACCAAATGTTGGGAATATATGCAGCCAAAGGAGAATTGATGATCAAGTATCAAGCAAAGGTGATGGAGTTGGTATCAGATTTTGTTGCTGTTCAACTGGTAAGAATATCAAGAATGGAGAATGTGAGAGCATACGCCTTGGCCCGATTAGCATCAGCTACTCGTGCCGAGCTGCGAAGAACGATACCAATTGAAGTATTAGAAAGTCGGAGCATAGATGAAGACCTGACGATGAATATTATTACCCTTGATTTAGGACCATCTTGGATGGATCCCATCGGAGCATATATTGAGGAGGAAGAATTACCGGAGGATAAGTTCGCTGCCAAGAAATAGAAGTTTAAAGCTGCTCGGTATAATGGTATTCGGAGGATAAGTTCTCTGCCAAGAAATGGAAGTTTAAAGCTGCTCGACGAGGAATTATGGCAGGTTTGCAAAGATGTGTACATCCCTCCGAGTTGAATTGATTAAAGAGATCCATGAAGGGTCCTGTGGAGCCCATGTAGCAGGTCGAATACTTTTGCAAAAGGTGATGACGCAGAGATACTACTGGCCGACGATGAGAGCTGATTGTATAGCTTATGCCAAGAAATATGACAAGTGCCAACGCTTTTCCTCCATCAGAAGAACTTCACAAACATTATTGACATCCATCATTTATCCTTGGCCATTTTCTATGTGGGGATTGATTTGGTTGGACCATTGCCGACGACTCGAGGAAGATTCAAATACCTCGTCATCGCAGTAGATTATTTTACTTAGTGGATAGAAGCTGAGCCACTTATTGACATGACATACGAGAAGAAGAGCATCCAGCCCCGAGAAGAATCAAGCTACACAAGAGGAAATGAAGACCGAGCCAAAGAGAGATCTAGATCTCCTCGTCGGGCAGAAGAAAAACAATAAATGGAGAATGTGTGTTGATTTCACCGATCTCAACAAAATAGCGGATGCTACCTCGGGACACGAGCTTCTCATGGATACTTACTCCTCTGGCTACCACCAGATCAAAATGAAACCTGAAGACAGAGAACGACATAACAGCGGCTGATGAACAAGGTTTTTGCCGAGCAAATCAGTTGTAATATGGAAGTCTATGTCAACGATATGCTTAACCCGACGAAGTCCACATTTGGAGTACGAGAAGGAATGTTCCTCGGGTACATTATCAACCAGCGAGACGTTGAAGCGAATCCAGAAACGATCAAAGCTCTTTTAGAGTTACGATCTCCAACGACGAAGGAAGAGGTGCAGAGATCAGATACCAAAAGTAGGAAAAATTGGCATGGGCATTCATTAATACAAGCTGTAGCAGAGTTTACTGATCCTAATACTCCCGAGAAACAAAAGTTGCTCGCTGATCAACCTGTGGATGTTACAGGATGCAATGCAGAAATGGTTGGGAGGATTCCTAATACTCCCGAGAAACAAAAGTTGTTCGCTGATCAACCTGTGGATGTTACAGGATCAACAAAAAGTGCTCTAAGGAGCCATGCTCTACGGAGCCATACTCTACGGAGCCATGCTCTAAGGAGCCATGCTCTAAGGAGCCATGCTCTACGGAGACATGCTCTAAGGAGCCATGCTCTACGGAGCCATGCTCTACGGAGCCATGCTCTAAGGAGCCAAAAAGTGCTCTAAGGAGCCAACCTCCTTTGGTTAGGAGGACAGCTCTACGGAGCAAAAGTGCTATAAGTAGCCAACCTCCTTTGGTTAGGAGGACAGCTCTACGGAGCAAAAGTGCTATAAGTAGCCAACCTCCTTTGGTTAGGAGGACATGCTCTAAGGAGCCAAAAAATGCTCTAAGCAGCCAAAAGCTTTAAGGAGCCAAAAAGTGTACACCAGCATGATCAATTACGGTTGGTAAGATAAAAATATACTCTCATATTAAAACTTATGTTGGTCGGGAGGTAAGATTATTACAAAAAGTTCTTTGAAGAACAAAATATTCCAAAATACACCAAGTATAGTTGGTCGGGGATAAAAACCCACTAATTGTAGTTGGTCAACGAGGAAAAATTATTGACCTTAGTTGGTCGGACACTTTTTATGAAAATATTTGAAAATTTACCAAGTATGGTTAGTCGAGGATAAACTCTCACTAACTATAATTGGTCGACAAACATTATTTATCCACCCTGGTTGGTTGGAAACAGTTTGAACATTTTTATACTCATTACTTTATTATTAAGTGATCGAGCAACGTTACTAATACTTTGTAAACTTTTTAAGCTGATGAACAACACAATATTGTTATCTTTTTAACAAATACGTATGCATAAATGTAAAGTGTTTGATATTTACAAGACAATAGCAATTAAGATTGCGAACAAAAATGAAAGTCTTTCATTAAAATAAAAAACAAAATACATTGAGAATGAAAATGTATACTAACTATTACCTTGAGATTCCTATTCTATTGGTTTCTTTTCCTTCTACTTTTGAAACAGGTTCCTCACCAGCAGGAGGATCATATAAAATATAAGAGAAGTTTATGAAGTTAAGACCTTTCAACATTCTGATATTCATCACAGATGATCTATCCGAGAAGCATTAGCCCATTCCCGAGAAGCACTTGCTCGTCCCTGAGAACCTCTTATTCGTCCCCGAGCAGAGGTAGAAATCAAAATCAACATCAACAGTATTGAGATCTTTGCTACTACTATCCCAACCAATATTGAAGAAGAAGTTATATGAAAATGTTTCGAAGTCCACCACTAGCTCATAGGAGGCAGTAGGTTGGCTAGCAAACCAATCAACATACTTGAAGATTATGACAAGCTACAAACGGCATCATATGTCGTCCAAAAGATAATGCACTTTATGTTAAACAAATCAAGAAGGTAGATCAAGAATTTCACGAGCACCGAGCAACATTGCAGAATAAATACTCCATCCTTTCAAGTAACCCATCAAGCATGAAGCATTGGGGGCTTCTGTTGATACCAAATTTAATCTACTGACGTGGACCAATAATAAGAAGACACGTGTCAATCTACATGGCACAATAACAACGAGGAGGTTTATTTCCCCCGACCAAATCATGTTCTCTCCGAGCAACGAGGAGGACACCCCGAGGAACTCTATCATCCCGAGATACTCTAAGCACTCCGAGGAACTCTTGATCAACGAGCAACTAAGGCGGTCCGAACTGCATCTCGGCCGTATCATTAGTTACCAGACGGACAACTATTCAACTATTCATTATATTCTTGACGCACACGCTGCATTAAATGTATTACCCTTTCATATGTATATCATTTAATGTATTGGACCTTTCATGTACAGCCAAAAGGCTATAAATACCTTGTATCATCCTCATTCAAGGGGACCGGAATTTCTTGAGAGAACTTGTAATCAAGAATTCCACAAACACTCAGCAATAACATAACAGTGGACGTAGGCTTTATTCCTAGCCGAACCACTTTAAAAATCTTTGTCTTATTTATTTATCTGTGATTGAATAATTAGAGCAATCTAGTTTTTTACATCAACACATAGGAAATTATGTAAATGTAATACTCTCAAGCCTATGAAGTGTTTGTTGAAGACGTAGCGGCAAAGAATATAAAGCTTCATCAAATATTCCGGTTTGCATGCATCGTTTCTACGTCATCAACTATAGTTCCATGCTCCCAAGGTATGAATGCAATTATATATATATAGGAGCTTGGAACAAAGTTTATTGGGTGTTAGGTTTAATATAAACTGCATTTTTATTTTCAGAAAAATTTAATTAGAACATTAAATTAAAGTATATAAAGTTTCTGGGCCAAAATCGAATTCTTCAAAATTTCTGGAAGTCGTTCGAAATGTCGTTCGAATGAGTTTTTCGTTCGAGCCAGGCTTCGTTCGAACGAACCTGCCAACGAGTTCCCACTAAGGCATACTAGTCCGTCGTTAGAAATGTCGTTCGAACGAGTTTGTTGTTATAACGAGATTCTAACGAGTCCATACTGGAGCATCGTTAGAAGACTCGTTCGAACGAGATTTCGTTCGAACGAAATGTCGTTCGAACGAGCTGTCAGGCGGGAACAGTTTTTGGCAGTTTTTCACCCACTTCCCCACTTGGTTTTTAACCAACTTTTCAGACTTTATTATGTACGGGAATGACATTTTCCAATCTAACTTTTCCAACCTAGTTTATCTCTTAGAGAGAATTTGAGAGCAAAAATTGTTTAGGCAAATGTTCATGTTTTGAGTGAGATTTTTTTGAGAAATATTTTCATCACTCTAGTGTTTACACCCAATTGAGTTTATTCCAAGTTTATATACTTATCAATTGCTTGGAGTTTGGCACTGGTTTTTCTCTACCGAATTCAAGAAGAGAAGTTTCGGGTTTTGCTTCTACCTCCCACGAAGAAAGAAGAAGTGTTCTTTTATTGTGATTCTACCCACTTGGAGAAAGGCTCCATGCTCGGGTGACGGTGACCATATAAAGTCCTATCGGTGGATTCCGAGACCGCGGTGGTTTCTACAAGAAGAAGCGTCGAGGCTTGAGAGGGATCGAGTCGTGCGTTGTAAGTCTATCTGTCTTGTAATTGTAATTCCGTATCTAGTGGATTTATGGCTAGGGCCGTCCGAGGTTGTTTCCCGTCTTGGTTTTTTCCTCGTACATCGCGGCGTAGTGTGATTGGTTTATTTTATCTTGCATAATAACGTAGAACACATGCTTAGACTAATTCAAGATAAAATTCGGTTTAAATCTTCACACTCACTTTAATTTGAGACTAAATTAAATATTGGGTAAAGTTTACTTAATTCAAGTCATTTGCTAAAATTTTGTTTCGCCTAACTTGCCAATATTGATAAATATGACTTAGGAAAATTCTAGGACTTGGATTAATTAATTGGTTTAAGTGAATATATTAATTGATTAAGTTTACTTCACTTGGTTGCAATTTTAATTTTGTTTTATTAAATTAAAATTTTGGTTAAAAGTTGAACCATCATACTTACGCTTCCGCATCATCTCGAGTTTTACATACAAAGGAAATTGCGTGCGTTTTCACATGGGCTCAATCATCTACCAACATCATCATCGGCCCCAGCCAACGTTGCGATCACCAGTCAAAATCATCATGTCTCATGGGCTCAATCATCTACTAACATCATCATCGGCCCCAACCGACGTTACAGATCATACCTAACCTCATCCATCCTATTTGGCCCATGGTCATCATGAATATTAACCTCGGACAAAGCAACAGTCGAACTTCACCAACCTCGTAGTCTTCCAAGCTGAGGTCGCACCAATCAAGGACATAGGGTCGAACATTTATAAGCACATGGAAGGTTGGGAACTCATGGACAATCAGTTGTAACCGAATCAATCACCTCACATGAGGGAATATTTCATCATCATCCTCTACATGTGACAGTGACAGATGGCTTCATTAGATTGGATAGATCATCACACACATGCTCATTGCATGCTTGGGGGTACATTAAACCCCCAAATGCTATATATACTTATCTTCTCCTACCTTGTAGGGGATCCTAAATTACAAAACCTAGCCAAACTCTGTTGCATTTACAGTAGAGAGAGAAACTGGAGTGATTGTATCACTACGGCCATTAGATCCCTCTTTCGATAGTGATTCTTACACTCACTTTCACAGTGGACGTAGGCCAGATTGAATGAACCACTTACATTCTAGTGATCATCCTCTTCTCCTCACCTCCTATATATATACACACACACACTCTCTGGTGATACCATTGTTATCACTTGCTTGAGCTTGTCAACACCTTATCTGGTGCTGCTATTCACATCATCATCATTTTAGCGCCATTTGTGGGAACGAGAAGATTCATCTCTTCCTTTTTGTAGCTTAACCTCACCAGAGATTCTGGTGGTGAACCAGGCCTCACCCTTCGTGTGAAGCTGCTTAGCCATTAAAAGAGGTCATTTAATGTATTTAAGCTCTCTAATATTTTCTTTGCAAGCTATTTAGTCCTAACTAGCACCAGAGTTACCACCACATCCTCCACCATCTGGTGTTGGAGGACCCAGTTCAAGATAGGCACCACCCCAGTCCGAGATGGCTGAGGTGGCAGTAACCTTGAGGTCCTTGGCGACAATGCATCAAGCAATGAAGGAAAAATTTGGCCAACAAAGCTAGAACACAATAAGACCACCTGGGGTCTCACCGAAAATGATTACTCTGGCAGATGTTCAACTACATCCTAAGGCCAGGGGACCACTCAAGGTACCGCAAAAGGACCAACCTACACCTCAACGGAGGAGGGACGTTGCTGACCCTAAGCATTTACGTTTGTGGAAGCAATAAAACCCTTTCCCTGATGATAGGTTCAATGACATTTAAGTAGAGGATGCACTAGCAGACTGTTGGGAGCCATATGAGGTTTCAGACAACACAGTACGTCCTATACAGTAGAGCCGAGGTTGTGGGGCAAGACGAGACGAGGTTGGTGATGCCCAGTAAAAAGGATCAGCTTTTAATCTCTTGAGTAGAGGTTCATCCTTTAAAAGGCTCGGCCCAGTTAATGACCTAAGGCAGAGGTTATCCAGGTCGAGAAGTACAGCTAGCTCACAGAGGGAAGATGGTGAACATCGGCCTCACCATGGTCGACCCCTTTTTGACCGAGACTGTTGCCAAGAGGTTAACAACTGACATTGTACAGTAGTTGGGGAACCCTAAGTTCACCCCTTGGAGGTGGCTAGGGACAACCTCGGCCAGGACAACATTGCTAAACCATGGAATGAATCCATTCAATGGATGTAAGAGGAGATAAGGAACCTCATAAAAGTTGAGACCCACTACAAAGGGTATTTTCAGCCCATTTGTGGTAAGGATTGTAAGCTTTCCAACCCCTGCCAAATTCAAACCACTAATGGTGTCTCCTAAGTATGATGGACGTACCAACCCGGTACATCATATTGAGATGTATCAATCTGTAGCAGACATTTATTCAATCCCTGATGAGTTGAAGTGACGAGCTTTTTAAATTACTTTGACGGGAGATGCGCATATTTGGTTCACTTTCCTTACTAAAAATTCTATGGAGAACTTTAAGGGTTTGGCCGAGCGGTTCATACACAACTTCTATTTTAGGGTAAGACCTCAGAAGAATACAACCCATCCACTCTACATAAAATAAGGAAAGAATGAGAGCCTCAGAGACTACACTGCAAGATTCAACAAGAAAAAATTGGAGGTTGAAGATTATGAAGAGAATATAGATACGATAGACATTATAGGAGGACTTTATAAAGGGAAGTTACTTTGGAAGCTTGTTGAAGACCCTCCTAAGTCTATGGCCGAACGATTAGCAATAGCTGGTAGGGTCATGAACACTAAAGAAATAATGGCTGCAAAGTATGAGGATGAGAATGGAAGTAGCATTGGGTAATTCCAAAGGAAGAAGGATGGAAAGAAGAGGGCTGTAGACGATAAGTTTGCACACTACACTCCTCTAACTGTGAGGTACAAACACATCCTCAACGAAATAATGAATGATGGGTCCCTGAGATGGCAGGAGAAGATGAAGGATCCTCCACATAAGAGGAATAAGAACCTATGGTGCGAGTTCCACTAAGAGCACGTCATCTGACCGATAAGTGTTTCTCCTTGAAGGATAAGATTGAGAATATGTTGAAATCTGGAAAGCTCAGGAAGTATGTGGATGGTAGAGATTCTAAGGGAGAAAGAGATGACCCTAAAAAGAAGAGAAATGATAGATGTCGGGAAGATTCCCCTACCAGAAGAGATAAGGACTCAAATGATGACGATAAGGACCCTAACCTCCCACCAAAAGACGATAATGTAGCAGTGAAAAGGGTCGGCATGATCTCTTTTAGTGTGAAGACCATATGTGGAGGACTAGCAGGGGGTGGCTCAGAGGAAGCCAACCGCAAAGCTCATGTGGAAAAAAGGCTAAGTCAATGACCAAAGTAGAGGTTGTGACTTTGGCATATTCAGAGGTAAAACACGAGAAGAGAAAGAAGGTAGATATGGATACTCTCATAGTTGGCTTCCCACGACTCGATTTTAATGGTATCTTATCTCCGCACATTGACCATCTGGTAATCACCACAAGGGTGCATGGATGTGAGGTGCAGAGAATCCTTATTGATGGGGAAAGTTCAACAAATGTAATGTTCTGGCCCTGTTTCAAGAGCCTAGGACTCAACAAAGCTAGGCTTGTCCCATATCATCATCCTTTGATTGGCTTCAGCGGTGAAAAGGTACATCCATTGGGTATGTATGAGATGGATGTGAGGATGGGAAATGAGTGGCCTAAGAGGTTGACCAGAAAAATTATTTTTTTTATGATGGATGAGAACATCTTCTTAGCTTATAACCTCATCATAGGACGAGTAGACCTCAAGGAATTTGAGGCCGTGCCTTCAATGGTCCACCAAATGCTAAAATTCCCGACTCCCTATGGAGTAAGGGAAGTGCAAGGTGACCAAACATCGGCACATGAATGCTAATTCAACTCTGTAGAAGAGAGAGAGTCTCATAAGAAGGCAACAAACACATACAACATCGATCAACTTGATCCTAGAGACGAGACAAAGCTCAAGAAGGGAGAGTCCACAAAAGAGGTAGAATCCATCGTCCTCAATGAGGACAAGCCAAAAAAACCATCCAAATTGGAAAATCCCTAAGACTTGAGATCAAGGAAGAGATGGTGAAGATTTTGAGGAAGAGACAAAGCATTTTTGCCTGGATACATGCAAGCATGCCAGGTATTGACCCTGAGGTCATGTGCCACAAACTCAATGTCCTGGAAGATGCTAAGCCCATCAAGCAAAGAAGAAGAGTATACTTAAGAGAGAAGTATGACATCATGAGAGAAGAGGTCAGAAAGCTTGAAGAAGATAGGTTCATCAGAGAGGCCATATACCTTGAGTGGTTTTCCAATGTCGTCATTGTGCCTAAAGCTAATAGTAAATGGAGGATGTGCATAGACTTCACCGATTTGAACACGTCTTGTCCAAAATATAGTTTCCCCCTACCTCGTATTGATCAGATGGTGGATGCCACAGCTGGACATGAGCTCATGAGCTTCATGGATGCCTATTCTGAGTATAATTAGATCTTCATGAACCTGGAAGACTTAGAGAAGACAGCGTTCATCACAGACAAGGGGACCTATTGTTACAAGGCCATGCCCTTCGGGATAAACAATGCTGGGGCTACTTACCAACATCTTATAAATAATATGTTTGAGGATGAAATAGGAAATTTAATGGAAGTGTATGTGGACGACATGTTGATGAAGAGCCTGAAGGCCGACACTCACGTAGCTGACCTTGAAAAAACTTTTGACACAATGGACAGATACAGGATGAAGCTCAACCTAGTCAAGTGTGTATTCGGGGTAGATGCAAGAAAGTTTCTGGGACTCATCGTCAATCGTAGGGGAATAGAGTCTAATCCCGAGAAGATCAAAGATCTCCTCAAAATAATAATAGACATAACTATCAAAGTCGTGCAGAGATTAATTGGAAGAGTTACAGCACTTAATAGGTTCCTCTCAAGAGCTAAAGATAAATGTCTTTCTTTTTTTAAAGTTCTTTGAAAGGCCTTTGAATGGGATGAGGAATGCGACAAAGCTTTCAAGGATCTCAAGTATTACCTCGGATATCCTTTACTCGTATCTCGACCCATTATGGGGGAGAAGTTATATGTATATCTAGTTGTCTCTGAATTAGCCATTAGTACAGCCATAGTAAGAGAAGATGATGGAGTGAAGAGGCCAGTATACTTCAATATTAAGGCTCTTCAAGGGTCTGAACAAAAGTACCCTCGAATGAAAAAATTATCTTATGCTCTGATACATGCTTCTAGGAAGATGAATCCATACTTCAAAGACCACTCTATGGTTGTCCTTCACTAATTCCCCACTCAGACAGGTCATCCATAAGCCTAAAAAGTCAGGACAATTAAAGACCCGGGCCATCAAGTTGGGGGAGTATGACATTGTTTATCAACCCAGAGTTTCCATCAAGGGGAAGGCACTTGCAGATTTTGTAGAAGAGTTTACATGGGATGAGGTTGAGATTGAGATTAGTCAGAGGGCTGCTGATGAAAGAAACAGAAAGGTCTTCTAAGATACGGATGAGTTTGGGTCAAGAAGGCCCGAAAAAAGTGTAGTTGAGAATGAGGAAGACAAGTACCTCTTTAAATAAGGGACCCTGTAAGAGGATAACTTCGCCTCAAATGAAGATGTTTGGAACCTCTTTGTTGATGGGTCATCTTGTGAAAGAGGAAGTGGAGAGGGGCTGATAGTGTCCGCACCAAATAGTACCGACATTGAATATGCGTTGTGTTCAACTTCAAAGATTTGAACAATGAGTCAGAGTATGAGGCATTGATAGCAGGTATCTCCTTAGAAAAAACCCTTAGTGTTGGCCGACTCCTAGTCCACAGTGACTCAAGGTTAGTTGTCAACCAAATCCAAGGGGTATATGAGGCCAAAGATGAAAGGATTGCTAAATACCTGAAGAGGGTGAGAATGATGCTAGAAGCCTTCAAGGAAGTTAAGATGAAGAGGATACCTCAGCAAGACAACAGTCAATCCGATGCACTCTTAAGGTTGGCCTCAGCAACATGGACAGACATAAGAAGAATAGTACTAGTTGATATTCTGCTCAAGCCAACCATTGAAGAAGAAGAGGTTGCCAGAACTTACCTCCATTTGAATATGGGAGCCTCATGGATGAACCCTCTTATCAGATACATCAGACAGTGAGAGCTACTAAAATCAAAGTTAGAAAGGAGAATAATGAGGTTCAGGGCTACTAAGTTCTCAATTATATGATATGTCTTGTATAAGAAAGGGTTCCTACTCCCTCTCCTCAGATGTGTCCACCCTTCAGAGGTCCCTCACATCTTACAAGAGGTACATGAGGGATCTTGTTCAAATCACATAGGAGGGATGCCAGTGGCTAAGAGGATAATTACTCTGGTGGATGACCTTGACCAAAGATGCAGCGGAATATGTGAAGAAATGTGAAAAGTGTCAGAAATTCTCCACCATCCCTCATCAACCTCATCAACCTATGACGTCAATCATCTCGCCTTGTCTATTTACAATATGGGGTATTGACTTGGTAGGACCCTTCCCAAGAGCTGCGAACAACTATCGATTCTTAGTGGTGGCAATTGATTACTTCTCCAAATGGGTAGAGGCTGATCTGATGATCACGATTATAGAATAGAAAACCTTCCAGTTCATCTGGAAGAACATCATATGCAGGTATGGTCTTCCCAACACCCACATCTCAGACAATAGAACACAGTCCAAGAATGCTTCCTTAAAATAATATTGTGAAATAGTGAGGATCAAGAGTTCTTCTCTTCTCGTGGCCGACCCCAGGAAAATGGTTAGACCGAGGTCACGAACCAAAAAATCCTTGATGGGATAAATAAGATGTTGGAAGAGGCCAAAGGGAGATGGATAGAGGAGGTATATGCAGTATTATGGGCCTATAGGACGACAGTAAGGACACCGACGGGAGAGACACCATTTATGCTGGCCCATGGCCCAGAAGATGTCATACCAACGGAGGTAGGACTTCCCACTCATAGAGTTCATACCTACGAATCTCAGAGGAATGGAGAAGAGAGGAGACTTGATCTAGTTTGATTGAAGAAAGAAGAGAAGATGCGAAGATTAGACAGGCAGCCAACCAGTAGAGAACTGTGAGGTTCTATAACCAAAGAATGAAATCAAGGCCTATAGTTGTGGGATACCTAGTCCTAAAAAAGACCTTACAGAAGGCAAATAAGATCCCCCCAAACAGGGATGGTCTTAAAGAGTAGTTGATGAGTTTGTTCCTGGTACCTACCGGCTAAAAAATCTCGAAGGGGAACCTTTCTCCAATCCTTGGAATGCGGACCACTTGAAGAAATATTATATATGATGTTGCAGTTGTTTCTTTGTAATACATGTATCATTTCATGAAGAGGATGTAAATGAAAAGAGCAATGTTGTGTTGATACTTTTCTTATATGCTTAAACATCATTAATTTGGTGAAAATTATGAGAGTAAACATCATATTTTGGTGACCTCAGACCTTCAACATCATTAATTTGGTGAAAATTATGAGGGTAAACATCATATTTTGGTGACCTTATACCTTAAACATCATTAGTTTGGTGAAATTTGAGAGTAAACATCATTATATGGTGACCTCAGACCTTAAACATCATTAGTTTGGTAAAAAATAATGGGTGAAACATCATTATATGGTGACCTCAAACCTTATACATCATTAATTTGGTGAAATTTATGAGGGTAAACATCATTTTTTGTTGACCTCAGACCTTAAACATCATTAATTTGGGGAAAATTATGAGGGTAAACATCAAATTTTAGTGACCTCAGACCTTAAACATCATTAGTTTGGTGAAATTTGAGGGTAAACATCATTATATGGTTACCTCTGACCTTAAAAATCATTAGTTTGGTGAAAATATGTGGTGAAACATCATTATATGGTGACCTCAGATGTCACACCCCAAACCCAATATCCATACTAATCATTTGTTATTAGAATAATTGGATCATGATCTTGAGCCCATTGATAATATAATTCAATTATCAATATTCTTCTGCATAATGTACATAATGAACATACTATTATTCTTATAACATAATGAAATCAATATCAGAGTCATAATGATTAAATATGATAAAATTTCACAATCATAAACTCAATACATACTACCGCAATAAATACAATGCGTGAGTATATTAAAATCTTCAGTGTGACAATGATAAAATCCCCATATTTAAACCCCAGCTCTTTCCAACGGTGCAACTCTCAAAGTTACTGGTCATATGGTATCCTAGCTGGTAGCATAGAACCTGAAATTGTTAAAATATAAACCGTAAGCATTAAGCTTAGTGAAGTACTCATTCCTTGCAAAGGAATGACAATTCTATATCGAATATGTGGATATAAAATCCAAACAATCCTGCCCATTGGCAATAACAAATCCGGGATCATAAGATCCAAATAATTCTGCCCATTGGCAATAACAAATCCTGTATCATAAGATCCAAATAATTCTACCCATTGGCAATAGTATGTTTGCCCATTGGCAATAGTAATTCTGCCCATTGGCAATAAGAAGTATGCCCATTGGCAATAGTAAGTCTGCCCATTGGAAATAGTAAATCTTCTCATTAGCAATAATAAATCCTGGAACATAAGTTCCAACAAATCATTGGATCTTTGTCCAATTCCAATCCTGGATCATGAGACACAAATAAATCCTACATATTTTAATATCCAAACAAATCATGAATACTGACGTATTCAAACGAATCCTGGATCATGATACCCAAACAAATCCTGGATATTTTAATATCCAAACAAATCCAGAATACCGAAGTATTCAAACAAATCCGCTCTTAGAGCTATATTCATATTTATATATGAAACAAATCATAAGTACACTCACCTTGGAAATTTAACAAGATTTCCCTTTTCCTTTATCTGGATCTTGTTCAGTCGGTTATTCTTCTCTTCCTATAATTCTTATAATATTAGTATCATCATAATAATATTAACAATTCAAAGAACAACTTTAACATAACTCAATTCATAAGCATCATATGATTCAATTCAAATCATTCATCATAAATGAAGTCTCATCTAGACTCGGTAATGATATCTAACATATTCAAATTACAGCCCCAACCAACTTTAATTATTCTTGGTAATCCAATACTTATCATATTGGGTTTTAAACACAAAAGACAACACATCATTGTAAGTTTCCTAGAGCAAGATATGCCCATTTCCTTACCACATAGCAAATCCGCCCTATATGCTCATCTATTGTTCAGTCATCTTCCAAGAATTTTCATAATTTTTATACATCATAACTTTCTATTATATTTCACCCAATTTAAAAAAACATATTGAATAACACAAGATAATTTTCAGGGTTCATTTTCTATGTCAAGCAAAACATTAATCTTATGGTATGCATATTTACTCTTTTGGGGCAGATTTCATACCCGAACTTCAAACCATCACCCAAGATTCATTTCTTGGTGTTTTTACTTGATGTTAGGATATGATATACATATATGAGTCTATTTTAATATACAATTGGAATCAATCAATTTCAATAAGTATACAAAAAGATATGATAGTTTGAATACACAAGGTTTCTAAACAAGGAAATTTCAAGGGTTTACACATTCAAGTTTGCTTAAACATGCATCTATCCATGAGTACACATGAAGACATGGAATTTCAGTAAACAAATGATTATTTCTATCATTTAAATCAGAAATATAAAAAAAATCAAACAATATTTATGGATGGAATTACCTTAGGTGCTTTTATGTAATTTTCTATGAATTTTTCTTCAATTTCTCCTCACACTTTCTTCCTAAACTTCAAAACTCTCTTTCCTTAGGTTAAAACTCTTCCATGGATGAAATATGATGAAGGAAGAGCGTAATTAAAGGGTTATAAGCTGGCATAAGGTCACCCCCCTTTGGTCCAATCAAAATATAACATGTGGCATCATATAAAACAAAATATCATTTAAGGCTAAATGACTACTTTATCCTTGTTCGTAAAAAGACAATATCTTCCATCTCGGATGTCCGTTCGATGAACCGTTTGTTGTGTTACAAACATAACTCATATATATATAAATATCTAGTTTATAACTCAAGTCAATTATTATATTTTAATGGTCAAAACTTGCCTCCAACATGAACATTCTTACCGAAAACATCAAAATTTGGTGTTTGTAACTAATTCAATATTTCATACTTTATGAAGGTAGAATTAGACTAAATAAAATGACTTAACATTATATGTACTAATAACATATTATCCATATCACATAATCTAATAATAATTTAAACATAATTGATCATAATTATATTCGGGTTGTCACATCAGACCTTAAACATCATTAGTTTGGTGAAATTTATGAGGGTGAACATCACATTTTGGTGACCTCGAACCTTATACATCATTATTTTGGTGAAATTTATAAGGGTAAACATCATATTTTGGTGACCTCATACCTTAAACATCATTCATTTGGAGAAAATTATGAGAGTAAGCATCATATTTTGGTGACCTCACACCTTAAACATCATTAGTTTGGTGAAATTTTAGGGTAAACATCATTATATGGTGACCTCAGACCTTAAAAATCATTAGTTTGGTGAAATTTATGAGGGTAAACATCATAATATGGTAACTTCAGACCTTAAACTACATTTAAGAGGTAAGACACTTGAGCATAGCATTGAAGGAAGCAATATAATCTGAAGAAAATGGGATTAATGATTATCATTGAACATTCAAGAGAGTTACAAATCAGATGTACCAAAATGCCATCAGAGTACAAAAAATCTAAGGGATGCAGACAAGAAGGGAAACAAAAAACTAAAACTTAAAATCTTCACAAGAAAATGCTTAAGTCGTTGTAGCTGTAGGCGTATCTTCATGGCCGACGTTGGCCACTTCAGCCCCACCATCCTGAGAATTATCATCTTCAGTCTCAGTGACTTCTAGGGGAGCAGTCTCAGCAGGTGTAGCATCGGCCTCCTTAACCTTTTGTAGGGCCTGAGTAAACTAGGTGTCACCAAAGCCTAGACCCTCAAAGTCTGAGACAGTCAGACTCCCTGATTCTTTCTCCTTAGAGGCTGCCCATTTGCTAGTTGCTTTAATATGTCTTTCATGGTATTCAAAGCCAAAACTAACAAATTCATCAGAGACCTTATGGTCATCGATAATCTTTTCTGAGCATCTTCTAAAGCTACCTTGACTGCAACACCCACCTTATCCTGAAGGGAATTATCTTTAGCCTTCAGGGATGCATCATGATCTTTCTGAAGCTTGGATATGTCGTTCTCTCTTTGCTTTACAATTTCCTTCAACTTGTCTACTTCTTCAGCTCCTCCTTCAGACGTTCAACCTCTGCATTCAAAGAGGCTTAAACCTTCTGATCTTCTTGACCATTCTCTATGAGGGGCAACTTCTTTAGGGTCCAATCAATAAAATGGTGCATTGACAAGATACCATGCAGTAGAAGGTCACATGTATAATCATATGAGCTACAATTTATAAAATAGCCGATGTTACACTTGTGGAAAGAAAATGAACACCAATTAATACCTGAATTGATTTGTAGAGAGTAAACTCAGACAGTGGCGGGACGTCCAAGGAGTGCACGAAATGCTTATCCTCTTCAGTCATCAATGTGCTGATAGCATCGGAAGCCTTCAGACTGTGGCCAATGAGACTATTGTTGATCTTCAGCTGATCAAGATGAGCTACTAGGGCATCATCTGTAGGGATGGGAATGGCACGATCCCCCTTCCAAGTTTTTCCCAGCCTCAGATGATCCGGGTCAGCTGTGGTCTTCCTTATTTTTGTAACATCGACCTTGAATGTGCCGACGTTTTTCTTTGTGGTAGCAGGGGGTGCATTTTTTCCTGCCCTATTCTGCATCAGCTTCGCAAGACTTGGAGCAGACATTTCCCAAAGGTCGTCCAATATACCTTAAGGGGGGTCTGCAAGAGACAAGTATCTGAGTTAGTAAGTCAGAGATATAAAAAGTACGAGCTATAACTTATGAAAAATTAAGACTTACGAAGCTCTGTCAAAGGACCACCCCCCAGGCCTCTCTAAGAGAGATAATAGGGGGTCATCAGATGATCATATTTTACTAGAAGACCCTTCTCCCCCTGACCTTCAAGATCCTCAACTTTTTGAAGATTATCGTGGCTAAGTCCAGAGTCGTCTTTAGCAGTAAGGGAGACCTTCCCCCATCTCAGAGGGGTCCTTGGAATTGGTGTTCCAGAAGCCTCATGTGGACCAACTTCCCAAGCCCCGGAGGCAAAGAAATAGTGAGGTTTCCAGTTATGGTTTGAGGTCTTGGTAACCAACATCATTTTCTTCTCTGACTTCCTAGCTAAGAAGTGGTAATAGTTAGGGTGGTTTTTGGCAGGGTAAGGGACTCAACAACCTATGAAAACCCTAACTGGAAGGTCTGAGTGGTGGGCAACCCTCCAAAAGATGTTCTCCCCAATCATAACCCTCCAAGCATTAGGGTATAATTCTGAAGGGTCTAGATTTATGTGGGATAATATGGCTCTGAAAGAAGGATGGATAGGAAGATGGAAGCCCAACATGAACATCTACTCATAGACAAAGATCTCTCCATCTTCACCATCAAATGCCCTCTCATCCCTCAGAGGTTTCCTAAGGGTGATGGAGTTTATCGAATAGAGGTGCCTAAAGGCTAGAAGTTCATACTCGCTCACGGAGCTCTCAATCTCGATCGTGTCAGATGTATATATATCACTTTCCTGACCATCATAGTCATCCAAAGTAGCATCGACCTGAGCAGGTGCAGGGACACCACCAGGAAACCTCTGAGAAAATTCAGCAGAGGTGGTGGCCGATAGAGGAATTGCGTTAATGGGTGGTGGAATGGAAAAACTTGGCCCAATGATTTCAATATCTGAAGATTGGCGAGAGGTACTAGCGTCGTGGTGAGACGAGGCACGGCTCGATACCTCGTCTTCCCCAAGGACCTCACCCTGTCTAAGAGAGTAATCCATAGCCTCCTGGAAAGAGTCTACAGACATGGGGTCTGAGGAGGACGACTCAGACTCATACATTATTTTTGGGTCCACTGGAACATCTACAAGCTCAACAGGCTTGACTGGCTCAGGGTAGATAACCTTCAGAGGTTGAGGAAAGATGGATCTGGGAGGAAAGTCCTCATCCCTATGAGCTTCCTCTTAGTCTAGCTCTATTTGCCTAATTTTTTCAAAGGTATTATCACGAATGGATGGGAACTCTTCTATGAGTTGGTGCAGAGGTCTAAGCATAAGGTAGACGACACAACACTTGGAGTTAAAACTGTAAACAAGCAAACTACTTGGTGTATTTAAACTAAAAGATCAAAAAGAGGGATTGGAAAGGTTTAAAACCAAGAACACTCAAGAATAAGGTCGTCGAAAAATGCAAAATCCTCGCCGAAAAATGCAAAATCCTTGCTGGAAAATACAAAAACCCACCGAAAATTCAGGAAATGATGACTGTAACTACAAATGGAAGAAACAAGAGGAAGATGGTTATCTGGCTAATCACGGAATAAAGAGGAAGAGGTTTAGAAGCAGTGGAAACCTTCAAAGACACCGAACACAAGGTTTACAGCTACAGTTGCAGACAGAGAATGCTCCAGCAGGAAAATGAAAAAAGAAAGAGAAGATTAAAAAAGAGAACTTTTAAACCTGTCTAATGATGGAGGCGCAAATTTTGAGCGCCCATCATTGTCCTAGGGAACGTAAAGGATAAAACAGAACTGTCATGCCTTAATAAGCATGCTACCCACTTCAGAAAGTGACATGTGGAAGGGAAGTATTGGCACACAGAGAAATCCGACCTCGATATAAGCTACATACCACTCAGTCATCTAATTACATAGAAAACTAAGGGCTAGGGCGTGATTTATATGCCCAAAGTGCACCCTCTTACTTAGAGCAACTAACCTCGGCTAGTCTCATAGCCGAGGTGACGAGAAGCCTATGACAACCATCAGTAATGTCACCTCTCATAAGGTTGGCCTTAGCCGATGTTGCAGCAGACTCTCACACCAACCTCGACTAGTCAACAACCATGGTCATCAAGGTCGTATGGGATCAATCATCTACCAACATCATCATCGGCCCCTGCCAACGTTGCGGTCACCATTCGAAATCAGCATGTCTTATGAGCTCAATTATCTACTAACATCATCATCGGCCCCAGCCGACATTACAACTCATACCTAACTTCGGCCATCGCATCTAGCCCAAGGTCATCATGGATATTAACCTCAGACAAAGAAATTGTCGAACTTCACCAACCTCATAGTTTTCGAGGCCGAGGTTGCACCAATTAAGGACATGGGGTCGAGCATTTATAAGCGCATGAAAGGTTGGGAACGCATGGACAATCAGTTGTAACCGAATCAATCCCCTCACGTGAGGGAATATTTTATCATCATTCTCTACATGTGACAGTGACAGATGGCTTCACTAAATTGGCTAGATCATCACACACATGCCCATTGCATGCTTAGGGGGTACATTACACCCCCCAAACACTATATATACTTGTCTTCTTCTACCTTGTAGGGGATCTTAAATTACAAACCCTAGCCAAACTATGTTGCATTTACAATAGAGGGATAAAGTGGAGTGATTGTATTACTAAGGCCATTAGATCCCTCTTCTGATAGTGATTCTTACACACACTTGCATAGTGGACATAGACCAGATTATCTGAACCACTTACACTCTAGTGTTTATCCTCTTCTCCTCACCTCCTGTATATATATACACACTCTCTTGCGTTGCCATTGTTATCACTTTCTTAAGCTTGTTAATACCTTATCTGGTGGTGTTATTCACAACATCATCAGTATTGGAAAAATTGGCCAAGTTGTAATGACCGAGGGACCGTGCCATGTCAAGGTGGGTTCGATCCAGCCAAGTATAGAGGGACCCCAAAGCAATGGCAGCTAGAGGAAGGCTAAAACCCTAGCCAAACAGATAGAAATATTTATAAGGTCCCTCCTGGACTGGTCGTTGGGTTTCTTAATCAAGAGGAAACGTAAAAGCATCACAAGAATATAGGCTAGTAGTTCTAAATATGTACCTTTACCTTAGCCCATTACAGCAGTGACGTCCTTCGTAGTAGGATCTTCGAAAAAATAGCTAATGAGAGGAGTAAAAGTATCCTTTTAAGAAGACCCAGTGAAACTAAGGAAAATTTGATCTAGCTCAGCTAGATCAGTAGTCTCTTCGGCATCCAAGGCCTCATCATGATATGTATACTCACCCATGGGCTCAAACCCAAGTAGCTCATAAATATCCTCCAACGAAATGGTGAACTCCCCCCAGGAAGCGAATAATGTGTGAGTCGTCACGTTCCATCTAGAAACCAACACTTGGAGCGCAACGTTGTGCTTGGAAAGAGTGAACTCCACAAACCAGTTGGCTCGGTGAAGACCAACTTTGGTAAGATCTGCAGTGTGAGAGCTTGGCATATGTGCATTCCAGGCATCAAAATGAGCTCGTGACCCCCAGGTGCTTAGAAATCGATTTGGGAGTAAGGAAAGTCGCCACGGTCCAATCGAAAGCGTAAAGTCCCCTCTGGAGAAAAAAGCCCCACTTTGACGAATCTTCGTCTTCATCACCCAGCAGTAATGGGTCATTCATGACTGGAAAATGGCAGGTCTTGCATGCATCAGAAAACTCATCATCTTTGCCAAAGATGGGAGACCAGCGGTAAAAATTTAGTTGCTCTTGACGAACAGCGTCCAAGGTAGTGGCGCTAGGGGTGGCAGAGGAGGATCTTGGTTGAACAACTATGGTGGTAGCCTTCGAGGCACTTGAAGAAGCCATATTAAGTGGATATTGAATAAATAGCTTGGTAAATAAGGACTATGAACGAAAATGGAGGAGCACAACCACAAGTGGTGGCGTAAAAGGCGAGAGGAATAAGAAAACTAGGTAAAGGCTTAGCAACAATGGAGTTCTGGCAAAGTTTCTCTCTCCAGGGTAGATGGAAGCTTGAATAATATGAAGGAAAGAGAAGAGATTTGAAATTTAGACGTTTGAAAACTTTTAAAACTCGTACGTTGAGTTTCCCAACACCACACGTTCAAAGCCGCCTATAATCATATCAAACAGAAACATGGCACTTCAGGATGTTTCTTGACAGTTAAAAAGACAACACCATGTCAGTTGATAAGTGACGCATGGGGAATAGAGAGTAGGCAAGTTTGAGTTTTGGCGCCAGAATGTTTTGTCAGACATATCCAATAAACTCCCAATGAAGAAGTTGTCCCAAATGTCTTAAAAAAAAGATTATATGTCCCCTCTCCACAAGTCCAAACATTGTTTAATTGTGACTCAGCTACATCGGGGAGAATTTCTGCTTCTTTTTTAACATGGTGAAACGTTACAAGGGAGAATTTCACAAGTCACAATGATAGGGGAAGTCCTAACGATAAAATCACTGCCTATAATTATCCTCCACAATAGCACAAATGGGAGAATTTCACTTCCCCAGAGTCCAAACAGGTATTTAAGAGAGTCAGCAGGTGTTTTGGGAGAATTCAAAAATCAGTCATTGAAGCAAAGACATAACGGTTGAAATTCAGTAGCGGGATAAAGTGGTGATGGCCCTTTCCAAACCGCTGACAAGCCATAACGCTTCGACTCGGGTACATTGGGGAGAATTTTTTTCTCACACAGAGAAGGTTCATCGGATTGAGAAGTTTTCATGCAGACATTTCTTGTTGCCACAATAAATATCTCCACGAATGGGAAAATGTAGAGGGGGCTTGAAGATAATCCTGAGATTAGAGATAATCCCCCCATTTACAATAGTGTTTGGGATTAAGACAGCTCAGCGTGGCAGCCCAGAGGGACCTTCCAGCGAAGAAGCTGACCGACAGAGCTCATCCTTTAGTCCAATTAATTAATTTAGTCTTGTTGTATGTTTTGTTTATATCGACTATGAGCTATAACGATTGTAAAGATGTAGTGAGTATAACGATTTTGTGTGAGGTCGAACGGTACTCGCAAGAGACAAGGCTCGGTAGGGCCTGTGAGCACTTTCATCCTCAATCAAACGACCTCGACGTGGAAACTTCAGAGGGACTTGGTTTCGAGGATTGAGAAGTGAGGCACCATTGGGGATTGTCCTAACCATCCTGGATACATCTGGTAAAACACTAAAAGTATCCTGATCGTGTAACCTCGGGGGGAGCATCATTGAGTTCCATCGAGCGTTGAGTTATGAGCCAAATAGCCTTGTAATTAATGTCACATCCACTTTATCTGATGTCACTAACCATCTAGGCAATGTCAGATCTGCACTTGAGTAAACCACCGTGGTATTTAGGGTTGTCAAACAGTTGGTGAGCCACCTCTGTGACGACATCCCCCTCACACACAGTGGTTAGGCAAAAGGCATGTCTTGTCATTTAATGCTTATGACGTGGGGATAACTACTGCAATAGGTATTTAATGTTTGTGACATAAAGAATGAGGTATGTGTTTCACAGGCATTAATGACTGAGTTGCGTCGGGGGTAGTGTGGGGGGATATTTAAGGACCCCAACCACTTCTGGGGAGGGATCATGATCTTATTGAGAATTCAGAAGTTATTACTAGAGATATTTATTACGAGCTAGAGAGTTTACTCACCCACCATTGTCATTTATTATGAAGCTTTAATATTTGAAAGAGATCATTGAGGGTGGTGAGGGTGTTTGGTTGCCTGCCAAGGTGTGTCTAGGGTTCTCATTTTCTCTTTTCCTCTAAGAAAAGTTGCTTCTATGTTCATTATTACCTTCTAAGTTATACACGAGAGATTTGTGAGTTCAAACTGAGTCTATCTTCACTGAGTTGTGTTTGCATGTCATATGGTCAATGTATAGTGTTGTTGTTTAACTTATCATCACTCTTCTCAAAAGGAGTTACGCCTCCATCTGATATAAACTACCCTCTTACAGGTATATTAAGTCGGGACGCTCGTGTGAGTCGTGTCGGGACTAATTTAATGGATTAAAGAAGTAAATTATTTTTTAGTCGCTCGTATGACCATTTCGAGTGCACTATTGAGTTTGAAAGGGGCGAGATAGTCAGAATATTGTACCCGGGAGTTTAGTTTGGGTCCTAGAGCAATTTTAGGCCCAACCGGCATCCCGAGAGGGAATTTTGGTAAATTGCATTTTTGGGGTTTAATTAATGACGTAAATTAGAGATGGCTAATATTAGTTATGTATAGGAAAAGTTAGGGTATTATTCACAAACTTCAAGGGAGAGCCATAGAGGGTGAGAGAGAACAAGCCCCAAGAGATTAAGGCCAAAAACCCATCGTCTTTCACAACCGTGACCACCTTTACGTAAATTGGAAGATGAGGAACAAATTTATACCAATATCATCAGCGGATCAGACCATCATAATCGAGGCAAGTGTTTATTACTTTCTTTCTATTAGAAATAATTATCCTCATGTTGGCATAGGTATCATATAAATGATTTAGATTTGAATTGGGGGAATTTAGAGAATTTGACCCACAGATTAAAAGTTATCTTCATGAAGAATTGAATCCCTATATATTTAGAATATAAATACCAAAATTATATGTAGTGATTGAGAATTGAAATTAGGTTTTAAATGGAAGGTTGAAGAGCTAGGGTTTTAATGGTTGAGTGTGGGGGATTTCATATTTAATTGATGCATTGTAAAGATTTAATGATTCTAGGTTGCTATAAATCATCTGAGCGTGTTAGGAGATCAATTAAGTTGTTGTTTCGGTGATTGGGATGAAGAATTGAGAGGTTTTAGGACTGAATTTTTGAAGAAGACGAACTGGACATGTGAAAAATGTAACAGGTCTGATAGGGGTGGATTCTGCTCAATCTCATTCGAACGAGGTTGAGTCTAATTCAAACGATCATGCATGTTCGAACGACATCCATTCTGGTTCGAATGATAGGTTCAAAATTTGGAAAAATCATATTTTATTGCAATTCGATTTGTACAGTTATTTGGAGTGAGGAACGATCATTTGATGATTTTAGCATAGTGCAGAATTTTTAGGGTATATTCATAGAGTAATACCGTACATATTTTGGAGAAGCAAGTTAACTGTGGAAATTTTGAGAGAGAGAACAACTGAAATAATAATATTATAAGTAGTAATGAGCGGATACTACGTATGGAAAATATATGCATGGGTTGGGTGAATGCCTAAGAAATTTTAATAGGATGTGAGAATGCCTATTATATGATTGTATTTGTGTGTATAGCATACATACGCTGCTTTCTATCGAGATGAGGTTTTGCGCAGTGGGCAGTCTTATCCTGGGTGTGTCCAAAGTAAGAAATTATTTAATTAAACTCAGTTTTTCAATTAAATCCTAAACATGCATCTAGGTGTGATTGAAGATGATGAAATCATGCTAGAACATTCCAACACACACAAGTGAGGAAAAATCCCCTAAAGGGGAAAAATCTTTTTATTTTCACTATATTTTTATAAGATACGCTTACACGGATTACAATGAAAATAAGTGTGACATAGAAATACCCACAGGTGTCAGTTCTGATGTCGTCGACTGACTCTGTGTGAGCCGCAATGAAGAAGAAAGATGGCTTCTCCACAAGTATGAACAAAGGCAAAACAATGTTCTTGAGTTTTAAAAGGATTAACAAAAGTATGAGAATGATGTGGGAATCAAAACATGAGTTTTTGGGACTCAAAAATATGAAGACTTGAGCTAATAGAACTCTCAAAATCGTTTATCCAAGTCTTGAAAAATAACTCCCCCGAAGTTGGCTTTTATAAGAAAACCAAAAAGAATTTTAAGTCATTGGAACTCTTGCCAGCTTCACGTACCTCAAATCGGTTCGGCTTGTACCTCGAACCGATTCACCCCCCGAATCGGTTCGTCCTTCGGTTCGCGAAACTTCGTTGGTTTTGGGGATAAAATCACACAACATTCTTCCAAGGATTTTTTTTCTCAAAATTTTCTCCATTTTCAAAGGGCCATAACTTCTTCACTGTAGCTCAGATTGAGTTGGCGTTTCTTCCAGTATCTTCGTGGTCTCGATCTCTTCAACTTTCCACTTGACCAGACCTCTGAATAGTGGCTATAAAATTACCAAAATTCCCTTAAACTTTGATATCTTGCCTTTTCTTCATTGCTTTGACTTCTCTTGCGTACCACTTTCATAAAGTCCCTAAAAACGTGGAACGTGAAGATGTTGTGGCATATGTGGGACAGTTGATGGAGATGTTGAATGCTTGATTACTGGAATTCAAATAGAGGTCATCATGTGAGATCGTGAAGTTACGTGCCTTTCGTAGCGACGTATGACATACACAAATGTAAGATATCGGACATGAGAAAAATGTCCTTACAAATCTCCCCCTATGTCTATGCTGGTACAAAATAAAAAATACGAATTATTATCATTCAATTGACTTTTAAAAATCTACCCTCCCATGAACCCAAAACTGCAAAGAGACAAATGAATAAGTCTTCATCGTTTGATCTTCAAATCTTTTCTCACCAGTGTGTGCAAATCAATGATCATCAATGTAGTAGCTACACACATGAGATAAGGAAAATACCAAGTGACGTATCGAGTTTGAACTGAGATAAACATAGATACCAACATAAAATAAATCTCTAAATCTTAAAACTCGCCCATAATATGATAAATCTTTCTCCCCCCTTTTATTATGTTCCCAACTAGACAGAAATGAGAAGCAGAAATAAATCAAATGGAGAATATCACAAGGTAAAAAAAACTTTATATTTATGAATTTTTCAAAAAATTTCACACAAAAAAATACAACAAAGAATCACAACATGAAATAACACAAAAACAACCAAGTGGATGATAGCGTAAATGTATGGGTGTGATCAAATTCGATAGGAAAATCAATGCATTCAAACATGGCCTATGTGCAAGATGAATATCGGATACTCCTAACGAATGCACTCAACATCTTCCTTAGGTGTAAAAAGATGGAAATATGAGAAATTGACTCAATCAAATCAACAAATCAAAGATCAAAATGATTTCCACACCAATAATGTCCAAAACGATTTAATTCTTTTTCAGGACTTTCAAGGAAGTGCAAACCCGTTTAAATTCTCCAACCAAACTCCCTCAGACATATATTTTGAATAGAGGTGATCTAAATTCTCAAACTTTGGACAAGTGATGGTGAAACCTAAATGGCCCATATTTGACATGAATTTCTTTTTTTTGCCTTTAAATTTTTTCGGGATCTTTTAACCTCCCGGACCTCGGATAATAAAATTCCTCAATTTTTTATGTTCGATTTAACGGTGACTTAATCGCAAAGGATCGATAATTACCTTTCGTAACCTTTCTCCATTTTAAAAAAAAACATAATCTCACCAAACTATTTTTACATGCATTCCAATCTTGTCAAGTTTTATCGCATATGGTTCGTTGTATAGACAGAATTGAGATGGAAACACCATAGCCAATATGAGATAGACAAGTGCAATAATCAAATAAAACCGTGCATGTGTGGAATAAAGGACATAGGAGTCAAACATGTAGAAAGATATCATTAATCACATCTCAAAGACTCCAAACATTTTAAACCACATGAATGCAATGAAGTAGCGTCTTAAATCACTATCAAACAGTCACATGAATAAATGGAATGAAATTTGTGACTTGGCTATCTTATATGCTCATCCATAAAAGGTGCAAATAAAATACAAAAATCTTTTTGTTCTTTTCTAAAAAATTTATAAAAATAAAATCTTTTTGGATTTTTCAAAAAATATAAAAATTAGAACATAAAACAACCTAATGGTACATGTTAGCAATAGACAAAAGAGAGATAATGTAAAACACCCTATGCTAGGAAATATGTCAAGACCTCAATCAGGAAGAGCGGTGGAGCTTTCCAAAGATGGTGGCATCTGTTGAACAAACTCCATAATATCATGTGTGGTCTTGATCAAAAACTTCACTTGCTCGCGAATATGTGAAAACTCTCTATCATTATGTGCAAGCAAAGTATCATGAATGGGTGCATGTGCGGAGACGTGTGAGTGGCATGATATGGCACAAAACCCAACTTAGAACAAAACTCCCTAAGATGTCCTCGCTTCTTGCAGTGGGAGAAAATACAAACCGATCTAGGAATTAATTTATCAAGAATTTTGGGATGAGCTTTCCTAGACGGGCACCCATGAGACTCACTCACCAAAGTGAATATAGGCTCGGGCGCATTAAAAGTAGTGAATGCACCATCATTAACTTTTCCAACCTCATTCAAAACGGGATAGGGAACCATCTTATCAACCTTCTCAGATGCGTTGTCTAATGAGACTTGGACCTCCCGTGCTTGTTTAAGATCATCCTCGAGATGGGATACACTTGTCGTCAGACTAGACAGTGTGTTGATCAAGTCACATTTTTTCCTTTTTAGATCATCATTCTCTTCCTTCAACTCAAAAATACGAAGACCTAGGATCCTATTTGACCTTTTTGTTTCCATGGTCTCCATAAACAACTTTCTAAAAGCTTTTCGAATCACGCTTTCATCTCCATCCTCATCCTCACTATCGTTTAGGGTAGTGGGCATGTCAACTTTCTTTCCCCCTCTCCCAAGTCTAGTAGGACACTCAAATTTCTTGTTCCCTGTCCCATCGCACTCAAAACATCTTATCTTCTCAAGTTTATCTTTTCTCTCGTTTTCATTTTCACACCAAGTCTGTCTCTCTCCAAACAGTCTTAAATATTTCTCTAAAGTAGTGATCCTAAGAACTAACGCTTTGTTATGCTCTTTGGTTTTAAATGACTCGGTATATAACTCAGCATAGGAGCATTGGAGATCACTCTCGCTCTCACTTGCATCATCCTCCCCCTCACTCACATCGCTCTCACTATCGAGGTGTCCTTGTGAAATAGCATCCTCATCGTCGTGAGGAGGACTAGAAGAACTCACATGACTACCCATGAATGCGGTGAAGTTATACTCATGCGATGACTCGTCTCCAGAGTTCACCGACTTGACCTCATTATCGTCACTAAGGGTAATATTAAGGACAACTTTTCCCTTTTCTCTGTTCAGTCTAGTAGCACACTCAAAAGCTCTATGATCCCTACCGTCGCACTCATAGCATCTCTCACTCTCTTTCTTAGGATGATCTTTAAAATATTTTTCATTTTTCTTTTCAAACTTATTTTTCTCAAACTTCTTTTTATCTTTGAAATTACCTTTTTTCTTGAATTTGAGAATTTTCTTCAAATTTTTAGCAAACAAGGACAAATCATCTGAATCAAAGTCACCCTCAGAATCTGACGTTTCTATCTCCCTTTTTCTAGATGACTCTACCCTCTTATTGCCAAACCCTCACTCTTTCTTTCCAGGGCATTAAGTGAAATTCCTTTATCTTTAGGCTTGACAGATTTAGGAAACATATCAATTTCATATGTTCGTAAGTCTCTAACCAGCTCCTCTAATTTAAGCGTGTTTAAATTACCCATAGAATTTAGCACAATGACTTTAAGGATAAAATTCTTAGGCAGTGATCTAAGAATCTTTTTAACAATTCTATCATTAGGAATGTGTTCACCAAGATTAAAGCTAGTGTTTACAATAACTAACAACCTACAATAAAATTCATCAAAACATTCAGTCTGAAGCATGATGATGGTTTCAAATTGAGTTGTCAAATTTTGCAGTTTAAATTCTTTCACAGCATTAGTTCTCTCATGGGTAAGTTTTAAAACATCCCATGACTATTTTGACGTGGTTCACGCCATTATCCGTTTGAACTCGTTAGGTGTGACATACTTAAACCCTTTGAATTAAAAGATGACAATTTAAATTCTTCTTCAGTCCAAGTATTGATAGATTTTAAACTAGTCATGTTCTCAACAGTGGTGGAGGGAGGTGTCCACACTCTTTCAACCAAAATCCAAACACGTTCATAAATGGCTTTTAAAGAAGATTTCATGTGGGCTTTCCAGTAAGCAGAGTTTGTCCCGTCAAAAACTGGCATTTTATTATATAGTTTCTCCATTGAACACGCCCTTTTTCATAAATTAATTTTTTCAAAAAATTGATATCTTAGAAAAATTTTGCATAAAATTACACGGTGTAATTGTGTAATTGGATCTGATACCAATTTCAAAGAGTGCACGTGCGTTCAAATTAAGAAATTATTTAATTAAACTCAGTTCTTCAATTAAATCCTAAATATACATCTACGTGTGATTGAAGATGATGAAATCATGCAAGAACATTCAAACACACAAAAGTGAGGAAAATTCCACAAAGGGGCAAAACCTTTTTATTTTTACTATAATTTTGTAAGATATGGTTACACGAATTACAATGAAAATAAGTGTGACAAAGAAATACCCACAAGTGTCGGTTCTGATGTCGTCGGCTGGAATCTCCCTCAGGAACTCCAGGTGAGCGACAATGAAGAATAAAGACGGCTTCTCCACAAGTATGAACAAAGGAAAAGTAGTGTTCTTGAGTTTCAAAAGGATTCAAAAAAAGTATGAGAATGATGTGTGAATCAAAACATGAGTTTTTGGGACTAAAAAATATAAAGACTTGAGCTAATAGAACTCTCAAAATCGTCTGTCCAAGTCTTGAAAAATAACTCCCTCAAAGTTGGTTTTTATAAGGAAACCAAAAATAATTTTAAGTCATTGGGAATCTTGTCGGCGTCAGGTACATTGAATCGGTTTGGCTTGTACCTCGAAACCGGTTCTCCCCCCGAATCGGTTCGCCCTTCAGTTCGCGAAACTTCACTGGTTTTGGGGCTAAAATCACACAACATTCTTCCAAGGATTTTTTTCTCGGAATTTTCTCCATTTTCAAAGGGCCATAAATTCTTCAGTGTAGCTCGGATTGAGGTGTCATTTCTTCCACTATCTTCGTGGATCGAGTTTTTCAACTTTTCAATTGACCAGACCTCCAGACGGTGGCTATAAAATTACAAAAATTCACTTGAACTTTATGATCTTGCCTTTCCTTCATTGCTTTGACTTCTCTTGCGTACCACTTGCATAAAGTCCCTAAAAATGTGGAACATGAAGTCATTGAGGCAAATGTGGGACATTTGATGGAGATCTTGAATGCTTAATTCCCAAAATTCAGATAGAGGCCTTCATGTGAGATCGGGAAGTGACGTGCCTTTTGTAGCGGCGTACGACATACACAAATGTATGATTTCGGACATGAGAAAAATGTCCTTACACCCAATGGGGGAATATTTGAATTGTACCCAGAGCATATAAACTTGGATACGTGTTATCTAAGACATATGATAGTTTCGACGGCTGAATGGGAGCGTAGGTATGTGCGTGACTCATTTGGCTGGTGAGTATGCTCGCCTCCAATATTTGTGTTATGAGATTCATGGTTCGTGAGAGACGCCTGACCAATTGTCCTTATGCAACGAGCGATGTACTAGGACATGATAGTAGAGTATGCATTTGCGCCAAGTTCTCTTAACCTAAGGGTGCATAATTATTGTATATATATATATATATATATATATATATATAGGGATGTTATGACTATATGTATATATGTGCTTGTGGAAATTTCTACTTTGTGAAACTAGTAGATACGGTAATCATAATAATTGCTTTACACCAAGTGGTGTTATCCAAGGGGCGCAGGTGTAGTATACATATATAGGGATGATGTGACTATATATATAAATAATCTTTGGAAAATTGTACTATGTGAAATTAGTAGGTATAGTAATAATGAGAAATAAAATAATCTTAGTTGGTAAATGATTAACCGGTCGAATAGTGAATAATGATGTTTAGTTATGAGGGATAAACTATTTCAATAATGTACTGTATGCGCGATACGGATATACTACTAGTGACGTAGATATTGGTATGGAGACTTCGAACTACTTAGGCTGGGTAGCATAACTAATAGGGGGTAGATGAATGTTAAGCGTGCATAATAGATGATAGGTGAGAATCTCATGTGAGAGTTCGAAACTAACATGCACATAATACTTGCTTCATTGCAGTTTTAAATACTTGCTAAAAGAAATATTTTTACAACTCGAGCTCTGACCCGCTTCCTTGCTATTCTCCTCTCTTTTGCTATATATATATATATATATATATATATATATATATATATATATATATATATATATATATATATTTATATATATATTATTTATCAGGTACCCAGCCACAGGGTTATCACCAGACTTAGACGCATGGATCATTTGGAGAGCTGCAGTTGTTCCGAAAGCTGTAGGTCATTGAGATTAGACGCTTCTATCTTTCCATTCAGTTCTAGTTTAGACATTTTGGTTAGGACATTTGCTTCCCGCTCCCAGTTTAGTTATTTAGAGATCATACTCTTCTTAGTAGCATTTCTTCTCTTGTTGGATTGAGTATTATTACACTTTTGATATCCTACTTTGAACTGGAATGTTTTGTCCACTCTCAATTATATCAATAATTGATTTGTGTTCAATATTTAGCTATTCTGGTGTAATGTAGATAACTTTTGTTTTAATAATGAAAATTTATTAACGGATTGTTTGGTTATAATTAAAAAAAAATGTTTTGACACATAACTTCATTATTTATTAGGTGATAAATAAAATTAAAAAAAAAATTCGACAGTGATGCTAAGAATGAACCAACCCGTCAATTTGGTTTAATTTAATAACGGTCTGATCACCCGATATTTAATTAGGTGGTGTATCACAGGTGGTATCAGAGCATTAGGTTCTAGTGTCCTTTGGATCGGTGTAGCTTTTCACATTTTTACGTAGCGTTCTTTGAAGTAGAGCCTTACTATAGGATTGGTGTATTCCCTTATGTATGCGACTTACGTTCTCCTACTATGAATTATAAGGGATGTGACTAATTATACAAATCCGTGTGTGCTTTGAACATCGAACCTTATAGGACGACGAGTAAGGACCATAAGAAGGACTACAGGAGAAGAAGACCGATAGAAGACAGAGAATAATATGGGAATGGCGATCGTGAAAAAAGCCACTGTGAGTAATATTTAAGCAAGTGATAATAGAATTATCACTTGGGAGTGAAGGCTTCCCAAGGCACAATAGCTATTTCAGGATCATCTAACGTAGTCGACAAGGGGGAAATCAGAGGAAATCTTTTGAAAAGTCATCAGTGAAGATGCAGAGAAGAAAGAGAGAAAGTGTAATAGGCCAATGGAAGTAGAAAGTCCGAAGGCAATTAAGTAGAGTGGAGTGCAGCGACACTCACAATTAAATTGGGATTAAATTTGTAGCTCTTAGGAGCGACATAAAGTGATTAGAGTCAATCACCACGTATAAAGAAGCATGTTTTAAATTTAAAGAGAAATTTTGGTATGATTTGACCGTGGGGTCTTCAATTCGATGTTATGACGGAGATGCGAGTGAAATTTTATAACTTAGCACAATGGGTAGGCTAGAGACCGATCATGAGATATAGGTTGAATTGCATAACGAATTTCTTACTGAAAAAAGGGGGATAGTGTATAGAATACGATGTTAGATGATAAATACAGATAGAATGACCGATGTGAATGTCATCAAGGTTATACGATAGCAAGTTATTTTTGCACTTTTAAAAGAAGTGAGCCAAGAGGGTTAGAGAATTTGGCCGAAAATCAAAACTGAACTTAACGGTGTTAGTGAAACACCACATGAGAGTATGCCTAATATGAAACTCATTTAGATAATCTCAATTGATTAACTTCATACTAAGTGGCGATGAAATCAATCAGAGCAGTAGAGGCCAACAATAGTTTCGGTGGCCTGCATAGCCAAAGAGGTAACGAGAGAAAGATTGGAAGCTAAGGCTGCCAGTCCGAGGAAAGGACATTTCAAAATGGTCACTGGGACCAGTGATGGTAAATGGCTCGAGAAGTTTTCCCTACATGTAGAGAGTGGGACTACTAATGTTGAATGTGTCCACGTTTAGAAATGATACCAATAAGAATTTAAAAGGGTAAACCATGCCAGTTAGGCATAACAACTGGAGGAGTGAGATTATCAGAAGAGGAATTGGGTCAAGAGAATTGAGCCCAAGAAGTTACAACCCGAGAGTGGTGGGTTCAAGCAGGACCACTAAAGTCCTCGGTAATAGTAGCATATCGTATATCAGGTTTGATGGGCCCAAGAAGAAATAGGGTGGCCAGTAAAGCTGTAAGTGTGGCCCAGAGATGTTAGGTTAATGTCTGAATGATGGGTGTGTAAGCCGCAGAATATAATAATTTTCCCACAACAAGGGGGGAAACTATTGGGTGAAATACTAGATGTATAAAGATTGCAGATACTCATGGGTCGTGTTGGCAAATACATGTTAGGATCATACGATCAGGTGATCTTGATGAAGTTTTGTTTCATACTTGAGAGAAAATGATTAGGCCATGTGACATCGGTGTGTCACAATACATATGTGAATTGTAACACTAAAGTTCATGTGCGAGTCGAGTTTAGTGGGCACGTTAGTTTTAACAGTCTGGTTACAAATATATTTACCATGGGTAACGAGGATTTCTGATGTCGCCCATGAGTGAGCCGGATGGGCCCTAAAAGAATAATTTGTTGTTATAATTTACTATTGACCGAGTTAGCAAAATATAGCTTATTATAGTAATGTGTAGTGATAATTACTGAATGTTTGAACGATAGTAGATTGAGTGATAGACTATCGTGATGGATACTCCGGGTGAGTAAAATTATTTATGTGTGGTGCCACCTGAAGTAAGGATGGGCCTATATGTATGTATATAAAAATTTCATGATATCATAGACTCTAGTGAGTATGTCGCCTAGTTATATATGACCCCGATGTGTAGGAATTTATTTACTGATGTGACTCAGTATATATTGTATTCCTTATCAAGAAGGGAGAGATAACTTGTTATATATAGCGCTGAAACTTGGGATAATGAGAGCACCATGTTCATTTTTTTTTACGGACATAGATAGATTAATATGTCAACATACGGAGATTATAAGAAGGTGCATGTTATGGACTAGGGTCCTTATGGATCTCGACGACCAATAATGTTAGGTAGTAGTGTATTGGGAGGTTTCCTTATTTGGATTTCGCTTTTCGAGACATGCCACACATGAAACTAATGAACGTCGGGAGTTGGAGAGAATTTTGGATGATAGTACATGGGATTCGTACCTTAGTTATCAGAGTATAATTGAGAGTGGATAATTCCACTATAATGTGAGAATATAATTCATTTGTGTAAAAAAAATGCGTAAGGCATATGGGGGTGTGGGTGCCCTAGGTAATTGAATCTTGATTTTGTTTCCCTTCAGAACGTATGGGATGAGGTAAATGAAGATAGAAGTGGAGATATCAGAACTTGATTGTACGCTCACGAGAATAGTATTGTATTAGGCAGTAGATTGTGATTGTCATATGAATTCGATAACATTTAGCCCGGGGTGTTGAAGTTATTCCGTAAGAATTGTTAGAGGCTTACGTTTTATGATAAATTTATTATTAGAGCGGGGAGTGACCTGTGACACGCAGTGAGGCATGGTCACATGGATTACGGTTAGAGGTAAATTTAAGAGAATATAAGATGTATCATGTTATAAATAATAGTGGTGATGGGATTTAATGAATAGAAATATTGATAAATCTGTCTGCAGTGGGTCACCTGTCTATTGGAAAAAGGGTGGACCATCTGCAACCAGTAGGGGTTTCTTCAAACGTTAGAGATTCCTAAGTAGTAAAGTGAGAGTATTCCCCAGGATTTTATCGCGAAAGGAGTTACGATCCTATATGGGTGATAATGGATCGGTTGACTGAAGTAGCTCACGTTATGCTAGTTAAGATTGGTCATACTATGGGACAGTATGCACAGATCTTTATAATCGAGATTGTGAGGTTATGTGGAGTACCGCTTGATATCGAGTCCGATTGGGACAAGATTTTTATCTTTCAATTTTGGAAAATTGTTCACGAGGATTTGGATACCGAGTTGTGGTTGAGTATGACCTATCATCCAAAGACGAATGGGCAGAACAAGCGGACTAGTCAGGTGTTGGAGAATAAATTATACGTGTACCCTTGGATCTTAGGGGAGGAAGAGAGTAGTCCCTTCCACAAGTTGAGTTTGTGTACAATAACTCATATAAGTTCACTTTTGGGCATAGTGCCAGTCGAGTTATGGAACCTAAACCTTGTTGTTCTCATGATCGTTAATTAAAGGTGGGGGAAAAATCCTATTGCAAAGATTCGAGATGAGTTGATATTTATAGTATATAATGTGTGTAAAGTATATACAATGGCAATAACCGATGCGTGTGCAATCGTTGCAAGACGATATCGTGTATATCTGAAGAACGATTAATCTACTAAGGTGTGAATAGTAGAAGGATAGACAACGAATATATTTGCGCCTCAATCCAATTTTGTAACTAACATTAGAATAAACCTTTAATGAATGTAAGTGTATTATTCATATATGCAGTCGCAGCCTGTGTTTGGCTTTTGACTTAACTGAAATGAATAATTGCTTACATGTCCCAATTTATATATAGTTAATCATGCATTAAATATTAACTATAATACAGAATCTATTAGTAATTACAAAGATACCAATAGTAGCTTAAATGCCTCAAAACATAATTGCCCAGGTATAGTAAAAAAACACATAATTCATGAAATTTACCAAAAATGGCAAAAATGAGTTTTCACCATAGAATTGAAGTAAAACATGTCAAAAAACCAAAACTTTTTGCGAAACATTAATATCAATTTTCTGTAAAGATTTATAAGCTCCGAGATTATTTTCTACAATGATAAAAACGGGGTTTTAAGGGCCTTAACGGACTCTGATTGACGAAAAACACATTACATCATGGCCAAAGGCCGTGAAATTCGATCGTTGGCCTGTTTCCAGTCACAATATCAAGTTTCAAGTCAATCAGAAACCAAAAATTTCAAAAAATACTATTCACTGCGCCAAAAAAAATTCTTCCAGAATCTGTTTTGCGCCAAATCACACTTTTCACTTAATTAATCTTAAAAACATATTCTTTTTTTTTATCATGATTAATAAAAGTATTTTCCACATTGCTTACACAACTTGAAACAATAAAATAATGCTAACGGTATATTAGGGTTCCAATTACACGAAAAGGGGTTAAACAATAATGGGACAGTTATCATAAGATAATGGGACTGTTATCATAATGGGATAGTTATCATAAGATAAGGACTGGATGCAATAATTTCGTTCTTAATATCATACATAACACAAATTCGAATTACCATATGTATGATTATCAGATTGCTTAAAAATTCCAGATTTCCAGATTCAGCAAAAAAATCCAGATTTCGAGATTCATAAAAAATTCCAGATTTTCAGATTTCCAGATTCATCAAATAAAAATTCCAGATTTCCAAAGATCATAAATCAGAATTGTTATAAAGAAATTTTCATTAACGGGAAACATGAGAATATAAATCGAAAGCTCTGATACCACATATTAATTAATATTGTTTTGTCAATCATAAAAATCGAATATAAACCATAATGTTACATCACGTTAAAATCAGTTTTGTCATGAATCCAGGATAATTAATTCTTCATGTAATCACAAAATCGTAAGTTCTTTATAACTATGATCAAAACTAACCTTTGTCCATTGCAATTGATTGGAATAAGATGACTTAAATGATCCTGTCAAAGCTTTCTTTGAATCCCTTCTTGAATAGCCCAAAATTACTCTCTGATGTGCCCAGAATATTTATGAGAAAATAGGAATAATGAGAATTTCATATTTTCTCCCCCTCCTTAGAAATAGTGTGTATTGAGATGACTCTAGATGGTGTATAGGTCTCTATTTATAAGGAGAAGAGGGTCAGAATCCTAGTGGTGGTGGGACTCTTTTCAAGTCTCCCACTAATGCCACTAACTATCATGTGACTAACGGATAAGGTTTATCCAATCTTTTAATATCTTTATTTATCACATTCCTAATTAATTATCTGACATTTATTAAAACCACATAAATGGGAAATTCGAAATTTAATACAATTGAAATTACAAAATTAATTTCGACACTTAACATTAATTTCCAACAGATCTGCACACACTAAAATCCAGAAGTGAAGGGCTAGCGAAGATCATAAGGCACATTCTATTTGGCTATTTCAGCTAGAAAATAGGGCTCTTCGTGCACCTGGACGATTCCCATTTGACTCGCATCGGTGTGAACATGAATGGAGAGGTGGGATGGATTTAAGGATATAAAGATGTGGAAACTTAGGAGATTGACAAAAAAAAATGTAAACCCCCAATAATCGATAAAGGGAGATGAAGCTACGTAGTTTAACTTAAGGAACCGTCTGATTCACTTTAAGTAAAGAGAGAGAGAGAGATTATAAGGGGTTTTTGTAAATTTAGGAGCTATTCTAATATGTATTTTGGAAATAGGACAACAAACATTTTTTTATAGTTTTAGTTCCTAATTTTGAATAAAGCCGCTGACGCAGATCCATATTTATAAAACGTCAACCAATCACAGCATGTCACGTGTCCCTTTAATTTGAAAATATGGACTAAAAATGAAAACGAAATGTTTGTTGTCCTATAGCAATAATAAATATTAGTTTAAGTCCTAAAAGTACATAATCTAATATTATAATTCTTCCCCTTCCAATTTAGTGCCCACGTATACATATAAGATGCAAAGAAAAACTAAATACTATTGTAAAACACTTTATAATATTATAGAGATTTAAGATATAAGATGAGTTCATATAATATTTACACGTACAAAACCCTCAAATTTTGAGGCATACAATATCTCGTATAAATTTAGAATAATGTTAGGCTACCCGGGTGTTAACCCCGGGTTAGCACAGGGATGCCCTTCTCTTTTTCTTTTCTTTTTTTTTTTTTTTTTTTCATTTAAAACGAGTTAAAAACAATTATAAGAAATAATTTTTTATTGGAATAGTTTATTTGTTTTTTTCAATTATTTTTTTTAAACTCATTTTATCCCTCAAACATCCATTTACTCAATATTCGTTTATTTTTAAAGGTCTGCGCTAGCGGCACCCGTTAATTTTAAACTTTTTTTTCAATTTACAACATTTGAAATAATTTTTGTATTTCTTCATTAAAAAGCTAATCTAATAATTTTTTTTAACTCAGTTAGTCCCTCAAACACCCATTTACCCAACATTCTCTTATTTTTAAAGGTGCGGCACTAGTTATTTTTAAACATTTTTTTTTAATTTTACAACATTTAAAATAATTTTTGTATTTTTGCATTAAAAAACTAATCTAATAAAAAATTATGTTTTTAATTATTTTCAACTTATTTAGTCCCTCAAACACCCATTTACCCAATATTCTCTTATTTTTAAAGGTCCGCACCAGCGGTACTCGTTATTTTCAAACTTTTTTTTTTAATTTTACAACATTTAAAATAATTTTGGTATTTTTGCATTAAAAACTAATCGAAAAAAAAATTATGTTTTTAATTATTTTCAACTTATTTAGTCCCTCAAACACCCATTTACCCAATATTCTCTTATTTTTAAAGGTCCGCGCCAGCGGCACTCGTTATTTTTAATTTTTTTTTTTTTAATTTTACAACATTTAAATAATTTTTTTATTTTTGCATTAAAAAACTAATATAATAAAAAATTATGTTTTTAATTATTTTCAACTTATTTAGTCCCTCAAACACCCATTTACCCAATATTCTCTTATTTTTAATGGTCCGCGCCAACGGCACTCGTTATTTTTAAACTTTTTTTTTTACTTTTACAACATTTAAAATAATTTTTGTGTTTTTGCATTAAAAAACTAATCTAATAAAAAATTATGTTTTTAATTATTTTCAACTTATTTAGTCCCTCAAACACCCATTTACCCAATATTCTCTTATTTTTAATGGTCCGCGCCAGCGGCACTCGTTATTTTTAAACTTTTTTTTTTAATTTTACAACATTTAAATAATTTTTGTATTTTTGCATTAAAAAACTAATCTAATAAAATATTATGTTTTTAAATATTTTCAACTTATTTAGTTCCTCAAACACCCATTTACCCAATATTCTCTTATTTTTAATGATCCGCGCCAGTGGCACTCGTTATTTTTAAACTTTTTTTTTACTTTTACAACATTTAAAATATTTTTTGTGTTTCTGCATTAAAAAACTAATCTAATAAAAAATTATGTTTTTAATTATTTTCAACTTATTTAGTCCCTCAAACACCCATTTACCCAATATTATCTTATTTTTAAAGGTTCGCGCCAGCGGCACTCGTTATTTTCAAACTTTTTTTTTTAATTTTACAACATTTAAAATAATTTTGGTATTTTTGTATTAAAAACTAATCGAAAAAAAAATTATGTTTTTAATTATTTTCAACTTATTTAGTCCCTCAAACACCCATTTACCCAATATTCTCTTATTTTTAAAGGTCCGCGCCAGCGGCACTCGTTATTTTTAATTTTTTTTTTTTTTAATTTTACAACATTTAAATAATTTTTTTATTTTTGCATTAAAAAACTAATATAATAAAAAATTATGTTTTTAAATATTTTCAACTTATTTAGTCCCTCAAACACCCATTTACCCAATATTCTCTTATTTTTAATGGTCCGCGCCAACGGCACTCGTTATTTTTAAACTTTTTTTTTTACTTTTACAACATTTAAAATAATTTTTGTGTTTTTGCCTTAAAAAACTAATCTAATAAAAAATTATGTTTTTAATTATTTTCAACTTATATAGTCCCTCAAACACCCATTTACCCAATATTCTCTTATTTTTAATGGTCCGCGCCAGCGGCACTCGTTATTTTTAAACTTTTTTTTTTAATTTTACAACATTTAAATAATTTTTGTATTTTTGCATTAAAAAACTAATCTAATAAAAAATTATGTTTTTAAATATTTTCAACTTATTTAGTTCCTCAAACACCCATTTACCCAATATTCTCTTATTTTTAATGATCCGCGCCAGTGGCACTCGTTATTTTTAAACTTTTTTTTTACTTTTACAACATTTAAAATATTTTTTGTGTTTCTGCATTAAAAAACTAATCTAATTAAAAATTATGTTTTTAATTATTTTCAACTTATTTAGTCCCTCAAACACCCATTTACCCAATATTCTCTTATTTTTAAAGGTCCGCGCCAGCGGCACTCGTTATTTTTAAACTTTTTTTTTAATTTTACAACATTTAAATAATTTTTGTATTTTTGCATTAAAAAACTAATCTAATTAAAAATTATGTTTTTAAATATTTTCAACTTATTTAGTCCCTCAAACACCCATTTACCCAATATTCTCTTATTTTTAATGGTCCGCGCGAACGGCACTCGTTATTTTTAAAGTTTTTTTTTACTTTTACAACATTTAAAATAATTTTTGTGTTTTTGAATTAAAAAACTAATCTAATAAAAAATTATGTTTTTAATTATTTTCAACTTATTTAGTCCCTCAAACACCCATTTACCCAATATTCTCTTATTTTTAATGGTCCGCGCCAGCGGCACTCGTTATTTTTAAACTTTTTTTTTAATTTTACAACATTTAAATAATTTTTGTATTTTTGCATTAAAAAACTAATCTAATAAAAAATTATGTTTTTAAATATTTTCAACTTATTTAGTTCCTCAAACACCCATTTACCCAATATTCTCTTATTTTTAATGATCCGCGCAAGCGGCACTCGTTATTTTTGAACTTTTTTTTTACTTTTACAACATTTAAAATATTTTTTGTGTTTTTGCATTAAAAAACTAATCTAATAAAAAATTATGTTTTTAATTATTTTCAACTTATTTAGTCCCTCAAACACCCATTTACCCAATATTATCTTATTTTTAAAGGTCCGCGCCAGCGGCACTTGTTATTTTTAAACTTTTTTTTTTTAATTTTACAGCATTTAAAATAATTTTTATATTTCTAAAAACTGTTTCAAAATGTAAAAAAAAATATTTATATTAAACAACTTTTCTTTTTTAAAACAGTTTTTTTCAGGAAAAAAAAATCTTTTTATATTAAAATAGTGTTTTTAAACAATACATTTTTTTTAGTTTATAAAATATATTATTTTTTAATAAAACAGTTCTTTTAAATAAAAAAAATCAAATAATGCTAATAAATCACTTAAACAAATGCCAAAAAAGAAAAAAAAGTTCTCTCCATGTACTACCCGGGGTTAACTCCCGGGTAGTATATCATTACTCATAAATTTACCTCCGCTTTGCATTTTGTTGCTATTGCTAGACTATAATCTAATTTAATACACATCCAGGGAAAACCTGACAATGCGTAAGATCTTTAGCAGAAATATAGGTAGCTAATTCTAGTTTGGCAAACCCCAAGCAATCTCACTTTAATGGCTCCATGCCACCAATGCCTTTAATGGCTCTCACTCACCTTTTAGCGACAACTTTGAAGATCCATCAAAATATTTCACCCTACATCTCCGGGTCGTTGATGCCAAAAAACACCAAGGACTCTGTCGACATTTTACACACAGGTGTTCCTCATCGCATATACATCTTGTCTCTTTTGGGTTTGGTTTCCTTCTCCGTGCTGTTGCATTTTGTTTCTGAATGGAGTTCAGATGGTCGTTGCACTAACCTTATCCTTCCTAACTGATTATAAGGTTTTTCCTTAGCTTGTGAAGTGGCTCGACCTTTGGATTTGCAATTAAGGATTCCTTTGTGCTCTCCAAGAGTTTTGGCTTTGGATTTAAGTTCTTTACAACTTTTTTAAGCCCTGCAATGATGACAAAGATGAAGGATAGCTCTTTTTGTTTATTACCTGGATGGTTGGCGTTTCTGTTTGTACCCATTGGGATGACAAAAAAAAAGAAGGTTGGCAAACCCATTTGAACGGTAAACAATTATAAAACTAAAGAATAGTATTACGCACCCAAACTTTCTATCCAACTAACAAATGATTTAATATCAACTTACAAAATTAAAAAAGTTAATATTCCTTAGGTCAATAGAAAAACCATTTTATTTGACCTATAATCCTATATGTACCCACTCTGATTCTATTTAAGAATAGAAATAGAAAAAGACAGTCTCTCTCTCATTAGCAACCATACCAAATAGTATCTCTTTATACTTCTTTGCGTCAAGAAATTTGGCAAATATTTCCCAAAAACTATTATGAAAACTCTTTTGAGAAGACACAAACCGAGCAAAAACCATGAAAACTATTTTTCCAGTGAAACTCATAGCAGAAATTCTTATTGTTCATTTAACACTTTGTGTTCTCGGAATTCCTGCCTCATATCATCCAGGTAAATATTTACTTGTGTTTTTCATATAATTATTATTATTACTATATTCTCCACTCTATATATTATTACTATCCTCTCATCAACGGAATATTCAAATATTTTGTTTTTTTCAGTTGGGGAGAAAATTCAAAGCTCAAGGTTATTTCCCGACTAGCAAGGCCTTTCGAGAAAGATGTTGTACAACTGCAACGAGAGTTTAAAAGCCACATGGTTTCAAAACCTACAACGAAAATACAAACCATTGCCACCACCCTCACCAAAATGGAATGTCAACCCACATCCTAGGATGTCTCGTAGCCCACCACCACATGCATGAGTGATAATATTAACATGCAGGATTTGTGTTTACACGCTTTTAGCACATCAATTTAAGTTAAAAGGGGTCAATATGTGAAATACAAAAATGTTCACAGTTTGGATGCTATTAATTTTTTCATGTGCTAAGAGAGATATCATAAACTAAATTATATAATCCAAATTGCTATATTGTTTTTGCCCAACATACTAACTCGCTCCGTACCTGCCTCTCACAATATTTATTTTGTGCAATTAAAATATTTTTATGTTGTGCATCAAATATTTTTTTTATCACATTCACTTTGACTTGGATTTTCATTACTGGTCACGTATTTATTCTCCACATTATATACTTTTATTGGTTTGCCATTTTTTATTGGGATTACTTGAAGGATAAATTTGAGACTTGGAATTTTTCTTTTTATTGTAACTTGATTTGTTTTCCATCTTGCATGCCGCACTATAAGAGCTAGGATTCACGGATTATAAGAAGAGAACATATTAAACATTTTGTAAAGAATTTTTCTCGCAGTCACTATAATTTAGCACCAATGGCACAATATATACTTTAATTGTGTAAAATAATGGGGACACAGAGAGAATTTAAAGGGAGAGAGTTTCATCATTTCATTGATATATCAATACTCAAGGGGTATGACCTCTATTCATTGTACACAATGAGGTATTCCAATAGACCCTTTAATAATTGAGGAGTACCGGTGGACATCCACTAAAAAAAAAATTTATAACACCCCCTTAGATGTACACTTTATCCACAATTCAATGATTGTTGTCACATTAAAATATTAATAAGAAAAAACTCAGTGGGAAAAAAACCAAATGAAGGAAAAATCTTACGACTTTTGTGATCAATGAAATGGTGTTGGACGCACTTAGTGTTGCCCTGCTAAAACGTTCAACTGAAAAACCCAATGAGGAAAAACTTAGTTTAAAGAAAAAAGAGTACAATATGCATATATCCAAATTATCATTTTATTAGATTATTTCCCTAATTTAATGCTCCCCTTGATTGGATAATCTCCCTGACTATGGCATTTCTATAATGATTGTGTCGATCCATATCAGTCTCATGCAAAACCTTATGAAATGCTGCTTTGACTTGGAGAATATATTTAATACGCTATTAATTCAATTTCATGTCTTTATAAGCTCAACTTCCACAAGAGTTGTGTGAAGAGGGATAAACACGTCACTTTATCGTATTTATTTGACTTCAACAACATAACTATTCTGGAGTTTATGTGTTGCGTAACTTTCCTTGAGTTCATGTACGTAGAACTTAAATCTGTTAATCATATTTCCCTTGATGTAGCCGCTTTGAGTGTGAGCTATACAAACATCGTTGCCTTCATAAGTAATAATAGGATCATATATCATTTTAGCCAATTAATAAGTTATTTTATTGTTCCTTGTGAGGATCATGGAGATAATCCTCATGTACATTACTAACTTGGTAGGGATCGTTTGTTTTAAAAAATATTACACCAATAGTTCCACGAGCGCATCATATAATGTTGATATTTGTCCCATACTTTACAAGTCAATGATAATCATTTCTCGCTAAGACATTGACTGCAACTATAATATCTAGTATTATTATTTATTGTAATATAATAATAATATAGCGGTATGGTACTTATGGACCAAATACTATAATGACATGCACATATGTTACATTGAGATCAAGTTTATATATGTCATCTTTTTAAGATGATATGGATAATTTAATATCTAAATACCGGAGACCATGGATATATAAAAATTGTATGCTTAATTTATGTTAATGCATTTCAGGACTTTACAATCCATTTGACTAATATATCTGAATTTAACATAAACTTTGCTCGATTTGTATGCCGAGACAATAAATAGTTATCCCAAGGTCATTCATTTTTGAATTCCTTATTTGGATATTTTACATTTCAATTGAGCGATTCAGGAGCACATTCATTTTTGGATATTTTATAATGGCACATTTGCATATATGATAATTTTCATACCCTTTCTTAAAAACATATTTATTAAGACCATCGTACCTATATCCATTTATATTGACTGTTGCACAATGAATGTCGTAGTGAATTTGTGTACGTACTCCTTACCTTTACTTTGGGAAATGAAAATTCGTGTAGGATTTTCATATGTTTTCTCTGTCTAATTTCACTATATATAAGTAGTGATAATATTCACGAGTTTCATATGATATATTTCAAAAAACTGCGGAGCTAGTCACATATTTCAAATGTATCTACGGTCGTAATGGGATGGTATATTCATATATAATCAATTTTGATTTCTCTAGGAAACCTTTGCTATAATTCATGCTCTTTTTAGTGAGTTTTAACACTTTCAATTCTTAAAAACACACATTCGTAATCTTTACGGCTAACATTTCTGGGGATTCTACTATAGGCCCAAATATATCACGTATATTAAGAGACTCGACTTATGACATCATGGAATTTCCTCATTTTTGGCCAAAATATTCTTTGTCGACATTCATTAATAGTATGTGGATTTGTATCACCATTGCATTTTTATTTATGTAGCTACAATATATATAGTTATATCATCGATGATAATCGTTGGCAATATCACTTTTATCTTGTATGTATAAAACTTAGAGATCTCATTTAACATTAGGTACATTTTCCAACTTGAGGGTCTTTATACTCACTTGAGGGACTTGTGTCTTTTCATACACAATACCCTATTCTGAATTTTTAGAGAAAGTGATTTTTTTGTTCATGACCACTTTTAGAGCGTTATGTATAACCTCTTCTGGAGTGTTATTTGGGTATGATTTTATTTAACCTCCACTTATGTGGAGTCAAGTAGTTGGGACCTATAGGTTTTCCATGCTTCTCGAGTGTAATAAATTCATTTGCTATCAAGTTTATTTTGTCCTTTTAAGACAATGATTTTGACCAGAACATTTACAACTAGTCCATGTGACATTTGATTCTTCAATATCAATATTCACTTCATTTTGACCTTGAGCTATACGGGAGATTAGATGAGACAAAGTTAATGTATTTACCGATAACTCTCATCGTTCGTCCGGAACCCACCATTCTTTAGGAACAATTTTTACTTTAAGCACATTTTATCCTCTCCCTAATGGCGGGAAGATTGTCTCATAAATCATAATTTTTAAAAATATATATAATAAATAATACATTTGTCAACGATTCAATAACTATGGAGCTTCAAAATCATGACAAAGTGCATTTCTTACAATAATAAATATTATATAGTATAGCCCATGAATAATGAAATGAGGTTTTTACTAGTATGACCTTCTGTCTTTCAAGAGTAGAAGTAATACAAATTACTTTTCATTATTTATTAATATGGTGCCCATGTATTCTAATCTCCATAAATAGAGAGAATTTCTTCAAGAATTGAGTTCATATAACTCATTGCATATAAATGGATGGGTACCACATAACAACATCACATAGGCTCTTCATGAGTCTTAGGTTTAACAAAGGTTGAACCGTTTACTATATTACATACTAAGTCTGAAAAACTTCTAGTTATGAGAATAATGTGAGTTGTTCATTGTCTCTTAGACAAATGTCATTATATAATCATAGTTCAAAATTGTCAATTCGTGCTTGGCCCAAAATAGTTGAGCATTAGGTTCAATATAATTAATGTCATGAAATTCTCTACGCTTTTGTATCAAACTTTCAGGTTTGATTAGGGGTAAAAATGATAGAGAATCTTCCAAACAAGTATCAAATATAGTAATCCAACCTTTTTCTTAAAAAAATGAGTGGCTTATTTTTTTTCACATTCTATACACATTCCGAAGACTCCAATGTATCGTAAATGATAGTAATGTGAAAAAGAATTAAAATTAAATACCATTAAAAGGATAATTTAATCCTAAAAATAAATGAAAGATCAAGAGACAAATGTTTAATGGTGAAACAATTAGTAGGATTGTTTAAGGGACATTTAACCATTAGAATAGTATATAGGAAGGACTTTCATTTAAAAATAATAAAGAAAAGTTAAGAATTTGAAAATACCCAATATAATATCCAATTTATTTTGAAACTAATCCCAACAAAAAATGAGATATTTGAATCTTCGGGTACATATTATATATAATTCTTTGAGAACTTTCAAAATTCGTACCTCGTGAATAATCAAAACTTCAATATTTGATTTATGGTATATTTTTTTTGGAACTTTAGGTCCGAATCTTTTGACATACCATGAGAATTTCAAGCCTTACATTTCCAAATCAATTAGGAGAAATATATCCCAATTTCATATAATAATATATGAAATTAGGGTCAAAATAAAGCTAATAAATCTTCATATCACAAATATAATCGGGGGACTCTTGGTGTATACCGTGTAAATTAGACAATCAAAACTTTAGGTTCATATTTGAATAATTATTAGGGAATTGAAAGTCCCAAATGTAAATATTAAGAAAAACTTTGTATCACAACATTAAATATTTGGAGACCTTAAATGCGATGCCCAATTATATTCAAACTTCGGGTTTAATAAAAGGTAAAATTATTTGAAACATAAGGTATGGGATTTAAATAATCATTATGGGACATTTAATGTCATTTCCATTATTATAGAAATAATAAAAAATTCAGGTTTTGATTTAAATTATATTTCATTGGAACATCGGGTCCAATATTTAAATACTGATCGAGAACTTTTTGTCCAAAATTAAATGACTTGGGATATTCTAGACTATATGAGAACTTTATGTCCCAAAATTTCGTTAGTTAGGGAACTTTAGGTCCCAAGTTTAAAGGTAACACTGAAACTTCAAGTTTCAATAATTATAGGGAACTTCAAATCCTAATCTATAATTTTTATTGTATGCAAAAAGTTAGGTATGATACAAGAATTTTTCACAAATAAATATTCAAAATGTGAATATGTAATTATTTTTAATAACTAAAATTCTAAGATCAATATAAAATTAATTAAAGTATAAGCGCAAGTGATTACCTTTTGAGTTGTGAAACTTACTTATTGGTGTCCACATAGAATCACACCTCGCTCTTTCATATCCATTACGGCCTCTCACCGAATCGTCTAGATTCACTAATTTTACTGTAAAAAAGTCTTACACGGATTTACAGAAAGAGATGTAACTTGATTTTCCAGATTGATTATGGGTTCCAATAAGCAGCAGGTTGATTGAAGAAATTAAGCACATACCCTTACCCACATGAACATTCCCGTCTTACTTTCTAAATAAGAGATCACGTGTTTCATATCCCTTATTTTTTCCTTAAATAATAGATTTGGGAGCACTCGTCCTGATAACGTGTTGTAAAATAAAGGACACACGTAAGGAATTTAGAGGGATAAAGTTTTTCCATTTCATTAATATATTAATACTCAAGGGGTATGTTCCCTATTTGTAGTACAAAATAAGGTATCCCAATAGACCCTTTAATAATCGTAAAATATCATCGGATATACATTAAATACATATTTTATAACATCTAATGAATAATATATGAAAAGAAAGAGATTTTACCCGTTGCAAAAGAAATGAGTACGAACAATAAATACGGGAATATGCATGAAAGCATATGAAAAATGGAATCCCTCTAGATCATGTTAATCTTAACTAAGAAATATAGCCAAAAATCAAGATGTTTCCTCATTTGCAAAAGAATTGCCCCCAATAAAAATTTCTCACTAATCAAAATACATTTCTACCAATTTTGGATGTTTGTCTACTTCTTAAAGAAATATCTCCGTAATGGAGTTTGGATGGTACACCCGGTCTTTGACATTTCTCCTTCTTTTGATATGAAAAAGTCAGTGAGATATAGAAATGACATAGATAACGAGTATACCATGGTATAAAAACAACATCACAATGATCTAGTACTAGCAAAGAAAAATCTAAATATATATGTCATAACAAATGTGATAAAATATGCTTGTAGAGAGGGATTACCCAAATTAAGAATTATAAAAAGGTAATGTTTGGTTTTAATTCAAACTTGGGAAAAAGTTAATCTTAAGCTCTAAGTGAGAAAATTGTGATTCACAAGTTCATTTAATTAAAAAATATATGTTCATTAAGCATATCATATAAATCAACAGGCGGAATAGTAAATCATGCACTTTTGACGAGGATTTATATTGGGGAACAATGCTTGCGAGAAAAATCTCGAGTCAAACCGAGACATTCCACTAAACATGTAAAGGTTTACAAAAATGGAGAAATGACTTACAAACATGAACCTCTCATAGACTCAATAAGTCACAACCTCCATAAGACACTTTTTCCACCTCCTAGCTGCAAGAACAATCATGTATCGCTCTCAGACCAATTGCTACGTCGCATGTGTTAACTTCCATTGACAACTTAAATGTTCTAAAAGGGACATGTGAGAAGACACTATTTAAAGTTTGAAGAGAAAACTTAAATGTTCGAAAAAAAAACATGTGAGAAGACACTATTTGTAGTTCTAAGTTCCTAGGGTGTGATAGTCCTAAAGATTGAAGCCAGTTTCAAAAGCGGTTTGGAAAATCCAAACAAGATCACAAAGTACGTTTGAGATATAAAAAATATGTAAAGTTTCTCAAGAATAAGTTTTACAAAAATATTTGTTGAAGACTATAGAGAAGTAATAGAACTTCTTAAACTATAATGATAATAATTTATATGTCAAAAGTACAAAAAGGGTTTTTACTCTTAAGAAAATTTGATTTCTTTAGCTTGATAAACAATGAAAACACTTTCTAAATTATTAACTTATTTTGTGAATCAGAAGAGAGTGAGTTAAAAAGGAGTTTCTTTTCAAACATGTGGAGATAAGCTTCTAAATCTTGTAACTCATTCTCAACCATACAAAATAGGTTTATTACCCAAGGCAACAAAATTTATGGAAACGAAAGAGAATCTCCACATTTTATAATGTAATCTCTTGGGCATATTAATTTTTATACCAGATCTAATGCTACTGCAACAGTGTAGCTGCGGCAAACCTGAGACGATCTAGGTCTTGCAAAGAGCTAGGGATTTTTGGATGTGGACGAAGTGTACCAGCAATAAAATTTTACATCCAAAAAGGAAATCATCATTGTAGCAAGGTAGGTCACACTATTGTCTAGACAATCTAAACATAGACCAAAAGGTACCAGGGCTTTCGTTGCAACAGGGAAAACCTACACTGCAGCGAGGCTGGTTGCACCTTTTCTAAGAAAATTTGAATGAGATTTTTCATTCCCCGCATTTGAAAATATTTTGGCAAAACACCTTAAGTATGTTTGTTCTCATCCAGGAGAACTTATACTTCAAATACACATATAAGAATGCAATTTTTTAGGAACACTGTTTTTCTATAAGAAAAGTATATTACATAGTGTATGTATTCAAATTGTCCAAACTAACTCAGTCACGAGTTTTAACATATTTTTCAACTTAAGAAAATTTAATGTATGTCATGTGAATACAAGGGTGGTGAAACTATGTCATTATAAGTTCTTTACCTTTATCTTAAAGCAACAATCTAATTGGTCATGACATGAGGTATTTTTTCGAATGAAGATGAAGAAGTCTGGTATTGAAACTTTGACCATGAAGCTTTTTAGGACAACTTTATCTTATGAATTAAATATGTTTTGAAACGGGATAAGACAATCTAATCTTATGGATCTTTTGAGAATATATGCGCTCTTATAATATCCATTTTTGTCTAATCTGTGATAAAATATATAAACAAAAAGATTACATATAAGTGGATCAAATCTATCACCTACAACATAAATCGCCCGACCAAAATCATTACAAGTATATAGATGACACAACCATTCATAACTTATTACAATCTGTTTTCCTATCAAGACACTAGAAAAGACATCAAGATAACATTGCAAAAATATTGTCAAGAAGACAAGACTTATAAGATGAATAAAAGATATTAAATCAATATAAGCATGGTTTATCTAATTACTAAGGGTCATATATAGAGTTTAGCTAATAGCTCAATAAGATGTAAAATGTACACTTTATTCCATAAGTTAGTTATTACCACTTCAATTCAATATAAACTAGTCATAATATCATAAGGATACCTTTCTTGATCATCATATCTCTTCCGTGTGGGATCTTTTCCCCCTTAATTAAGTCCCTTCCTGAAGATAACATTTACGTGGAAATATTCCGCATAGGAAGAAGTCTTATAGTTAACACTCCTTTAAAATGAAGAAGAGTCATTCTCCCTTATTTCGTTATAGAATAGACAAAGGCGAAGATATTATAATCAAGAACTAGCACAATTGAGGAGAATATAAAGAAGCCTTTAGATAAGTGAATTTAGTAAAGAAAATTTCAGGACTTAAACCAGTATATCACATTATGTAATTAAGATGGAAGTTAATAAAGAATATTTTTATTAAATATATATGTGTTAACAATATATATAATGCATGAAAGATGACACCATCAAAATCATGGCCAATTATATATGTCACCTGAAAGAGTTGGCGCTTGCGTTCAAATAAGAAATAATATAATAAACACCAATTTTAACCCAAATTAACCCTAAGCATGCAACTAGGTGTGATTGAAACAATATGAAATCATGCACAAGATATTCAACACACAAAGTTTAAGGAAAAATCCCCCACAGGGGCAAAACCATTTGTATATCACTATAATTTGTAAAATACGGTTTACAATCGGATTACAATGAAATACAGATTGACTAAGAATTACCCTCGGGTATCGGATTTTGTAGTCGCGGCTGGAAGAAACCCTTTCCAGTAGGGGTGGCGGCTGGAACTATCCCTGTCCAGTAGGGCTGCAATGAAGAGGAAGAAGCGGTCCACTTCACAAAGGGTTGAACATCAATGGTGTTCTTGGGTTGCTTAAAGGATTCACAAAGGTTTGGAAGAATTGTGTGAATCAAAACATGAGTCTTGGGACTCAAAAATATGAAGACTAGATGTATTTGGACTCTCAAAAACGTCTTCTAAAGTCTTGCAAAACAACTCCCCCGAAGTTGGTATTTATAGGAAAAAATATGAAGAATCCCGCTTTGTTAAAACTCTTAAAAACTTATCAGCGTACAGGTACACCGAACCCCATCTGGGGTACACCGAACCGGTTTGGTGTTCCCATCCTGGTATGAGGTTAAAAAAACAGCATTCTTCAAGGAATTTTCTCCAACTTCAAAAGGTCATAACTTTTTCATCGTAGCTCGGATTGAGGTGCCGTTTCTTCCAGTATCTTCGTTGCGGCGAGATCTTCAACTTTCAAGTTGACCAGACCTCCGGACTATGGATGTGAAATTACGAAAATGCCCTTGAACTTCCCTATCAAGCCTTTTTTCACTGTTTTGACTTCCCTTGCGTTCCACTTGCATTCCGTGCCTAAAATCAAGGAACGTGAAGTCGTTGCGGCAGATGAGGGACACATTTAGGAGTTGTTGAATGCTTGATGCTTGGAATTCGGATAGAGGCCGTCGTGAGCGATCGTGTAGAGACGTGCCAGATGTAGCCGAATGTAGCGGCGTATGACATACAAAACTGTAAGATAACGGACATGAGAATTATGTCCTTACAAATCTCCCCCTATGTCTATGCCGGTACATACATAAAAAATCCGAATTATCAAATATGAAATTGCCTATACAAATCTACCCTCCCATGAACCCAAAACTGGAAAAGGTACAAATGAATAGTCTTCATCGTTTGTTCTTCAAATGTTCAGGAATCTCAAATCTTTTCTCATCAGGGTGTGCAATTCAGAGATCATCATTGTAGTACCTACACACATGAGAAAAAGAAAAAAATACCAAGTGACGTATCGAGTTTGAAATGAGATAAACATAGATACCAATATATGATAAGCATAAGTCAAATCTCAAAACTCCCCCAAAATTCAAACTCCCCCATAAAATGATAATTCTTTCTCCCCCTTTTTATGATGTCCCCAAATAGACAAATAAGAAGAATGAATCAAACAAGCAAAATCGGGGTGTCACGGTATAAAATCACACCATGAATGAACATAAAACAACCAAGTCGGTGATAGCGTAAAAGAATGTGTGTGATCAAAATTCGATAGGAAAATCAAAGCATACAAACATGACATATGTGCACGATGAATATTGGATATTCCTAACGAATGAACTCAAATGCTTCCTTTGGTGTAAGAGATAGGAAATATAAGACATTGACTATATCAAATCTACAAATCAAAGCTCAAAGTGATTTCTACACCAATAACGTCCAAAATGATTTTCATGCTTTTTCAGGACTTTCAAGGAAGTGCAAACCCGTTATCAATCTCCAACCAAACTCCCTCAGATTTATATTTTGAATAGAGGTATACTAAATTCTCAAACTTTGGAGAATTGCGTGAAACCTAAATGGCCCATATTTGGCAGGTATTGCTTTTTATTGCCTTTAAATTTTTTCGGGCTCTTTTAACCTCTTAGGACCTCGGATATTACAATTCCTCCATTTTTTAGGTCCTTTTTTTTTTTTAACGGTGGCTTTTGCGCAAAGGATAAGAATCAACTTTCGCAGCCCCTCTCCGTTATGCAAATTATCACACAGTCTCACCAAAACGGTTTTTACATGCAATCCAATCTTGTCAAGTTTTATCGCATTTTATACATTGTATAGACAGGATTGAGATGGAAACACTCAAGCTAACATGAGATTGACAAGTGCAATAATCAAATATAGCCGTGCATGTGTGCAATAAAGGATATAGGAGTCAAGCATGTAGGAAATATCACTAATTACATCTCAAGGACTCCAATCAATGTTAAGCACATGGATGAAATGATGTAGCCTCTCAAATCTCTATCAAACAGTCACATGGATATATGGAATGAAGTTGTGACTTGGCTATCTTAAATGCTCATCCATAAAAGGCAAATCTCTTTTTGAATTTTTCAAAAATTTTATCAAAATAAAATCTTTTTGTGCTTTTCTGAAAATTTTTCTAAAAAGAAAATCTTTTTATATTTTTTTTTCAAAAGAAATATAAAAAGCAGAAAGAATAAAACAAAGTTGTACAACAAAGTAATGGTACATATAAAACAGACTAGCAATAGGAAGCATATGATATGAACATGAAGAAGCATCCTATTCTAGACATAGACCAACCCCTCAGTCAACTGTGCAAATCCCCAAAGACTTCCTAAGATTCTCAAATCTAAGGGCATCTAAAGGTTTCGTGAAAATATCGGCTAACTGACGGTCGGTAGGAACAAAACTCAGGATTACGACCTTCTCCTCAACTAACTGACGTATAAAGTGCTCGCGTAACCTGATGTGCTTTGTGCGCGAATGTTGGACAGGATTGCGGGATATGTGTATCGCGCTCGTGTTATCACAGGAAATGGTCATGGTGTCCTGTGAAATCCCATAATCCTCCAACATTTGCTTCATCCACATGAGTTGCGTGCAACAACTCCCGGCGGCGATGTACTCAGCCTCCGCAGTGGACAAAGAGATGGAGTTTTGCTTCTTGCTCAACCAAGAGACAAGAGCAGAACCAAAGTAGAAACACCCACCAGAAGTGCTCTTACATCCATCTACGTCCCCGGCCCAATCGGCATCCGAATAGGCGGACAAACGGTCATCGGTATCAAAGGAATACCAAATACCGTATGAGAGAGTCCCACTCACGTATTTGATAATACGTTTTAGAGCGAGTAAGTGTGACTTTTTAGGAGACGCCTGATAACGCGCACAGACTCCAACACTAAAGGCAATGTCGGGACGACTAGCAGTCAAGTAGAGAAGACTGCCTATCATACTCCGATATAAGGTTTGCTCTACATCCTTGCCTGAAGTGTCCTTACTAAGCTTGGTAGTGGTACTCATAGGTGTACGAGCATGCTTAGCGGAGTCTAAACCAAATTTCTTCACTAGGTCTCTAGCATACTTGGATTGGGAGATGAACATCCCATCCTCTAGCTGACGAACCTGGAGACCAAGGAAGAATGTAAGCTCACCTACCATGCTCATCTCAAACTCACTTTTCATCTCCTCCTCAAAGTGGTGAGCATGCTGGGAGCATGTGGATCCAAAGACTATGTCGTCCACATAGACTTGGGCAACCAAGATAGCACCGTCATCTCTCCTGACGAACAACGTCATATCAACTCCCCCTCTCTTGAAGCCACGGGCTAAGAGATAGGAAGTAAGCCTCTCGTACCAAGCACGGGGTGCTTGCTTCAAACCATACAAGGCTTTCCTCAGATAGTAGACGTGATCAGGGTGCTTAGGGTCTTCAAACCCTTTTGGTTGTTCCACAAAGACCTCTTCCTGTAGAATGCCATTCAGAAAGGCACTCTTGACATCCATCTGATATACTTTAAAGTGCAGATGACATGCGATGGCGAGTAATAAGCGGACGGACTCAAGCCTCGCAACAGGAGCAAATGTCTCCCCAAAGTCTACACCCTCTATCTGTGTGTAGCCTTGAGCAACCAACCTAGACTTATTTCTGATTATGGTACCATTTTCATCCATTTTATTCTTGAAAATCCACCGGGTACCAATAACATTAGTATCACTAGGTCGGGGGACAAGTTCCCAGACATTGTTTTTCTTAAACTGAAGCATCTCATCCTGCATAGCAGATATCCAGTGTTCATCTTTGAGTGCTTCTTTGTGGTTCTTGGGCTCGACTTTGGACGTGTAGCAAAGATGGCTAACAACGTTCTCTAGCTGAGCACGAGTCTTGACCCCTAGAGTGGGATCACCAACAATGGCAGAAGGGTCATGACTCTTGCGAACCCAAGCAGGTGTGTCCCCTAACACAGGAATAGGGTCCACAGAGTGTGGGAGAGGAACAGGTAAATCACTGTCAGAATTGTTCTCATCCTCACACTGAAGGTTGGGATCAATAACCGTCGGAGGTTCGTCATCTTGCACAGTGACGTTTATTGATTCCATAACCTTAGAGCTCTTCAGGTTAAAAACCCGGTACGCTCTACTGTCCGATGAATATCCTAGCAATATTCCCTCGTCGCTCCGGGAGTCAAACTTTCCTAATTGCTCTCTATCCCGTAGGATGTAACATTTACTCCCAAAGACACGGAAATAAGCCAGGTTGGGTTTCTTGCCTGTCCACAATTCATAAGGCGTCTTAAGTGTGTGTGGACGCAGATAGACCCTATTCACCGTGTGGCATGCAGTAGACACTGCCTCTGCCCAAAATCTCCTAGAAATTTTACGACCTAGAAGCATAGATCTAGCCATTTCTTGGATCGTTCTATTTTTCCTCTCAACAATCCCATTTTGCTGAGGAGTTCTCACAGAAGAAAACTCATGTTTGATTCCAAGGCTATCACAGTACAAATCCACCTTTGCTTCCTTAAATTCAGTGCCGTTGTCACTACGTATTCTGTTAATAGTGACCCCGTGTTGATTTTGCAGGACACGGCACTTAGTCGTTAAAAATTCTACAGCATCAGATTTCTCTCTTAGAAAACCTACAATGGAGTATCTAGAGAAATCGTCTACCATCACGAGAATGTATCTCTTACCACCTAGACTCTCCGTGCGAGTAGGACCCATAAGATCCATGTGAATCAACTCAAGAGCACGGGAGGTGGTAATGGAATTCAACTTCCTATGCGGGCTACGGATTTGTTTTCCCAACTGACAGGGTCCACAAATCATGGAAGTTGGCTTTCCAAGTGAAGGTAAGCCACGTACTAGGTCCTTTTTGACTAAACGAGATAAGTCTCTGACGTTCACATGACCTAGACGTTGGTGCCACAGATCCATAGGAGTGATCGTGGCGCTGTTGTAGACAAGTGAGGATTTGGGCTCAGTCCCATAACAGTTATCTTCTGTCCTCACCCCTTGCACTAATAGTTTACCGGCTTGATCATAGACCTTACAAGTTTTCCGGTCAAACTTCACTTCAAAGTCATCGTCGCACAGCTGGCTGATGCTAATAAGGTTTGCTTTCAAACCTTTGACGTACAGCACGTTCTCTAGCTTTGGAAATCCTGGTAACTCTACTGTACCTCGTCCTACTATGCTAGATTTGCTACCATCTCCAAAGGTGACTCTCCCATCATTATAATCCTCAAGATGGGTAAAATATGAGGTATCACCTGTCATATGTCTGGAGCAACCACTGTCAAAATACCACTGTGAGGTATTATGGGCTTTGAGAGCGACATGGACAACAAGGGCCTTTTTCTCTTTCTTAGGAACCCAAGAGTAGGTACCTTTTAGTATTCCCTTGTTGTTGTTGGTTTTAGCCGGAATGCGGGGCGCATTCATTGATGGTAAGGTCATCCGTCGGAATTCCTCCATCAAGCTCTGTGATGTGGCGGCTAGAAACTCAACACGCTCTCTCAGACTGGCAAACTCATCAGTCTGAAGTGGTGGAGCAACCGTACGTCGTGTCCGACCCAACTTATAGCAATCATCCCTAAGGTGTCCATTTCTTTTGCAATGGGAGCAAAAGGGCACAATATTAGGAGAACCTTGGTTTGCTTTTCTTGGTCGAACTCTCCTTCTTGGTTTTTTATGACGGCCATAAGGAGTCGTAGTAAACTCAGGAATTGGTCCGGGTGCAATTTGAGACGTGGAGGCACCATCAAAACCTATTCCTTTCCGGTCACCAAAACCTAAAGCGGGACCGAGGAGCATCTTTCCCATCTTCCCAGATCTGTCCTCGATTTGTACCTTGACTTTCCTAGCTCTCTCAACGTCATAAGTAAGCTGAGCAACAAGGGCTTCAAGTTTCTTTCGAGTCTCCAGGGAGGAATGGAGCTCACTCGTAAGACTAGCCACTTGTTTAGTCAAGTCCGCTATTTCTTTCTCAAAACCGCACTCTCTCTCTTTAAGCAAATTTTCTTTACTAACCCAGGCAGACTCTCTCTCTTTCATGGCGGTGCAGGTGGAGGACTCTCTCTCTCTCATCTTTCCTAACTCTTCTTCTAACGCGGTGATCCTAAGAACTAACGCCTTATTACGTTTTTTAGTTTTGAAAGACTCATCATATAACTCGGCGTAGGCGCGTTGAAGGCTACTCTCGTCCTCACTACCTTCCTCCTCTCCCTCACTCTCTTCGCTCTCGCTGTCGAGGTGTCCCTGTGAAGTAGCATCCTCATCGTCGTGAGATGCACTAGGAGTACTCACATGACTAGCCATGAACGCGGTGAAGTTACGCTCATGCGGTGACTCATCTCCCGAGTCCACCGACTCGACCTCACTGTCGTCACTAAGGGTAGCGTTTAGGACAGCTTTACCCTTTTCCCTATTCAGACGAGTGGCACACTCAAACGCTCTGTGTCCCTTACCGTCGCACTCAAAACACCTCTCACTGTCTTTAGGGGGTTCTTTGAAGTCTTTCTTTTCAAACTTATTTTTCTGAAAATTCTTTTTATCTTTGAAATTCCCATTTTTCTTAAATTTCAGAATTTTCTTGAAGTTTTTAGCAAAAAGTGCCAAATCATCTAGGTCAAACTCACATTCAGAATCAGAAGTTTCTATCTTTCTAGACGACTCGACTCTCTTTCTTGCCGACCCCTCACTTTTTCTCTCTTGGGCTTTAAGGGCAATCCCCTTATCTTTTGGCTTGGCAGATTTAGGAAACATGTCTATTTCATAAGTTTGTAAATCTCCTACCAGTTCTTCCAATTTTAGAGTATTTAAATTACCCAAGGAATTCAGCACAGTGACTTTAGGTATAAAGCGCTTAGGAAGGGAACGAAGAATCTTTTTAACAACCCTAGCATTTGGAATATGTTCACCAAGATTATAGCTAGTATTAACAATGTCAGAGAGCCTAGCATAAAATTCATCAAAACATTCATTTTCATGCATGGTGATGGTTTCAAATTGAGTTGTTAAATTTTGCAATTTTGACTCTTTAACAGCATTTGTTCCTTCATGGGTAAGTTGCAAAATATCCCATGCTTCTTTTGACGTGGTGCACGTCATTATGCGTTTGAACTCATCAGGAGTGACAGACCCAGAAATAGCACTTAGACCTTTAGAGTTAAAAGACGACCATTTAAATTCATCATCAGTCCAAGTGATGTCAGGTTTCAAGTTGGTCACATTATCAACAGTCACGGTTGGAGGAGTCCATCCTCGTTCAACTAAAATCCAGACACGTTCATCAATGGCTTTTAAAGCCGACCTCATACGGGCTTTCCAATAGGCATAATTCGACCCGTCAAAAATAGGCATTTTATAATATGACTTCTCCATTTGAACACGCTCTTTTCAAAAATCAATTTATTTCAAAAATTGATATCTTTAGAAAAATTTTGCGGAAAAAGGAATACGCGATAGATTAGCGTAACCTGCTCTGATACCAATTTGAAAGAGTTGGCGCTTGCGTTCAAATAAGAAATAATATAATAAACACCAATTTTAACCCAAATTAACCCTAAGCATGCAACTAGGTGTGATTGAAACAATATGAAATCATGCACAAGATATTCAACACACAAAGTTTAAGGAAAAATCCCCCACAGGGGCAAAACCATTTGTATATCACTATAATTTGTAAAATACGGTTTACAATCGGATTACAATGAAATACAGATTGACTAAGAATTACCCTCGGGTATCGGATTCTGTAGTCGCGGCTGGAAGAAACCCTTTCCAGTAGGGGTGGCGGCTGGAACTATCCCTGTCCAGTAGGGCTGCAATGAAGAGGAAGAAGCGGTCCACTTCACAAAGGGTTGAACATCAATGGTGTTCTTGGGTTGCTTAAAGGATTCACAAAGGTTTGGAAGAATTGTGTGAATCAAAACATGAGTCTTGGGACTCAAAAATATGAAGACTAGATGTATTTGGACTCTCAAAAACGTCTTCTAAAGTCTTGCAAAACAACTCCCCCGAAGTTGGTATTTATAGGAAAAAATATGAAGAATCCCGCTTTGTTAAAACTCTTAAAAACTTATCAGCGTACAGGTACACCGAACCCCATCTGGGGTACACCGAACCGGTTTGGTGTTCCCATCCTGGTATGAGGTTAAAAAAACAGCATTCTTCAAGGAATTTTCTCCAACTTCAAAAGGTCATAACTTTTTCATCGTAGCTCGGATTGAGGTGTCGTTTCTTCCAGTATCTTCGTTGCGGCGAGATCTTCAACTTTCAAGTTGACCAGACCTCCGGACTATGGATGTGAAATTACGAAAATGCCCTTGAACTTCCCTATCAAGCCTTTTTTCACTGTTTTGACTTCCCTTGCGTTCCACTTGCATTCCGTGCCTAAAATCAAGGAACGTGAAGTCGTTGCGGCAGATGAGGGACACATTTAGGAGTTGTTGAATGCTTGATGCTTGGAATTCGGATAGAGGCCGTCGTGAGCGATCGTGTAGAGACATGCCAGATGTAGCCGAATGTAGCGGCGTATGACATACAAAACTGTAAGATAACGGACATGAGAATTATGTCCTTACATCACCACAATCCTATTAATCTATTTATCACATTAAAACTCATCATAATATAGTTGTACCATTTATCTAATATGACAAATGTTATTATTTCCTTCCTTATTGATAATTTGTTTTGTTATTATATTTCTTGTCTACTTTATCTGTAGCACAATGCAACTAAGAAATAAAATAATACAAAATCAAAAGAAACATAGTTATATGAGACGACTCAAGAACATAAGTCTCAAGACATGAAGAGCATGCTAAGTTAGCAAAATAACCGTACCGAGTAATATGAGATATGAATCATATGATATAAGATATAAAAGCACATAAGATCAAGAGTGAAATTGGAAGAAAAATATATAAATGTCATCATCTTGTTAGATTTCCTCACCATATATTAAACATAATATAAAGAACATATGAGTTATGTGTATAGGAAGCACTAGAAGTTGGTAGTGACGTATTCACAAAACAATCCTAAAACTCAGGATATGTAAACATTATTTATATATAACTAAGGTTATTGCAATCTAAGTATATAAGAAATATGTCAGAAGATCCATTGGTGAAGCATGAGTAATAACTTAGATATGAACCATCATGGATATATGATTACTAAAAGATATGGCATTAAAATCTATAATCCTATCAAATAATATCAATATAAGTGACCATCTAAATCATTTGAATAATGTAGCATACTCACCCTAATGAAAGAACTAAGGTATCAACATATATGGAATTTTTTTATTGAAATATCAAAGTCATTGTTAATACAATCTACACTAAGGCACTAATAAGAAACATCAAGTCTAAAAGTCAACAAATGATTATATACGTGCAAATATGTATCAATATTTTTTTTACTACTCAACAAAGGTGATATTTCCAATCATACATTTTCAAATAAATCTTTTAAGAAACTTGCAAGGCATACTACACGGGGAAAGAAAAAAAAGATGCGAGGAAAATAATGAAAATCAAGTTTTTAGTATCTTATCTCAAATAAATTGTTTTACATGGCATAATCAACATTTATGCAAGAAGAGAACTCCAAGACCCATTTTTGATAAGTAAAAAAATATATATACATTCTTAACCCACTCACCAAAGTTCAAGAACTATGTCCAATGTTCATAATCAAGAAAAGATTATCCATAAAATCTAATAATATGATAAGAGTTTTAAGAAAAAACATAATAATATATCGATTGTGAATAACAAAAATTAAATGAACACCATTTAAAGAATTGTCCGAGATTAAGTTCAATTAAGATAATGAATCATAAATGAAGAGAACGAAGCTTCGACTCAAGTAAAATCTACAACACCATATTTAGGATTATTTTCAACTACCCCCCCCCCCCCAACACACACACAAATTATTAGTTTTGGTTAAAACTTTTTGTCTCATATCTTTGTTGTTACCCAATTTTAGACAGATTAAAATCTTTAAGACATTGCTATATTAAACAAGATGGGATACTATATAAAGTTTTCAAATATAGTATCATACAATCACAGTTGTAGACCTAACCACATCATCACTTATGATTTTTCAAGATATATCATAATGTTTTTCAACTTCTCCAAATCATGGTAAAAAAATTCGCACATACACATATGGGAGTTAAACACTCTTTAACAAGTCTATTGAAGCTTTGAATGCATTTTAGAACATCTAAATCTATAGAATTCCTCATAAAGTTAAATTAACTCAATGTGTAGGCCAATGTCAAGTGAAAGAAGATATGACAATGTACCTAAAAGTATAAATTTTCTCAAAGTTTATAAGACTTAAAAGAAAATCTAATTCATTTCATGATGCAAATGTCATATTCCTAAACAAATGGATTTTTTTTTCAAATTATCCATTTTGAAATATGAAAATATGACATGGAGTGTATCATCTAAAGGGTAAAATGCAATTGTACCAAAAAAAATCATTTTTGAGTTTTTTTCTTGAAAGATATGTCGAACCGCAAAGTAGCATAATATATGATTAAAATATATGCACGAAGCACATAATCCTAAGCATGTTCGAATAAGCTCAAATTACAAAAATATAACCAAGGAAATCATAAGATAATCAATGTAGAGAAAATGCAAGGTTAAGGTCAAGAGAGCATGTAAAACTTAAGTACAATACTAGGTAGACACTAGACCAAAAACTCGAAATGGTCACAAAAATATGGTTACGATCCTGATCCATGACATTGTGTCCATAGCCTAAAACATTGACTATGGTCAAAGAACTCGTGACCAGGTCTATGAAAAATAGCTACTGTGACATAAAACGAAGATTGTCACAGCCTAAACCGAAGATGTTCACAACCTAATGCCGTGACCAGGATGGTAATGGTTATGGTCCATGACAAGGCTGCAACAACTATGGCGCCAAAAATGCACCAAAATTCCCTTCAACGGTGGTCACGACCCATGCCTGGGACAATGTCCATAACAAGTTTAAGGTTTTCAGTTGATAGGGGTCACGTCTTTGGGTCGTGACCATTTTAAATTGGTCACTATAGGTGGTCACAATCGAGGGCCATAACACTAATCGTGCCAATTATTTTTTTTCACGTCAATAGCATGGTCATAGTCTGGGTCCGTGACTAGGTCGTGTTAATGATGATAATGTTTAAATATTTTGTAATGGTATGTGGTTACGATGACCACTTTCTTTAATTATAAATCCCTTAAAACCCCAGTGTCAATTCACTCGTACCGTCTGCCTCACTCGAGCTCTCACACTGTCTTCCTTGTTGTCAAAATACCCCCAAAACCCCCCTCTCTTTGGCAGCCTCCCCCTCTCTCTCTACACAATCCTATCCATCAACCTCCTTCTCTCTCTCTCTCTCTCTCTCTCTCTCTCTCTCTCTCTCTCTATATATATATATATATATATATATATATATATATATATATATATATATATAAGCTGTATATATGAGTGTTTATGTATATATATGTGTGTATATGTATTTGTGCGTATGTGTATGTAAATGTATGCATATGTGTGTATATATATGTGAGTACATGCTCATGTAAATGTATGTATGTGAGTATGTGTTTGTATGTGTGTTTATATTTCCAATTCTTAAACCCTAGTTAGTGGAAAATTTGCCCAAGTTTAAAACTAGTGGAAAATACCCAAAATCCTATTTACTAAACCCTAAAACATAAATCGAAATCAATAAACCCTTATGACTAAACCCAAACACCTAAAATCTAATATTTTAACCTAAAAATGTTGACCATAAATCCTAAACCATATACGCTGATGATTCCATAATTAGTATCACCAGATCAAAGTAATGAATAAGCTCACACCAGTTCAGCAATGGCAGAAATACATCAATACAATTGTATAAAAAGATTAAGGAAAGAATACGAAAACACTAGAATTAAGTGGTTCAGCCTACTGAAGGCCTACGTCCATTGTGTAAGTGTGTGAAATCCACTAATCCAAGATCTAATGGCCTTAAAGTACATGCACTCAAACTTTCTCTCTCTAACTGTAATCATCATGTGCATGAGGAGGCTCCCAATAATGAGTTGACACATGTCCCTCACACATGCAATTAATCATTATGTAATATTCCCTCACATGAGGGGTAAATATTGTTGTAACAGACTTGTCCACATTATACTTGCCATTCTGAAACTTTGTACTACTCGTACTGTAGATGTCGTCTAGAGAGGTCTTAGTCTGGCCGAGTATGAAACCCCAATGTAGCCTTGCTCGATATTTTGGTGGAAGTATAGTCTCGGATGAGCATGTCAGGTCGAGATGCGCCTACGGTGATGGAATGCTAGCCTGAAGTCTTATCTCATGAGGATGTCGAGAGCATGGAATGACGAGGTCGACCCTATTCCAGACGAGCCTTGGGTAGTCTAGGTGGGATCCTTTTGGAAGTCGACTATGGACATTGATTACCCTCAACTTAGGATGAGGTCACACTTGGTTATATCAATCACCCCTAGCCCTTAGTCACTTGTGCAAAGTGGTGGCTGAGGGACAGGAGTCTACATAGTCTTTGATGAGACATCTCTGATGTCTGGGATTTCCATAACTTATAGGATGGGAGAGTGACACATATCCTTGTTCTGATTGGGTAGCATCTGTCCTAAGTTTTATTTGACAGCTGGGCACTTAGGGCTTTATACCCTCAATAACGATAGGTATTGGGAAATGTGCACAATCATTTTAGGGTATTTAAACTTACAATTCACTCTTTCCTCATTTACCCAAATTTTCCCGCTTCAAGTTTCCAGAAAATGCCATTGAAGAATTCTCCAGATCTTTTTTATTCTCTTTGTTCCCAAGCTCTTCCAGTCTTCTTCCCTTCAAAGAGTTTTCCTCTCCTCCAGGTAACAGTTTTCTTGCCATTTTTCTAGTTTTTTGCCTTCAGTTTGCTATATGTTTTTGCACTTTCTTTTGACGGAGAGATTTCCTTTTTCGATGAGCTTGTTAGGTGGCTTTAGGGGTTGAGCTCCCCATTTTCATTTGCTCATTTGGTCTATTAGTAGTGGTAGAGGTTGTGTTTACTTGGTTTTGGGGGTATAACCTCGTAAGAAGGTTTTTTAGGCCTATTTCCAATCATCTTCTGCAGTCGGTCTTTTGGGTAGTTCTTGGTTGTTCTTTTTGAGAATGATTAAGTTTCTAACTTTAAATCCTTCGATCAACCATAGTCAGACTTTTGTCGTGTTTGCCCCCTTTCCATTTTTCACTAAAGTTAAGTCTCGTCCTGTTAATGTTAAGGAAGTTATATAAACTAGTTAAGGATTTTTCAAGTCTCAGAGAGAGGTTTTTTAAGAAATTATGAGGGTAGAGCTTGAGGAAGCCAAAAGGTGTAAATATGAGTCCTTTCCTACTCGTCCCATTTACCCCCCCCCTATTGTCATTCGTCCCCCAGTTGCTGAGTCGAGTGAACCTACATCTGAGTTGTCCTCTTGTGCAAACAATAATATGTCCATCTCTCAACCGATCAAGAGTGTTGACTACTTTGAGGAATCTGTAGTACAACCCTCATCCCCCTCTAAAGGTTATGAGGTAGATGAGGCCTCTTGTCATGTCTCGTCCACTTATAGGGTTGAGACATTAGATCAATATGACTCCTTTATTAAGATAATTGAGCTCAATGTCTCCGTTCTACCTCCAATAGATGCAATTCATCTATCAACCGTGACAAGAGGTGAGTTTGTCCTGAAATTCCCAAGTGGTGACCCGAACAATCCTCCCACCAAATCACTAAAAGACAGTGGTGAAGAGAGTGAACTGGATACTTCTGTCACTGAGTCTTATGAGAGAATTGTCTCTGAGGTCGATCTTCTGATTTAGAGACACCTCTATGGCATAGGACCATCCATTTCTATGAGAAAACTCTTTGAAGATGAGAGAACCTTTCATAGCCGAGAGGGTGAAATCTGTGTCTATGAGCAAACGTTTAAGGTCGGCTTATGACGACCTATTCAACCGATCATACGAGCCATCCTAAGCAATTTAGGTCTTGATCTATCTCATCTTTTTCCTAATGCCTGGAGAGTTATTCTCTACTTCGTTACAATCTAGAAGATAGTTCACCAAACTGACCTTCCTATTAATATTTTATGGCTTGTTATACTTTGTCATCCTCGAAGACTCAACATGGTTACTATCATCTCGTACTTAGGAAACGTACAAAGAAGGTTATGTTGGTAATCCAAACCTCTAACCATAACTGGAAGCCTCACTACTTTTTCATCTATAGGCTTGGGAATTTGGTCCCAATGTCTCTTCTGGAACATTTGAGCCTACGACTCCTCATCGATGGGCTAAGGTCTCTATGTTGGCCAAACTCGATCCAGTCTTGAACCCCAAGTCTAATAAAAAATTTATGAAACTTAGTAAACGAGGTGATGGTGGCTATCTTGTCAAGTTTGAGCAGCTGATGACACCATACTACTTGGATTTGATAGGTCTGGGGGTTGAGCCCCTAGGCGAGATGCGTAAGTGATTTTTATTATCAACTATTGATTCGTATCTTTTAAATTTTTCATTTCTGACCTCGTCGATTTTTGCACAATGTCCACATAACATTCCTGATCAGATTTGGGAAATGGTGTCCCCAAACTTAAGCAAACATGTCGGAAAACACACAAGAAGTCTGAAACCCCTGCTGCCTTAACTAATAAATCCATTGTGAGAAGCCCCGATCGAGATGGCTATGCTAGGAAGAATAGCAAAGTAAGAGCTGTAGACACTACTGTTCACTATCCATCTAAGCAGGGTCATCCTGAGAAAGCGATTCCTATGTCTACAAATAATGCTTTGGCAGCTCGTCTCTCCAAATTAAATCTAGATGATGAGAGTGTTATTGTCCATGTTAAGAAGTCCATGGATGGTGTTAGCTTTCTCATCTATTAGGGTGATAAGCTCTTCCTTAATTCATTGGACGTATCTTTACTTACCAAGTTTGCTCTCCATATGGATGTTCAGGTATCTATACATACTTTCCAAGTGTAGTCTCTTTAGTGTCGTCTCGTACTAATTTATCTATCCATATTTTTTGTTTTAGAGCATAGTTTTCCTCTATCGGATGGGAGATTGGATCACCAATAAGCTTCCCTTAATTTCGACGGGAAGAGATGCAGTGACTATCGACAGTAACCTAAGGGACGAATTTTAAAAGTCCAAATGGGCCTTACAGGGAAAGGTCGACGAGATTACCAATATTAAGACTGAGCATGCCAATACCTTGAAGAGGATGGCCTAGAACAAATAGTCCAAGATTGATGCTTCCGTTAACGCTGCCCTGGACGAGGCTAAGGCACAAGATATAGATAATTACAAGGAATCTGATGAGTTCGGGGGCTATGCCTTTGAGCATCTTAAAAGGGGCATAAAAACTGGCGATCGATGAGATTCACTAAAGCATGTCGAGATTAGGAACCTGAGCCCTGACAAGTTCATGGGTTTTCACTTCAGTGACCCCCCTTCTTGTGACCGCTCTTGCCGATGTTGAAAATTTGGGTGACACTTTGGAGGTCAACCCGAACGATCACTACACCAAATCTGCCTAATTATCACGGTCATTGACCTTAACAAGTTGGACTTGTCAAGGTCAATGGTCGTGACAATTTTGGGGGTGACAACTTTTTTTGTCACGGACTTGTCACGATCATTGACCGTGACAAGTTCATTAAACTTGTCACGGTCCTTAACCGTGACAAGTTTTATCATGGTTAAGGACCATGAAAAACCCGTGACATTTAATAAAAAATTATCACGATCATTTACCGTGACAATTCTGGGCAGAATTGAAAAAAAATCTGCTAGGCAATATGGCCACTACCATTGTCCAACAGTATATTTGTACCTATTATAACAACATTGTACCTAGTCAAACATTATATATCAAAATAAAATAGAGATAGTGCAAATATACATTCAAAATAGATACAATATGCATCACGATATAATTCAAATGTACCAACTTAAAAACAATACAATACAATTCAATTCAAATAATGTCACTACATGTATTGGGTAAGGTTAAATCTGAGGAGGTGAGTAGGCCACACAATATACGAATTGACACACCCACTGATATACATTGTGCCACATTGTTTGCGCAACCACAATGGGGAGTTCTCCTTCCTGGGTATCACATGCGTGACGAGCACCTTGGACTCGATGTCTTGAAGCTCACGTCCATGAACTAGTCCACCCTGGATGATATTTGGGTCCCTCAACCCCCGCCCTATCCGCTGGCCATCAAATATAGCTAGTATAAACATGCTCGACCAACCAAGTGTCGACATCGGTCAGTCGAAGGGATCCAAATAGGGAAGTGGATCATCAAAGTCCGCATGTGTTGGCGATGAAGCAGCGAGGTCCACATCCTCATCGTCCTGCACCTCGTCCTCCCGCTCCTCCTCCCCCACCACCTTCTCCTTCCCTTTCCCCTTGCATTTTCCACTGCCCAACGAACGCTTCATGAATGAGAACATATATTGGACCGTCGCCTCCAAACGGGATAGATTCGCGTCATGTGAGTCCACCGTTTGAGCCAACCCAGTGTCACTCATCTCCAATCCGATGATCCTAGATTTGGCCACCCGCGATCTCACCCCCCTTGTCCTCCCCTTGCGATCAGAGCCAAGCACTTGGCTGAGTGCGTCAATGGACAAAGATTCCTTGTTGGCATTAGACTACGACTCATGTACTTCCTTAAGCTTTACCTGAAATGACAAAAAGCGCATGATTAGTAAAATAAGTAAGTTAAAAAATTATAACGTAATTAACAAAAAGTAAACTGTCAGATTATTTACAATCGTGGTCGCGACACTCGGGGACACCTCCTTGTCCTTCCCCTTCTTCGTCCGAAGAGCCACATAAGTATCGAGTCTATATGGCCTACCCCCAGGGCCACTCCATCTCCCCTGAAATATAGTAAAGTAAAATTAGTATCGGCCCCGCAAAGTAAAATAATGTAGAATAACATATTTATGTAGTTATAGAAAAGGTAAATCTTACCATCATCCTATGCTCCACCTTGGTGTAAGACGTCTGGCCGGAGTAGTGCACATCTGTCTTTTTTGCCTAGTTTTCCCTCTCTGATTGGCGAGATGCCAATTGTCGCTCCCCGATCTCATTGTTAACGATCTTTTGCCATTATGCCAATGAGACCGGCTCCTTCGGTGGGACGGATTCACACCTTTAGATAATGGACTCTCATGTCTTCCCAAAGTACCGGGTCTGCATATTTTTCTTCCACATCTTGTGTTTCTCCCTCAACTGCTCCTAGATGGAATAACGTAGCTTTGGATCCAGGATGAATTGTTCCTGTCCAACAAATACAATGTTAGTTGCAAATAAATATAAAATGAAATTAAAATCGAAATTGAAATTTTCATATGAATATAAATATAAATACATTACCTGTAGTGCCACCCAAACAGCTAACTTGAGATCATATGGCACCTCCTTCCAACTAATGTACCCCAGGCCGATGATTGTCTTTACCAGCTCGAGGGATCTCGCTAATAGCCCCAACTTGTTATCGATGGCCATCCCTAATTTTCCATATTTGGGGAGCCTAGGGGCCGAGGAGCCCTCGTCGCCTCCGCTACCACCGAGCCCAGATGACATCATCATAACAAGCATCATTATCCTAACCTTAATACGTGAAGGAGACATTTATTGTAAAAAAAAATGTATTTGTACATATCAAAATGAATTAAAAGAAGTCATGCAAATATGTACAATTACTACAAATAAAAATGAATTGTTACTGTCAAACACCTCAATTCTGAATTCCAAAACAACAACATCTAGCTCATAATATGTACAATTACTAAAAATCTGAAACATCCCCACCCCCACCACTACTTCCCACACACACGCACACTACACAAGAGTGAAAGTGATAAAGTGCAAATCAATTAAAAGAATTAAAAATGGATGTTTCGATACAAATTGGAATATTTATTACAAATTGAAAAATTGTTTAAAATTCGGGTTATCATAAAAAATGGATTGATATTTGGTAGGAGCAGCCAAGTCATCCACACTACTATTTAGACGTTTTGGCGCGTCTTGGAAAATTGACCACGACTTGTTGTTGATATACTCCGAGTAAAACACTTGGTTAACCTTTTGAAATGTACAAACAAATGGCTCATCGCTCACGTGGTCGTTGCTCTTCAACTTGGACAAATCAACCATGATCAAATTGGTGTCAGGATCAACTTTACAAGCATTTCTATCCTCCACTCTTACCCAGTCATAGTAAAATACAACCTCTTTGAAGCTTATATAATCCAATTTAAATATATTTCGGATTACACCATAGTAAGTCATTTCATCTTCAATGAGGTTTTTATCTTTTGCGCTCGCTCGAAAGAAAGTAAGAGCCTTGTATGAAATGCCCGAGTTCTGTACATTTTTACTTTCCTCGTACACTTTAGCGCTGAAAATGTAACCGTTAAATCGATACTTTTTGTACTCTTGTTCCACGAACAAGGGTCCAGTGGCTAGACAAGCAAGCCTTGATGCCGCATCACCCGTCTTCAAGAGCTGAGAACAGAGATAAATTAATTATATTAGTTGTAAAATTTGAGTGTAATGTAACGTTATATAACAACCATTTTCATTATAACTACCTCTTGTGTCAATCATAGCCTAAATTCGTTGTCTGATTGTACCATTGTTTTTCGTCTTTTATTGTTCTCACAGGCTTCATATTTTCTGCATATTACAAAATTAATCATGTATAAAATAATCTAAAATAACGTTAAAGATTATAATAATCGAAACTTACTTTTTTAATTCTTTGACATCTTCATGTATCTCAAATAGATAACGAGCTACTTGTTCATGTTGTAAACTCGTTAATTTCACTCATTTTCCCATCACATGACCACCATCATCGACGAACTCATTAGTGTCATCAACTCTAGTCAAGTCAGGCATATATTCCCGAGTATATATTGATGACTCCACAGTGATGTATTCCTCTGCAATTGATCCTGCAATGTATCGGGTATTCTTGACGTAATCGTGAAAAACATTCATCAATATTTCAAATGAATACATCCACCGATATCAAACTGGACCACAAAGAAGTACCTCATCGCATAGGTGTACCAACAAGTGAACACTTACATCAAAGAATGTCGGGGGAAAGTACTTCTCCAACACACAAATCGCTTCGGTCACCGCCAATTTTACGACCACTATGTATTCTCGATTGACTGCCTTCTCACACAAGAGTGAGAACGTAATACTAATTTGCATAATATCCCTCCGTAAATCCTTGTTCTTGGAGATATAGTGCTTAAACAATAGAGGAACCAATTGCATGATCACATGCCAATCATGGGACTTACACTTATGTAAATCATGAGTAGCATAATTCACAATACTTTGTAAGTTGGACGAAAAAGTATATGGGCCCTTCAAATTATATATTGTGTCTAAAAGCACCCTCCTTTCCCCACTCGTCAAAGTAAATGCACCAGAGGGAATTATTGTCGTTACCCTACTATCTTCTTTCAAGCATAGTTGTGGCTTAAGTTTCAACGATTTAAGTTATTTTCGTGCATTTTCTCCATCCTTCGAATGACTCCCCCCAAGGCAAGTGCCCATAATATGTTCAGCGAAGTTCTTCTCTACATGCATCACATCCAATACATGGCACACCGGGTTATTTTTCAAATAAGGAATGTCAAATAATATTGACCTCCTAGACCATGCCTTTCTTGTCTCAGTTTCATTCCGAGTTGGGGTCTTCTTATTCTTGACATTCTTAAATTTGGGATTCTTACTTGGCATATTAGGGCCACATTCAGAAGACTTACTTTCAATTTCTGAACCCGAAAGTTGTCTCGGTGGTAGCCTATGTTAATCCCCGCCCAATAAAAAGTTAGAACCTTTCTCAAATCTGAAACTATGAGCCAGGCGTAAAAACCTCCTGTGGCAATGGTATAAATTTTTTGAGCTAAAGGATAGACGAAGAGATTCAGTTTCCTCTCCACAAATAGGAGACCCCAAATAACCATGTACTACACAACTGGATAATGTCCCATAAGATGGAAAATCATGAATTTCCCACACAACATAGCTTTCAGCGTAAACTCTTCTTTTCTAAAAGTGTCAAATGATAGCACACCCTCTTCCCACAACTCATTTAATTCTTCTACCATAGGAGGCAGGTAGACATCGATGTCATCACTTGGTACCTTTGGCCCGGGTACCAATAAAGCCATCATCAAAAATTCAGGTCTCATACACTGTGAAGGAGGGAGGTTGAATGGGGCTAGGATCACTAGCCATACACTCTGATTGGTGCTTAAATTTCCAAATGGATTGAAACCATCTGTTGATATAGCCAAACGAATGTTACGTTATTCTCGAGCAAAATTGGGATACTCATAATTCATCCTCCTCCAGGCAGTAAAATCAATAGGATGACGCATGATATTACCCCCTACTTATGCCCTAGCATGCCAAGTCATTGCCTTCGCTATCCATGGTACGGTGAAAAATTGCTTTAATCTAGGCCCAGCGGGAAAATATTTAAATACTTTTTGAGGCACTTTTGAGCTTGTGCCTTCCTTACTAGTAGACTGGACATATCTAGGTTCATCGCATACCGGACAATGATTGAGATTTTCATACTCCTTTCGGTATAGTATACGATCATACACACAAGCATGAATCGATTTATACTTCATTCCTAAACCTTTCAGAATGTTCTTCATAACAGGATAGCTATTTGGAAGTGTATTCTACTTGGGTAATAAGCCCTTTACCCATTTCAGAATTCATGTCATGCTATTTCCAGACAAGCCGTATTGCGTCTTCAAACTGTGCAAACCAACTATGGCATGCAATGTTTTTTTATCTTTCTTACAGCCAGAATATTGACATCTCTTTGCATATTTCACAAATTCGTTAGCACCTCTGCGAAACACACCCCCCATTCTATTTGTCTCACCCGTCCACTCTTTGTATTTCGGATATCCCATCACAGCTACCACAACTAATCACTTATTAAAGGTATGAAGCGTATATTCATGGATTAGTATAAACAAAACTTAGATTTATAGTATGTTTCATTTAATTATGTTTCATTTATATTCAAATTCAATTTCTATTAGAAATTTCTAATTCCTCCATCTCCTCTAAAGGGTGAGTGGTCCTATCCCAATCAAGACCGCATTTTTATGTAATATATTTAACAACTCATGCACATTGTTACGATTTGAAAAAAAATCGGCAGCATAGCCCTGTAGTTCTCCAAGTACACGACGTAGATTGGCAAGTGTGAATGTTTTTTGAATTGATCAATTGAAATAACAGTCACACTTGTCAATCTAGTATGTACCTAGAGAACATTAGGATACGAGTGCAGAACTTCCTCCAAAAGTAACAACTTTAAGCCACTAAGAATATTATACAGAAATTATGCAGTCCCAAACTATCCAAATGGGACAATTCGAGAGATCTCATTACAGGGCTATTGAATGTGGACACATAAGAACTAGAAGGCTAGTATCTATGCTCACTATATGTAATTTCAAGTGTGTTTCATTTAATTATCATACTATATATATATTGTTCGATATACATAGTAATTTTCAAAAAAAGATGAAAAATCCCACCGCCATATGGACAATAATCCAGTGGTCATGCCACTTTTAAAATTAACCAACCCAACATCGATCCACTATAATCCAACAGCAATGTCAACAACAAATGTGTATCCCGTACTACTTCTAATTCATCTACTCAATTAATTATTTTCATCAATTAAACTAACAATTAAAATATACAATTATTAATTTACTAATTTACAATGAGGGGCAATCCTACTTTCATAATTAATCATATATTAATTTACTAATTTACAATGAGGGGCAATCATATATTAATTTAGTAAAAAAAATAATAACCAATCACTTCATTTACAAGGGACATTACGCACAAACACGCACATACACACACACATACACACACAGCCGCGCACATTCACACACACACACACACACACACACGCAGCCCCTAGCCCACAACCCACCCACCAATCCCCATCCCCATCCCCTCCCCCCCTGCCCCACCCCCTTCCCCCACCACACACAGACACACATGCACACACACACCACTACACACACACAAACAACCCCCCCATCCCTCCCCCCTCCCCCCCACCGTGCCCCACTACCTTCCCCCACCCTGCCCACCCCTCCCACCCCCACACACCACACACACATGTACACGCACACACACACACATGTACCACACACACACACACACACACACACACACATATATATACACACACACACACACACACACACACACACACACACACATATATATATATATATATATATAAATGGAAGAGAGAGAGAGAGAGAGAGACTAACCTGAAAGTAGGGGAAAGAAAGGAGGGGAAAGGGTTTTTTGCTGTCACATTTTTCACGGACGTGTCACGGTCCTTGACCATGACAATATTATAAGGATTGCCACGGTCATTGATCGTGACAAGTAGTTGTCATGGACTTGTCATGGTCAGTGATCGTGATAAAAAATGCGTATTTTTTTGTCACGGTCAAGGACCGTAACAAGGTTAGCCGCTGAAAGGGTGCCAATTTACCCATTTTCGTGTAGTGGATGTCCTCAGGAAGAATGATGCTGCAGCCGAGACAAGCGCTAATGATGATGGGTCTTGGACTACCCACACTGAGCTAAGACTATTCTTGGTGATGGGTTGGCTCAGGCAGATACTGGGGGAGGTTTACAACTTTAGGCTTGTTTTTTGTTTTTAGTTTTGTTGGGATGACCGTTTGTGGCCTTATACTCAGTTCTTTTATGTAGTTCTTGTACTAAACCACTTTATAACCGCATTATTATCAAATGAAGCTCTTTGTTTATTCATGTCTTCTTATTGTGTTATGTAAATATGTCTGCCCTAATTTTTCATCAGTAGCGTAATTAGAATCCACAATAATTCATAAGTCCCCTATCGTCATTTTGAGAGTGTATGGATGAGAGTTGTCTTGTCCATGCAATGTCGTCTCGTCCGAGAGAGATTTTTTACCATATTAATGATGTTTAATAATGAACCATAACTAAGTGATTTTGAATTTGAATCCACCAAATTATGGTGTTAGATCGTAAGTCCCTTCTTGTCGTTTTGAGAGTGTATGGATGTGAATCATTTCGTCCATGCACTGTCATCTCGACCGAGGGACCTTATGCACCAAAGTAATGATGTTTAATAATGAACCACAACTAAGTGATTTTGAATTTGAATCCACTAAATTATGATGTTAGATCGTAAGTCCCCTCTTGTCATTTTGAGAGTGTATGGTTGTGAATCGTCTCGTCCATGCACTGTCGTATCGATCGAGAGAGTTTATTCGCCAAATTAATGATGTTTAATAATGAACCACAACTAAGTGATTTTTAATTTGAATCCACCAAATTATTGTGTTAGATCATATGTCCCATCTCGTCGTTTTGAGAGTGTACAGATGAGAATCGTCTCGTCCATGCAGTATCATCTCGATCGAGAGATAATTTTCACCAAATTAATGATGTTTAATAATGAACCACAACTAAGTGATTTTTAACCCTCCCGATGTTATTAAGAGTCCATGGACGAGGTTAGACCCATCTGGACCGTCATCTCACCGAGAAGAACTTAAAGCTACTTCCCCATGAATGATGTTTTATAATTTAAGATGAGGTTATACATACAAGCAACAAATATTAAAATAAATAGACAAGGTATAAGATAACACTTCAAAATTTCCATTCAATTTCACTCATCATCTGATTCTCATATACACGAAGGAATGGTACTAAAATGGAATTGATAAAAGACACTCAAAACTAAAGTCTTTCTGGTAGTATTTCTTGAGATGGTCAGCTTTTCATAGATTTGATAATGGATGTCCTTCTATGTTTTTCAATCGATATGTCCCTAGAATCACCTCTTCTGCCACCCTATAAGAACCATGCCAGTTAGGATGAAGATTGTTGGGTTTCTTTCGTGCCTTCTTCAAAATGAGGTCTCCTACTTCCAGTGGCTAGGCCTTCACCCTATTATTATAATACCTTGTTATTCTTTGCTGATAGGAAGCTTGACTAACCTTAACATTTCCTCTTCGCTCCACTATAAGATCCAAATCCGTCCTCTTCTCATCTATATTGTACTCTTGTTCGTATCTTTGGACCCTATAGGTTAGGGGTCCTATCTCTGTCTGCACTATAACCTTTGAGCCATACACAAGCATGAACGGATATTCCACCATCGGAGTCCTCTCGGTTGTCATATATGCCTATAGGATAGCATGCACTTCCTCAGTTTATCTCCCCTTGGTGTCATCCAACTTTTTCTTGATTCCAACAAGATTTTTTCTGTTGGTGACCTCTATTTTCCCATTAGCCTAGGGTTGGCCTGGAGTGGAGAAGAACTGTTTGATGCCGACCCACTCACAGTATTTATCGAGGGAGGTGTTCTTAAACTGCATCTCGTTATCAAAAATTAGAGTGCTAGGTAGGCCGTATCTATAGATGATGTTTTTCCAGATAAATTGGAAGGCTTTATTTTTTGTCATTGAAATTATTTGATCGGCCTCTACCCGCTTTAAAAAATAATCAATCACCATAATCAAATAATGATAATTATTCATAGCTCTTGTCAATAGGCCTACCAAATCGATCCCCTGGACCGCAAATGGCTAAGAAGAGGTAATATAAGTAAGAGTATGATGAGGTTGATGGGTATGCTTTCAAACCTTTGTCACTTATCACACTTGTTTACATACGCAGTTGTAAAATTTACCAACGTCGACCACTAGTAACCCTGAGTGATGATCCTCTTAGACAATGACATTCCTCCTATATGACTAGAATATGACCCCTCGTGTATGTCCTTTAAAATATAATCTACCTCAGATCGATGGACACATCTGAGTAGAGGAAGTAGTAAGCCTTTTTATATAACATGTCACCTATGAGGGAGAACTTAGCTTCTTTATACCTCATCTTGTTTCTCTCTGTTCTAGACTCTGACTGCTCTTCGTCTCTGCGGTATTGGATGATATGATCCATCCAAGAAGCTCCCATACTCAAATTGAAGAAAAATTCTATAGTATTTCCTTCTCCTTCAATGGTCAGCTGATAAAGAATCTCCATCGAGACTATTTTTCTAATCTCTAGTAGTGAAAGCCAACCTCTCCAGGGCTTCGGCTCGGCCATTATCTAGCCAGGGTATCCTCTTTAATTTCACTTCGCTAAAATGCTTCAATATTGTCTTCACCCTTCCTAAGTACTTTGCCATTATGTCATCCTTGGCCTCATATACCCCCAAAATTTGGTTCATGACTAACCTGGAATCACTATGGATAAGGACCTAGATGACATTCACATCCCTATCTAGGAGAGACCTATTAGGAGAGATTCATACTCTGATTCATTATTGGAGGCTTAAAATCTAAACCTCAATGCATATTCATCATCGATCCTATGTGGGGTCGGCACAATTAAGCCTATCCCACTTTTGTTCTCACACGACGATCCATTAATGAAAAAGAATTGCATAGTACCATTTTTAGAAAAATTACCCTCTTCTAAGGTTCCATTATTGAAGAGGTATCATTTTTACTCGTTCTCAGACACTTTTTTTGCTGAACTCGTCTTGGCCTCTGCTGGGGGGAGACTCACCCTAATTTTTTGCTTACAAGCTGTAGCTTTAATTTCTTCTATATGGGCCTCTTCCCATATGGACTAGGTTACAAAGTCAGCTAAGGCCTGTCCCTTAATGGACATTCTCAGTTTGTAGATGATGTCGAATTCCCCCAATTCATTTGCCCAGACCATGAGCCTTCCTGACTTATCCGAATTGTGAATGACCAATGTGAGAGGTGAGTCTATGAGGACCACTATGGTATATGCCTTGAAGTACGACTTCATTTTCTTGATGCATGGATCAGAGGATAGGCTAGGTTCTCCCTTTTGGGATATCTTTGCTCGCCCCCTTGGAGGGACTTGTTATTAAACTACACTACCTTATGGACTCCATCCTCTTCTCTGACAATACTGGCACTAATGGTCAATTCTTACACCATTAGATAAAGATGCAACAGCTCTCCCTAGAATAGTCTTCACAACAAGAGTGGAGAGCCGAGATAGGACTTCAAATCATGGAAAGCTATCTCACACTTATCGTTACATTCAAAAGCTTTTCTAAACACTTTAAAATAAGGAAGGCATTTATCAGTAGCTCTAGACACGAACCAATTTAATGCGGCCACCCATCCATTTATCCTCCCCACATCCTTTATTGTTGTAGAAGTCTTCATCTCAAACAAAGCCTTGATCTTATCCACATTGGCTTAGATTCCCCTTTGATTCACGATGAAGCCTAAGAAGTTGCCTGCACCCACACTGAAGACACACTTAGTGGGGTTGAGTTTAATTATGTATTGGTCCATGGTGTTGAAAGTACGCTCAAGGTCGACCACAAGAGTGTCGAACTTAAGACTCTTCATTTTCATATCAACAACATTGACCTCCATTGTCTTCCCAATCTAATCTTTGAACATCTTGTTAACTAATGTTTGGTAGGTAGCCCCAACATTTTTCAATCGAAAGGGAATGAAATTGTAATAGTACATCCCCTTATCGACTATGAAGGTTGTATTCTTTATGTCAGACGAATCCATGAATATATGATTATAGCCTAAGTAGGTGACTATAAATCTTGTCAATTCATGTCCGGAAGTAACACCGACCATCTGATCTATCCTTGGTAATGGGAATCTATCTTTAGGGTAGGCTTTGTTCAGATCTGTAAAATCACCACACATCCTCTACTTGCCGTTGGCTTTGGGGACGATGATAGCATTCACGATCCATTCAGGGTAAATGACCTCCCTAATGAATTCGGCCTTCTCCAACTTGTTCACCTATTCCCAAATGATATCATACTTCTCTCATGAATAAACTCTTATTCCCAGTCGGATCGGTTTTGAATCTTTGGGTACATTGATCTTGTGATAGAGAACATTTGGATATATGTCGGGCATATCCGTATGTCTTCAAGAGAAGATTCTCTACCTCTTTTTTAATAGCTTGATCAACTCTAATTTGACCTCCTTCTTTAGAGCTTTGCCGATTTGGGCATTTTTTTCCATCTCGTCCTCATTGAGTATGATGGATTCTAGCTCCTCCACTGCCTCACCCTTCTTTGGATTCTTTTCATATATATGGTACAAGGTATCAATGTTGTAGGTCATAGTGTCCCTTTTATACGCTTCCCTATCCTCGATCGAGTTGAATTAGCATGCACGCGCCTCAACTTGGTCCCCCTGAACTTCTACTACCATATGGGGTTAGGAATTTAATCATCTAGTGGACTGTTGAGGGCACAACTTCAAATTCCTTAAGGGATACCCTTTCGAGAATTATATTATAGGCCAAGTAGAAGTTTTCATCCATGATGAAGAAATTTATCTTCTTCGTAAGACATTTCAGTCAACTATTTCCCATTCTCACATTTATCTCATATAAGCCCAGGGCTACACCTTCTCACCACTAACGTCGATGAGTGGTTGGTGATATGGAATTAACCTCTTCTTGATTAACTATAGGCCCTTGTAACAGTCCTAAAACATGACTTCGACTAAAATACCATCGCCTACAAGTATATCCTCGGGACCTCATACCCATGCACCAGAGTGGTGATGACTAAAGGATCATAATTTGGAGAAACAATTCCACTGAAATATAATCTTGAGAAACCAACAACCAGAGTATTCATATCAACCTTAGTTCTCTTACCATTGACATGCTGGATTGTACCTGAGGTAACAGTCTTAGGCTTTGGTGGAAAAGATTTAGCCTTGGCCATGTGTGCTTTTTTGTTTGCAATATCCTTTCCTCCTCCAGCAAGCTCCCCCACAGATCATCTAGACCTCATTATAGATTATATTGAGCCGCCCCTTTGGATCAACAAACTTGGGGTGGAGGTCAGGTTTGTCTTCATAACAGTTGTTCATGTCATCATCATCTCGGTTGGATGGAGCATCTAGTTTATACTTATCATTTATCTTCTTATTCTAGGGGTCATCTCGGCCGCCCTTCAAGCTGCTCTTATCTACATGCTTTCTCAACTTACTAGCTTTCCACATTTTCTCAATTTCATCCTTAAGAGGAAAACAATTGTCGATCAGGTGCCCGTGGTCTTGGTGTATTTCCCACTATATATTCTTGTTCCTCTCATAAGGAGGAGTTTTCCATTTTCTCGAAAACCTCTGGGACCGATCATATTTTATCTTATTCAGGATATGCTCAATGTAAACTATCATAGGAGTGTAATTGTTGAATTTATCATCCATCAATATTGTTTTACAATCTTTTTTCTTTTTCTGGAATTTCCCCCCACTAGTTGTTACCTTATCATCTTAATTCTATGCTACAATAGCCTCTTCGGCATTCATGACCTTGACAGCCATTGCCAAGAGTTCGGCCATGGACTTTAGTGGGTCTTCGATAACTTTTCAAAAGTATCTTTATTTTCTGTAAACACCCAATCAGAGTTGTCATTGTCATGCTCTCCTCATAATATTTTTACCTCTAAATTTTCTTTATTGAACCTCGCAATATACTCCCTCATGATTTCGTTCTTCCTCTACTTGACATATAGAAGGTGCGTTATCCTTTTTTGTATCCTAACCCCAAAGAAGAAGTTGTGTATGAACCTCTTTCCAAATTGTTTAAAGTTCTCAATTAAGTTCTTAGGGAGTGAGGTAAACCATACATGGGCTGATCCAGTCAATGTGCTTGAGAAGGAACGACACCTTATCTCACATGAGACTTATTAAATGTCGGCAGTTGATTAGTACATCTTCACGTAGTGGACTGGAGTAGTTCTCCCATTGTACTTGGGAGTGACTACCGACATCTTGAATATGGTTGGGGTTGGATAACTGACGATCTTGACCACGAAGGGGGATCCTTTAGACTAGCTCCTCTACAAGGGGTCTCAACTTTTCAAAATATCTCATATTATTTTTTCTAGCCTTTAGATTGAGTCATTCCAGGGTCTCTCAGCAATTGCTACAACATTGGCTTGGGCAATATTATCTCTGACCCTCTCATCTGGATGAATTGAAGATTCTCTTGCCATTGACATTTGTTGCCTATTTACTTCTGTAACCCCTTCGTCTCGGGTACATGGAGGCCGACACCCTTCTTCATCTCTCCTTGAGCTAGTAATACTTCTTGACTTGGATAGACAATCTCTGAGATCCCTAACTTGGCCAAGCCATTAAAAGCCCGACCCTCTATTTAATCGATAGAAGGCAGAGCTCCTTAGTTGTGTGTCTTGACATGACCTCCTTCTATTCCCTCGGATGATCTGAATGGGGTGTACAATATATATTGATATCTCACATGGCTCCTAGCATTCAACCTGCACATCCTTCGCCTCATAGTCATCGTACCGATCCTTTGGACGGGTTTGATCTTGCCTCCCCATGCGTAAATGACTAGGGTCAGTAACATCTCTCCGCTGTTGATGGGGTGGAAACTACTTCTGTGGTGAATGGGGTGGTCCCCTGGAGTCTGGATGCCGCTCCATGGTGGCCGAAGTAATTATCTCCAGCATTACCCCAACAGGGTTCATCAATACATTTTGGCTAAAGGCAGCCAGCTGCTCCTATATTTCATGTTGTCTAGCCACCAATGACTTCAACACCACCACCACCTCCATTATTTTTTACTGACGAGGCGCGTTTATAAAACTAGGACCAATAGCTGGTGGTAGAAATTCTGATGCCATGATTCAAACACGTTGGATGAGCTGTAAACTGAAGAATGACAGATTAAAAGATTAACAAGGGCTCCTTTAATAGTGAAACAACACCACAAGAGGGGAGGACTGGCTTACCACTAGAGACTCCGGTGAGTATAAGCTAAAACAGGGAAGATATGGCAATCCTCAATTCCCACAAACGGTGCTAAAGTAATGATACCACAATTGCTATCACCATATCAAAGTAATGAATAAGATCACACCAGTTCAATAATGGTAGAAATACATCAATATAATAGTCAAAAGAGATGACGCAAAGAGGAAGAAAACACCAGAATTAAGTGCTGGGCCTACGCCCACTGTGAAAGTGTGTGAAATCCACTAATACAGGCTCTAATGGCCTTAAAGTACATGCACTCAAGATTTCTCTCTCTAACTGTGAGTTTGATAAAGTTTTAACAGGGTTTTCAATATTTGATCCTTTTACAATGTAGAAGATAAACTGTATTTATAGTGCTTGGGGGGTGTAATGCGTCCCTAAGCATGTAATTTTCATGTGCATGAGGTGGCTCCCAATAATGAGTTGACACCTGTCCCTCACACATGTATCTAATCATGATGTAATATTCCCTCAGATGAGGGGATAATCTTGTTGTAACAGACTTGTCCACATTGGACTTGCTATCCTAGAACTTTGTACTGCTCATACTGTAGATGTCGTCTGGAGAGGTCTTCGCTTGGCCGAGTACGAAACCCCATTATAGCCTTACTCGATATTTCTATGGAAGTATAGTCTCAGATGAACACGTTAGGTAGAGATGCACCTATGTTAATGGAATCTTGCCCTAAAGTCTCGACTCGTGAGGAGAACGAGAGCATGGAATTGCGAGGTCGACCCTATTATTGATTAGCCTTGGGTAGTCTGGATGGCATCCTCTGGGAACTCGACTATGGACATTGCTGACCCTCATATTAGGACGAGGTGACACTTGGTCATATCATACACTAAGTTGTAAATTTATAAACTACAAGCTATAATGCCTAAACTCTCAAACCCAGAATATGGAAAAATTGATATTTAAGATTTGGACCCCATTTATAGAATTTTACATTGGGATTTTATAGTGAAAGATATAGACTTAAATTTAGAGTTAGTAAATTCAAAAATTGAAGATTTTTACTATGAGAACTCCATTTATGAGAGTAGTACTTTTGCTCGATGCGAACCATAGTCATGAGATTTACTATGAGAACCCCATTCAATGTATAAGAATTAACATAAATGCATTGTTACTGACTTGGAACACTTTATATATATATATATAAGCCTTTATGATGTAACACACTTAATTTAATTACATCTCTCTTTTATGTAAGAACATATACGAGCCCTTATGAAGTAACACATGTAAGTTAATTACATGTCTCTTTTCAAGAATGCATATAAGCCCTTACTTGAGATATTGTTATTATTGGAATGTGTTTTATCACGTAGATTGTATAAGGAGTACAAGATAACAGTTGGTTGTTGGTTTTGTTGTTGCATAATGATGTTGGATTGTTTGGATTGATATTAGACATAGACTTTCAGACTGTTGACATATTCTCTCCTAATAAACCCTGACAAAATGTGTCTTAACAATCACCGTATCTAAATGTAAGTGTATCAGGGGGTTCCTTGTTTGGATTTCACTTTGGTGAGATGTCCAAGGCATGGGGTTTAGATAAGGGTACTTGTGATGACTAAAAACCAGAATCTATCTAATATACCCTGACTTAAGTGACCGGTTCCAATTTACATCCGTTCTCATAGGAATCATATGTTAAAATGTGATACACTTATATTAGATATGTGGAAAAATATTAACTAGTTAATGATTAATTAGACCCATAACTCGTAGGACTCATATTCACACCCTTATATATTTTTGTCATAAATAATTAGGCACGGTGATAATCACTTGCAAAAAGAGTACGAGAGGTTGAAATTGGCCCGCACTTATACTAATTTAATTTGTTTTCACCTTTTAGAAGGTACTCCGATTTACATGTATGGGAATAAGAAGATCGAACAGTTTAACTACATTGTTAATCATATAGTTCATCTCCAGCGAGAGTACATGTATTCTATTTTCCCTACTGTAAAGCTAGGATGGAGATGTATTGAATATATATTCTGTGTATATAATCCTGACGTAGCCCTGACCTTGCTTACGCTTTTAAAGAAGGTAGAAAATAAATTCACATGTTGTGGATATTAGTACGTATAGAGAACATTGACCAAGACTGTGGTGTCTCGTGATATATGCACGTTAAATTAAATCTTGTCAATAATTTGAATAATATGGGATTCCGATTTAATGTCACGGACCTCTGTACATCAATCATAGGTACTCTTCCTCCTAATTGGCCACGTGCAAAAATCCATAGGTTTTTAAAATACAAATACCGAATGGATGGAGATCAGACACATTCAACATATTTTAAAGTCTTATTATAAGATGGTAGTTACATATGTATAGTTATAAACTTGATTGGTTAGTTATAATTCCATATTATTATTATGATTTCATCGCTTTAATTTCTTTTGTAGATAATGTTGGGCAACAACTGACAAAATGTACCAAGTGATGAGGTGACATCCCAATCAAGATTCTCATCTCCTGCACCTCAACTAGAATTCTCATCAACACATGGTGAAAAATTATCACCATTAGATCAGTCACTATTATAGCTTAGAGTAGGCAATAAATACCCGTTACTCTAATGTCCTAACTCAGTGCTCCCGACACTTCACGATTAAATGAGAAAAATCCCATTGGTTTATCTCTTCTTGAAAATAATCGCACTCGTGATAAAAATGACCTCCAAAGATTTAAATCACATTGTTTGGTTCTTGGGAAATTAAATGCGGGAGTCGTGGGAGCAGATGACTGGAACTTAGTTGATCAATCCATCAGGAATGACATTTATGACCAACTCTGCAAGCATTATTCATTCCCTAATTATTTGAAGAAAATTTTTATTTCTCGAGTTTCTCAATAAATGAGAACATATCGGAGAAACCTTTGGTAGAAACATTTACCCAATCGGGCATATAACTCCTACATTTTGGCTCTAAGTTATACGGGTCATCGTATATTTCTACCGACCAATCACCCTTTTCGAAACGATAATTCTAACTTCTTACCTATCGGTTACGAGCATATGACAGAACCTGCTTAGATTTTTAGTTAGCAGATTGAGGAAAAGGCAAAGGCTATGACAGCGGGGAATACATATGTAAGAAAATACCCCCAGTATGTAAACCTAAAGTGTAAATCTAGGAAGGATCCAAACGACTGTAGTAAAAAGAAGGCATGATAAAGACATTCAATATTTTTAACTTACCGTATTGGAAAGATCATCGTGTAAGGCATGAAATTAATGTGATGAACACATAGAAGAATATTACAGGACATGTGCTAGGAACATGTCTAAATAAATATCATTTAAAAGATACAGAGCATGCGTTCCTCGAGCTATAAATAATGAAAATAAAGAAGAAATTATGGTTTGAACATGATCCTATAATAGGAAGAATTTATACTCCCGGCTGCTTTCACTTTGACTCCTATTGAGAAAAATGATCCTCTTAGACACGTTGTTCAACTTGTAGACTCTAATTGGTAATTCCAATAATTTGCGCATGGTAGTAAGTAACCAAAAAAATAACCTGAAAGAGTACAAGTCTCACAACTAGCACATCATCATTTAATTAATACCTTTGATATTTAGGTATTACTTCTCCGAACACAAAGATTTCTATTAGACAATTATGCAAATCAGTTTGTGCTTCACTCTACTTTGTGCAAAGTGGTAAATAGAAAGCACAATAAATCTGCAAAATCAACTTTAGCCGAGGTAATTTGTGTATTAAAGAAACATTTCCCTTCGTCGTTCTTCAATACCAGCATCCACCTACTTGTGAATTTATGCAACGATGATTTGTTGTGTGGTCCTGTTAGGTATCACTGGCTCTATCCTTTCGATCAATTGATAATAACCTTCGAAGATTTCGTAAAGAATACATGATATACTGAATGTTAAAATACTGAAGAATACATAACTATGGAATTGTTGCTATATGCTTAGGAACATATGCTAAAATAGGAGTTGAGGAGGTTGAATCCTTATGGAGAATGAATTTTCAAGGAACCTGATGAGTTTGAGGATGAATTGCCTTTTTAGAACCATAAAGAGGTGAAATTCATAAATCTACAATACTACCAAGAAAAAATTATTGTATTTGAATTGCAAGATGAAGTTGAAGATTGGAGAGAGTAAGTACCTACTAAATTATTCTTATTTATTTATTTGTATTATATATATTAGGATATAAACTCAACAATTTACCCATAGGAAGTATGGGAACGAAATTTCCCAAAGTCATAGGAGAAATTGCATGACGAATGATTTTAAGGCATGTGTATCAAAAGAGGTAATTTTCACCTCTTATGAGTGCGGTTATTTACTCACGTGTGGTAAAAACATGCCTTAATACAAATTAATTAACAAATCCATCCTCCAAAAAGTGGCAATATCCCTTGAAGGCTTGCACGCCTAGCAAAAAGTCCTAAATTTTTTGCAAAAGAGTTTAAGAAATTCCGCACCAACGGTTTTGAATTCATTGCATATCCGTTTGAGGAAAAGCTTTTGATGCAAAGCAGCAGAATTTTAAGTTCTTCCTTGATTACCCATGTCGCTAGGAAAAGCGATAAAAAATCAAAATATACGGTGCTAACCTATTATGGGATTTTATAAGAAATCATTGTGACTGGGTGACGGTGTAGGTCTCCAAACTTATCATTGTATATTTATCATAGATGAAGAGTAAAGATCTCATAGTCGACAAGACTTTTATTTTTTCCTTTTAGAATGTCACGAGTTATTTTACTCAAAGTGCATAAACGATGGAAATTAGTCTATTGTCGTTTATGCACGAAAGGGTATCACTAAGCAAGCAGATGCATTAAAGGCTCCTAGAGAGTTCCATCTTGCTCTTAATGACAACCCTAATTTGAAGAATATTTTTTTTATTTAGATGAAAATTGAGTATCAAACCATTCTTTTACCGTTGTTAATCCTAACAGTATCTTATTATTATATTGCCCCTTGGCAATCCGATTTGTATCCTATTATGATATTAGCACTATATTGGCTCTTTAGTTTGATTTATGAATGTTTATTGTGATTTACGAGAACCGTGTATTCTTTACCTTAACTCATATTTTTATATATTTGACATGCATTTATTTAAATGTTTTGTGACTATATAATGGTTAATGAATTGCTAATTTCGTATAATATAACCACCAATGTAACTCGTAAGAACACACCACGTAGAACAGTTAGGCTTAAAAACACGCCCATAGGGGAAAGCCCAGAACAACCCCTGTAAGAACATAATTCTTAGTATTTTCATTTGGTTTAATTGGCTTTATTCCGGAAAAAATAAATTAAGTCTAGGCTAGTTATTTATGGAGTCTATCTAAAAGCCTTAAACTTAGTTCAAAGTCCATGAATTTGCAATCAAAGATTTCAAGAAGATTACATGTCAAGACTGTTCCATATGTTTAAGATCACTCAGGTATGAATACTTATGTATAGTTGAGTAATGTGTATATTGATTAAATACTGGGTGATGTAACGGTTTGGGAATTAAAATCGTTTTGTCATTTCAAAAAATTATTTCTGAGTTGCAAACAGTCTAAGAAAATTCGTGGATCAAATTAAAAAGAAAAAAATAATAATAATATTTTTTACTGTGTCTCGCTCGAACGATATTGAGTATCGTTCAAACGACATTGCATGTCGCGCGAACCAGATCTCATCTCGCTCGAACGACATGTCATCTCGCTCGAACGACCTGTCACCTCGATTTTGGTGTTTTCGTTTCCTTGGACTCTGTGCAGCTCAGTTATAAATAAAAATATCTGCTAACGTTTCTGCAAGCAGAACAGTTTAGAAAAACTTATTTCCATACAAGTTTTTTTTCATCTTTCGGTGTTTATTCAAGATCGTATTACTCGATTCCAAAGTTAGGTGATCTTGAACGTGTTTACCAGAAGATAATCCATTCACTACATTGTGTTGCACTTTGTGAGGAGAACTCTACAACCGAAGAGCTGCGTGCTATTATAGAAGGAGACCTTACGGAGTATCTTATGAAGAAACCGTTCTTTTCTTCACTACTGCCCTCTTGTAAAGGGAAAGTTCCAGCCGAGACATCGAAACCGACACCTGCGGGTATTTCATATGTCGTACTTACTTCATTGTAATTCGTGTAAGCCATTTTCTTACAAATTATAGTGAAATAAAAAGGTTTTGCCCTTCGGGGATTTTTCCTGAAATTGTTTCTTTTACCGCATGATTTATTCATCGAATGGATTTAATCACTTAGATGCATGGTTAGGGTTTAAGAAGTTAAAAATTGGTTTTAACTAAAAATTCGAGCAAAGTTATTTTTTACCTAAGTACACTAAAAGGCCGTTTTAAATTGGTATCAGAGATTGTTGCACTATTTTATTATGTTTGTGATCCTATGTCCTTAGGTATGCCTTTTGGTGGTTTTGATGATTTTAGAATTCACTTGTTTGAATCATCTAATTGGAAATCACACATGAAAACTGCTCTTAAAAAACTTGTCAATAAATGTGATTGTGAAAAATGTCTTTACTGCGAAGGTTTTTGTCACATGATAGATGAGTGTCCCACTAAACTGAGGGAGAATTTCAATAAACCGATTCATCCCGTTTCTTCCCTTAGTGAGAGTGATCTAGAAGAAGAAATGTTTTTTTTCTAGTAAGCGTGATCTTTCCACCTATGTGGTTAGTCATGTAAGTGATAAAGACTTACCTTTGCATGAGTTTTTCACAACCACTGAAGTTGATACTCTAGAGAGTGAGGAGGAGGTGAGTGAGAATGAGATCGAAGACAAGAGAGATTTGCAAACTGCTTTCAAAGAATTGTATGAAGAAACTTTAAAAACAAAGAAAGCAAAAGTGAAACTAACAGCCTTGTTAAAAGAACGTGCCATAGAATTAAATAATTCCAATTCTTTAATTGAGGATCTTAGGGCACAAGAAAAGAAAATTCGAGAGAAACTAGAATATGTCGAGGGTGAGAGAGATAGTCTTCGAGGATTGATGGAGACTATGAAAAAGGAAATTCTGAAATTTGAAAATTCTACGCGTTTACTTGAGTTAAGGATAGGTGAGCTTGAAGAAAAACTGAGAGATTCGAGTAAATTTAAGTTCGATTTGGAGGCAAGGTCTAAAAAGTTAGACAAAATCTTAGGCACCGTCGAAATCAAAGATAATCGGAGAGGTATTGGCTTTAATAATCATGTCTCACCTGCTCCCAAAGCCAAAACCATCTAAATAAGAAAGTTTCCTAGAAACCTTAGGAGAGATCCACCTAGGAACGTGAGGTACAATCGGCCTATAGGACACACTCCTCACCGTATCTACACTTGCACACATTGCGGTAGGAGAGGTCATCTCAGACAGTTTTGCTACGACCTTAAGAATGCTCCTAGAAAGTCTAAAGCTATTTCGGTTCCCAATATCTCTTCTCGTCAGTTCACACCTACTTGGGTTAGGAAGTCGGATTTAGAAGCGTTAGGCTTAAAGATTGGTGATTCTCGCATCATTGCTCATGGTTCTCCTCATCTGTCCCCGTTCGATTGAGGTTGTTCGTCGATTTGTCATACACTAGTGTCTTCACCTTTCCTTATTCTTGGTTAGTGTTATGGCATGTTTCTTATTTTTGTCATTTATTTGAGTCTTTTCGAAAAATACAAAAAGATTTTGCGTTTTATAAAACTTTTTGAAAATACAAAAAGATTTTTGGTTATTTTGAGTCGTGAAGCTACATGTTTAATATAGGTATATTAGTGTGCTTGATTCCCCCCTTCTTTCATTTTCATGGGACTGGAATTTTCGGTCATTATTATTGATGCCGAGAATGATCTTAACCTTTGCATTATGGGGTTGTTTCGATGTTGATATGGATTTTTGACTCGACTTTGTTTATATGCCATCCTTGCACACAAGCACGAGTTCATATGGATGTTTGACTTCTCTTGCATATTTGAGTTTGGTGAGTCGTTCTTATCTCAATTTTGTCCTCAATGCGTAAGTAAACTTAAGGAGGAGGTGTGCTTGTAAGAACCGTTTCTGTGAGAATTTGTATTGAAAATATGATGAGTGTTCACGGGAAAGGGCTACGAGAGTTTATAATTGACTCGTCGTGAAAGCCACCGTTTAAAAGAGCCCAAAAGAAAATCAAGGCAATAAAAATAAATAAATGCCATAATTGGGGCCAATAGGACTTTCTCTAAGTAGAGATTGCTAGTTATTTCTAAAGATCTTGAAAAATTCATATATTGAGGGAGTTTGGTTGGAAATTAATGTAAACGGGTTTGCACCACGAATCCTATGTTGAAACATCGTATCATGACGCTATTGTTTGTAGAATCGTCATCAATCCGAACTTGTATGCATGTTGATTAAGTTTAGTTCATCAAAATCACACGTTTTATCTCACATGGCTTTGATAAAGTTTGATGATTCCTTGCTATCAATAAGAACTCTTTGATCGATTCAACGTATTGAAATGATGCCTCAATTACTGTAGTTCCCTCCCAGTCAACCATCCTTCTTAATTGAGCACATTAGTACCTTGTTTACATGTAATTCTCATCTTTCTCCTTTTACATTTTTTTTCTATTTTTCTGTTTTGCAGTCTGTTTTTGTGTTCCAGGTATTATTTTGGAATAATTTTTTCGCTGGGCAAATTCTGCAAGTTTTTGGGGTATTTCTGGAAAATTTGATTTCTCGTTCGAACGACATCTCATGTCGCGCGAACACGTCGCTCAAGCGACTTCCTAAATCGTTCGAGCGACATCTTATATCGTTCGAGCGACATCCTTAAGTCGTTCGAACGACTTCTCACGATATTAGGTTTTCACTTAAGCCGTCGTTCCCCCCTCTTCTCTCTTATTGTCCTTATCTTTTCTTGCGGCAGTAGCTATTACCCTAGTTTTTCTGCCATTTTCAAAGGTTCAACCTTCAATCCTCACCTCTGACTTCATTTTCGCACTCCTCTGGACATTGTCTACCTCCTTTAAGTCCATAATATCATCCATTTGTTCTCTAAAGGGCTGTTCCAACGGTGTTTCAGATTTTTCTCATCGGGAGCATGATTTTTCCGGTGGTTTAGAGGTAACAATGATATTTCTTAACTTGATTAGAGATATTTCTTGGTTCTATTACTGATTTTGACTGTGATTGTGGCTGGTGTTTGCGGTGGTTCGGTTGGACGTTTGTACGGAGATAGGTGTTTAGGTGTGCGTGTGTTTGAGTCATTTGTTTTTACATCCCACATTGCACATTCTTGTCATGACTCCTAGACATCGTGGTGCCCCTACCGGGTGACTCGCTGAGGCACCACCCCCGTACTCTCCTATCAGGTGGGCCACGCATGCTGAGTATGACCATTACTGCTCATTGGGTCTCCATATTTGGTCAGTCATTTTTGAGAGGGTTTTTCGTTATTCTGAGTTTTATGAGTTGGGTATTCCTCGTTGGTTATCTTCTAGAGGTTGGGATTACTTGTTCGAGGTTCAAGGGGATGTTTATCCTGATATTGTTCGGGAATTTTTCTTCCGTGCTCTTCCCCACTCCGAGGGGATTTTCTCTTCTGTACGTGGAGTTCCTGTATTCGTCACTGCAAATCTCATTACAGTTATTATGTACCTTCCTCGTGTCCCTGCTGATGTGTTCCCTCGTTATTCCGACGATGGATCCACTTATGATGATATTTTGCGGCATTGTTTCTGGGAGATTCCTCTAGCAGGGTCGACGATGTATCATCGCCAGCTTCATCCTGCTTTTCTTGTACTTAATAGGTTTGTATCATCATCCATTTATCCTCGGATAAATCATACTCAAATTGGGTCAGACAATGTTTACTTTATGTATTATGTTTCTCAGGGGTGGGATATCGATCTTCTAACTGTCATGCTTCGAGTCATATCTTCAGTCACTGTCCATGGTTCCATCCCTGTCCGTCCTGCTCTTCCCTATGGGATTCTCATTTTTACCATTTTCACTTCTTCTAGTGTCTCGGTTTTAGAGGGTGATCTGCGTCTCCCTACACCTGGTATTATTAATCAGTCTACTTTCGCTCGTTCTAAGAGCCATTTGCCACAGATAGCGAGAGCGAGAGCTCCACCCCCAGAGAGAGTTATCCCTGATGCTGATCCTTGTCAGGCCTCGGATCACTCTAGTCCGAGAACGACTATGTGACACCCCGCCTAATTAAACCTTGGGTGATCAAGCATTATTTTAATATAACCAGGTTTCTTAAATGGTTCATTCTTAGCATCACTGTCGAACGCCTTTTAAAATTACTAACCACCTAAATGAAATTAAAACGGGTGCCAAATTTTATCTTTCTTAAGCAATAAATAATCCAAACCACACATTACCAAAACTAGATATGAATGCTCAGTACATAAAATAATCTGAAAGCAAATAAAGTCTTGCCATAAACCACGGCCCAAAAAGACAACTACAATTCCATAACTAGAATAAACTGTAATAGTAAAGCTGGAACGACATGTTCTAACTAGAAATAATAAAACTGAGATCCTGCACTAGAAATGAAAAAGTGGAAGCGTCTAAACAATCCCTGCAACCTCCACACTGGCTGCAGCTCCCAAATCTCTGACTTGGAATCAAGCTGGGTGTCCTTGTGGCTGGGCACCTAAAAGGTTTTTAAAATTTTACATAGCAAGAGTTAGTACTCAAAACATTTGAAAATATTTTGCAAGCAGTTATAACAATTAAGTTATTGATTACACATATTAAGGTTTCGCACACTCCCTTGAACTTCCTCACCTCTCTTACGTAGTACGTAACTATCGAGGATACTTAGTCTCCCTAATTATACTTTCCATAACCGTAGTTAACTAATTTACTGTTCGTTGTCCTTATTCATGTAATAATTTCATCATGTTATAAATTATTACTAAGACATTTACATCTCGTTTCATTGACTACTATTCTCAATTTGTAGATTATGCACATAGAAACATTTTGTCCCACAACAATGTATTTAATATTAGTTACATCTACTATATCCTTTTATTACACACAAAGGACCCTTGGCTCGGAATAATTCATCGACTCCAAGTGAAAGTTGGTTCGGAATGATCCATCGACCCCAACTATATACAAATATAAATATATACACATATTCTGGTTCGGGACTCTTTCATCGCGGCACCAGTTCAAAGTTTGGTTCGACATTAACATCGACCCCAAATATATAATAACTTTATGTTAGTTCGGAATGTCACATCGACCCTAACATAATTAGTTTAGGTAATATTCTCTTAACCCAAACCTATTTATATAGATATAGTAGGTACACACTCGACCTAATAAATCATACCCGTACGTAATATATTTTACTTATATTCTCCGTACCTATTAATTACAATTTCTCTCACTATTGTATTTATTCGAGTATACGCGTAGCTCTAAGGATCCTAGTTACCCCTCCCTTAATTCAGTAGTTAAGTTAATTTTAACCTACTGGTATTTTCTTTCTGGAATTAAGTCTCACTCTTTCCGTAATTAAATTAACCATTTCAACTCACGGCTAAGTCAATCGTTCTATTGTCATTCCATTTCTCCAACATTCCTACTCAATCATTAGTGGAGGAACCTAATGGTACACCTACTGGTAATTTCCAAGTCCCCTCATAGGAAAAATATCAATTTTAAGGTTCCCATTAAGTAACGGCCATTAAAGAAATTTCTACACAAATTTTCTATAGTTCAGATAGGGTCGATCGATCGAAGGAAGATGGTCGATCGATCGACTACTTCGATCGATCGACATTCAAGGGTCGATCGATCGATCGAGCAGTGACAGACCCAGTTCATCTTCTTCCTACGGGTTTCACCATTTTTACACCTCTAACTTTCATGATAGGCCATCATAATCACAACCAATAATTTCTAATCATTCCTACATATTCTGGGATGATTACTAACGATTTAAAACATCAAAATCATTATAAATCTTGGCCAAATTCACTGAAAATCTCACTAATATTCAACAACCCTAAAAATGCATTCTTTATATTTTTCATCCAAATTCCACATTTTCTTACGAATTTCTCATAAGATTTTCTATGATATAAACATACTTGGTAATTCAAAAACGTCCTACATGCAAATCCTAATCAATCATGGATTATTATCAACTGTTTATTCCCAAGAATATCATGAAAATTATGTTCTTCCTCAAGCTTAATCATGGGTGTTATAACTCAATTATTTTGCAAATCACCACTTGCCTTAAGATCTGTAGGGTCTGATTTCGTGGTTGTTGATGATGCTTGATGATATTGATACTCCAATCCTCCTTCCCAACAATCCTTGTGGTGAAATCCTCCTAAGATGATCCCTCCTTCCTACTTTTGACTTAGGAATTTGCCTCTCTCTCTCTTCTCTAATGGCTATGGTGTAACTCTCATTGCCTAACCCTAGACACCACTCTTATAATCATATTTAGGGCTTCAAAATTCGTAGGTCTTCTTTCCCATAATTGTAAAGAGAACAAAATGCCCCCGAATGGTCCCGGTTTAGTCCGAGAATGACCCGACACTCAACTAGTACCCCCGGGTACACTATTTTGACTAATTTGACCTTTTCGGAATCAACCGTGGACTCTAAATTATCATTTGAGTCTCGTAAACATTTTTCTACTCTCATCCCTACATTTTGCCAAGATACTTCCGGTACGTCCATATAGTCACTAGACCATACATATCAACATTGAAAGTTTCTACTCACCTTAGTGAATTTTGTTTAACGCATATTCATCTTTATTAACATAATATCTATTTAAATTACTCTACTCATGTAATTTAAATCTAACATATTTAATCACATTTAAATTACTCTACTCACGTAATTTAATGAAAGAGCGCATCTAATCCCATTAAATTACTCTACTTACGTAATTTAAAATTAAGCAAAATTACGGGGTATTACATACTTCCCCCCTTACAAAAGGAATTTCGACCTCAAAATTAGAAAAATACCTGCTATGAATAATTCTGGATATTGTTCTCGCATATCCTCTTCCCGTTCCCAAGTGGACTCATCCATATTGTGATGTCCCCACTGTACTAGCACTAAGGGTACCACCTTGGATCTTAGTTTGCGCTCACTATAATCCAGGATAGCCACGGGTCTTTCTTCATACGAGATATCTGGCTGCAAATCGATCTCCTCCAGTGGAATGTTCCAGAAGGCTCTCTCGCTCCTCTTATATTTCTTCAGTTACGCCACATGGAACACATCGTGTATTCACTGAAGATGCTCAGGGAGTACCAATCTGTAAGCTACCGGTCCCACTCTCTCAATGATAGGAAATGGCCCCACATATCTCGGTGCTAACTTCCCCTTTTTGCCAAACCTCGTAACCCCTTTCATAGGAGATACTCGAATTAACACCTGGTCTCCCACATCTAATTCCACATGTCTCCTGCCGGCGTCAGCATAACTCTTCTGCCTATCCTGGGCTATTCGAATACGTCCTCGAATCAACTCTATTTTGGAGGAAGTCTCCTGTATCATCTCTGGACCTAAAAGTCTGTTATCCCCCACCTCTAACCAACAAGCGGGTGAACGACAAGGCCTCCCGTAAAGCGCCTCGAATGGAGCCATGCCAATAGTGAATTGGTAAGAGTTATTATACGCAAACTCCACCAAAGGAAGATATGGCTCCCAATTTCCCCCAAAATCTAGAATACACATTCTCAGCATGTCCTCTAACATTTGGTTTACTCTTTCCGTCTGGCCGTCCGTCTGTGGGTGATATGCTGTACTCAATCGTAAGTCGGTGCCCATGGCCTCCTGAAAACTCTGCCAAAAGTGCGACACAAATATCTTATCTCGGTCCGACACGATATTAATAGGAACTCCGTGCAGCTTAACAATCTCTGAAATAAAAAGATGCGCGTACCGCATAGTATCATAATCCGTACGAACCGGTAAGAAATGTGCGACCTTAGTCAAACGATCCACTATCACCCATATGGAATCGTGGCCCTTCTGCGAGGTTGGTAACCCGGTAATAAAATCCATTGAGATACTCTCCCACTTCCACACGGGAATCTCTAGTGGTTGTAGCATTCCTGAAGGTCTCTGATGGTCGAATTTTATGAGTTGGCATGTAACACACTTTGAGACAAAATCTGCAATATCTCATTTCATACCTGACCACCAATATACTCATCGCATATCCTGGTACATTTTGTCCCCACCTGGATGTACCGAGAATTTTGACCCGTGTGACTCTGTCATAACGGCATGCCTCAAATCATCATCTTCGGGTACTATCAGTCTACCGTTGAAACGTAGTCCACCCCCTGAACTGATGGAGTAGAACTCTGCCCCCTTGGCTAGTAACTGTTGTACTTTATCCTGACAAAAAGGGTCTTCTACCTGTGCCCTCACTATCCGCGTAACGTTTTCGGAAGTGATAGCTAGAACTGCCATACATGCTCTCGCCATATCATCCTCGTGTCGGAGCTCACTCCACTTTTCCTTCCAAACTTCTGCTAACTCTCCGGTAGGTCTTCGACTTAGCGCATCTGCCACCACGTTAGCCTTACCAGGATGATACTGTATATCAAATTGGTAGTCCTTCACGAATTCAAGCCACCTTCTCTGCCTCATGTTCAGGTCCTTCTGAGTGAACAGATATTGCAAAGACTTGTGATCCGTGAATAACGTGAACTGTTCGCCCAGAAGATAGTGTCTCCAAATCCTCAAAGCAAAAACAACTGCTGCCAACTCGAGGTCATGGGTGGGGTAGTTCTTCTCATGTGGCTTTAGCTTTCGTGACGCATAAGCTATAGCCTTCTCCTCCTGCTGTAACACACCCCCAAGTCCTTGTAAGGATGCATCAGTATAGACTTGGTATTCCACTCCGCTCTTAGGCAAGGTAAGAAGGGGGGAGGATGTCAACTTGTCTTTCAATTCATCAAATGCTAACTGGAAACTATCACTCCACACGAAGGGAATCCCCTTCCGAGTCAGATTTATCAATGGTCCGACAATTTTTGAGAATCCCTTGATGAAGTGACGATAATAACCAGCCAATCCCAAGAAACTGCGAATTTCTGTCGGTGTCGTGGGATGTCCCCACTCCCTCACCGCCGATACTTTACTCGGGTCAACAATAATGCCCCTGCTAGATACGACGTGGACTAGGAACTGCACCTCCCGAAGCCAAAATCCACACTTCTCAAATTTGGCATATAACTGATGGTTCCGCAATGTCTGTAGGACCAATCGTAAGTGTTCTGCGTGCTCCCCCTCCGTACGGGAGTAAATCAGAATGTCGTCTATGAATACAATCACAAACTGATCCAAAAACTCCCTGAATACCCTATTCATGAGATCCACGAATACTGCTGGTGCATTAGTTAGCCCAAAAGGCATCACTCTGAACTCATATGACCCGTACCGCGACAGGAAAGCCGTCTTAGGTGCATCTTCTTCACGAATGCGCAATTGGTGGTAACCCGATCTCAAGTCAATCTTTAAAAAGTATGCAGCCCCTCTCAATTGATCAAACAAGTCTTTGATCCTCGGTAATGGATACTTATTACGTATCGTTACTTTGTTCAGCTCTCTGAAATCTACGCACAGATGAAGTGAACCATCCCTTTTCTTCACAAACAGTACTGGCGCACCCCATGGTGATGTACTCCGTCGAATAAAACCCTGTCCTAATAGTTACTGAATTTTCTCTCTCAGTTCCCGCATCTCTGAAGGAGCCATGCGATATGGTGCTTTGGCAATCGATCTCGTTCCCGGTGTTAGATCAATCACGAACTCTATCTCTCTGCTAGGTGGTAACCCTGGTATCTCCTGAAAGACATCCTCAAAATCCCTCACCATTGGGATTGAGTCCATAGAAACGACAACCCCATGTGAGGTCTCCTCCTCAATATAATATAAATGAGTTCGCGATCCTCCCTCGGGAAGTGGCATTGCCACAAGGAACATCTCCTGCCCCGGGATGGAGAACACGATGGTCCTCTCATAAAAATCTACCATTGACCTATTATGTGCCAACCAATCCATGCCTAGGATGACATCATATCCCCCCATATCCAGAACTAGAAGGTCCGCCGCTAGACTCAATCTCCCGACCATAATGTCCACACCCTTACAAATCGAGTGTATAAGGGATCCACTACCCATCGGTGACTCCACACACATAAGATGAGTGTCTGCTGTCGCTAATAGGCCGGCTGCCCGTGCAAATCTAGTGGAAATAAACGAATGTGTCTCCCCCGTGTCAAACAAAATATTCCCCTGAAGCCCATGAATAGGAAACATACCCGCAACTGCCGGCGGTGCTGGCTAAAATGGAATGTCATGGATGTTGAACACACGTCCGTACTGCATCTGCCTTGGCTGTGGGGCCTGTACTGCTGCTGGGGCTAACGGTGCCTGCTGCCCCTGTTGGGCACCTTGCTGTTGTGTCCGGTCTTACTGTGGATAATTTCTGCTCTTGTGACCCTGCTGACCACAAGTGAAGCACTGCCCCTGAAATTGTCTTTGTCCTTGGCCCTGACGTTGGCCCTGTCGCCCTTGGCCTTGTTGTCCCCCATTTTGATTACCCTGGCCTTGTCGACCCTGAGTAACTGGTTGCTAAGGACCCTACTGGCCCTGCCGGTCGAAGTGATACTTCCCGTGCTTAAACTTCTTGGCAGGGTTCCCCTGTCGGGAATCCTGCCCCAACTGTCCCGCTGCCTGCTGCTGTGTTGCGCTGCTGCCACTACCTCCATCCACCTTGCCCGGTTGGCTAGGCTCACCCCTCTTACTTCCCTTAGTATGAAAACGGTGATCCTGACAGTGTAGTAGAGCGGCATTGACGACATCTGTGTAGGTTACCAATGCCGGATTACCAATTAAGTGTTGTCTGATTCTCCAGGTTAGGCCCTCCATAAATTTGGACTTCTTCCTCTCCTCATTGCTCACCTCGTTTGGCACAAAATTGGCCAAGCGGGTAAACTCCTCCTCGTAGTCAACAACTGAGTGATCACCCTGAACCACTTCGCTGAACTTCTTTCTCATCTCAGACTCTACTGTTGGAGGGAAATACTTGCGGTCAAACCGCACCCAAAACTCAGAAATAGTCAAAGTATCTCTCTCCCCGGTGGTGGTAACTGACTCCCACCACTGTAGGGCCGCTCCTGACAGACGGAAAGTGGCTAGCATTTGTTCTTGTACACCGGTGAACTCTAGCATGCGCAAGTGGCACCGGATATTCTTCTTCCAGTTGCACGCTTCCACTATATCAGTACTGCCCTGAAACTCGGGTGGGTGCCCCTTCTGAAATGTCTCCCTGACTCGTTGCCAAGTAGATGGTCCTGCGAGAACTTGCACTGCCGGTGCCACAGGGGGAGGTACTTGGGGCTGTGGAAAGTGGGCTGCCATTGCCCTCATCGCTGTCTCAACTTCATGAGCCACTATCACTGCAACCTGAGTAGTGGAGATTAGCTCGGGTGGGGGTGGTGGTATCGGTACCTGTGGCTCCCGATGAGCCTCCCTCACCTCCTCTCTGGCTTCAGCCCTCTCTGCTCTCAGTCTCCTTGGCGGCATCTGAAATAAGATTCAAATTGTATAAGTACATAGTTTATACAAAATTTAAGAGCAGAAGTACGATAACGCAACCGTTGGAATTTTTTTTTCAACAATCCTAATAGTAGGGCTCTAATACGACAAACGTAACGCTGAATCGTAGTAAGCCGTACAGATCCTATGGACACTAGAACCTGATGCTCTGATACCATCTGTGATACCCCGCCTAATTAAACCTTGGGTGATCAAGCCTTATTTTAATATAAACAGGTTTCTTAAATGGTTCATTCTTAGCATCACTGTCGAACGCCTTTTAAAATTACTAACCACCTAAATGAAATTAAAACGGGTGCCAAATTTTATCTTTCTTAAACAATAAATAATCCAAACCACACATTACCAAAACTAGATATGAATGCTCAGTACATAAAATAATCTGAAAGAAAATAAAGTCTTGCCGTAAACCACGACCCAAAAAGACAACTACAATTCCATAACTAGAATAAACTGTAATAGTAAAGGTGGAACGACATATTCCAACTAGAAATAATAAAACTGAGATCCTGCACTAGAAATGAAAAAGAGGAAGTGTCTAAACAATCCCTGCAACCTCCACACTGGCTGCAGCTCCCAAATCTCTGACATGGAATCAAGCTGGGTGTCCTTGTGGCTGGGCACCTAAAAGGTTTTTAAATTTTACATAGCAAGAGTTAGTACTCAAAACATTTGAAAATATTTTGCAAGTAGTTATCACAATTAAGTTATTGATTACACATATTAAGGTTTCTCACACTCCCTTGAACTTCCTCACCTCTCTTACGTAGTACGTAACTATCGAGGATACTTAGTCTCCCTAATTATACTTTCCATAACCGTACTTAACTCATTTACTGTTCGTTGTCCTTATTCATGTAATAATTTCATCATGTTATAAATTATTACTAAGACATTTACATCTCGTTTCATTGACTACTATTCTCAATTTGTAGATTATGCACATAGAAACATTTTGTCCCACAACAATGTATTTAATATTAGTTACCTCTACTATATCCTTTTATTACACACAAAGGACCCTTGGCTCGGAATAATTCATCGACTCCATGTGAATGTTGGTTCGGAATGATCCATCGACCCCCACTATATACAAATATAAATATATACACATATTCTGGTTCGGGACTCTTTCATCGCGGCACCAGTTCAAAGTTTGGTTCGGCATTAACATCGACCCCAAATATATAATAACTTTATGTTAGTTCGGAATGTCACATCGACCCTAACATAATTAGTTTAGGTAATATTCTCTTAACCCAGACCTATTTATATAGATATAGTAGGTACACACTCGACCTAATAAATCATACACGTACGTAATATATTTTACATATATTCTCTGTACCTATTAATTACAATTTCTCTCACTATTTATTTATTCGAGTATTCGCGTAGCTCTAAGGGTCCTAGTTACCCCTCCCTTAATTCAGTAGTTAAGTTAATTTTAACCTACTGGTATTTTCTTTCTGGAATTTAGTCTCACTCTTTCCGTAATTAAATTAACCATTTCAACTCACGGCTAAGTCAATCGTTCTATCGTCATTCCATTTCTCCAACATTCCTACTCAATCATTAGTGGAGGAACCTAATGGTACACCTACTGGTAATTTCCAAGTCCCTTCATAGGAAAAATATCAATTCTAAGGTTCCCATTAAGTAACGGCCATTAAAGAAATTTCTATACAAATTTTCTATAGTTCAGACAGGGTCGATCGATCGAAGGAAGATGGTCGATCGATCGACTACTTCGATCGATCGACATTCAAGGGTCGATCGATCGATCGAGCAGTGACAGACCCAGTTCATCTTCTTCCTACGGGTTTCACCATTTTTACACCTCTAACTTTCATGATAGGCCATCATAATCACAACCAAAAATTTCTAATCATTCCTACATATTCTGGGATGATTACTAACGATTTAAAACATCAAAATCATTATAAATCTTGGCCAAATTCACTGAAAATCTCACTAATATTCAAGAACCCTAAAAATGCATTCTTTATATTTTTCATCCAAATTCCACATTTTCTTACGAATTTCTCATCAGATTTTCTATGATATAAACATACTTGGTAATTCAAAAACGTCCTACATGCAAATCCTAATCAATCTTGGATTATTATCAACTGTTTGTTCCCAAGAATATCATAAAAATCATGTTCTTCCTCATGCTTAATCATGGGTATTATAACTCAATTATTTTGCAAATAACCACTTGCCTTAAGATTTGTAGGGTCTGATTTCGTGGTTGTTGATGATGATTGATGATATTGATACTCCAATCCTCCTTCCCAACAATCCTTGTGGTGAAATCCTCCTAAGATGATCCCTCCTTCCTACTTTTGCCTTAGGAATTTGCCTCTCTCTCTCTTCTCTAATGGCTATGGTGTAACTCTCATTGCCTAACCCTAGCCACCACTCTTATAATCAGATTTAGGGCTTCAAAATTCGTAGGTCTTCTTTCCCATAATTGTAAAGAGACCAAAATGCCCCCGAATGGTCCCGGTTTAGTCCGAAAATGACCCGGCACTCAACTAGTACCCTCGGGTACACTATTTTGACTAATTCGACCATTTCGGAATCAACCGTGGACTCTAAATTATCATTTGAGTCTCGTAAACATTTTTCTACTCTAATCCCTACATTTTGCGGAGATACTTCTGGTACGTCCATATAGTCACTAGACTGTACATATCAACATTGAAAGTTTCTACTCACCTTAGTGAATTTTCTTTAACGCATATTCATCTTTATTAACATAATATCTATTTAAATTACTCTACTCACGTAATTTAAATCTAACATATTTAATCACATTTAAATTACTCTACTCACATAATTTAATTAAAGCGCGCATGTAATCCCATTAAATTACTCTACTTACGTAATTTAAAATTAAGCAAAATTACGGGGTATTACAGACTACTCCGCCACCACCCGCCACTCCTTCACATACACATCCTATAGAGGAGGAGGTTTATTCTTTACAGGCACAGGTAGCTTCCCAGTCCTTACTATATGATTCTATTATGGTTAGATTTGATGCTGAGGCTAATGCCCGTGCTCGTGCTGAGTCCAGGATGACAACATTTTTTGATGAGATGCGGCGGAGAGAGCAATGGAGCAGAGCTTGTTCATCTGGACTTGGACATATTTCTTCCACATAAAATGATGATGATGATGATGATGATGATGATGATGATGATGATGATGATGATGATGATGATGATGATGATGATGATGATACTGCTGATGCCTGGATATAGTTGTTGTTTTGTATCTGAGACATCCATATTCCTGATGTATTTTCTTTTCCCCTCTGATATGATGTACTCTTTTGATTAGTTGTATCTTCGTATTTATGACATGTATGTAATGTCTTCTTTTGCGATTATTAGTGATTCTCGCATTATTATTATGATTCTGCTATCCTACACATTGTCATATTGCTATTGATTATCTAGATATTCTTATTCATTCTCATATGTTATTGATAGATCTAGTTGTTTGTCCCATCTTTTGTCTATTCCAGGAAAAAAGGGGGAGACATATGTGATGTAGGGGGAGTATTTATTATGATTTTATATTTCTTTTTCTATTTCCCCCATACTTCACTTTGGTATTTGGTTGTGTCTCGTGTGTGTAGATAATGGTTTTCAGAGATTCAGATATTCATTAATATACATCACATACAGAGACAGATTCATAGATTTCCATTCAGTGACAAATTCAGATTCCTACCGTTTATTCAGTATCATTTCTATGTCCTCTACTTTTATATTTCTGGGTTTTGGAATAGGACATGTATTTGTTTATGGCATATAGAACTGTTTATTTTTTTCCCGGAATAGCCAAAGGGGGAGATTTGTAAGAACATAATTTCATCGAGTGGAAAACCGAGCGTCGGTGTAATACGCTAGTCGTTGTTATCGGCTTCCAATCTCAATACAAAAAAACCTAAACTTGTAACTACACTTCTTAAGGAGTATAGTGGCGAGTCTGGGTATCGAATCCACAGGGAATGGTTGATATAATTTAATTGATTTATTACCTCTAAAGAAAAAATGAAAAAGATGACGATGGTTGAAAAGGGAAAAAAATAAGTAAATAAAGAAGTTAAATTAATTAAGATGAATGAGAAAGTAGGTTGGAATACAATCCCCCTAACCCTAGTAATTTACCGTATAGAAACCTAGAATTGTAAATTATAAATTTGAATGAATCCTGTCTTTATAGATCCTAAGCATTACATATATGAGGATCAAGACCGCACCTTATGAAATCAAAGGATAAATAATTTTACGCACGTCATATTATTAAACATCCCAAGTACCGAGGGCAAGAGAGATTAAAAGATCTACAATGGTTGTAAAATTGTCTCGCACGACTCTTTCAAATTTTTAATTTAAATTCTATTTTCTACATAAGTAATTTACATTGGGATGGGTTCATGCATCCCAACCCTTCAAAACTTAGCTTAAGATAATGAAATCAAAATAAAACTTACAAATTAAAGTGTAGGAATTCATAACTAACTCTAGAAAATTGAGAACATGACTTGAATTGGGAATGGAAAACTAGAAATCAACAATTAATTAAACTAACTAGGAAAGTAGTAAAAACAATAAATTAAAATTACTTGCAATGGATGAATGATGAATCTTGAATAGAACTTTGAATCTTGAATAGTAGACAAACTTCAAAAACTAGGGTTTATGAAAATTTCTACCAAAGAAACCTAAAAAGACTCTCTAAAATCTGACTTTCTCTCTCTAAAATTCTATTCCACTCTCTAGAATTCGACTCCCCTTGAAATGAGGTAGGGCTTGGTCTTTTATAGCACCAAGTAGCACGAATTTGACAGCTAGAATTGCTTGTTGCGCAAGTTTTTACTAGCTATGCACCTCTTAATCTTCATAATAAATGCCAGGATTTTGCATGACCGGACTGGTCCATTATCGTGCAACTTCAAAACATCGTAACTTCTTCACCGTAGCTCGGATTGAGGTGCCGTTTTTTCCAGTGTTCTTGTAATTTAGAGCTCTTCAACTTTCTAGTTGGCCCACCTCCGGACTAAGGCTGAAAAATTACGAAAATTCCCTTCAACTCTCCATTTCTTGGTTTCTTTCACTGTTTTGCGTTCTCTTCCGCACTAACTTGCATGAAATACCTGTAAAACACATGAGAAATACACAAAATAAGAAATACTTGCCAAAAAAGGTTAGTATCATAAATACGAGACAAATCCAAGCTATTTACACTGCATGGGATCATAAAAATACCGAAATTAAGGGGATAAATATGAAGAATATGTGCCTAATCACACCCCCTAACTTAGAACTTTGCGCGTCCCGAGCAATGTAAAAGAAATTAGTTTAAAGTTCAACTCTTGAAAATTCTTTTATTGAGATAGAATACCTTTTTCGCGGGAAAGCGATTGCATTTAGCGTATGCAACAAGCCTTTAAACCCCTAGGTTACCCTAGTAGGACGAGTTTTGTCTCGTGAGGGTTTGCAGTGAATATACCCACAAAATTCTTTATTGACTCAAATAAATATCAAAATACTTAAAAATTATACAATTTAAACTTTTTGAAAAATACTCACCATAACTTCATATTCAAGTGTCTCAAACCGTAGTGTGTGTGTGCAAAGCCAAAAATTCAACCTCAAATTTCCACCGATTGAGCATTACGTTACTTTCCGAAAATTCGTTTTGATTCATATTCTTACGGATGCACTCACAAATGAATCACTCGGATTGTGGCCATTTTCTCTCAGTATGCATGATATAAAGAGTAAATATAATGGACACAAATTCATGCACACAAAATTGAAAAGAAGGAAATATATGGTGAAAAGATCTCATCATCGGAATACAGTTATTAGGAAACTGGAACTTCACCTCTATTTCACACCATTTAATCTCTCATTTTATCTTTTTGTATCTTGGCTCTCCACGCGGTAATTAATTTCACCATTCGGACTCAGTTAGGACTTTTCGGGTTAAAAAGTATAAAGGGTAAAATTGGGAATAGACAAATTGTTCGGAATTGGAAAATTTCCTTATGATGTCCATTAGTGCTTTTTCGGGCATTTGCTCATTTTTCTCTTTCTTTTTTAATTTTCATTTTTTTTTCTTTTTCTTTTCTTGCTATTTTTGTTGAGCATATCTATTTTTTTTTCTTCTTGCCCCTTTTTGTTGCACTTTTCGGACTTAATGAATATTCCATTTTCGCAATTCCGGGCTATTTGGTTTTTTCGGGCACCATATGAAATCAAATGTAAATATAAAGCGGTGATAAATAATTTTACGCACATCATATTCTTAAACATCCCAAGTACCTAGGGCAAGAGAGATTAAAAGATCTACAATGGTTGTAAAATTGTCTCGCACAACTCTTTCAAATTTTTCATTTAAATTCTATTTTCTACATAAGTAATTTACATTGGGATGGGTTCATGCATCCCAACCCTTAAAAACTTAGCTTAACATGATGAAATCAAAATAAAACTTACAAATTATAGTGTAGGAATTCATAACTAACTCTAGAAAATTGAGAACATGACTTGAATTGGGAATGGAAAACTAGAAATCAACAATTAATTAAACTAACTAGTAAATCAGTAAAAACAATAAATTAAAATTACTTGCATTGGATGAATGATGAATCTTGAATAGAACTTTGAATCTTGAATAGTAGACAAACATCAAAAACTAGGGTTTATGAAAATTTCTACCAAAGAAAACTAAAAAGACTCTCTAAAATATGACTTTATCTCTCTAAAATTCTATTCTACTCTCTAGAATTCGACTCCCCTTGAAATGAGGTAGGGCTTGGTCTTTTATAGCACCAAGTAGCACGAATTTGACAGCTAGAATCGCTTGTTGCGCAAGTTTTTACCAGCTATGCACCTCTTCAGCTCTAAATTAAATTTCAAAATTCTGACAGCTGGATCGGTTCTATCCGGATCGGTTTGGTAACTGGATCGGTTCTTTTTTATTTCTGACTGGACCGGTCCGGTCCCCACCGGATCGGTTTGGTTTCTGGTCCATTTCTCTTCATTATCGCGCAACTTCAAAACATCGTAACTTCTTCACCGTAGCTCGGATTGAGGTGCTGTTTTTTCCAGTGTTCTTGTAATTTAGAGATCTTCAACTTTATAGTTGGCCCCAACTCCGGACTAAGGCTGAAAAATTACGAAAATGCCCTTCAACTCTCCATTTCTTGGTTTCTTTCACTGTTTTGAGTTCTCCTTCGCACTAACTTGCATGAAATACCTATAAAGCACATGAGAAATACACAAAACACAAAATACTTACAAAAGGGGTTAGTAGCATAAATACGAGACAAATCCAAGCTGTATACACAACACGGGATCATAAAAATATCGAAATTAAGGGGATAAATGTGAAGAATATGTGAAATAAAAAGATGATTAATGATTGGGAAAATTTCTAGTGAAATAAAAATTTACTTAAGAAAAACAAACTGAAAATTGCAAAAAAATTTAGATCTGACAAATGGGAGAAAATAGGGTAGGGTACAACCCCTCAATCCTTAACAAATTACCGTATAGAATACTAGAATTGTAAATTAAAATTATTGACTAGATCCGGTCTTTATAAATTCTAAGCATTACATATATGAGGGATCTAGCCCGCATCATATGAAATCAAAGATAGATATAAAGCGGTGAATGATAAATTATACTCGCAAAGCGTTCTTAAACATCTCAAGTACCTAGGGCAAGAGAGATTAAAATATTGACAATGTTTGTATGAGTTTCTTTCACGATTCAATCAATATTTTAATTTAACCTCTATTTTCTACATAAATAATTTGCCTTGGATTGAATTCATGTACCCCAGCCCTTGGGAATTTAGCTACTCATGATTTGGTTCAAGAATAAATTCACATATAAAATTATGAATCTACAAGATATTGTAAATAATTTGTAAATAGTAAAACTAGAGAATGGAAAGATTTTACTTGAATTCAACAACAAAAGCGGAATTGGAATTCAGAATTTCTTACAAACTAGGGTTCATGAAAACTCTTGAAGGAATAGAAAATTTTCTCTCAAAATCTAACCCTAAAATTCAACCTCTAATTCTCTCTACAACTCTCAACCTAGCAATCCCGCCCAAATGATGTAGGGCATGGGCTTTTATAGCACAAAGTATCGAAATTGACAGCTCAATTTACTTGTGACACAAGTTTCACCATCTAGCACGCCAAAAATCTGCATAATTAATGCCAGGATTTCACATGTCCGGACCGGTCCGGATTACCCTCTGATCGATCCGATATCCACCGGATCGGTTCTTTTATTTCTACCGGATCGGTCCGATCCTAGTCGGATCGGTTCTTTTTCCATTTCCACCGGTTTTCTATCCATCCCGGGTATACTGGACTTGGTCAATTCGGATCGGTCCGGTTTCCATCGGATCGGTCCGATTTTCTTCTACTTTGACTTTTTCCTTGCAACTTTGACTAGCCATATCTTATAATCTAGAACTCCGATTTGGGTGCCGTTTCTTCCTATGCTCTTGTTAACTCATGCTCTTCAACTTCACTTTTGGTGTCGCCTTCGATTTTTGAGTGGAGCTTTACTCTTTTACCCTTTGACTTTTCTTCTGATTTTCTTCTTTTCCTTTCTTGCATTCCATTCCTGAAAACTTCATCACAATTACACAAAAACTAGGGAATATTGTTAAAAACAGACAATAGAGTGATATGGACTAAAAATAATTCAATTACCTTGTTCGAGATATTAAAATCACCAAATTAAGGGACTAAATTCAGAAGAATTTACGCTTGGTCAAATCCCCCTAACTTAGGACTTTGCACGTCCCGGGCAATGTAACTGAATCTAACCAAAATTCTGCTCTTGAAAATTTCGTTATTAAAATAAAATTCCACTTTCCCAGGCCAGCGATTGCATTTAGCGTATGCAACAAGCCTTTAAACCCCTAGGTTACCCTAGTAGGACGAGTTTTGTCTCGTGAGGGTTTACAGTGAATATACCCACAAAATTCTTTATTGACTCAAATAAATATCAAAATACTTAAAAATTGTACAATTTAAACTTTTCGAAAAATAATCACCATAAATTCATATTCAAATAGCCCGAAAAATTGTACAATTTTACAATGGTTGTAAAATTGTCTCGCACGACTCTTTAAAATTTTTAATTTAAATTCTATTTTCTACATAAGTAATTTACATTGGGATGGGTTCATGCATCCCAAACCTTAAAAACTTAGCTTAACATGATGAAATCAAAATAAAACTTACAAATTAAAGTGTAGGAATTCATAACTAACTCTAGAAAATTGAGAACATGACTTGAATTGGGAATGGAAATTTAGAAATCAACAATTAATTAAACTAACTAGTAAAGCAGTAAAAACAATAAATTAAAATTACTTGCAATGGATGAATGATGAATCTTAAATAGAACTTTGAATCCAGAATAGTAGACAAACTTCAAAAACTAGGGTTTATGAAAATTTTTACCAAAGAAAACTAAAAAGACTCTCCAAAATCTGACTTTCTAAAATTAAACATGCAGATTTTTGGCGTGCTAGATGGTGAAACTTGTGTCACAAGCAAATTGAGCTGTCAATTTTGATACTTTGTGCTATAAAAGCCCATGCCCTACATCATTTGGGAGGAGTTGCTAGGTTGAGAGTTGTAGAGAGAATTAGAGGTTGAATTTTAGGGTTATATTTTGAGAGAAAATTTTCTATTCCTTGAAGAGTTTTCATGAACCCTAGTTTGTAAGAAATTCTGAATTCCAATTCCGTTTTTGTTGCTGAATTCAAGTAAAATCTTTCCATTCTCTAGTTTTACTATTTGCAAATTATTTACAATGTCTTGTAGATCCATAATTTAATATGTGAATTTATTCTTGAACCAAATCATGAGTAGCTAAATTCCCAAGGGCTGGGGTACATGAACTCAATCCAAGGCAAATTATTTATGTAGAAAATAGAGGTTAAAATAAAATATTGATTGAATCGTGAAAGAAACTCATACAAACATTGTCAATATTTTAATCTCTCTTGCCCTAGGTACTTATGTAGAAAGACTAGCTTATTACACGGACGCTTGGTCAAATCCCCGACAATGGCGCCATTTTGATCGATTGGAAAACCGAGCGTCCGTGTAATACGCTAGTCATTGTTATCGGCTTCCAATCTCAATACAAAAAAACCTAAACTTGTAACTACACTTCTTAAGGAGTATAGTGGCGAGTCTGGGTATCGAATCCACAGGGAATGGTTGATAGAATTTAATTGATTTATTACCTCTAAAGAAAAACTGAAAAAGATGATGATGGTTGAAAAGGGAAAAAAATAAGTAAATAAAGAAGTTAAATTAATTAAGATGAATGAGAAAGTAGGTAGGAATACAATCCCCCTAACCCTAGTAATTTATCGTATAGAAACCTAGAATTGTAAATTATAAATTTGAATGAATCCAGTCTTTATAGATCCTAAGCATTACATATATGAGGATCAAGCCCGCACCTTATGAAATCAAAGGTAAATATAAAGCGGTGATAAATAATTTTACGCACGTCATATTCTTAAACATCCCAAGTACCTAGGTCAAGAGAGATTAAAAGATCTACAATGGTTGTAAAATTGTCTCGCACGACTCTTTCAAATTTTTAATTTAAATTCTATTTTCTACATAAGTAATTTACATTGGGATGGGTTCATGCATCCCAACCCTTAAAAACTTAGCTTAACATGATGAAATCAAAATAAAACTTACAAATTAAAGTGTAGGAATTCATAACTAACTCTAGAAAATTGAGAACATGACTTGAATTGGGAATGGAAAACTAGAAATCAACAATTAATTAAACTAACTAGGAAAGTAGTAAAAACAATAAATTAAAATTACTTGCAATGGATCAATGATGAATCTTGAATAGAACTTTGAATCTTGAATAGTAGACAAACTTCAAAAACTAGGGTTTATGAAAATTTCTACCAAAGAAACCTAAAAAGTCTCTCTAAAATCTGACTTTCTCTCTCTAAAATTCTATTCCACTCTCTAGAATTCGACTCCCCTTCAAATGAGGTAGGGCTTGGTATTTTATAGCACCAAGTAGCACGAATTTGATAGCTAGAATTGCTTGTTGCGCAAGTTTTTACTAGCTATGCACCTCTTAATCTTCATAATAAATGCCCGGATTTCGCATGACTGGACCGGTCCATTATCGTGCAACTTTAAAACATCGTAACTTCCTCACCGTAGCTCGGATTGAGGTGCCGTTTTTTCCAGTGTTCTTGTAATTTAGAGGTCTTCAACTTTCTAGTTGTCCGCACCTCCGGACTAAGGCTGAAAAATTACAAAAATGCCCTTCAACTCTCCATTTCTTGGTTTCTTTCACTGTTTTGCGTTCTCTTCTGCACTAACTTGCATGAAATACCTGTCAAACACATGAGAAATACACAAAACACGAAATTCTTGCCAAAAAAGGTTAGTAGCATAAATACGAGACAAATCCAAGATATTTACACTGCACGGGATCTTAAAAATACCGAAATTAAGGGGATAAATAAGAAGAATATGTGCCTAATCATAATTCTTAGTATTTTCATTTGGTTTAATTGGCTGTATTCTGGACAAAAGAAATTAAGTCTAGGCTAGTTATTTATGGAGTCTATCTAAAAGCCTTAAACTTATTTCAAAGTCCAAGAATGCGCAATCAAAGATTTCAAGAAGATTACATATCAAGACTATTCCATATGTTTAAGATCACTCAGGTATGAATACTTATGTATAGTTGAGTAATGTGTATATTGATTAAATACTGGGTGATGTAACTATTTGGGAATTAAAATTGTTTTATCGTTTTAAAAAATTATTTCTGAGTTGCAAACAGTCTAAGAAAATTCGAGGATCAAATTAAAAGAAAAAAAATAATAATAATATTTTTTCCTGTGTCTCGCTCGAACGAGATTGAGTATCATTCAAATGACCTTTCATGTCGCGCGAACGAGATCTCATCTCGCTCGAACGACATGGCATCTCGCTCGAACGACCTCCCGCCTCTATTTTTGTGTTTTTGTTTCCTTGGACTCTGTGAAGCTCAGTTATAAATAAAATATATCTACTAACGTTTCTACAAGCAGAACAATTTAGAAAAACTTATTCCCATACAAGTTTTTTTCATCTTTCGGTGTTTATTCAAGATCGTATTACTCGATTCCAAAGTTAGGTGATCTTGAACGTGTTTATCGGAAGATAATCCATTCACTACATTGTGTTGCACTTTCTGAGGAGAACTCTACAACCGAAGAGCTGCATGCTATTGTAGAAGGAGACCTTACGGAGTATCTTGTGAAGAAACCGTTCTTTTCTTCACTGCTGCCCTCCTGGAAAGGGAAAGTTCCAGCCGAGACATCGAAACCGACACCTGCGGGTATTTCGTATGTCGTACTTATTTCATTGTAATCCGTGTAAGCCATTTTCTTACAAATTATAGTGAAATAAAAAGGTTTTTCCCTTCGGGGATTTTTCCGTAAATTGTGTCTTTTACCGCATGATTTATTCATCGAATGGATTTAATCACTTAGATGCATGGTTAGGGTTTAAGAAGTTAAAAATTGGTTTTAACTAAAATTTCGAGCAAAATTGTTTTTTACCTAAGTACACTAAAGGGTCGTTTCAACCGCCTAATATCCCCACAAGGGGCATGGACACCTCACACCAAACCAATTTAATTCGTAGGCATTGTCCGCATAGTCACGAGATTCTCGATTGTATAATAGGACTAAAATTTGCAAATAAGAAGATTTATGCTTTAAAATTACGTTCTTGGCATTAACCACGTAAGGGGAACCTAAAACTAATGAATGGATTTATGTCTTAGATAAATGCACTAGTCTTAGATTCGTAACAGATAAAGAGAGAATAGTAGAAGAAATGGTTATCTAGAGTAAATAAAGTAGAAAAAGATGAGAGAGAAAAGTTAAAAATCATGTATACGTAGTTTGGCCCAATACGGTGCCCAAATCCATAGGTACAGTAATGACTTGTATTAATATCAATGGAAAAAATCGATAGATCAATGGAGGATTGTAAGCTCTCTTGTTCAGTCTACAAATGGGTAGCATAATGGTAAGAAAAATTCCGCCTCCCCGTATTAGGGATTATGTTTCATATTTATATGTGCATTGAGTGAGAAGAGAGAAATAGCATAGTGGAGGTAAAAAACAATGTACAGTGACATGTATCACGAATTTATATATTAGGTGGATGCACCTTTACATGTATAATACGGGAATGGGATGGCTATATGTTGCCCTTTAACAATGGAGGAATAAAATACCTTAATCACCACATGCGTGTTTTTTAAGTACTGATGACGTCAATCCGACTACCTGATGTCAAACTGCATATGATGTTAACTAACATCATCAATAATGATAGGCTGGGTGATCTAAAGGTACTACCTGAGATGCTAGTGTCAAGCTGAATTACATAGGACGATCATATTACAGTCTGCGCTGACCACTTTCAAGTCATGGAAAAAACTAGTTGTCACCATGTTATTTGTTCTCTTATAACACCATATTTATGGAACAAGAAAAGTCCCCAGGACTTCGCTAATGATTGAGGAGTGAAGAAGATTATATGAAGTGTTATGACTTTGGAGAATCTACTGTACTGATTTAAGAAAGTGGAGTTTTAACCGAAGAGAATGTCATCGACCTTGAAATCTTTTCAGTGAGCGATGAACATATTGACTTATTCAATTTTACCCTCCGATATTGAATTCGACATGTGTCTCTAGATAGGTTTTGGTTCCCAGAGTAAAATTACCATGCACAAATGGGGCAGTACCCGCGCATTTAGACTTGCTTGTATAGTTTTCTAAGCATGCCATCATGAGCCATGATTAATTGATGTCGTCTTGTTTTATGTATAAATACTCATTTTGAAACCCTTTTAACTTTTTCCAATCATTCTTCTTACCTTGTGCGTCTTTTAGAGAGATACAATATCATTTTTTCAAAATCGCTTCTTCTTCAACTTTTCGTTTTTGCCATAACTAACAGTCTCCCTATCTTTTTCCAGGAATTGGGATGCCTCCATCTGTCTTAAAAACTCTTTAATGTTTTTCCAGGTATGCCCTCCATCCACTTTGTATATATACCTCTTTTTCGAGAGAACCCTATTTTTTTGGCATTTCTACCATCTTATTCTTGTTGTGGATAAACTATTGGCTGGTAATTTGTTGATTTATTGGAGGAGTGTCGACATTTAGACAAACATTGAGTTTTTTAGTCTAGGATACCAATTTAGTTAGGGTTTTCTACTTAGCAAAGTCGCTCTAGGTTTTCTAAATTTTCCTTTCATTCTCCCTTTATATTTACTCCCATGGATGAGTTATGATTCCCATGCACGGAGGCAGTTTAAGTACTTAGCTGACCTAGAATGATTATGCCAGGGAATTTTAGAAATAAGGTTCCATAGGCCCCTTTAGGTCATCCATATTGACGATAATCCAGATCGTCCTAGGATTACCCCTATAGTTGTGTTGTCCATATGGTCTGCTTCACAACTCCCAATAGTGGGGCCTGAGCCTCCGGTTATTACAAATACCAAAGTGGTGGATCATCATTTTCAGTATCATATCCATGTCTATAGTTTACCAGGATTCTTCCCCTCCTCGCAGAACTCCTAATGACCATATAGCCTCCACATCTGGTGTTATGGTACCCCTCATTGATGATTGTACTTTCAGGGCCTCTAATGCCTGGGATCCATCCACCATCGACACTATAAATAATAGTTGTGATATCTTGGAGAACGAGGTGGAGCATTTGAGGGGTATGTATAACATCCCTATAAGCATACCTATATGGATGCTAGACTATTATGAAACGGTCTATGCTCGTCCTAATGCTGATGAAATCTTCTTTCCTTCTTGGGATTTATATGTCGGTGTTTGAATTACCCTTTCCCTCATCATCATATCAATTTTAATGGGTTATGGTGTGGATCCTACTCAACTTTGCTCCCACCAAATGCCTACAAGTATATCCTTGGGTCCATGGTATATTGACAACTTCACACTGGCTTTGACATGACCGGTGACATTTTACGATTGGTACACGGTGTAAAAGACAATGCCAAAGCCAATAGCTACTATAATTTTTCACCTCAAAAGTGGGACCAGAGGATGGTGCAGGTCGTGCAAATGAGCAATCACAGTTGGAAAAATCGACTTGTCTTCATAAAGGACGACTAGGAGTTTTGTTCTAATGAGAGGGATAGGTCTTGCAGTATTCCTTGTGATTGGTTCTCCCCCATATATTGGAACACAGTTAACATGGCATTTATGTTTTTACTTGTCTTTATTTATGTTTATTGATCTCATTTCATGTTCGTCTTTTTTGTAGTAAAAAGGGATCCAAAGTTTCCACCTTCCCTAAAGGAGCTGGTGAATATCACATGTACCTCCAATACCCTAGAGTTATAGAAGTTATTCTATATCCATAAGTTCATTGACTTGGGGTACTACGTCCCTCCAGGTGGTGTCCCTCTAGGTGATGAGTAGATTGACTTTTTCGCTGATCAAGAGGTCTACGAGGGCTTTGCCAAAGAGGAGTTCACAAAAGGTATAATGCTTAGCTTATGGTCAAGTTTTGGTGAAAATTTTTACATGGTTTATTTTCATTTTAAATTTACGATAATATCTCTTTCCATGTAGGCTCTTCTTTTAGTTCTCTTGAGTCAACAAATTCAATGGGACCTTCAGTCTTCGATCATGCGATAATGGATATCTCTAGAAAAAGAAAGTTTTATGTTGAGGCTAAGAATAGTAAGGCTACCACTACTACTGAAGACAGGGAGAAGAATAGGGTTGAGGAAGAGCAGAGGGCCGCTAAAGAGGTCAGGAAAAAATTCCAAATACATAGCTACGAGATAAGACGACCCTGAAGTTGCTACTACCGCCAAGGTCAAAGGTAAAGGCAAGGTAGTTGATTCTGATGACGGGACAATCTTTCATCATAAAAGTCTAATGGAGAATATCCCTCACTAACTTATCCGCAAGAAACAAAAGATTATGGCAATGGGAAAGAGTTTAAATTTTAGGATCACCTTCTCGATGATTAGTCTGAGTTGTTGGGTATTACAACCCCTATGGAGAGGTTGATCCTTTTACACGGTATCCCAAGAATTGAGTCATTGAGGAAAACTAAAGGAGTGGGAAGTGATCCTCTTTCATAGGGAAAATTCTACCGATGTTTTCAAATACCATATTTATGCCCGTGATTTCCAACATCTTCGGTAGTTTAATGTTTATGAGCTTTGGAGCTTGACTCGGCACAACATGATGGTGGTAAGTTCTAGACCAGAATCTTATTTTTTATATTTTTTTATGATGTGTTAAACTTTATGCTGATTTCTTCATTTCAGGGTGATACGGGTTCCACTATTATGCGAGAGTAGATGGACTTATACTGAAATGCATATGATGAACTGAAGGTTGACCAGAATGATCTCATTGGCCATTATGAGACCTTGTCAAATGAATTAAAAGATATGGAGGTTGATCATGAAATGGTCTATTCAGAGCTGAAAGAGAAGGACGATCAGTTGGTCACGAATGTGAGTTAATTAAGAGAGGTGGATGGGGAGCTCAAGAAGCTAAAAGAGCAGAGACAAAAACATACAACCATGACCAAGTCATAAAATTAGTCAATTACCAAAGGAGCAAAGGATTTGAAGAGGATTATTATTTCTCCAGAAAAAATCACTTTTTCCCTTACACTTGCTGAGGAAGAGGAGGAAAAAAATTTAAGTGCTCTGGAAAATATAATATTGACCTCGTGACCATCTTTATGGAGGGTTGAGACGAGCTCAAGAAAAGGGTCATCAAGAACTTCCCTGAAATTACAAAGACAGTATAGACATGGGAGGATGATGATGATGAGTCCAAATCCTTGTCTACTGATCATGAGGCCATGGTAGTGCAACTTATTGCAGAAGATATCATGGATGAGTGGGGTGAGCTTGTTAGTGACCAACCCATTACTTTTAATGCTAAACCTACCACTGTTGTTGATGTCCATATAGTAGAGGCTGAGACTCAGTACAATCCTGAAGCATAAATATCCTTCCCTTAGCGTCATCCAATATTTTCTTCATGTCGCTGAGTAAAGTTTTGTTTGTTATCTATGTCTCCCCGTTGCACTACGGGTGATCACGTGATGAGTGTAATTTCTTGATTTTTTGGCTTATGCAGTAGTATTCAAACTCATTGTTATTAAATTGGATACCGTGATATGTTATGAAGGCATATAGCATCCCATAATGGAAAATGATATTCTCCCATATAAAGTGAATACTTTTTCGTATGTCATCTCAACAAAAGTTTTATTTTTGACCCACTTCGTAGAGTAATCCATTACTATGACTATATATTTGAACTTATGACTTGTCTTTGACAAGGTGTCGACTTGGTCAATCTACCAAATGGAAAAGGGCCAAGGGGATGTGATCGGTGCCGCATTCCTCCCAAATTTTTTGGATCACAACAAACTTTTAGAACTTTTTGCACATCTTTGCGTAGTTTGCATAATCTTCTTTAGTGGTTGGGCAATAATACCCTTGAGTAGCCATAGGCTCTACCCATGATCTACCTTCCCATTAGGATCCACACGATCTGTCATGCACTTCCTTAATAAAATCATTTATTTTTGTGGGTTAACACATCTGAGTAGTGATATTATGAATGCTCTTCAAAATAGGATTCCTCCCTCCAGCACATACCTTGTCACCTTATATGAAAGTCTTCTTGCCTCATTTAGATCATCCAAAATTATCTCAACGTCCAAATATGCTAGGATGGGATCCATCTAATAGGGTCCTAAGTCTGAATCTTCCACCAACACACTTTTTCCATTAGTACTGCAGTGCACTAAGAATTCTACATGTACTGTTATGGATAGCTCAGTTTTGGTGGATGAGGCCAGGCAGGTAAGTGCATCTACTGATGTGTTCTTATCTCTTAGTATCCTGGCCATTTGAATAGCCGAGAATTTTAACAACAATGATTTTACCTTTTCCAAGTATTTCATTATCGACTATTCTATTGCCTCATAGATTATAAGGAATTGATTAACTATGAGTTGAGAATCGTTGTGAGCTGATAGTTTCTCGATACCAAATAACAATGTCATTCCTAGACCTACTATGAGGGATTTATACTCTGCCTCATTATTGGAGGCCTCAAGTGGAACCTGATGGCATACTCCACATCACCTTTATCTGGAGCAATGATTATTACACTTCTTCCACTACCGTTTGGCACATGATGAGCCATTTATGAATAGTTTCCAAATTGGGGGTTCCCTTTCAAAGATTCCTTCAACTAAATAACCACTTGTAAATAATTTCTTCATTTTCTCGAGATCATGAGAACTTTTCTCTTGTCAAGCCTACGAATATTGTAAGTCTTTGACTTGGTCGGATATAGTAGTCATTAAGCTATCTTTTGTAGAAGTTATATCGATATTTTATTTTGTTGTGCCGTCTTTCGAAGAAGTCTGCTTGGTTGGATTCTTGGCTGAGCTCTCTTTCTTAGAATTTTGCTCAGTCGATCTTGCCGCTGAGCTATCTTCCATAGAAGTCTATTCGATAGGTTTTTCTTCATAAGTGAACTTCACTATGAAATCAATGATGCATTAGCCCGTAATTGCTATCATAGATTCGTACTGATTATCATACTCTCCTAATTCTACCGCCTAATACATTGGTCTACCTAATTTTTCTGGTTATGAACGACTTTTCATAGAGGAATGTATGTATCAAAAAAATAGTATGCACCTAGAAATATAGTTTCATTCTCTTGGAGGCATGAATGAAGGCCAAGGATAATTTCTCCTGCCTAGGGCACCGAATTTATTCTCCATGGTATGCCTTGCTAGTGTAGTAACTTGACCTTTACACCCCTGCTTATTGTCAAACAAGTGCTAAACTGACAGTTGATTCATAAAGTGCCAAGTAAAAATGAAAGTTTTGACTAGCCTAGAAAATAGTTCATCTTGGCTACCTCGGTTACCTTACTCTTAGATTACCTTGGATTATTTTTAGATCGAAACAAAACTTCCTAAGATGACTTTTCATCCACACTATGGGCAAGTAAAAACATGTTGAAAAGTAGTACCTAAGGATTGATCTTTAAAAGTGTTCCTAGGTTATTCTCTCAAAATAGTGGTTTTGGCATTATTAGCGGTAACATTATACGAATCGGCATATAATCCATTAATGAACTTGACATGCTCTTTCAAACTATATTCTAACTTAAGCTTTGCCATTTTTAATTTAAGTGATTCGGCATATAATTCTTCAAAGGCTATTTGAAGTTCACTCTCATCAACCTTTTCATCATTTTGACTTTCTCTTTCAACTCCACTCTTATTACCATCAAATTTTTGGGATTTACAAACAAAGGCCTCATAAGTGTCATGTAAATGTATATCTTCATGGGAAGATTCATTATTGGTGCTCACATGACTTGCCATGAACGCAGTAAAGTTGCGTTCAATGGGGAAATTGGGTCCCTCTTCCTTACCACTGTTACTAAGGGTGGAATTGTATGAAATAGACTTCTTACCCTCTCTCCTTAGTATAGTGGGGCATTCAAAGCCCCTATGGACATACCATTCACAACCAAAACAATGATTTGACTCATCCCTATTAAGATTTTAATATCAAATTTTAAGGATCTTCTCGGGCTTGTTATACTTGGATTTATCAAATTTCTTATATCAATTTTTAATCCTATATTTTTTAAACTTAAGAAATTTTCTAAATTCCAAGAAAACATTTCCATTTCTTCCGAGTCAAAATCACTCTCATCATCCGAAACTACCTTTTCTTCATTTTGGTCTTTCAAAGTGATGCCATTATCTTTCTTCATTTTAGTTTTAGAGGGAAACATATTAAGTTCATAGGTTTGTAAATAACCTACGAGCTCTTCTAGTTTCGTAGAGGCTAAAGTGGGTAAAAACTTTAAAACGGTCACTTTATGGATAAATCTATCGAGTGGGGACATTAGAATTTTCTTTACTACTAGATCGTCGGGTTTTTTTTCTTCCAAATTGAATAATGAATTAACGATATCTCAAAGTCTAGCATAAAATTCATCAAAAGTTTCATTTTTAAGAATTTTTATGGCCTCGAATTGAGTGGTGAAATTTTGGAGTTTCGAAGCTTTTATGACACTACTTCCCTCTTCAATGAGTTATAAAATATCCCAAGCTTCTTTAGCGGTTTCACATGTCATGATACGTCGGAATTCATCCGATGTGACCGCACTAAACAAAGTATTCAAGCCTCGGGAATTAAATTTAGCAAATATAAGCTCGTTCTCATTCCATCTCTCAACGGGTTTTGGGACACGCTCGTTTTTAACCAAACATGTAGGTGGGGACCACCCGGTAACAACAGACTGCCAAAACCTCACATCCATGGACTTTAGTGTCGATTTCGTATGCGTTTTTTACTATGCGTTGTTTGAACCATCAAAAACGGGAAATTTTGAAAACGGGAAAATTTCAATTTTTAACCAAACAAACTAAAGGATCTTAATGCAATAAATTAGCACTCTATCTTTACTACCACTTGAAAACACGCGTAGGCCTCTAAATTTTAAATTCTTTAAAAATATATGTGATGGTTCAAGTAAATTCCAATCTAAAATTTATTTTCAAATTTCAACAAAAACAAATGCTAAATTTTAATTTTTTCAAATTAAAATTAAACTAAACTTAAAGTGGAATTAAACTACTAAAAAAATTAATTTTCACTTAAACACAATTAATTCAACAGAAGTCCTAAATTTCTCTTAGCAATAATTAATTCATTTTTCAATGTAGTCCAAACTAAATGAACACAAATTTTATCTAATTAAATTGTGTTGACTTAAATTAAATTTACTTAAAATTCACCCAAACATACATTAACACCAAATTAAGGAAGATTGAAAATTATACCAAATTTTATCTTTTTAACCTAAGCATGCGTTCTAGGTGAGTATGAAAAAGATAAAGAAAGAAATCTCACTACACAACGATATACAAGGAAAACTCAAATGGGAGTAACCTTGGTCGACCCTTACCTAACTAATCCACTTGGTACGAAAAGTTTTACAAAAGACGTGACAAGAAGACTTACAACACTCGACATGACTCCTTCAATCCCCGAAGATTCCTTCGCTCTTCAACCTCTGCCTTATAGAAAACTCCGAAGTCCACCGAAATCTTGGAGTCCACCAATGGAGGCACAATAACTGTCAACCACACATAGTGAAGAAATATAGTGCCTTTCACTATATGAGAAAGATGCAACAAAAAAAGTTCTTCCTTTTGTGATAGTGAAGAAACCCAAACAATCTTCTTTAAATGATTGAGAAGAAAAAAGGTTCCAAACAAAATCTCTAAGAAAAATATATACGTAAATAAACTTGCATTTAAACTAACATGGGTGCAAACGTAAGTGTTTAGTGGAGATTTACACTTGAAAATTGAAACACTCAAAACATGAACTTTTTCTTTTGAAGAAGACTCTAAAAAACTCCCTAGGAAGTTGAAAAAGTTAGTGGAAAAAGTTTTATGCCCAAAGTATTAAGGCTAGTGAAAAGTTAGTGGGGGTAATGGGTGGTTAAAAACAAAAACGGCTAAAAAATTATATGTCACACCCAGGTCATGCGAGCTACTTTCCCAGGTCATTCGAACACCTTCTAAAAAGAATTCAGAGTTTCATGTACAAAACTCATTTGATATCTCGTTCAAACGAATTCGTTTGAATGATTTCGTTCGAACGAGTTTCTAACGATAATTCAGAGAAAATTACTTAAACTCATTAGAAAACTCGTACGATTTCTCGTTCAAACGACAATCTCGTTCGAATGACACATCGAACGTAAATCTCGAAAATTCCATTTTTCATTTTCAAGCCCAAAAACTTGTATACAAAGTTTTAAAAATATTTTTTGAGATAAAAGTTTGTTTAGACTAAAATAACACCCATAGAAAATATTCCAAAGCTCCCTATATATATTAAATGCATTCATACCTTTTTGGAGACACTGGAATCCGCATGTTGATGATGTGAAACGTGGCATGTAAATCCATCAAGGATGAACAAAAATATTAAGGCCACTACATCTTCAACATACACTCTTCATAAGGTTGGTAGGAACAGACTTATGTCATATGACTCAAAAGGTTTTGTCCGGAATTGGGTCAATACTACATATGGAATTAATTGGAAATTTGTCTCCTTATGGTTGCATTCAATTAAAACCTCGTGTATTAAATCGGATTGTTATGCGTTTAACTTTCTTTGTCATGCAACATTAGTGTTTATGGCGACAATCCGAATTTCATCTGCGTGTGACCATTTTTTATTAAATTTTTTATCTTGCAACTTTGGGTTAAATTCCTTCTTACGTGATGTTTATGCTTAATTGAAATGCTCGGTTAAATAGCTTTCGAACCTAAATTCTAACTATGCGTTGTTTATCCCGGGGCTTGAATGCAATCTCGGCTCTCATTTTCATTTATTATAGTATAGTGTTAACTTCTTATTTTTCCCTTGTTCACCATGACCACCCTCTCACCTTTTACATTTTTATTCTTGAAGTAATAAATCATTTAAATTCTATCCAACATTCTCTATGGGTTTCTTACGATACCCGACTTACCGCTAGACTTGTATCGCAAGTGTAGTTGTAGTTAAGTTTTTTTGCGTTGAGGCGGTGAACCAAAAACAACGACAGTGATCTTACATGAGCACATAGTTCGCACTCGATAAAAAAATGGCCCTGTTGTCGGGGTGTATTTTATATATTGTAATTCTTTTATTATTTTGTAGTATTTTTTCTTTAGTATTTTTATTATTTATTTTAACCTTTTTTGGAGGATAACACATTTGATCGCTAAGAACCTTTGATTCTCGGTCGCGCACCTTCCAACTTGGATTATTAATCAACAAAAAATTCATTAATCATGTCTTATTTTTACAGTTATGTCGGTAATTCTAATGGTTCATATGGGAATTGTTATCAAACTTTTTATCCTCAAGAATCCGCGCTTTGACCTATTACCATGGGTGAGGGCCTTATAATTTTTTAGAATAAAAGGCTTGAAAACATTTATTGGGAAGAAAATCATTTTTGGGATCTTGAGTTGGATGCATTATTCGAATCCAACGACGATTTTTATTCTCATACTTATGAATTCGAAGAAGAGTTTCAAAAAAATGAGGAATCCGAGGTTCTTGAGCCCAGGAAGCCTACTGTGGAATAAACCTTTCTTCTTTTCACCCAAGGTATGGATAACATTATTGGTACTGAATTGAGACTTGAATCACTTTGTAATGAGATTGATTCTTTTGTGGAAATCAAAGAGTAGGTGGAAACTAGTGTTTGACCTCAATTTTTAGAAGAATATCTCATTGAAAGTGAATGTTTATCCGCCAAAATTGAATCTCCTTCCGACGATGAGTCTATTGAGATTGAATTTAGTTCATTACCATATACGTTTCCTATTATCGAACCATTAGAGGTGCTGATTGATTCATACGAGTCGGTAGAAATTATTGAAACTTATACACCTTTTATCGGTGAGGACTCTTTGCCGGACTTATTTTCCATGATGGATTTATCCCCCATGTGTGAACCGCCTCCAATTCCAATTGAAAAACCTTTGGGAGGTTAATCTCCTTTTTCTTGGATTCCAAGTGTATCTCTCCCCCTTATTATCGAAATCGCCCATCATCCACCCGAAATTGATAATTGGCGATGGTTCACCTTTTCCACCACCCTCATGCCATCCATTGTTTAAACGGAATTCATATCTTTCGGAAGTCATGTTTTCTTTGGAGGGTCCACCGTTGATCTTTCAAAGTCACATCCGAGTTTAGGTTTATCATCAATTATTTAGACTTCTAGTGTATAGTTAGTGTGAAATCCAAATAGTAGGTTGTAAATAGTTAGATTTTTATTCTTTCTTTATTGAGTTTTTCTTTACTTTTTTTTAGTCTAGTGTAATTATTTAAACTTTTTTTATTTCTTTTCGTTATGCTCGGTACTAACTTGTTTTGTATATTATTTAAAGTCGTGCTTATCGGGGATTGCCCCAGTTTTGGGTACTATCATTATTTTTCTATCTTTGTGTTGTGTTCTTAATTTGCATCGAGGAAAATGAAACATTTAAGTGAGGGGGTATAGTATATTCTATCGATTTCATGTTAAGTCCATGGATTTGATCACATTTTAATTACAAATCCTGCTTTTTGTTAAAAAATTGAACATTTTGAAAAATATTTTCTTTCTGTTTTCTCCGTTGTTGGGCATTTTGTCCATGTTTTTGATGATAAATTTAAATAATTGCCCGATACAATTTACAACTCAACGATGCATGTTCTCAATTTTAGAAGTTATTAGACTTTAGTCCTCAAATCATTGATATTATGAATAACTTCTTGAATTAAACTTTAATCCCATGAGCACATGTGCTTTACTTGTTTTATTGATTTGGTTTTAAATTTTTATAAATCGTTAATCTTTTTTTGCATTATATATATTTACATAAGTGAGATTCGAGACATACCTTCATTTGTGAGTGATATACACATATATTTCCTCCTTGAAAAAGTTGAATTCCTCGGTAATCTCACTATTCTTTCACTTAATCGTTCATTAATTGAGTTCATTTATAAAATGTGTTACTTGAGAATGATTTTCAAAGTTATTTTGACTCAAAAGTTTTTTAAACTTTAGGAAATGATCATAGGCCATCTTTGTTAGATTACCCGTATTGGCCTTGACCTAACCTTATATATTTCCCTAGTCAACCCATTTGAGCCTTAGTATTAACCTTTCGTTTCATATCCTAAAATCCCATAACCGACTCCTCATTTGAGTATAAACCATATATATCACCTTCCTTACCTATGTGTTGAATGATACTTTGGATTGAATGATGTACTTGTCTTGCGGTTGCAATTAATCATGAAAAGAGTGAGACAAGTAGAGAATATAGTAGTGAAAAAGAAAAGAAAAAGTGAAAAAGCCATAGAAAAATAAAAGATAAACGTGGGAAAAAGAAGAAAAGAAAAGAAAATATGAAATTGAAGTATGTAGTGTTAAATAATCCTTGTCGCTCTCCAATATCATATTTACTGTTTGTTATGGAAATCATTTTTCAATTTTGAAATTTCCCGCAAGTTTCCATTATCCAAAGTTTTTCATCCCCGACCACTTTGAATCTGTACATATACCTTTCATTTTGTAACTTAAACCCAAACCTATATTACAACCCTATATAAGTCCTATGAGGCCATAGGGTGAATTTAATTTAAAAGTTAAAATAGTTTTGATAATCTGTGAAAATACATATCGCCTCTAAATGTAATAACCCTTACTTTTGAGTAATTTATTTTATATTAATTCTCCATGTGAGGTAATTATATAAAATATTGAATGATGGGGTAAATATTATTTTATGAGAGTTAAAAGATAATATTTACTAGATTTTGCATATATACTGTTATGTGAACGTAAATAGCATTATGTTGCGATTCATGGTTTCGTTGTGATTTAAACGGCATTTATGGTTTAAATGAAGTTGGAACTCGAAATGAATTATATTATTCCGGATGACAATTTAGAGGGTGTAGTTTGTCCCGAAATGGACAAGATAGTCAAAATAAATGCCGTATTGTATTTTTAGGTTTCGGGCACTTTTGGCAAGTTATAACTTAATTCTGTAGTTATGAGTCATTTTAAGGGTGTATTAACAATTGAAAGATTGAAACAAATACTAAGGCACGTTTAAGTCATCCAACCCTTTTTTACTTCTCCTTTTATACATTCCAAACCCTAGAGAGAAAGAGAGAAAAAGGAAGAAAATTGAAGATTTAGGCTTTGGATTTGTTGCTACCGGAAGGAAAATCCGAGACTACAACACTAAGGCAAGTTTTTACTTGCAAATATATGATTTCTTGTGGATAAATTGCAATGGTAGTTGTGTATTTGGAAGATTTGAGAAAATGTTAGGTTTTGAGATATATATTAATGTTTGACCCTTAGATCTTGTTGTATATATGATTTAAATTGGTTATGTGGGTTTGTGGAGGTGTAGAAATGTTGTAGGTTGATGATAATGAAAGAGACGTAAGAATAAGGAGTTTGAGTTTTGGGTTTTATCTTTGTAGAAGAAGAGGGATTCTTGGGTCTGGTAAGTGGGGTCGACCGCGGTCCCAGGACCGGTCGATCGGGCCTTCGGGGGAGAGCCTACTGCTTTCCCATATAAGTATAAATTTTGAGCTCGGTCGATCGCGGCCCCAGAACTGGTCGACCGGGCCCTCCGAAATGAGCTTTTTGCATTTCTTCCTAGGCTAAATCTTTGAGACACAGTCGACCGCGGTCCTATGATAGATTGATTGGTCCCCTGTTTTTCACTCTTTAAATCCTATTTCTTTCTAGCTTCTTTCTCTTAAGATAGGGACTTAGGACCTTCTTAATTGAAGTAAAACTAGAGTATTAGAGTCTAGCCACAGTGTATTTAGAAGCCTAAGTGAGAATGAGAGTTGGGGTATAAGTTAGGGATAATTTGGTTAGGTAATGTGGAGGGAGATAAATGATTCTCTCATAGAATGAAATAGTTTTGACCTAGGGAGAATTAGAATGATTTATTGTGGACTTATATAATTGGAGGGAAGAATGACATTTCATAATGGGTTATAGAATGTATGTTAATTCATGGAGATTTGTTTTGGAGTTAATTAAACCTTAAAGTTTACAATGAAGATATTAAATGCTTATGGCTCTAGATATAACGAAATGCATACTTGATAAAGTAAATAAATTTTGAATGAGAATTTGTATATACACACCTATCTAAATGCTATCATAGGGGAAGTTACGTGTATGAGGTGAAGTCCGCTGGATAGTGAATGCAGGGTGAATATAGTCCTCGGCCATATGACTGGTAATTATATGGTGTGATTATTGTATGAAGTGAGGTAATTTCGGGTGTGGTCATGACTCATTGTCGCAGGTATATGCCCACTTCCCGACGTCACGTGATATAGGATGCCCAGGTTGTCTTGTTTGATAGGCCCTGGAAGATGATAGCTAGTTAGGGGTGCGTCCAGTGGGGAAACTCGGAAGGACGGTCTTAGAATCGTTATATGTTGTGTAATACAACTATTCTTGTTAAAGTGGAATCTTATTGACGATCCGACACTTTATGAAATAAAATTCTTTAATATGTTTCCTAATGAGAAAAAGGAACGGTGAATTAGGATGATGTAAAACTGAAATGGAAATCTCTAAGTATGACATTATTCATATTCTGTAGCATAATTTGAATTGTAATCATGGTCTTTAGATTGGCGTTGGATTATGCTTTTAAATGGAGATGTCAGATTCCTTATCATTATTTTTTATGATCGTAATTGTCTCATTCATGATAATTAAGTTGTCCATAACTATCATGCTTTTTATTCACTTGGTGATTGTTGATGTACATGACAACGATTAACACTTACGAACAACACCTCGACTCCGAGGAACCATACTACAACGGGGAACTCTGCTTCCCCGATCAACTCAGACACACCGACCTACAAGAACTCTCCGAGGAACTTTTGAGTACCGAGGAACTTTGAGAACCGAGGAACTTTTGAGTACCGAGGAACTTAGGCGGTCTGAGCTGCACCTCGAACAAAGCATTAATAGCAGGATAACCCAACAGTTTGACTGCGCATTAAATGCTTATTATCATAGAGTTGTATACTCTTAAGGGGTATTTAATATATTACCCTTTCACATTACAGCCTTAGGGCTATAAATACATGGTATTATCCTCATTGTAAAGGGACCGGAATTTCTTGAGAAAACTTGTAATCGAGAATTCCGAAACAGTCAGCAATAACAGAAACAGTGGACGTAGGCCATTCTTATAGGGTTGAACCACTTTAAAAGTTCTTTGTCTCATTTTATTTATCTGTGATTAAATAATTAGATATAATCTAATTTTTTACATTAACCGATTGGCGCCCTCTGTGGGAAACGACTGGTAATATCGTTTTTCATAAAAAATAATTCATCACAAATGGCTGATATTCCAGAACCCAGCAGTCAAAATGCTGGAAGCCCTCCAAATCCATCTGCTCCGCCCAATATTCCAGATCTGGCTGGAATAATGACAAATATGGCCCAAGGCCACACAGTCATGCAAGAAATGATGCGATAACTCATAATAACCCTCCATGGCGGTGCACCAACCCATTCAGAATCGCGAAGTATTCAAAGAAATACCCGTTTACCTTCTTCACGTACTAGGCGTACCGATTCCTATTGTACTGAGGAGTCTGAAGATTTTTCTTATCAACCTAGACGAACTTCGTCAGTACGAGCCACAAATACTGAACAACGTATCACTCTCTCTCCAGAAAGGACTAGTGCGCTAGAAAGATTAAGCAGAGTATCTCCTTTTGATCGATTAGGTCCTAGAAGGAGAAAAAGTCCTCCTAGAGCCGCATCGAGGAGTTTTCGACGACCATCAGACTTAAGGGAAGGATCTGACCAGTCGCGACCAGCTGCTCGTCAAGGTAGATCCCAGGAAGCCACATCAACGCGATCAGTTGCTCGAACCAACTGGCCCGAGGAAAGAAACGATGTGTGGAAAGGCTCTATTCAGAGGTTGGAGGATAGATTAGGGGAAATGGCTAAGGCCAAGAACCCTCTACAATGAACTTTTGTTCAAGGAACACCTTTTGTCCAGGCCATTATAGATTTTCCAACACCATCAAAGTTCAAAGCACCTGTTATGACCCCCAAATATGATGGAAAGACAGACCATGTCCTTCATATAGAACAATAACAAGCTACAACCGACATCTATGCTGTTCCGAATGAGATAAGATGCAGAGCATTCTCGGGAACTCTTATCGGATCTGCCCAAATATGGTATAGTAATCTTCCTCGGGGTAAGATCTCAACTTTCTTTCAACTAGCCGAGTTATTCATTGGTAATTTCTGTTTTGGGGCAAAGCCGGTCAAATGAGTATCGCATTTGTTAAGTGTTAGACAAAAAATTGGTGAAAGTACCAGAGATTATATAACTCATTTTAATAACGAGAAGCTCGAAGTCATTGACTATGAGGAAAAGACAGCGATTACCGCCTTGATGAGTGGATTACTGCCCAACAAGTTTTACTACACTTTGGCTAAAGATCCGCCTAGAACCATATCAGATCTGATGGGAAAGGCAACCAAGATTATGAATGCCGAGGAGGCTATGGCTGCGAAGAAGAATATGGATGCCAAAGAAACCAAGGTGGAAGGTGATAAAGCTAAGAAGAAGGAGCATAAGAACAATGGTAGTGACAAACACTCAAGAACAAGGTCGTCATGAGAAGTATTGAAGAAATTTGATAATTATACTCCATTAAAGAAAGACATCAACCATGTTCTAGAAGAAATCAAGAACAATGAGGAATTAAATTGGCCAGAAAAAATGAAGGCAGGCCCCGAAAGGAGAAATAAGTCAAAATATTATGAGTTTCACAAAGATCATGGCCATATGACTAAAAATTACATAACTCTTCAGAATGAGATTGAAACACTCATCAGACGAGGAAAACTGGCAAAGCATGTTGATCGGAGGAATGATAGAAGAAACAATGATCGAGCAAGAGAGAGGTCTAGATCTCCTCGTCGAGCAGAGGAGAACAAGAAGAGAGACCATGAAGTTTATCCAGAAGACGACCCTGATCTTCCCAAGAGACCAAGGCAGCTAGAACGTGAGGTATTTTGAATACGCTTTGGGTCATTTGACTGTAATGTTATTATAGGTGGAGATGCAGTAGGATGAGACCTTACTGCAGAAAGAAAAGCTTATCTCTGTGAGGCTCAATCTTGCTCATACATTCAACGAATAAATTTAGCCGAAAAGGATCGCCCGAAAAAGGTAAACAAAGAGAAATTGGTCATTGGTTTCTCAAAGAACGACCTCGCTGGTGTTTTATATCCTCATGATGACCCATTGGTGATCAAAATGAGGATGAAGGAGGTAATGATTTCAAGAGTACTGGTCGACAATGGTAGCTCGACAGACATCATATTCTACTCGTGCTTCGATAGTTTAAATCTAAAGCTATCTCAACTGGAGACTTATCATAGACCCCTCCTCGATTTTGCTGGCGAGAAAGTATTTCCACTTGGGACGATCAAATTGGACATATTGATTGGTACGTGGCCTGCTTGTTGAACAGAAAGAATACGCTTCTTCGTGATGGATAAGAATGTTCAATCATCATACAATATCATCATGGGAAGAGTAGGATTGAAGATGTTCGAGGCTATACCATCTACGGTACATCAATGCCTGAAATTTCTAACAAATTTTTGAGTAGGAGTTGTGAAAGGTGATCAGAAAGTAGCTCACGAATGCTATTATTCATCCACCGAGAAAGAGGAACTGGAGGAGTCAAGGAAAAAGACTACTACCTATCAAGTGGATGAAGGTGCAGAAATTGAAACATTGGATCCTAGAGATGAGTCGCAACTTGTGAAAGGTCAAGTGGTGGAAGCTACTGAAAACATCATTCTGGACGACGAGCACCCTGAACGAACTACTCAAGTAGGTTCCTCGTTGGAAGCCTCACTAAAACAGGAATTGATAACTTTCCTAAGAAGCAGAAAGCAAAATTTTGCGTGGAGTCATGAGGATATGCCCGTGATAGATCCAAATTTCTTATGTCACGAACTCAATGTGAATAAGGAAATCAAGCCTGTGAAGGAGAGAAGAAGAGTATTCAGTACCAAAAAGAATCAAGCTATACAAGAGGAAGTCGTTAAGCTCCAGAAATCTTGTTTTATTGAAGATGTTGAATATCCAGACTGGTTAGCAAATGTGGTGATGGGAAAAAATAAGAACAACAAATGGAGGATGTGTGTAGACTTCATCAACCTCAACAAAGCATGCCCAAAGGATCACTTTTCGCTTCCCCGAATTGATCAACTAGTGGATGCTACCTCGGGGCATGAGCTGCTGAGCTTGATGGATGGTTATTCTGGTTACAATCAGATTAAAATGAAACCTGAAGACAGGGAGAGTACTTCTTTCTTACCCCTAGGGGGATTTATTGTTATAATGTTATGCCTTTTGGTTTGAAAAATGCAGGTGCAACATATCAGCGGCTGATGAACAAAGTATTTGCAGAAAAAATCAGTTTCAATATGGAAGTCTATATTGAAGATATGCTGACAAAGAGCAAGAAAGCTGCTGATCATCTAGTTGACTTAAGCTAGACCTTTGATCAACTAGATAAATATCAAATGAAGTTGAACCCGACGAAGTGCAGATTTGGAGTACGAGAAGGTATGTTTCTCGGGTACATTGTCAATCAGCGAGGCATTGAAGCGAACCCTAAAAAGATTAAAGCTCTGTTAGGGCTGCGAACCCCAATGATGAAGAAATAGGTGCAAAGTCTTACAGGACGAGTAACAGCACTCAACATATTTGTATCACGGGCAACTGATCAATGTATCCCATTATTCAAGACGCTTCGAAAGACTTTTGAGTGGAATGATGAATGTGAGAAAGCTTTCCAAGACTTTAAGAAATATTTGGGAGCACCTCCGCTGTTATCCAGGCCAGTGATGGGAGAAAAATTATACTTGAATCTGGCAGTGTCCGAGAATGTAGTCAGTTCAGCATTGGTAAGAGTGGAGAATGGAGTACAAAAACTAATCTACTATACAAGTAAGGCCTTCCGAGGAGCAGAGATCAAATATCTAAGGCTGGAAAAATTGGCACTAGCATTGATCGAGGCAAGTAGAAGAATGTATCCATACTTTCAAGCTCATACCATAGTACTATATACTGATATGCCATTGAGGCAAGCCCTTCATAAACCAGAAAAGTCAGGAAGATTGATGTGCTCGGCAATAGAACTTGGTGAATATGATATAGTCTATGAACCCAGATCATCGCTAAAAGGTCAAGCGGTAGCAGATTTTATAGCAGAGTTCACCTATCCTGATACCCCGGAGGAATAAAAGTTTCTCTCTGATCAACCTGTGGATGTTACAGGATCATCAATTGCAAGCCCAGACCAACTTAGATTGGTAAAAGGGCAAGTAGATATTACAGGATCATCAAATTCAAGCCTAGACCAGCTCAGGTTGGTAAAAGGGAAAGAAAATATGATCGACGAACAGCAAGAAAAATCAAGAGATGGTGAAAGGAAGCAACAAATTTTCCACCAAGGAACTCTATCAGATCAGAAATTTGAAGATGAGTTATCTATATGGAATATGTATGTGGATGGTTCATCTTGCACCACAGGATGTGGCGCAGGGATAGTTTTGAGCAGTACGGATGAGGTCGACATGGAATACACCCTACGTTTCCAATTCAAAGCTTCGAATAATGAGGCTGAATATGAAGCCATGATTGCAGGTTTTAGTTTGGCAAAAACCATAGGGGCGGAACAAGTTATTATCTTCAGTGATTCGCAACTGGTCATAAATCAAATGATGGGAGTATATGCAGCCAAAGGAGAATTAATGATCAGATATCATGAAAAGGCAAAGGAACTGGTGTCAGAATTTGCTGCTATACAGCTGGTCAGAATACCAAGAATGGAGAATGCGAGAGCAGACGCCCTAGTTCGATTAGCATCAGCTACTCGTACCGAGCTACGAAGAATAATCCTAATTGAAGTTTTAGCTGGTCGGAGTATAGATGAAGATCTGACGATGAACTTTATTACCCTCTATTTAGGATCATCATGGATGGATCCCATCAGGGCATATATTGAGAAAGGGGAATTACCAATTGAAAAACTTGCAGCCAAGAAACTGAAGTTTAAGGCTGCTCGTTATGTACTGACCAACGGTATTCTATACATACGTGGAATTATAGCAGGTTTGCAGAGATGTGTGCATCCCACCGAGGTGAAAGATTTAATTGAAGAGGTCCATAAAGGGTCCTGTGGAGCCCACGTAGCAGGTCGGACTATTTTGCAAAGGGTGATGATGCAAGGATACTACTGGCCAACGATGAGGGCTGATTGTATAGCCTACGCTAAGAAATGTGACAAGTGTCAGCGTTTCTCTTCCATTCGAAGAACTCCCCAAGCATTATTGACACCCATTACTTCCCCTTGGTCATTTGCCATATGGGGAATAGATTTGGTCGGGCCACTGCCGACGACCAGGGGAAGATTTAAGTATATCATGGTCACTGTGGATTATTTTACTAAATGGGTTGAAGCTGGGCCTCTCATTGATATGACGTATGACAAGGTGTACCAATTTATTTGGAAAAACATCATCTGTCGATATGGTCTTCCTCATGCCTTCATCACAGACCATGGAACACAATTTTACAACGAGGAGTTCGCTGCCTATTGTCATCAGTCAAATATTTTGAAGATCCACTCAGCACCAGGCCATCCTCAAAGAAATGGACAAACTGAAGTAACAAACAGAACGCTGGTGAATAGCTTGAAGAAAAGACGGGATGATGCGAAAGCAAATTGGATCAACGAGCTACAATCAGTACTATGGGCTTACCGAACTACTCCCCGAGTAGCAACATGGGAATCTCCATATATGCTAGCATTTGGAAGTGAAGCTGTTATACCCGCCGAATTGGGTCTCCCAACACACAGAATACTAAATTTCAATTCCCCTGTCAGCGATTTAATGAGAAGGTTAGACTTGGACATTCTCGAGGAGGTTAGGGAAGAAGTAACCATTAGAAATGCTGCTTATCAGCAGCGAACAACTTTATTTTACAATAAGAGAGTGAAGAAGTGTGACTTGAAAGAAGGAGACTATGTGCTAAAGAAGGTGATTCAAAAGCACAACAAACCGGAAGCAAACTGGCATGGACCCTACCGAGTTAAAGAAGTTGTTCGACCAGGGACATACAGAATATAAACTTTAGAGGGGGAGGAGTTTAAGAATGCATGAAATGCAGAACACTTGCGCAAATATTATCAGTAATGTAAACTCTCATGTAATGCAGTTTCATCAGTATGAATAAAGTGACAACGTTCTTTCCAGTTCTTTCCTTTTGTTGGAAATTTTTTGGCAAAACTCGAACTACTCAAATCTATTCTCAAAAACGCCAACTAAGGTTGGTCGGGAAACCCGAAAACGCCAACTAAGGTTGGTCGGGAAACAAATGTATTCCTAAAAATGCCAACTTATGTTGGTTAGGAAGTAAATGTATTCCTACGAGAAGTAAAACTATTCCTAAAAATGCCAACTTATGTTGGTTAGGAAATGTATTCCTAAAAATGCCAATTTATGTTGGTTAGGATGTAAATGTATTCCTACGGGAAGTAAAACTATTCCTAAAAATGCCAACTTATGTTGGTTAGGAAATGTATTCCTAAAAATGCCAACTTATGTTGGTTAGGAAGTAAATGTATTCCTACGGGAAGTAAAACTATTCCTAAAAATGCCAACTTATGTTGGTTAGGAAATGTATTCCTAAAAATGACAACTTATGTTGGTTAGGAAGTAAATGTATTCCTACGGGAAGTAAAACTATTCCTAAAAATGCCAACTTATGTTGGTTAGGAAATGTATTCCTAAAAATGTCAACTTATGTTGGTTAGGAAGTAAATGTATTCCTACGGGAAGTAAAACTATTACTAAAAATGCCAACTTATGTTGGTTAGGAAGTAAATGTATTCCTAAAAATGCCAACTAAGGTTGGTCAGGAAGTAAATATATTCTCAAAAAGGCAACTAAGGTTGGTCGGGAGGTACAACTATTCCAAAAAGGGCCAAAGTTTCTCGTTAAGAAAAAATCCACTAACTGTAGTTGGTCGAAAAGGAAAATTTACCGACCTTAATTGGTCGAAAACAGTTCATGAATACGAGAAAGTGATCGAGCAAAATTTTTTATACTCGTAACTTTTTAAATTACTACTAAGTTGGTCGAGAAACAAAACATCATTTTTTGTCAAATGATTACCACAAATTCAAACTAGTCGACGATAAGTTGATCAACAAATAACACAATATTGTTATCCTTTTAACAGATACACATGCACAGATGTAAAGTGTTACAAGACAATGGCACTCAAGATTTGCAAATAAAATTATTTCATTAAATGTAGAACAAAATACATCAGGAATGAAATACAAATTTATTACATAAATATTCCTATTCTATTGGTTTCTTCCCCTCTGCTTTTGAAACAGGTTCCTCGCCAGCAGATGGATCATTTAATGTAAGAGGGGAATTTATGAAGTTAATATCTTCAAGCATCCTGATATTCATCACAGATGGTTGATCTAGGAGGTGCTCGGGATGAGATATCTCGACATTGGAATGGAGATTGTAATCGCCGAGGTATATGGAAATCAGACATCGAGGGATGGCTCGAGCAGGGATCCAACTCATATCAAGCTTGAATGGTGGTACTGGTAGGTCGAGCAGCCCAGGATTATGGTAATCTGCCAGGTAATGACCTTGTTCTAGTTTCAGCACACCTAAGGCATTCAACCATCCCTGTTTGTAGCCCTCATTATTTGCATTTTGGATACGATCGTCCAAGTGGTAGAGAGCCTCGTTGTAGCCAGCCATCCAGAACTCCCTGGGCTGCTTGTGGAATTGGTATGTCAATCTTTACAGTTGCTCATGGAGATTTTTTATGAAGAGTTCTTTATTCTACATGATAGATTTCTGCGCAAAAAGCTGCTCTTCCAGACCCCTAATCTTCTTAGACATCTCAGCCAATGCCTGGTTCTTCGCCATCAGTTGGAAGGCCTGGTTCTCTAAAGCAGATTGATTCCTATATTCCTCGACAGGAATCTGAGCAACTCTTGCTCATCCACAAGAAGATGTGGAAGGGCCAGCTCTTTTCAAGGTTTCCAACTCATCCCTCAGGTTGGCATTCTCGACCTCCCAAGAACGAGAATCCCTCGTCAGTCACTAGGATTAAAGCATTGGAGGTGGAAGCTGCAGACTTCAACTGAGACACCTCTCTTTGCATGTTATTATTTTCTTGCTCTAATAACTCAGCTATCTGTCTATTCTCTTCGACCTCAACCTTCAACATTCTCTCCCTCACATCATAAGCAACAAATCATTTATCATATCTCTTGTCGGAAATGATTTGCTGATACTTCTTCTCGTACCCCTCGTGCAAAAGGGCAGTGGATTCCTTATATTATTGCTGAAGTTCTTTAAGAGTTCCTTAGAGATCCTCAATCATATCATAATAAGCTACATTATTGGCCACTACACGATCAAGCAGACACTTCAAATATTGGAAGGCTTCAATTCCCTGTTCCGAAGCATCTAGGCCGAGGATGTCGACGATTTGTGCTGCACTCAGATCTGTGTGACCAGCCTTAAAATATTCATTACATTGCCGTAATAGCTTTGTATCATGAGAAAACAATAATTCCATCCTGGCCAGAAACTAGTAGAGTAAGAAAAATCAATAATCAATAAGAGTACCAACAGAGCATGAAGAGGAGAAACAACAGTATGCATAAACAAAAGTTCAAATTTTATTATATCATAAAGATCAGAGTTACATGTTCAGGGTTACATTTGACAAAAAAAAATAAAATATAGAGAAACCCGAACAACTCTACACCTTTTCCTTGTCTCCCAAAACTTTCTCGGGAGGCTGGGATGAGGAGGTAGGTTTCTCGGAGGGAACAGAGAGTTGCTCGGGGAGCACTGGCAGTTGCTCGGATGAAGTAACGAGTTGCTGAAGTTCCTCGTTAGTAGGATGGATGGCTGGGGGATGAGAAACTTGATCTCCCATCACCATAGAAGACTCCTCAGAGGCAGCTTCGTCCTCTTCTTCGTCTTTAGGAGTTGGAGGGGGGCCAGGGATGTGTCGTTGAAATAATTCAGAAGTTTCATCAACTTTCATTTCTTGTAAAGCAGCGACCCATCCATCTCTAAAGTATTTGAGGCTGCCATATTCGACTTGCGACATCATGGCAGCCAAGCCTTTGTTCCACCCTTTATCCCAGCCAGCGCTAAAAGATTTCTTCACAACCAACTTCCTCTTTGTCTTCTCCGAGGAAAGTTCTCGGAAAGAAGGTCATCAGCAGCTTTCAATTTACTCTCAACCTCCTCCTTCTGACGGCTTACTTCCCGAAGTTGACCCAACTCCTCTTCAACAGAATTGAGCTTATTTTCAAGCTCCTCGACATTTTTGATCTTCTCTTCGAGCTCTTTATTCTTCTCCTCCAGACTATTTATTTTTTTCTCCAACCCCTTGGAGACCTCAATAACCTGAGCTTTTTCCTTCTCGGTCAAAGCAAGCTTCTTCTCCCAAGTGGCCTTATCATCAGCATATTTCTGACGAGAATCTTTCAGAGACTGCGCCAAGCCCACCAAAGCTTCCTCTAAACCAGACGAGGAGCTTGAAGCTTTAATAGCTTCATCTTTCTTCAAAATTGTGTTAAAATAGCTCACCAACTGTGAAAAGAAAACGAAAGCAAATCAGTGCACAGATACGAAAAGGAAAGAATGAAAATTTAAGACTATAGGACTTACAGAAGTAATGTGGCGAGCTGCCAATCTGGTAACCGTGTCCCGAGAAAGGTTTTCTTCAATACCTTGGATCTCGGGAATGATCCAAGTCTTCACCGAGCCCATGGCAGAGCTCGGGGGAACAAAAGTAGGAATACCAGTTCCAGTAGTTAGGGGCTGCAAGATGGTTTCATCCAAATTGACCGAGGAGCTCTTCATCAGCTTCCTCGGGGGAACGGGAATAGTTTTGATGAAGGAGGAACTCTTGGTCGGTGATATAACAATCACTGATTTTGGAGCATCAGTCTTGCTCGGGGCCACTGGGGGCTTATCGGCAACCTTCACAAGAGCAGCCGGAGGGACTGCATCAATTTTCTTTGTCCCTTCTGGGACATCACGTTTACTTCTTGTAATACCCCGTATTTTTATGCTATATTAATTTGGGGATTTATTAAATTTAGTGTGAGTAAATTATTTAATAAAAATCCAGAAATTTATTATGTTATAATTATTAACGTGACGAGAGTTAGTAATTATGGGAAATTTGTTGAATATTACTAATGAGCAAAGTAATATATTATATTGGTTATATTGAATGTCATAAGAGAATAAAATGACAAATTTGGAAATTTGAGTCGGGACGCGCCCGTGTCGCGTCATGACTAAATATTGATAAATAAAAAGTATATTTTATAAGTTTCCCGTATGGTCGTTTTGAGTGCACCAACACGTTCGGAAGGGTCCAGATAGTCCGAAAAGTGTACCCGGGGGTGTAGTTTCGGTCTCGGGGCGTTTTTAGGCCTAATTAGTAACCCGGGAGGGCATTTTGGTCATTTTACATTTTTGGGGAATTAAACCCACGAAAATTAGAGGGGCTATATCTGATATTGAGGTTGTCACCTAGGGTTAGAAATTACCAAAACCTAGAACGGCCATTGGAGAAGAGAGGAGAGAGCTATCAAGCAATTTCAAGGCCCAAAACTCAACGGTTTGCGCCGCCAGCACAACCAATGCGTAGATCGCAAGACGAGGAACGCAACCATACCAAAATCAAACGTAAATCAGAATACCAAAAATCCCAGGCAAGTGTTTATCTTGCTATTTTCATTGTTGAAATTTCCATATTAGTTTAGGAATGATTAGGGATGAAATATATGGAAGAAAACCCAAATTTTGATAGGAATTTGCATGTAGTAAAGACTTAAACCTTATTCTGGAAGTCTCTTGTGATGTAGAAAGATAACCCACAAAATTTTGTTGTAATTAAGAAAGGAATTCTGGGGTAAAACAGATTAGAACCATGATATAGAGATTTTAGGGTTCTTGAAGTTGTGTATGAATTTTGGGTTGATAATCCATGTTTAAATGATAAAAATACACATGCCTTACGTTGGAAACATCTGGTATATTGATATAATGTTAGTAGTAGAATTTTTGGGACGTTTGGGTTTGGAAAATATGGATTTGGATGAAGAAAAGTGGCAGAACCCGTAACTGCAATTCTGCAGAAATCGAAATACCTGCTTGATCGATCGATCGAGCCTAGAGCTTCGATCGATCGAACCCCAAACCTCGATCGATCGACCCCTCCTGGCAGACTCCTATTTCCCCTATTAAATGAGTTAAATTTAATTTATCATGAAATAATTCTTGGGCATCCTTAATATAATGTTTTGGGAGATAGGGGAGACCAGTAGGTTATACGAATGAATTTTGGAGATACTTAATGTGGACTAAGAATTTCATTTTGGGATAATTACTTATAAATCGATTAATTTATGTATTGAAGGGTAAGGTGCGTAAGAGAGTTACGTTGGAACATAATAAGGACACCTACTGAATTTTATACATGTGAGGATATAGTTCACGAGTGTCGCGAAATGAGTTAGAGAAACCCTTCGAGTTAAGGTTAGTGACGAACCCTTATAAGAATACTTAATGTAAGGATAAATATTGTAATTATGGGTGATGAGAGAAACCTATATTGATATAATAATAAGTGGTATATTTATATGGTTGTGTATGCATATATTATATACGTGTGAAAAACGTACCCGCGCTACTTGCTATCCCCGAGGTTACCGCGCTGGGACAGTCTTATCTCGATGGGACCTTTATGGGGGATATTGACTTGTACCCTAGAAGATAGATATTCTTAGTACAGGCTATTGGACCGATAGTTCAGACGGTCCTAAGAGACGTGAGGGTATGTACTGACCTCTTAGAGACTTGGAATCTATGCTTCGACTCAATCTTGTTTGTGTATATATGTTGATACAGTTCGAGAGTGATTCCGAACTTGTATATCCCTTAGTGTGAGCGATGCGGGGATTGGATAGCAGATTATGCCTGCACCATAGTTTGTATGTTGGTGCCGTTAGAATGTATATATTATACGAGTGCTTAATATATATATCTCAAATTTGGGAAATTTAAACTGTTGCTGTGATATGGTAAGTGAGAAATAATTTTGGACTATAAATCAGAAATACTTGTTTGAAAAGTATAATATGACACAGGGAAGCTTTATAAATTAATGAAGCTAAAACGGGAGTTGTGCTACTAATTGGAAGTATCTTTTTAAACAATGGTATTATTTGGTTTTGAAATCTTTTGTGTAATTTGAGATAAAGTAAATTGTTGGGAAGGTTAGTGTGATTAATTGATAGGATAAACCGTTGGGAATGTTAGTGCGATAGGTGTACACATTAGAAGAGAGGTGAGAATTTCTTAAGAGAGTTTCGTACTAATATGTTGTTGCATTGGCCTATATCAATTTAAATACTTGCTAAACGAATTTTAAATCATACACACTATCGGGCTCTGACCCGTTTCTTTTTCTCTCTCTCTCTCTCTCTTGTATATATATGTATGTATTACAGGTGCCCAGCCACAGAGGAGTCTTGCTTAGGATCTCTTGGAAGCTTAGGTGGGAGTTGCAGGTCTCTTGATTAGACGACTTCGTTCATTTGGATCCACTCTTAGTACATTCATCTAGTTGGGCATGTGTAGCTCTTTCCATTATTTCGTTGTTATTGGACATTTGTATTTCAGTTATTTCCAGTATTGTTACTATGGGATTTATTCAGTTTGGATGTGTGACTTTAGATTTCGTATGTTGACATTCGATTGACGAATGTATTAAATTAATTGGACTATTTTGTAGAATTTAAATGTGGTGTGATTCTTACTTATTGAATGTGGTTAAATAAAATAAATAAATAATTTTTCTTTAAATAAAATTTGGAAAGTTATGTATGAAAATGGTTTTGACACTTAGCTTAATTATTTAGGGTGTTAAATTGGAAAATTTATTTTGATCGAAAGTGATGCTGAGAATGAACCAACTGTTTACCTTGATTTAATTTAATAAAGGAGTGATCGCCCGGTATTTAATTAGGCGGGGTGTCACAGGTGGTATCAGAGCATCAGGTTCTAGTGTCCTTTAGGATCTGTGCGGCTTATTATGCTTTCAGCGTTGCTTTCTTTGATGTAGATCCCTAATGCTAGGAATGTCGGGTTTATCTCTATACATTGGGAATTCGTACTTCTGCGATTTGTTTATTTGAATGATGAACTCATCCAAATTTACTTAAATTTTGAGATGGAACGTCAAGAAGAACTAGCTAAGACGGTTAAGGGAGTCAACGAGCAAGATCGACTCACATCTCAGGTATCCCAGGGAGAATATCAACCGCCGAGTTAGCAGGTATCGTGGCACAAGCAGTTACCACTGCAGTTCTACAATACCAAGAATGCAGCCTACAACTTAAAGGAGGCAAAAGACCTAGAGAGGTTAACCAAATGCATGTGACTAACGTTGAGAATTGTGCGAAGGCACCGAATCTGCGTCAACAAAACAATCAAGATCGAGTCAGTTCCATAAGTAACGAGATTTATGTACAGGGACAAAAGTGTCAGGGCCAATGAAGCCAGGTTCATAATGAAATCACCAAGAGGTGTTTTGGTTGTGGAATGGACGATCACAAACGTAAATCTTGTCTGAATCAGACTGGGGATAGACTACAATCTGACTAGCGAATTTTTTTGAAACTCTGCTATAAATGTGTACAACCGGGTCACAAGTGGATGGATTGTCCTCGCCTTGACATAGCTTTTCCGTAGATTTCCCCTTAAGGCCAGCAAGACTAGGGAAAAAGCGAGACTAGTCAATACTGTAATGAAGTGAAGCAGTTTCGAGGGAGGTGCTTCCAATGTGGCAGGAATGGCCATAGGCGTCAGGATTGCCCAGAGAAGAATAGGGCCCCACGACAGGAATGTGCTAACAATAAACCCCAGAAGCCAGCTCCACCACCCTTTCCAACAACCTCAGTTCAGCAGAGAAAGATACAGGGCGGACGTGTCTATAACTTCCCACAGGCAGTAGCTCCGCAGGCACCACCCGCGATTGAGGGTATGTTTTTCTATCCATGTTACTATGAGTCGAGTCTTGTTTGATACTGGGGTAACGCACTATTTTATAGCTACCTATTTAGTGAAAGCCTTAGGGCTATTAGCCACAGCAGAGAGCACTGTGTCATGTGTAGACTCACCACTGGGGAGTGGGTCGCTTATTTTCTTTATATGCCGGGGAGTGGGGGTAGAGATGGGTAGCTTGGTATTACCTGTAGACATGTTAGTCTTAGATATTCATGAGCATGATGTTATTATCAGTATGGATTGGCTCGCAGCTAATAGAGACATGATTGATTGCTTCGGTAGGAGCATTGTTTTTTCCATTCCGGGGTAAGAGATGTTTGTAGTGGCGATGCCTCGCCCAGAGGGAGGTTCGACCGCTCATTTGTATTACATAGAGGAGGATACCTCTAAGGAGGTTGTGATTCCCTTAGATTCGATCCCAGTTGTCAGGGAGTATTCCGATGTGTTTCAGGAGATACCAGGCCTACCCCCAGTCGAGAGATAGACTTTGTCATAGATTTATTGCCAGATACGAGACCTATAGCACGCGCACCATACCGTATGGCTCCAGCAGAGATACGAGAGCTACGAGATCAGATAGAGCAGTTGTTAGTTCAGGGCTTCATTCGTAGGAGTACCTCACCTTGGGGTGATCCAGTCTTATTTGTGAAGAAGATAGATGGTTCACGGAGATTGTGTGTGGACTACCGGGAGCTGAAAAAGGTCACGATACGAAATAAGTATCCGTTGCCTCGAATCGATGATCTGTTCGACCAGTTGAGGGGAGAAACTTTCTTTTCGAAGATAGATTTGAGTTCGGGGTACCATCAATTACGTATTAGAGAGAAGGATGTTTCAAAGACTGCCTTCTTGACGAGATATGGGTCCTATGAGTTCAGGGTGATGCCGTTCGGACTCACAAATGCTCCAGCCGTTTTCATGGACTTAATGAACCGAGTATTCAGAGAGTTCTTGGATCAGTTTGTCATCGTCTTCATAGATGACATCTTGATATATTCACACTCCGAGGAGGAGCATGCCGAGAACTTGAGGCAGGTTCTTCAGACTCTACGAGAGCATCAGTTGTATGCTAAGTACGAGAAGTGTGGATTCTGGTTGCGAGAGTTACAGTTCTTGGGGCATGTTGTTTCTGAGCAGGGCATAGCAGTTGACCCGAGTAAAGTATCAGCGGTGAGGGAGTGAGGACAGCCCACGACACCGACGGAAGTGTGTAGTATCTTGGGGTTAGCCGGATACTACAGGATATTCATTCGGGGATTCTCCAAAATAGCGGGTCCATTGACCAATCTGACTAGAAAGGGGGTACCATATGTTTGGGATGACGCTTGTCAGTTGGCTTTCGACGAGCTGAAAGACAAGTTTACCTCAACGCCAGTCCTTGCTTTACCAAAGCCGGGTGCAGAGTACCTGGTTTACACCGATGCCTCTTCACGGGGACTTGGGGGAGTACTTCAGTAAGAAGAGAAGGCTATAGCTTTTGCCTCCCGCAAGCTTAAGCCGCATGAGAATAATTACCCCACCCACGACCTGGAGTTAGCAGCGGTCGTCTTTGCATTGAGGATAGGGAGGCACTATTTGTTGTGAGAGAAATTCCGTTTGTTCACAGACCACAAGTCGTTGCAGTACCTGTTCACTCAGCGAGAGATGAATATGCGTCAGGGCAGATGGATAGAGTTTGTGAAGGACTACCAGTTCGATATACAGTATCATCCGGGAAAGGCCAACGTAGTTGCTGATGCGTTGAGTCGTAGACCGGTAGACGAAGTAGAAGGCGTCTGGAAAGCAAAGTTGAAGGAGTTGGGTCACCAGGACGCAGTAGCACGTTCTTTCATATCCGTGATGTCAGTCACACCCGAGATTGTTATGCGGGTGATACAGGCACAGACCACATACCCGTTTTGCCAAGAGCAGATTGTACGACTTCTAGCCGAGGGTGATGAGTCATATTCTGTTAGTTCTGATGGATGTTTGAGGTTTAATGGGAGATTGGTGGTTCCAGAAGGAGCATAATTACGTCATGCAGTGATGACCTAGTCTCACGGGTCCCGATTTGCAGTACATCCTGGAGGAGATAAGATGTACCAGGATATGAGGAGGCCATACTGGTGGAGTGGGATCAAGAAGGACATTGCTGAGTTCGTGTCCAAGTGTTCTACCTACCAGCTGGTGAAGGTGGACCATCAGAAACCGTCAGGATTGCTTCAACCATTGGAAGGACCCGCGTGGAAGTGGGAGAGTATTTCCATGGATTTTATTACAGGGTTGCCTACATCACAGCGGGGCCACGATTCTATCTGGGTGATAGTAGACCGTTTGACCAAGGTGGATCATTTTCTGCCGGTGCAAATAGACTATACTACGGGTCAGTATGCTCAGTTGTTCATTGCTGAGGTTGTCAGATTACATGGGGTGCCCCTGAATATTGTGTCAGATAGAGACAAGATTTTTATGTCATGTTTTTGGGAAAGGTTTCAGGAGGCTATGGGTACTGAGTTGAGGCTGAGTTCAGCTTATCACCCACAGACAAATGGACAGACAGAGCGTACTAATCAAATGTTAGAGGATATGCTACGCATGTGTGTTCTAGATTTTGGAGGAGGTTTGGATCCACATCTTCCGCTAGTAGAGTTTGCTTATAATAACTCTTATCAGTTTATGATTGGTATGGCTCCATTTGAGGCTTTGTATAGAAGGCCTTGTCGTTCCCCAGCTTGTTGGCTCGAGGTGGGGGATAACAAGTTGCTAGGACCAGAGGTGATTCAGGAGACCTCCGCGAGGATTGAAATGATCAGGAGTCGCATTCGGGTAGCCCAGGACAGGCAGAAGAGCTACGCCGATGCGAAACGATTCTTCCGAAAGTTTAGTGTTGGGGACCAGGTGTTATTGCGTGTACCTCCTATGAAGGGAGTGATGAGGTTCGGGAAGAAGGGGAAATTGGCTCAGAGGTACGTGGGACTATTTCCCATAATCGAGAGGATTGGGCCGGTGGCATACAGATTGGGACTGCAAGAACATTTGCATCGCAATCACGATGTATTTCACTTCTCGTCATTGAGACGGTACCTTCGGGATGATATGGCCCATACTCACATTGCGATGGATGAGATAGACTTACATCCTGACAGCTCTTACGAGGAGAGACCGGTGGCTATCCTAGACTATAGTGAGAGGAGATTGAGGTCGAAGATAGTTCCACTTGTGCGGGTCCAGTGGGAGCATCATAGTGTGGAGAAATCCACTTGGGAGAGCGAGGAAGATATGCGCGAGAGATATCCAAATTTGTTCTTACCATGTATACCTTATTTTCCGAATTTCGGGACGAAATTCCGTTATTAGGGGGGAAGTATGTAATATCCCGTATTTTATGCTATATTAATTTGGGGATTTATTAAATTTAATGTGAGTAAATTATTTAATAAAAATCCGGAAATTTATTATGTTATAATTATTAACGTGACTAGATTTAGTAATTATGGGAAATTTGTTGAATATTACTAATGAGCAAAGTAATATATTATATTGGTTATATTGAATGTCACGAGAGAATAAAATGACAATTTTGGAAATTTGAGTCGGGACGCGCCCGTGTCGCGTCCGGACTAAATATTGATAAATAAAAAGTGTATATTTTATAAGTTCCCTGTATGGTCGTTTTGAGTGCGCCAACGCGTGTGGAAGGGTCGAGATAGTCAGAAAAGTGTACCTGGGGTGTAGTTTGGGTCTCGGGGCGTTTTTAGGCCTAAATAGAAACCTGGGAGGGCATTTTGGTCATTTTACATTTTTGGGGAATTAAACCCACGAAAATTAGAGGGGCTATATCTGATATTGAGGTTGTCACCTAGGGTTAGAATTACCAAAACCTAGAACGTCCATTGGAGAAGATAGGAGAGAGCTCTCAAGCAATTTCAAGGCCCAAAACTCAACGGTTTGCGCCGCCGCCACCACTAACTCGTAGATCGCGAGACGAGGAACACAACCATACCAAAATCAACCGTAAATCAGAATACCAAAAATCCCAGGCAAGTGTTTATCTTGCTATTTTCGTTGGTGCAATTTCTATATTAGTTTAGGAATGATTAGGGATGAAATATATGGAAGAAAACCCAAATTTTGACAGGAATTTGCATGTAGTAAAGACTTAAACCTTATTCTGGAAGTCTCTTGTGATGTAGAAAGATAACCCACGAAATTCTGTTGTAATTAAGGAAGGAATTCTGGGGTAAAAAAGATTAGAACCATGATTTGGAGATTTTAGGGTTTTTGAAGTTGTGTATGAATTTTGGGTTGATAATCCATGTTTAAATGATAGAAATACACATGCCTTACGTTGGAAACATCTGGTATATTGATATAATGTTAATAGTAGAATTTTTGGGACGTTTGGGTTAGGAAAATATGGATTTGGATGAAGAAAAGTGGTAGAACCCGTAACTGCAATTCTGCAAAAATCGAAATACCTTCTTGATCGATCGATCGAGCCTAGAGCTTCGATCGATCGAAGGTTCGATCGATCGAGCCCCAAACCTCGATCGATCGACCCCTCCTGGAAGACTCCTATTTCCCCTATTAAATGAATTAAATTTAATTTATCATGAAATAATTCTTGGGCATCCTTAATATAATGTTTTGGGAGATAGGGGAGACCAGTAGGTTATACGAATGAATTTTGGAGATACTTAATGTGGACTAAGAATTTCATTTTGGGATAATTACTTATAAATCGATTAATTTATGTATTGAAGGGTAAGGTGCGTAAGAGAGTTACGTTGGAACATAATAAGGACACCTACTAAATTTTATACATGTGAGGATATAGTTCACGAGTGTCGCGAAATGAGTTGGAGAAACCCTTCGAGTTAAGGTTAGTGACGAACCCTTATAAGAATACTTAAAAAGGATAAATATTGTAATTATGGGTGATGAGAGAAACCTATATTGATATAATAATAAATGGTATATTTATATGGTTGTGTATACATATATTATATACGTGTGAAAAACGTACCCGCGCTACTTACTATCCCTGAGGTTACCGCGCTGGGACAGTCTTTTCTCGATGGGACCTTTATGGGGGATATTGACTTGTACCCTAGAAGATAGATATTCTTAGTACAGGCTATCGGACCGATAGTTCAGACGGTCCTAAGAGACGTGAGGGTATGTACTGACCTCTTAGAGACTTGGAATCTATGCTTCGCCTCAATCTTGTTTGTGTATATATGTTGATACAGTTCGAGAGTGATTCCGAACTTGTATATCCCTTAGTGTGAGAGATGCGGGTATTGGATAGAAGAGTATGCCTGCACCATAGTTTGTATGTTGGTGCCGTTAGAATGTATATATTATTCGAGTTCTTAATATATATATCTGAAATTTGGGAAATTTAAACTGTTGCTGTGATATGGTAAGTGAGAAATAATTCTGGACTATAAATCGGAAACACTTGTTTGAAAAGTATAATATGACACAGGGAAGCTTTATAAATTAATGAAGCTAAAACGAGAGTTGTGCTACTACTTTGAAGTATCTTTTTAAATAATGGTATTATTTGGTTTTGAAATCTTTTGAGTAATTTGAGATAAACTAAATTGTTGGGAAGGTTAGTGTGATAAAATGATAGGATAAACCGTTAGGAATGTTAGTGCGATAGGTGTGCACATTAGAAGAAAGGTGAGAATTTCTCAAGAGAGTGTCGTACTAATATGTTGTTGCATTGGCCTGTATTAATTTAAATACTTGCTAAATGAATTTTAAATCATACACACTATCGGGCTCTGACCTGTTTCTTTTTCTCTCTCTCTCTCTCTCTTGTATATATATGTATGTATTACCGGTGCCCAGCCACAGGGGCGTCTTGCTTAGGATCTCTTGGAAGATTAGGTGGGAGTTGCAGGTCTCTTGATTAGACGACTTCGTTCATTCGGATCCACTCTTAGTACTTTCATCTAGTTGGGCATGTGTAGCTCTTTCCATTATTCCGTTGTTATTGGACATTTGTATTTCAGTTATTTCCAGTATTGTTACTATGGGATTTATTCAGTTTGGATGTGTGACTTTAGATTTCGTATGTTGACATTCGATTGACAAATGTATTAAATTAATTGGACTATGTTGCAGAATTTAAATGTGGTGTGATTCTTACTTATTGAATGTGGTTAAATAAAATAAATAAATAATTTTTCTTTAAATAAAATTTGGAAAGTTATGTATGAAAATGGTTTTGACACTTAGCTTAATTATTTAGGGTGTTAAATTGGAAAATTTATTTTGATCGATAGTGATGCTGAGAATGAACCAACTATTTACCTTGATTTAATTGAATAAAGGAGTGATCGCCCGGTATTTAATTAGGCGGGGTGTCACACTTCCTTTTGCCTCTCCAGCACCAGAGGCAGGTTTCTCAAAAAGGGTGGGAGGTCTTCTTTTCTTCATCCTTTCACTCAAAGGAATATGTGATTCAGGCGAAGAACTTGTAGAGGCTGGTATTGTTTCTCCATCGCTTATCACCAGACGAGCAGTGAAAGAGGAGGTGTAACTCTTGTACTACAGCAAATATGAAGCGGACCTAATGTGCTCGTCGGCAACAGTTTGATGCAAACTCCAGATAAGTTTTAAATGCCTTATATTAACGTCTGCCTCTTTTGGGGATTTTATTTTACTGTCAACTGCAAAAAAACAAACATTAAAATATCAGTGACACATTTTATCAAACATAATGGAAGCATAATTTCAAAATAAATAAAATGAAATAAAAATAACCTATCACATTGCCATACGGAGGGCATCTAGGAGCTTGATACACTTCATCTCCAGATAAAGGAGAATGTTGAAAAAAATTTATAACAACCCCGTGCTCAAAATAGTCCCTATTGGCATCCGGGAGATTGACCACTAAATCCCTATTTAAAAATCTAGTTTTAAAATAAAAAGTATTATCACCAACAACCCATTTATAACAAAACATGATTTCTGGAATTCCTATGCGAGTTCCATGAATTTGATTTAGTCTATGAACCCCATTAACTATTCTCCATGTATTGGGGGCTATTCTTGCAGGAACAACATCAAAATATTGACAGAATTCCAGACATAAAGGATTTGGAGGAAAAGAAAAGCCACATTCAGCAATAAAGAGACTGGGGAACCAATGTCCCTCAGCCAAACGGAAATAATCAGAAGGTTCAGAAAGTTCCTCCAGAACAACCCATGAAGGAATAGAAAAATCAGAACGAAATTTATCAAGAGATTCAATAAGGTGAACCATGATGAATAAAGGAAATGAAGAAGAAGGAAGAAGATCTTACAAAAAAAGAGTGGATCTGTTGACAACGAACGATGAAAAGGATGAACGCACAAGAGAGTAAGACAATGGAAAACTCGAAGAGATAAATTTGAAAAAGTAGAAGATGATGAGATTTTCTGCAACGTTTAAATACCCTGCCCTAGGAAAAGGAAAAAGTAATGATTACAAAAAGAGACAGTTACGTTACCGGCAGCTAAACGGACAAAAGGGGATCGGGAATCGAAGCTATTAGATAAATCCCATGAAGGCCGATTCTACGAATTTGGAAGGAGAAATAAATTCAAAAGAAAATACTCCTAAATTTCAGGATGACCATTTAAAACCGCCATATATCGAGAAAGAATGTTCCACACTCCTCAAATTTCGAACTATAAAACATTGGGGGCTTCTGTTGATACCAAATTTAGTCTGTTGACATGGCTCAATTGGGTGAAGACACGTGACAATCTACATGGAAACGATAAACACTTACGAACAACACCTCAACTCTGAGGAAGCATACTACAATGAGGAACTCTGCTTCCCCGATCAACTTAGACGCACCGACCTACAAGAACTCTCCGAGGAACTTTTGAGTACCGAAGAGCTTTGAGCACCGAGGAACTTTTGAGTACCAAGGAACTTAGGTGGTCCGAGCTGCACCTCGAACAAAGCATTAATAGCAGGATAACCCAACAGTTTGACTGCGCATTAAATGCTTATTATCATACAGATGTATACGCTTAAGGGGCATTTAATATATTACCCTTTCACATTACAGCCTTAGGGCTCTAAATACATGGTATTATCCTCATTGTAAAGGGACCGGAATTTCTTGAGAAAACTTGTAATCGAGAATTCCCAAACAGTCAGCAATAACAAAAATAGTGGACGTAGGACATTCTTATAAGGCTGAACCACTTTAAAAGTTCTTTGTCTCATTTTATTTATCTGTGATTAAATAATTAGATATAATCTAATTTTTTACATCAACAGTGATTATATCAAACCGGGCCCTGACCCGTTTATATCTCTTTGTTTTGCATGAACCTTGTATATGACCAGGTGCTCCACCGCAAGGACGCCCACATTGACTTTTCCATCCCAGTGTCGTGGAGCTGTAACACCTTGTGGATGTTATGGGATATTTGGATATAGACACTTCCATCTTTTATATTCTAGTTATGATCGGTTACACGTTCGGGCATGTTGCCCCTATTTTGTACTTGTATTATATTATGTGATATTGTACTATAATACTCGGTGTAACTCAAATTGTATATGTCTGTTAACCGATAGCTTATTCGGTTATTTTATTGAATACGGTTGCTGATTCATTTCTACCCTTACGTTTATCCACTTCCTTTTCAATTGGATTGTTTAAATATTTTTCATTAACTAACAAAATAAAATTTTTGACAATCCATTTTTCTAAAATATTGGGTGGTCATCTCGTATACTTATTATATTGTTGAGATGCTAAGAATGGTCCATCTATGATTCCTATTATTATTGGAGAATCGGGCTGGCCACCTATTATTTTAATAAAAGGGGTGTCACAGATAGTATCAGAGCATCAGGTTCTAGAGTCTTTAGGATCTATGCGGACTTGTCACGTTCTACCATAGCGTTCTTTGATATAGAGCCTAAATGTTAGGACTATTTTGTGTACCTATACTTGCGATCTTCTAAAAAATAAATTGTTCTAATATTATTCTAATTCAGTTGTTTCTTCGTCACAGATGCCGACCAAGAGAGGTCGCCCTGCGAGAAGAAATAGAGTTGCAGAATATGAGGTAGGTCCTCCACTGCCACAACAAGGGACTATAAATGCCGCTGAAGTAGGAAATATTGTGGCCCAGGCAGTCAATGCTACGATGACTGCCATTATTCAGCAATTTAACCAAGCCCAATAACCGAGGTTTCAGGAGGCACAAGCCCCCATGGGACCTTCTCCATGGGAAAGATTCAGAGAATATTTCTTAAAGGGTCATCCTTCGGAATTTTAGGGTGGTTCCGATGTGATAGTAGCTAATCAGTGGAAAAATGATATGCAACGCCATCTTCGCATGGTGGAATGCAGTGAGGAACGGAAGCAAATTATTGCTAATTTTAAGCTAGTTGGAGCAGCCTTAGATTGGTGTGAGTCAATAACCACGGCAGAGAAAATAGATACCATGACTATCACTGACTTTTGGGTCGTGTTTGACCGAAAACATTTCCCTCCGGTAGTCCAAAGGGAAATGAGGATAAAGCTTCAAGATGTAGTTCAAGGTGAGCGTTCGGTGGCAGAATACGGGGAAGAATTCACTCGTTTGGCCAGTTTTATGCCGGATGAGGTAACTCCGGAGGAAAGGAGAATGTCCAAGTTCATTGGAGGCTCACATTAGAGGATATAGAAACATTTGCTGGGTAATCCATCTTTACAAACTTTTGGGGATGTGATGAATGCCGCATTACTCCATTATTAAGAACATCGGTTGTATGTTCAAGGCAGTAAGAAAGCTTTAATTATGGGTTAAGAAAGTAAGCCAAGAGGCAATGGTGAAGGAGGAGGAGCGCTACCCTCATCCCAATTATCGGGAGGTAAGAAAAAATAAAGGGATGACCAACAAGGGGATTTGTCCAAAAGACAGAGTTTCAGTGGATCTAATTTCGGTAGTGGTGGTTTCAGGCATGGTGATGCCCCGCAACAGCAGCAGGCAGGTCGGGGTAACAATGGGGGTCGAGGCCAGCCGGACCAAGGTCTTGGGTAGTTCAGAAATAATAGGGTCCATAATCAGGAAAATATGATGGGTCGTTGCTTTCAGTGTGGGGAGTCGGGTCATTATAAGAAGTCGTGTCCATAGTTAATTGGAGGTCAGTTTCCTAGGGTTCCATAACATCAATAGGCACAGCTACCTCCACCAGTGCCTAATCCAGTTGTCCCTCTACAATAGGGACAACTACAGTATGGGTATGTCTACCACATACAGGATGCTATGATTCCTCCATCCCCACCAGCGCTGCCACCTATTGAGGGTAAGTTTCCCATTCATGGGCACATGGGTCATGTGTTGTTTGATACGGGTGCCACACACTCATTTATTTCTAGAAGTTTTGCTCAGTCTACAAAGCTAATTAAATATGCGAAAGTACTTTCACTAGTGTTGAATATTCTATGGGTGACGGTTCACTTATTTTCTTTGTTTGTAAAAGAATATAAATAAATCTTGGTAACTTCTGTTTTGAGGCCGATTTGGTCGTCCTTGATATGGTCGGGTATGATTTAATTTTAGGTATGGATTGGCTAGTGAAGTATCGTGCGATAGTAAATTCCTATGGAAAAGTATAGTATTTTCCATTCCGGGGAAAGAGATGTTTTTAGTGGCTATGCCTCGTTTAGAGGGAGGTTCTAACACTTATTTGTATTTTATTGCGGAGGAGACTTCTCCGGATGTAGTCATTTCCTTAGATTCGATTACGGTTGTTAGAGACTTTGAAGATGTCTTTTGAGAAATTCCGGGTTTACCTCCATGTAGGGAGATTGAGTTTGTAATTGATTTAGCACCGGGAACACGATCGATTGCTAGAGCTCCATATCGTATGGCTCCTGTTGAAATGAAGAAGTTAAGAGATCAGATTTAGAAGTTACTAGAATAGGGTTTCATTAGGCGTAGTACGTCGTCATGGGGAGCTCCTGTATTGTTTGTGAAGAAAATAGCTGGTTCTCTCCGGTTGTGTGTTGATTACCGGGAGTTGAATAAAGTTACCATTAGGAACAAATACCCACTACCTCAGATTGATGATTTATTCGATGAACTTAGGGGAGCATCTTACTTCTCTAAAATGGATTTGAGGACAGGGTATCACCAGTTATGGATACGAGAACAAGATGTGTCCAAAATTTCATTCCTAACTAGATATGGGTCCTATGAATTCTTGGTTATTCCTTTTGGACTAACCAATGCACCTGTAGTGTTTATGGACCTCATGAATAGAGTGTTTAGAGACTTTCTGGACCAGTTTGTTATTGTGTTTATTGATGACATCCTTGTTTACTCTCAGTCAGAAGCTGATCATGCTACGCATCTACGGTTGGTCCTGCAGACGTTGAGGGATCATCAGTTGTATGCTAAATTTGAGAAGTGTGGCTTTTGGCTAGAGGAAGTACAGTTTTTAGGTCACATTGTGACATCTTAGGATATTTCGGTAGACCCAAGTAAAGTTGTTATGGTGAAGGAATGGGGTCAGCCCATGACACCTACCGAGATTCGTAGTTTTCTGGGTTTGGCTGGCTATTTCCGCAGATTTATTAAGGGTTTCTCTAAGATTGCTATCCATTTGATCAATTTAACTCGGAAAGGAGTGATGTTTATTTAAGATGATTTTTGTCAGCTAGCTTTTGATGAGCTGAAAGATAGGTTGACTTCTGCTCCAGTCCTTGCATTACTGAGGCTGGGGTTGGAATATTTGATCTTTATCGACGCATCTCTACAAGGGTTGGGATGTGTATTACAGCAAGAGTAGCGGGCTATTGCTCATGATTCTCGCAAGCTAAATCCCCATGAAAAGAATTATCCGGTGCATGATTTGGAACATGCGGCAGTGTTTTTTGCCTTGAAAATTTGGAGACATTACCTCCTGGGGGAGAAATTTAGTCTTTTCACGAACCACAAATCATTGCAATATTTATTCTCGCAGAAAAATTTGAATATGTGACAGTTTCGGTGGTTAGAGTTTGTGTATGACGATCAATTTGATATTGACTATCACCCGTGTAAGACGAATATGGTGGCGGATGCATTGAGTCAGAAACCCGAGGGAGAGTTAGCTACGGTATGGAAGGTGAAATGGAAAGAGCTCAGCCAATAAGATGTTGTTGCTAGTGCATTTATGTCGGTGTTGACCGTTACGCCTACTATAGTGGCAAGGATTGTGGAAGCTCAAGGAAGGGACAAAAGTTGTCAGGACCGTATACACCAGTTGTTAACCGAGGGAGCAGAATCCTACTCAATAAGTTCTGAGGGTGGGTTATGTTTCAACGGGAGACTTATTGTCCAGGACGAAGGGGATTTAAGAAAAGCCGTAATGACAAAATCTCACGGGTCCAAGTTCACAGTACACCCTGGGGGAGAAAAAATGTACCAAGACATGCGCCGTCAATATTGGTGGGCGGGTATAAAACGGGAAATTTCTAAATTTGTTTCCCAGTGCACTACTTATCAACTGGTGAAGGTAGATCATCAACGACCGACGATATTATTACAACCTTTGGAAATATCGATATGGAAGTGGGAAAGCATCTCGATGGATTTCATCACGGGATTACCAACATCACAAAGCGGTCATGATTCTATTTGGGTGATTGTCGATCGTTTAACCAAGTCGGCACATTTCTTACCGGTGCATACAGACTATAACACTGCTCGTTATGCTCGGTTATTTATTGTCGAGGTTATTAGACTCCACGGGGTGCCCATTAATATTATCTCCGACCGAGAAAAAATTTTTGTTTCCCATTTCTGGTGAAGTTTCCAAGAAGCTATGGGAACCGAATTGAAGTTGAGTACCTCCTATCACCCTCAAATAGATGGGAAAACGGAAAGAGTCAACCAAATGTTGGAGGATATGATAAGAATGTGTGTGCTTGATTTCAAATGAGGTTGGGAACAATACCTTCCCTTAGTCAAATTTGCTTATAATAATTCGTACCAATTCACTATCGGAATGGCACCCTATGAAGCATTATATGGCCAACCGTGTAGATCACCTACTTTTTGGTTGGAGGTAGGGGATAATAAATTTCTTGGACTTGACATGATCTTAGATACTTCTTCAAAGATTGAACTCATTCACAATCGCATCCGAATTTCTCAAGATCGTCAGAAGAGTTATGCTGATGTGAATAGAAGGCATGTGGATTTGGAGATTGGAGATCAAGTTTTGGAACGAGTATCGCCAATGAAGGGCATAAATCGATTCAAAAAAAATGAAAACTTGTGCCGCGTTACGTGGGACCTTTTCCCATTATTACTAGGGTAAACCCCGTCGCGTATCAACTTGCCTTACCAGAGCATTTGCAACAGATTCATGATGTGTTTCATGTTTCATCCCTGAAAAAGTATAAGAGGTGTGGAGGATCTCACTGCACATTCCTTTGGATGATATCGAATTCCAACCCGATATCTCATACAAGGAACAACCAGTTACAATCTTAGATCATGGGAAGCGTAGGCTAAGATATCGAGTGGTACCCTTAGTTCGGGTCCAATGGGGGCACCACAATGCCGAGGAGTCAACGTGGCAGCGTGAGGACGATATGCGAGAAAAATATCCACATCTCTTCTTGCAAGGTACGCCTAATTTTGAGGGGAAAATTCCCTTATCAAGGGGGGTGTATGTAATAACTCTTAATTTTGAGTAATTTATTTTATATTAATTCTCCATGTGAGGTAATTATATAAATATTGAATGATGGGGTAAATATTATTTTATGAGAGTTAAAAGATAATATTTACTAGATTTTGCATATATACTGTTATGTGAATGTAAATAGCATTATGTTGCGATTCATGGTCTCATTGTGCTTTAAACGGGATTTATGGTTTACATGAAGTTGGAACTCGAAATGAATTAGATTATTACGGATGCCAATTTAGTGGGCGCCGTTTGTCCCGAAATGGACAAGATAGTCAAAATAAGTACCATATTGTATTTTTAGGTTCCGGGCACTTTTGACAGGTTATAACTTAATTCTGTAGTTACGAGTCATTTTAAGGGTGTATTAACAATTAAGATATTGAAACAAATACTAAGGCACGTTTAAAGTCTTCCAACCCTTTTTTTACTTATCCTTTTACACATTCCAAACCCTAGAGAGAAAGAGAGAAAAAGGAAGGAAATTGAAGATTTGGGCTTTGGATTTGTTGCTACCAGAAGTAAAATCATAGACTACAACACTAAGGCAAGCTTTTACTTGCAACTATATGATTTCTTGTGGATAACTTGCAATAGCAGTTGTGTATTTGGAAGATTTGAGCAAATGTTAGGTTTTGAGATATATATTAATGTTTGACCCTTAGATCTTGTTATATATATGATTTAAATTGGTTATGTGGGTTTGTTGAGGTGTAAAAATGTTGTAGGTTGATGATAATGAAAGAGATGTAAGAATAAGGAGTTTGGGTTTTGGGTTTTAGCTTTGTAGAAGAAGAGGGATTCTTGGGTCTACTAAGCGCGGTCAACCGCGGTCCCAGGACCGATCGTTCGGGCCTTCGGGGGAGAGCCTACTGCTTTCCCATATAAGTATAAATTTTGAGCGCTGTCGACCGCGATCCTAGGACCGGTTGACCAGGCCCTCCGAAATGAGCTTTTTGTATTTCTTCCTAGGCTAAATCTTTGAGACGTGGTCGACTGCAGTTCTATGATCGGTCGACCGGTCCCCTGTTTTTCACTCTTCATATCCTATTTCTTTCTAGTTTCTTTATCTTAAGATAGGTACTTAGTAACCTTCTTAATTGAAGTAAAACTAGAGTATTAGAGTCTAGCCATGGTGTATTTATGGGCCTAAGTTAGAATGAGAGTTGGGGTATAAGTTAGGGACAATTTGGATAGGTAATTTAGAGGGAGATAAATTATTCTCTAATAGAATGAAATAGTTTAGACCTAGGGAGATTTAGAATGAGTTATTGTGGACTTTTAGAATTGGAGGGAAGAATGCCATTTCATAATGGGTTATAGAAGGTATGTTAATTCATGGAGATTTGTTTAGGAGTTAATTAAACCTTAAAGTTTACAATGAAGATATTAAACTCTTATGGCTCCGGATATAACGAAATGCATACTTGATAAAGTAAATGAATTGTGAGTGAAAATTTGTATATACACACCTCTCTAAATTCTATCATAGAGGAAGTTACGCGTATGAGGTGAAGTCCCCTAGCTAGTGAATGCAGGGTGAATATAGTCCTCGACCATAGGACCGATTATTATATGGTGTGATTATTGTACGAAGTGAGGTAATTCTGGGTCTGGTTATGACTCACTGTCGTAGGTATATGTCCACTTCCCGACATCACGCGATATAGGATGCCCAAGTTTCCTTGTTTGATAGGCCCTTGAAGATGATAGCTATTTAGGGGCGCATCCAGTGGAGAAACTCGGTAGGACGGTCTTAGAATCATTATATGTTGTGTAATATAATTATTCTTGTTAAAGTGGAATCTTATTAACGATCCGGCACTTTATGAATAAATTGCTTTAATATGTTTCCTAATGACAAAAAGGAACGGTGAATTAAGATGATGTAAAACTGAAATGGAAATCTCTAAGTATGACATTATTCATATTCTCTAGCATAATTTGAATTGAAATCATCGTCCTCACGTTGGCGTTGGATTATGCTTTTAAATTGAGATGTTAAATTCCTTATCATTATTTTTTATGATCGTAATTAGCTCATTCATGATAATTAAGTTGTTCATAACTATCATGCTTTTTATTCACTTGGTGATTATATCAAACCGGGCCCTGACCCGTTTATATCTCTTTGTTTTGTATGAACCTTATATACAACCAGGTGCTCCACCGCAAGGACGCCTGCATTGACTTTTCCATCCCAGTGTCTTAGAGCTGTAACACCTTGTGAATGTTACGGGATATTTGGATATAGACGCTTCCATCTTTTGTATTCTAGATATGATCGGTTACACGTTAAGGCGTGTTGCCCCTATTTTGTACTTGTATTATATTATGTGATATTGTACTGTAATACTCGGTGTAACTCAAATTTTATATGTCTGTTAACCGACAGCTTATTCGGTTATTTTGTTGAATATGATTTCTGATTCATTTCTACCCTTACGTTTATCCACTTACTTTTCAATTGGATTGTTTAAATGTTTTTCATTAACTTACAAAATAAAATTTTTGGCAATCCATTTTTCTAAAATATTGGATGGTTATCTCGTATATTTATTATATTGTTGAGATGCAAGGAATGGTCCATCTATGATTCCTGTTATTATTGGAGTATCGGGCTGGCCACCTCTTAATTTAATAAGCGGGGTATTACAGTAAATCTACCTGATTCCCATAAGGATTACTGGCATGAGGGTTTTATTGCTAGAAATTGGCAGTTTCCTCCCCATACTGAGGGGTTGAGGTCTGGCAGGTTTGAGGTCCCCTTCTATGGGTAGGAGTACATAGGTAGGCTTAGTCTTTGCCCTGCTCATAGATCCTCTATTCATGTACGATTTTTCTGATATTTTTATTTCTTTCTTTTCAGGGAGGACAAAGAACTCGGAACCTGCTCTCAATAAGGTTTGAGCTGCTCATTTACTCAAAGCCTGGAATATGAGGGAGCTCTTGGCTGACGGTGAAAATCCTCGATCAACGGATTTTCTCTTATAATACAAGAACATTAGGTACAACTTTATTGCATAACCTGTGGACAACATCCATGAGCTAGACATTACTAAAGAGGCTGCTGCCGATCCCATCCAATTGGTCGGGGAAGAAAGCAGCTCTGGTGAGGAGAGCGAGGGTTGTGACAGGGGTGGTGCTGAGGGTTGTTCAAGTGAGGAGAGCTATAGTGAAGAATCTTCCAGTTCGAAAGGGGTTTCAGAGGCTCAGGAGTCTTTGAGTGAATCTAGTAGTTCCAGTGAGGAAAACATGGCTCCTCTAAGGAAGAATCAGATTCGTGATGATAATGATGATGATGATGATGATGATGTGTTCCTTTCTCTCCGGTCAAAGAAGCAGAATCTGGTGACAGAGTGGTTACAATTGGTTCTCAGTCTACTGCTCATGAGTAGGAGAAGAAGAAGAAGAAGAAGAAGAAGAAGAAGAAGAGGGAGGAAGAGCAGTTGAGAGACAGGGAGAGAAAGGATGAAGAGAGGAAGAAGGTGGAGGAGAGAAAGGGAGCTGAGAAGGAGAGGAAGGAGATGGAAGAGGAGAGAAGGAGAGAGGAGGTGAGGACGAAGGCGGGGCAAGCTCTGGTGCCTGTGTCCGCCTTGCTCGAGGGAGCCTCTATTACCCTCTATCCCCAGTTAGCTCTTGCGTTGCTCGAAAGAGAAATTTTGCCTACTGATCGTCAGAAGGCAATGGGGACCGACCAGTTAGCTCTGCAGGCGAGTCGGAGGCTAGCCTTGGTAAGTCTTCTCTCTCTTTTCTATGGTTGCAATATTCTATTTAATGCTTCTTTTTCTAATATTCTTCTTCTTTGTAGTTTGTGGCCGACTTCACCGTCATCTATCACATTCGCGGCGAGCTAGTAACGAGGAATGATGATCTTGAGAAGAAGAATGCTGAGATGGAGGATAGCTTACCGATGCTGTCCAGAAGTCGTCTGATCTCTCTCTGTCCGAGGTGAACCAAAAAAAAGATGTGGCGATCAAGGAGCTTGGGGAGTTGAGGTAGTCCTGTGACCTGGTCTGCTCGAGCAAGTTGGCTATTTTGGAGGAGAATAAAGTGCTAGCATAGAAGGTGAAGAAGGTGCAATCTGAGGTAGCCACCCTGAAGGAAAGCTCGTACAATGCCAGATGGGTTGTTGCGTACGAGGATGCTGATGTTCAGATAGGCTACGTCGACCGACTAAACTTTAAGAAGGGCTGGAATAAGGCTCTTTTGGTTACTAGAGTGGATATCGACTCTCCGTTATTTGACGATCATGATCCAGGCCCGAAGCTTGTTGTGGATGAGGCACCTACCCCGACCATTGACGGTGGTGTTCTTACTACTAAGATCATTCCTGTTGATGCTCCTTCTGCCCAGGGAACAGCAGTTGCTCCACCTGAGGGAGGTGTCCCTACTGCTGCAAACAAGGGAAAACCACCGGCGACCTCAGAGAAAACTGAGGTTGATAGCTAGCCTATTCTGAGGAACTTCTTTGTATATTTTCTTTGTTTATACTGTCCTTCTGATTACTGATGTACTTGGAACATTCCATTTTAATGAAATGAAAATACTTTCCTTTCTACATACTGATTCTTCTGCTCTTTAATTCTTTTTATGGCTTGTAGTTGATTGATGTGGATGAGTATATACCTGTTACCTCTCAACTGGGAAGGATAATCAGTCCTAATGCGAGAAATCAAGTTCGGCAAGCCTTTGAAAGGATTTGTAAGTCCCTTAGGTTGAGGAATAAGAGCTTTAAAGATTAGTCCAAGCTCATCGCCAAACTGAAGGATAGACTTCAGGAGATGGAAGGGGTTGTTTCTTCTGTTCAAGAAGAAGTGAACCTTCTGAAGGCTAAACTTCTGGATGCCTCTGAAATCAATCAAGTCGGAGAATTTCTTTAACAAGAGAATGAAACTCTGAGGAGGGAGGTATCGCGACTCAAGGAGCATGCACCGAGCATTTCACCTCAAGTTTTGCGAGGTTCCTCTTCATCGGCGCATCCGCGAGCTGGCACAATGCTTAGCGCCACCCCTTAAGTTTTGTAAGGTTCCACTTCATTATCCAGTCTGTAATCTAGTACAAACGCCGAGGGTCCATCTAGGTAGATGGATGAGCTTCGAGGAGATATTCATCGAGCATACGTGATAGATTCTGAGCTCAAAAGGTATGTCACACGGCTAAGGCAACTGTTCAAGAAAGGTCCTCGATGAGTGTGGGCTGACGATTATGATCAGGATTGGGAAGATGCTCCGACGAGGTTGGCAGAATTTAAAGATCTATCCTTTATTAGGGGATGGTTGAATGCTCTTAGGGAGCTGAAAGTCCCCAAGAACTCAGTCCTCTGGTATCGTCATGAGATCTCCCCTTCGACTCTGATGCCTAACCCTTTCCAGAAGGATGACTAGTGGGTCCCCATAGATGCTATTCCCAGGCAGCTACTAGAGCCGGATGCAAATGAAGTAGAGTTGGAGTTATCTCCCCATCCAGATGAAGACTGAATAGTGAAAGTAGCTGATTACCTTGCTCGGAGACCTAATCCCCAATAGGGTTTACTTAATCCATTCAATGTAACTCTTGTTGTAAATGCAGTGAAGTAATAAATTCTTTATGTTTTGGGCGATTCGCCGACTAAACGTGTGTTGTATATTTTCTACTTCATTGATTTTTGTTTGATTATGTTGGGCTCTTTATAGCCGACTAGATTTGATGTGGGTAGAGTTGTTTTATTACGTGAGTATCCTCCCAGTCTAATATGCTTATGAGATACCATTCTGCCCTACTTTACCTTTTAGTTCATGTCGTCACACTCCCTTAAGCCTAAGTCTGGCAATGGCAAGGACACACCTGGTGTTGGATGTTCTATCCGATTAGGTTTTCTGATCCAAACATCATTTGACAACCAATTCAGTTTGGCCGAGCTGCCTAAGGTTCCCCTGTAAGGCTTCATATATTGCTAAGAGCCATGCTAAGAGGTCTTTCGTGTTTCATAATGAAAACCTGAGGAGGGAGGCTCCCTTATTTTATATATTGAGTAATGTGCATGTCGCTTGGAAAAGATGTGAAAGTTATAAAGTTCATAATACACAATTAACACTTTATGGAATGCTACTGCCAAATAATCTTTTATTAATCAAACACAATAAAAATGTGTTTCCAATTCCAGTAATGTGATAAAAGATCAATGAAGATAAACTAGAAATAGAATTTCTTCAAGTTGGTTGCGTTCCAAGCTCAGGGTATCTCTCTTCCCTCCAGCATTTCTAAGTGATAGGATCCTTGCAGGTCGCCTCTTGTCACCTTGAATGGTCCCACCTAGTTTGGACCCAGCTTGCCATCAGATGGTTTTACTGCATTGCCAAGAACTTTCCTTAGGATGTAGTCCCCAACTTGGAATGTTCTTGTCTTAACCTTTTTGTTATAGTGCTTTGCTATCTGTTGATGGTAACTCGCTAGTTTCACTAGAGCTAATTCTCTGCATTCGTCTGCTAGGTCAAGTTCAGTGAGTAACGCTGCATCATTCTGGCCTTGGTTGACCAAGGTGGACGTCATGGCTGGGAGGCCAACTTTTAAAGGGATGATTGCCTTTATACCATATGTTATTGCAAATGGGGTTTCTCCAGTTGCTCGCCATGGGGTGGTGCGGTAAGCCTATAAAATATATGGCAACTCACTCACCCATGCCCCTTTGGCTCACTCTAATTATTTCTTCAATCCATCAATCACTATTTCGTTGGAAGCTCCAGCCTGTTCGTTACTCTGAGGGTATACCATAGAGATGAAATGGTTCCTAATCCTGTGGTCATTACAGAAACCCTGGAATAGGCCGCTTTTGAACTGGGTTTTGTTGTGAGTGATGATCATTCTAAGGATCCCAAAATGGGTAATTATGTTTTTCCATATGATTCTCATCATGTCTGCTTCCCTAATTTTTTCCAGGGGCTCCATCTTAATCCATTTGGTGAAGTATCTATTGCGACCAACAGATACTTACGATTACCGACAGCGGTAGGAAGAGGGACGATGATGTCCATTCTCCACTAGGTGAAGGGCCAGGGGCTGGTAAGTGATTTTAGGTCGCTGGAAGGTTGGTAAACCATAGGAGCATGTAGTTGACATTTCTCACACCTACGAGCATATATCCTAGATTCTTTCTTCATATATGGCCACCAGTAACCCTACTTCATTGATTAGAAGGCTAGCGATCTGCCCCCAATATGGCTCCAATAGATTCCTTCATGAAGCTTGTACAGGACTCGCTCGACGTCCTTCAGGTGAACACATTGGAGGTAAGGGCCAGTGAAAGATTTTTTGTATAGTTTGCCCTCAAGAGATAAGTGAAAGTGATCATCTTAGACTTTTATCTGATGAGCGACTTTCTTATCGTCTGATAGTGCACTATCCTTCAAATAGTTCCTTAGGGGTTCCATCTAACTATGTGCTGATTCAATCTGAAGAATATGGCACGTGTTTGGAAGCTTGTCGCTCTGGTTGATGCTCGGATGAACGAGGAAGTCGATAGGGATTGTTCTCTTTATGTTAGAGTTGATTGCTGAACTCAAGGCTGCTAGGGCATTAGCATGACTATTTTGTCCTCTAGGAAACTACTACACACTTACTTCCTCGAAGTTGGACATTAATTTTTTTGCTAAGGCGAGGTAGGCTTCCATTCTCTCATCCCTCGCATTGAAGTCTCCACTTATCTGATTGGAGACCAATTGTGAGTCACCGAACACCTGTAGTGGTTTTGCACCAAATGCTCGTGCCTTTTGCAGGCCTGCTATCAATGATTCATATTCCACTTCGTTGTTGGAGGCTTCAAATCCAACTCCAATTCCTTGCTCAAGGATTGTATATTCCGGGGTAACAAGCATAATGCCTACTCCTTCCACCTTGGAGTTGAAGGCTCCATCAACAAATAATCTCCAAATACCTTCTACTGAGCGATCTTCCCTCTTATCCACGGCTTGCAGTTGGTTGCAAGTCTGTTTGCCTGTAAACTCTGTGATGAAGTCGACGAGAACCTGCCCCTTGATTGCATTCCTGTATTGGAATTGGATGTCAAATCGTCCAAGCTCGACTGACCACTTCGATAGTCTGCCAGACAAATCTGCTTTTTATAGGACTACTTTAAGGGGGTGTGATGTAAGGACGATGACAAAGTGCGCTTCGAAATAGTGCTTCAGTTTACTCGAGGCTACCACTAGTGCAAAGGTGAGCTTCTCCAGTGGTAGGTATCGCTGCTCGACATCTAAGAGGCTCTTGCTCGGGTAGTAGATCGCGTGTTGGATTCAAGTTCTTTCGCATACCAGTGCAGAACTGATAGCGTGGAGGTATACGTACAGGGAATCGTTCTCTTGAGGTATCACGAGCAAGGGTGGTGTGCTGAGATAAGCTTGAGATCTTCTAATGATTTCGAGCAATCTTGATTACACTCCACTATTTTGCTCTTCCTCAATAGCTAGAAAAATGGCTGGCACTTTTCGGATGACTTCGAGATGAATCGATTCAAGGCGGCGAGCATGCCCGTGAGTTTTTGTACGTATCTTATCGTACAGAGAGGTTGTACCTTTTTTATTGCATCAATCTGGTCCGGGTTGGCTTCAATGCCTCTCTCGCTAACCAAGTACCCGAGAAATTTTCCTAACTGGACACCGAAGGAACATTTGCTCGCATTGAGCTTCATTCGATATTTCCTACGGATTTCGAAGGTCCTCGACAGTCTGAGAGGTGGTCTTCTTTGTGTCTTCTCTTGATGAGCATATCGTCGATGTAGACTTCCATGGTATCGCCCATTTGGTCTTTAAACATCTTGGTGACCAGCCGTTGGTAAGTTACTCCACCATTTTTTTAGCCTAAAGGGCATAACTTTGTAATAGTATAATCTGACGGTGGTGATGAACACTGTCTTATCTTGGTCTGGTGCATACAGAGGAATATGATGATACCCCGAGTATGCATCCAGGAAACTCATTCTTTCATGATATGCTGTGGCGTCCACCAACTGGTCAATTTTTGGGAGAGGGAAACTGTCCTTAGGGCACGCCCTATTAAGGTCAGTGAAGTCAATGCAAACTCTCTATTTCCCGTTGCTTTTCGGAACCACTACTGGGTAGGACAACCATTTAGTGAATTGAACTTCTCGTATGGATCCTACATCCAGCAGCTTCTCTACTTTTTTCTCCACAACCTTGGCCTTCTTGGGCGTAGTTCTCCGAGCCTTCTTCACGACATGCCTAAAATTTGGGTCAATATGCAACCGATGACAAAACACACTGGGGTCAATTCTAGGTAGCTCGTAAGGTTCCCATGAAAAAATGTCCACATTGTTCCTAAAAAATATCGTTAATTCGGTTTTTTCTCGATTTGTGAGAGAGGCTCCAATCAAGAACATTCTGTCTTTTTTACTTCCACCGACTGCGACCTCTTCCAGGTTTTCAAAGACCCGCTCAGAGGGGAGGATCCTGGTCTCCTCCACTTTAAGTCTTCCATACTTTAACTACTACTTTGAAGGTATTAAACCTTCTTATTCCTCAACCTTCTCTTTGGCTTTCTCGGCCTTTTATCTGGTTTTGGGTGGATGGCCGCTATGAAGCACCTTCTTGCCGTCGCTTGATCGTCGTCACATACTTGAGTTTTTTATGGTAGATCGAAGGGATGATCTTCATTGCATGTATCCATCCTCTGTCGAGCATATCTTGGTAGGGCGAGTTAATGTCGACTACCAAAAACTCGATCACCTTGGAGACACTTCCTGTCCTCACTGGAAGTACGATCTTTCCCAATGGGATAGTTACTTTCCCAGCGAAGCCAACTAGAGGGATAGTGGCATCCTTCAAGTCAGTAATGCTTAACTTCAATTTCCTGAACAGATCAAGATACATTACCTAGGATGAGCTTCCCTGGTCGACAAGTAACTTATCGACGTCATAGTTTTCTATCCGGAGTGATATGATCAAGGCGTCATGATGTGGGGTTCTTACCCCCACTAAGTCTTCATACGTGAATATGATGTGTTTAATGTAGTCGTCATTATCTTTTCGTCGATGCTTTCCTGGCTGTGTTTTTGCTGGATCAATTTGAAAATCTTGCATTACTGCCGTAAGCTTTTCACTTCCATCCAGGCTGAATTCCCTTGAATCTGCTTTAGATCACATGCCCCATGAATAACTGGGATCTCATGGACAAAATAATCTTCGAGCACATTATCGGGCCTTGCATCTCCATTAGCAGCGACCTTATCTGCCTTCTTTTCCATAAACTCGTTTAAGTGCCCGGTCTGGGCCAGCTCTTCAAGGTGAGACTTAAGAGCCTTGCAGTTCTCAGTTGTGTGTCCTCCTTCCTTATGAAAAGGGCATCTCAGCGCATTGTTTAATTTTTTGGGATCTCCTCCCATTTTTCTGGGCCAATTGACGAATGGATCGTCCTTGATTTTGTTAGGATCTTATAGATTGGTTCTTTGAAGACAACATTTACTGCCTGAAATTCTTTCGAAACATTGTTCTTATTTCCATTCTTAGAGCCACCCTTTTCACCATTCTTGCCTCCTTTCTTCTGGTTTTCAGCCTTGTCATTTCCCTTAGAAGCGAGCTTAGCTTGACCATTCTCCCCTGCACGGAGGCGGGTCACATCCTCAACTTTGGTGTATTTCTCGATGAGTGACATCAGGTCATTGATGGTTGTGGCCTCCTTCTTTGTCAGTGATTGGTGCAAGAGGTAAGAACTGGGTAGGATAATCTTGAAGGAGGCTACTGCTACATGCTCTGAGCAGTCCTCTACCTCGTTGAATAACTCCCAGTAACTATTTGCGTAGTCCCGGAGGCTTTCCTAGGGCGTCTTCTTCATTATTAGAAAGGAATGAATCCTGTTTGGGTGGGAGCTGCTGGTAATAAAGTGATCCATGAAGAGCTCTGCCAGGGACTCAAAGCTCCTCATGGATCTATGAGGGAGTCACTCGAACCACTTATGGTCCACATCATGCAAACTCGAGGGAAAGATCCGGCACATTAGTGAGTCCCTATGGTTCTAGAGAGTCATGGCCTACCTGTACTTCCTAACGTGATCCATAGGGTCAGTCTTTCCGTCATAGATCTTGATTCTTGAAATCGCGAACTTCTTCGGGGCTTCTTCTTCTTCTATCTCCCTTGAGAAAGGGGATTTCATCTGGGTCTAGTCGATCTGGCACCCCGATGTGCTGGGTGCTGGTCCATTTTTATTCGTACCAAATTTCGTATGTCCTCATTTCCTTGAGCCGGGCTCCTGCAATGGCGAGCAAGTCGCTATTGCTCGAGCGTGTCATCATCTGACGCGTGTTCCTCGATCTTTTGGGATCCGTGTCTAGGGCTCCTTCCTCAGCTATGAGACTTTCTCACCTGAGGGCTAGGAGTGTGATATTAGCGTCGCCTGATGCTACGATGGAGCTCTTTCTCCATCCTTTCCAATATACTTTTGAGGCGTGCATTCTCTGATTCTTGCTTGCGAGCGTCCTCTCCTTACTCCTGGAGCCTTTCCTCATAGGCATCGATCAACCTGGAGATTTGTGTGGACCTGGCAGGTCCCTGACATTCCTCTGAGGCTTGCCGCTCTGGGCGAGCCCTCTGATATGAACGTCGAACATCAGATCTGATGCTGCGAGGGGAAGTCAGCTCTTCGATATCCCCTGCTTGAGGGACATTGCTACTGTGACCAGACATTCCAAATTCTTTATTGGTGAGGGCTTTCTAAACGAAATACAAACGTTCCCACAGACGGCGCCAATTATGGTGACAATTAAGTTCATCACAAATTATCAAGAAAAGACAATCACCAGAACAAATAAAGAATTGAGAATGATAATCACACAACATAATATTTTACGTGGTTCAGCAGGAATGACTACGTCCATGGTGGGGCTCTCAATATAATTTCTCTATACTCTGGGGAGTGTTTTATAAGAAAAATAATGCTTGCCTTTTTCCCCGGGCTAAGGGTTTGTTATATACATGTTCGTTTCTGGGGAGTCGGGGTGCTGGACTCCCCCACGTCAATCCACAACTCCTAGAATATCTCCTCATGAGATTTTAGGAATAGAATGGGTCATAACTGAATGAGTTGGGGCGTGAGGTCCCCAGACTTTAGGCCATAATTTATTGGGCTACTCATCTGGGACCAAGGATATAAATCGAGGTACTCACAATATATATATACCTTTTTTCATCCTTATATTAATATTTTAGTGTATATATTTATTTTCATATAAATAGTGATTTATATATATATTATTTAGTTATTTATATATAGTTTTTATCCCCCCCCCCAAAAAAAAAATATTTCCCACTGCACAACAAAGTAGAGTTGGCATACAATTACTAGCACACAATTGCCTACCAAGACCAAGAGTTGGCTTAAAGAAAATTGTAGCAGGTCTTTGCCATTACAAAAAGAATAACAGGTCTTGACAAAAAAATTATAACAAAGAAAATGAGCTTTGCGCCAAAGAAAAAAAAAAGGTCTTCATTTGGTCTTTTCTTGAAAAAGAGCCAGTAGGACCTATTAGACAAGCGGGTATATGCCTAAAAAAGGAGCAGGTCTTTGGCTTAGAAAAGAAGCCTAGCAGGTCTTGGCAATTAAAAAAAATAAAAAATAAAAAAGGACAAGCAAGTCTCGACATTCAGAAACCCGTGGTCGACCGAGCTCCCACCCGTGATCGACCGGCCCTCCATTCCCTCACCCACTGTCCCTTGACCACGACAAAATAAAAAATCGCGGTCAACCGGGTTTGATCCTGAGGTTGACCGAGGGCAGCAGGTAAGTGGCACACTTTGTTTTCTTAAACGATTATTCCCCACTAACTGAAATAAATTATTTCGAGCCCTATATTTCCCCCACCCCAACTTCATTAAAATTCAATCATTTTCACCAATCTTAGGAATAAATTCTTCCGGTATTTATTGTATTTTGTGTGTTATTAGTTAGTAATTGTCTTGATTCAAGGGATTATGCATATTTTGACAATTTGTGAGTAAAGTTGGGTGTGTCACAAATTTTTGTTGTTCCATCTTGATTATGTCAGGATGGTTAAGGGAAGTATATAGGTTAGTTAGTTAGTATGTTCATAGTTGGTTAGAGTTAGACTTGTGAGTCTATTATTGATCAAAGTTGTTAGTCGATTACTTGGTTACATGGTTAGCCATGTTAGTTAGTAGTTGATTAAAAGTTTGTCAATTAGTAAGGGTTAGAAGTTAGTTACTGTTTTGTATAAAACAAGATAATGGGTTCGATTGTAAGCATTCCAGAAATTAATGAAATTCTATTCTCTCTTCAATTATATTTCTCTCTATTTTTGTCTCAATTTTTGTTTCTATTTTTATCTCTTCTCTAAGTTCTAATTCTTGAATCATAATTTCAAATTCTGCCATTATAGAGCAAACCAAAGCCTGACAAGTGGTATCAGAGCATTCGATTATGCCCCAATTTGAAACTCAAAAAACGCCACAACACAAATTTCTAATCTTTTTCTAATTCTTTCGTTTCCAACCCTAATTTTTGTTTCTCATTATCGCTCTAATCTTGTTCTTCTCCAAATTCATTCTAATTCCAATTCTTCAAACCCTAACATTTTGGTATCAAGAATTTAACCAATTACTCCTCATTTTCTCTCTAATCCATCTCATTGTTTCTAAGATCAAATTCACCACCAGGAGGAGTATCTAATTCCACAAAAGGAGTCCAAATTGAAATCAATAGATATAAGAATTGAAAATCGAGATACAAAATTGGGTTGTATGGGAAAAATAATAGAAGAATTAGAAGGATTTATGATGGGTAAATTCATAAATGGTCTCAACAAAGAGGTGAAAAGCTTTGTTCAGTTTTGTGCTCCGGAAAAATTAAAGGATGCTATGAAGTTAGCTCAATTACAAGAGGAATTTTTTGCCACAAAACCACATGGTTATAGTCAGAAATTGCCCTGCACTGAAATTGCAGTCATTTGGGAGAATAAATCTCAAGTTACGATGGATCAATTTATGAAGAGTGTCAATGAAGATGTGAAGCAATTTGTTCAATCATGTGCTCCAAAAAAATAAGTGATGTTGTTAAACTTGCCCAATTTTTAAAAGAATTTTTTGCCAAAAGATCACAAAGTTATGATATACAATTGCATTGCCCCAAAATCATTGTGATTTGGGAAAATGAGACCTCAATGAGTAATCCTGAAGAAAATGTGCTAGAATTCACTGAGGAACTATGGAAAATTAAAGATGCAATAAGAATTGTGTGAAAGCAAAGGTAAACATTGTGGATGGTGTTGAGTTATCACTAGAAGGTGTAAAAGATGAGGAATTAAAGGTTGGGTAGCAACTTTTTGATAAAAGGCCAGTATAATGTGTCAATTCTCCATTCGAGAACAATCATGGAGTGAAATTTGAAGGAACCTATAATGAGAATGGAGCTATTCAAAAAATGATGAAGGTTGATTCGGAATTTGGGTTCTTTGAGCTCATTAATCACGAGGTTTCAAAGGTCTTTGTAAGGAATGAGCCACAATATGTAATGTGTTATCAAATTACCAAGGTTCATTGGGGTATCCCAATATTAGAGTGTTCTATAACAACCCAAGAGTATTTTTCCCAAATGCAGAATTGGCCACCAAACGCAGCTATGTATATAGATGTGCTTTGGAAAAAGATGGCTGCTATGTTTGATGAAATGCTTTCACAAGGCAAAAAAAGTCAAATTTTGATTTTTTGTATTTGATCCTTGAGGTCAAGGATTTTTTGTATTTTATTTCCATATTCAAACCCCAATCCTTGAGGACAAGGATTTTTTAAGGGGAAGGGAATGCCATGATGGTCAAGAGAAGTATATAGGTTAGTTAGTTAGTATGTTAATAGTTGGTTACAATTAAAAATGTGAGTCTATTGTTAATGCAAGTTGTGAGTCGGTTACTTAGTTACTTGGTAAGCCATGTTAGTTAGTAGTTGATTAGAAGTTTGTCAATTGCAAGTGGTTAGAAGTTAGTTACTGTTGTGTATAAAATAAGTTGATAGGTTCAATTGTAAGCATTCCAAAAATTAATGAAATTTTATTCTCTCTTCAACTCTGTTTCTTTGTATTTTTGTCTCTATTTCTGTTTCCATCTCTATCCCTTCTCTAAGTTCTAATTCTTGAATCATATTTTCAAATTCTTCCATTGTAGAGCAAGCTGAAGCCTGACATATTAAAGCTCAATTGTTGATTAATATCCATTCATGAACACAAATTATTGTTAGATTCCTATGTTTGTTCATGAATGGGGCTTGTGTTGGTTCAAATGGCATTCACACACCCTTGTACCACATTTTGCACACCGAGTGTTCGCTAAAATGCCTAAACCAATTTTTTCGAGATTTTTAGCATACACTTGTGCATTTTTCACTCGTTGTCGCACGTCGACACATTTTGTCATAATATGGTATGTTTTCACTCGGTTTCACACACTTGCACATGTCATTTCAACTCGTTCATCGACTAACTTTAATTGCGCATTATAATTTTTTGCCTTGCCTAATTATTGTTTTGTAGGTTTAAATGGCCGCAAAGTATGACTAGACCAAGTGTGTGCCCTACCGGGATGTGTAGAGATTTCGTTGTGCAAGGCGACTCATCTTGCGTCACCACAATTGGGCCAATTTGTCTTTCCAAGAATTGTCGCATCAATGAGAACTTTGTGCATATTTTTCATGTGACATTCGTGGTGGCGAATGAGGGAGATAGACATCATATGTGCTGGATGTGGGGAGTGAAGATATACCGTCAAGATCCTCTGATGGTCCCGGTCTCTGGGTATTCTTGTAATGGAAAAAATTTCTTCTTTCTTTCTTTCTAATTTTAGTATATTAACTTTTTAGTATTGTATTCTATTGAGTTGTTTTTGTAAATGATAATGTAATTCTTAGTTTTTTATTGGATTTTGATGCGTGTGACCCTCCATTTTTATAAAATAAATTGTTCGCCATCAATTTATCCAGTGTTTGCACTTCATCCCTCTATTTATTTTGACTTACGACAAGATTTCTTTTAACTTAATTTTTGTGCAAATATTTTTGTTTTTCTTTGGTTTGTATAGGGTTCACGTTGACTACCTCGGGGATCACTACAAATCAGGGTGATTTATTTTCTATCCCTCTCTTTTTCATAGTGTCTTTAATTAGATTGAGGACAATGTGCGATTCAAGTTAGTGGGTGTGATTAGTCACCTTGATTTCTATTTTCTCACCGTGAGCCATGTTTATATTTATTAATTTAAAAAATAAATAAATAAAAAATTCAAAAATTATTTTGTTTATTTCTTTTCTCTTTCTTGAACCTTTTTCCCCAATTTCCTATGATAAATTCAATAATTTCCCTATCCAATTATTAATTCAATGATCCATTTTCTATTTCTTTCATGTTAATAAACTTTAGTCCACAAATTTTACAATATTGAGAATAAATGCATGAATTAAACCTTGAAAATTCATGAGCACTTGAGCATATTTTCTAAAATGATTCGGTACGACAATTATAATTTGGTATCTCTTTGTTGCTTTGTGTACACTAAAACCGAGCGAGCTTACTGATTTTCTTCATTTGAGATTGTTTATACATTACTCTTTCGTTGTTGAAAATGTTAAATTTGTTGGTAATCTCACTATTATTTCATTAATCATTCGTTAATTAAGTTCATATATGAAATGTGATACTTGATCATGATTTTCAAAGTTGTTTTGACTCGAGAATTGCGTAAACTTAGGAAATGATCATAGGCCATCTTTATAATATCAACCATATTGACCTTGACCTCACCTAATATGTTTTCACTAGTCAACCCCTTTGAGCCTGAATATAACCTTTCATTTCATTACCCAAAATCCCATAACCAACTCCAAATTGGAGTTATAAACCACATATATCACCTTCCATACCTTTATTTGGAATGATACTTGGGATTGAATGATGTTCATGTTACGTGGTGGTAATTAATCATGTGAGAGTGAAAAAAAGAAGAAAAAAGTGAAGTTAAAAAAAAAGTTAAAAAAGAAAAGAAAAAGGAAAAGTGAGAAAAAGAATAAAAGAAAAGAAAGAGAAAGATGTACATATTGTATTTATTATTCAATAACCTTTGTTTGATCTCTCCATTTTCATATTCAATGCTTGTTGTGGAAATCATTTTTTAATTTTGAAATGGTCTACAATTTTCCATTATCCCAAGTGTTTCATCCCCAAACACCTTTGAACTCGTAAATATACCCTTCATTTTATAACCTTAACCCCAAACCTACATTACAACCCTATACAAGTCCTATGTGATCCTAAGGTGAATTCAATTCAAAAGTCATAATAATTGCGATAATCTATATGCAGTTCACTCCTTTAATGACGGTATCCTTTCATTGAGATTGCAAAGTTTTTATTGTATATATAGTGTTCTTCATTGATGACATGTGTGCGGCCTAGTTTCCATTTACGTTTACTCATTATGCCCACATGTCCCGTGTGTTACACCCTATTCTGAGTGCCTCTATTTTTTTGTGTAATATCTGGTGAGGATTGAGTGGACGCATGCTTTAATTATTATCCGGGATATATGCATTTTTACAGAATTAAAGCTTTTTGCATGTGCACGCACACCACTCACATTCGAGGTTTTAATTCCATATAGTTATTCTTTTAATGTTAATAGTTTTGGATTATTGAGCAAAATTATCTTTTGCTTCATTAATAATATGTTGAAATATCTAGTTGTTGTTGATCTTGGCATATTGGTTAGTTGGGCATATTTTGAGAAAATTTGATGTTTGTGGGTTTCATTCCTCAAAACCCTCACAAGACAACACTCGTCCACTAGGGTAACCTAGGGGTTTAACGACTTATTTCATATGCTAAATGTAATCGTTTTCTCACGAAAGTGGCATTTATCTCCTTTGGACATATCTCCTTTCTTGTGGTTTACTTGTAGTTCCTCGTGCTTTGTATTTCGTTGCTAGGGATTAGCAATGTGTAAGTTAGGTGCTACAGGGGCATTTTAGTAATTTCATAATTTGGGTTTTCATCCCAATGTCTTCACAGAAGTTGAATATCTCTGAGTCATTTTCGTGTGGCCACTGATGGTGTGCTATTTCGATCAATTACGAAGAAGTTACAGGATTTCTCGCGGAGGAAGGACAACACCAAAACCACTTGGGACAAATCATTTCTTTTCCATTTATTTCTTTTACCACTTACTATATAAGTGGGGTTTGTGTATTTGAAGACATATATTCTACCGTCTTTCATTTGTAGTTAGCTTTTAGGTTAGAGAAGAGGGTTTGTAGGGGATTGTGAATTTTGCTTCTTTCTCTCCTATGGTTTTACCCAAATGGGTCTGTTAGTCACTATTCATCATCTCTCTCTTTAATCCAAGCTTATATAGTTCCTTTTATTGTTTTGCTATTTGTTTACTTGCTTTATAACCTAGATTCAAATGATTTCATTTAATTAATGTTATTTAACATGCTTTCTAGCTAATTTAGTTTAGGTTATGACTGATTGAACTGACCTTGGGTTGATTTGGTTACTTTGCTTTGGTGATGGGTTTCATGAGTTTAATTCGATTAGATTGTTCTTGATTTTATGACTAGGAGGTTTAACGGTGTATATCATGTATGCATCATATTTACAACCTTGCATGTGTAATTTTCAGGGTATTTGTTGATGCCAAAATCATAGCAGGCTTTTATGACAATTTAGAGGGTGAAACTATAAATTTAATTAATTGATGAAATGAGATTTAATCTTGGTAGACTTATCTTCCCATGTAAGCATTTATACTAATTAACTCGAGGTGAGGGTTATTAGTCGCAATCTATAGTTTTACTCGTTCCATTAATCTAAGTTTAAATACATGCCTAATATAATGTTTTGTTCGCATATTATCTTTTACACTTTTATTCGAGAAGTATTAAATGAATAGAATTCTAATAACTAGTCTCTGTGGATTCGATGCTTACTTGTCGATGCACTCCTCAGTTAGTGTGCCAAGCCTATGTATTTGTTTGTGTAGAGGTGTAAACACCCAACGACATATTTTACACACAGTTTACATCGTCTATCACTTTACAAACCAAAAACTTTAGTGGTTTTAATGATTTAGTCCGTGGACTCGGGTCAATTTGACATAAAATATCAGCCAAGGAGTTTTCCCGAAGGTGTATAAGTTTGGCAACATAGTCAAGGCCTAGTCCACCTTAAGGGTCCAAGTAAAAGGGAATTTCTAACAAGCCCAATTTACCTCATGGAGCCAAGGACACCATATATAACCCCATGTAAATATGTTCAAGCCTTATACGAGCCAATAATGTTGGACACCCCATATATATATATATATATATATATATATATATATATATATATATATATATATATATATATATATATATATCCATGGTATAAATCAGCATCTTTTGCCTCTCCTTATGAAAGAATACCAAGCAAACTGGAGATATGATTTAGCAAAGGGTGTAGGATCCTTGTTAGATACAACCGACTCAAACAAGGAGAACATACTAAGTCCATATCTTGTGCATAACCTACTCCTGAAAATGACCATACTCTACGCATAACCTACCCTTGTACGTGATCATGTCTTGCGCGATACCATATCCTTCACATGACCTACCCTTGCACATGACCGAGTCCTGCGCATGACCCATCCCTGTACGTGACCATGTCCTACACGTTACCATGTCTTGTGCATTACCTACCATGTACATGACCAAGTCCTTCACATGACCTACCTCTGTACGTGACCATGTCCTACGCATGATAAGACCAACTTAGCAAAGGGATCTAAGATCATGTGTCTAAGGCCTCACATACCAACTCCATAACAACCAGGTGACTCAATTAATACATGACCAATCTTTAAGAAGGTGAGCATTAATGGATCTGACAAGTCCTAAGAGAACATGAGCATTACTGGCTCTTACATGTCCTCGAAGAAGGTGAGCATTAATGGCTCAGACATGTTCTCAGAGAAGGTGGGTGCTAATACCTTCCAACCACCACAATTAAATGAACCTTTTCGGCTAAATCTCGAAGCTTATAAAATACCCAACACTTCACTAAGGAAAACCATGTTGATAATTAAGCTTCACTTTACTATACACTTGTATTATCTCTCTACCTTGCTATACTTTTAATTCCCCAACCTCCTAAACATAATGTGTTTAGTCTCCGAAAAATTGTAACTGAGCCTCCAGGCATATGTAATTTGGCATTCTGGACCCATATTAATACAAAGAGAGAAATAGAGAATTCTAAACATGGACGTAAGCCCACCCCCTCAGGTTGAACCACATTAAACATTTGTGTCAAAATTAGTTTATTGTCTTTTATTTCATAAGTCCAACTCACACATATTTAATACTAGGTGAAGTCAAAGTCATCCAAATTTTGACATTATCAACACCTAAATTATAAAATGCACCTTTCTCTCTCTAACTTTCAATCACAACCTTAGTGACCTAATGCGGGTGCGGGGGCAAGTGCAGGGGCGGATGCGAGTTGGCGAAAGCGTCGATTTTTTTATTTTAGGGATTTGAGAGAGCCACCAATGCGTCTGTATATAAATATATTTTTACACATGTTTACATTTATAAATATATTTATATTTAGTACGTGATATAAAGTTAAGAAAAATGCCTCCTGGTCGGGCGCGAGATGTAGTGCCGCGTAGGTATGCTAATCGTTGATTTCGGCTCACCGCCTCGATGCAAAAACCTAAACTACATCTACACTTGCGATTCAAGTATATCAGTAAGTCGGGTATCATAAGAGATCCACGGGGATTGATTGGATTGTAAATTGATAGTTGTTTTACAACTTAGGAATAAAAATGCAAAAGGTGATAAGGTTATAAAGGGGAAAATGAAAACCAAGAAGTTAAAACTAAATAATATAAAATCGAGAGTCGGGATCGCATTCTCGCCCCAGGATAAGCAACGCACAGTTAGAATTTCGATTCAAAAGCTATTTAACCGAGCATTTCAATTAAGAATAAACAACACATAATAAGGAATACAATCCAAAGTTGTGAGATTAAACATTTAACAAAAAATGATCACAAGCGGAGTAAATTCGAATTATTGATATAAACACTAACATTGCATAGCAAAGAAAGTTAAACGCATAACAATCCGACTTTGATACGTGAGGTTTCAATTAAACGTAATTTTACACAAAATATAACTTTCGGAGCTCAACACCCGTTAATGGCGGAAACGCAACTCGAACCCGTTATCTACAAGCTAGACATGAAATAAACTACTTTAAACTTCAAATAAACTAATGAAAGTAATAAATAAATGAACAAAACAATTAACTAAACATGGAAAGTAAATACACAATGGAAATAAAGCATAAAACTAAGGTAGAAGAAAATGAATAGTACACTTATAATACAAAATGGGAAAAAAACCAAGAGAAATGGAGGAGTAGGGCAAAAGCTTCCAATTACAAAGCCTAAAACTGATACATAATGAAATATCTTCCCTAAAATGAGGAGAAAAGGTTATATATACAAAACCCCAAATGGCAAACATGTAAATAGAAGAAACCATAAAAATCTAGAGAACCAAATCGATTCGGAAATGGCCGAATCGATTCGCTAATTAAATATCTTCGATGGCTGGCAAAGCGAATCAAATAGGAAATGGGAAAATCGAGTCGCCAAAGGGGACCTACTTCTCTGCCTATTTTTTGAATCAATTCCCTGCTACTTTGGCTTTCTTCCCCAGTTTTTGATGTGTTGTGATTCTCTTCCTCCTAAAATACCGTAACCTCTTCTTTCTAGCTCGAAATCGCGCATCGTTTGCGTCCACGCGAAGATTTCTCAGAGGGATACAACTTTCGTGTAGATATTGGACCAGTTACCCAAACTATGAAATGACCGAATTGCCTTTGTGCGTGCAGATGTGTACGAAACTTCATCGGAATGCGTTGAAACTTCACACTAAGTGCCAGAATACCTACAAAATCCCAATTAACCCCTGCAAAACATATATATATATATATATATCCAAATCCGAGGTTGTCTGATTAATGAGCATAAATATAGGAATGAAGGTACCCGAGGGGTCTAATAAAGCGTAGGTTAACGGGTGAAATACGCAATATTTGCGTCGTATCACCCTCCCTAACTTACACATTGCTAGTCCCTAGCATTGAAATAGGAAACATTAAGATCTACAAGTAAACCAAAAGCAGGAGACAAGTAGAAAATGGGTTAAAAGGGATAAGGCCACTTTTAGGGATATGTAATAAGCCGTTAAACCCCTAGGTTATCCTAGTGGACAAGTGTCGTCTCGTGAGGGTTTTTAGGGATAAAACCCACAAACATCATATGGTTTCCTCAAAATATGACCAATCAACATGTGACAAACTCAACAATACGAAAAATATTTCATATATGTTATATAGCATATTGAACGAATTTAAACAAAAGTCCGTTGTTATTAACATTATATAATGAACTTCATAGAACTGAAACCTTAAAAATGGGAGGCAACGAGCACATGCAAAATATGATTTGGTAAAAACTTATATAAATCGGATAAACATAAAAGCATGCATATAATCTGATCCTCATCAGGCATTACACTCAAAAAATGGAATCACTATGAAAGGGGAGGTAATACCCGGGACATGCGGGCATAAAGAGTAAATGTAAATGGAAACTAGGCCACGCACACGTCATAAATGAGGAGCACTATAGAGAAAATGAAAAACTTTAATGTCAATGAAAGATACTGCTCATTAAAGGAGCGAAATTCATTTTCACCGATGATCAAAACTATTTAAACATTTAAATTGAACTCCCCCTAAGATCAGACTTTATAGGGTTGTAATGTAGACGAGTCTCGGGTTATGAAATGAAGGAAATATATATGGATTCAAAGTGTTCGGGGCTGAAAAACTTGGGATAATGGAAACTTGCAGGCAATTTCAAAATTAGAAAATGACGTACATAACAAGCATTAAATATAAAATGGGGAGAGTAATCAAAGCTTATTTCAACACTATATACAACATCTACAAATTTTTCTTTCTTTTATTTTCTTATTTTTCTCATGTTTTCTTTTGTTTTCACTTTTTCTTTTCTTTTTCACTTTCACTTTCTTCTTCACTTTTCTCATTCTCTTCTTGCTTACTTACAACTGCAAGACAATAACATCATTCAATCCCGAGTAACATTCCAAACAAAGGTATGGAAGGTAATATGTATGGTTTACAACTCCAATATGGAGTTGGTTATGGGATTATGGGTAATGAAATGAAAGGCTAATATTTAGGCTCAAAGTGGTTGACGAGGGGAACATTTAAGGTGAGGTCAAGGCTAAAATGGGTGTTATATTAAATATTGCCTACAATTATTTCTTAAAGTTTACGCAATCCTCGAATCAAAATAACTTTGAAAATCATGCTCAAGTAACACATTTCAAGATATAAACTCAGTTAATGAATGATAAATGAAAGAATAGAGAGATTACCGACGAATTCAACGTTTTCAAGAAGGAAAGAGAAGTGTATAATACTCACAAACGAAGAAAAGACCAAAGATCACTTAGTGTAAGTATATACAATGCAACAAAAGATTACCGAATTATAAAAATCTTAAACCAAATCAATAAAACAAGTTAACTGCATGTGCTCATGAGATTGAAGTTTTATTCATGAAGTTACTCATAATATCAATCATTTGAGGACTAAACTCTAATAACTTCAAAAATCGAGAACATAAATCATTGAGTTGTCAATTGGATCGGACAATTATTAAAATTTCTCATCGGAAACAAGGCAGAATGCCCAACAAAGGAGAAAAAAGAAAGGAAATATTTTTGAAACTTTTCAATTTTTAACAAAAAGCATGCTTTATAACTAACATATGATCAAATAGATGGACTAAACATGAAATGGATTGAATATCCTATACCCCCTAACTTAAATGTTGCATTATCCTCAATGCGCATTAAGAACACAACACAAAGATAGGAAAGTAATGATATTACTCAAAATTGGAGCGATCCCCGGATAAGTACGAGTCCATTGAAACTACAAAACAAGTTAGCACCAAGCATAACAAAAATGTTAACTAATTACACTAGACTAAACTAAAATGAAAGAAAAACTAAAGAAATAAAGAATAAAAAGCGAATTATTTACAACCTACTATTTGTCCTTCACACTAACTATACACTAGAAGTAAAAATATTTGTGGATCCATCCAAAGTACAATTTGACTTTGAAAGATCAATGGTGGATCCTCCAAAGAAATCATGCCTCCTGGATTATTGGAGTTTCGTTTGAACAACGGAAGGCGTGTGTAAGGCAGAATAAATGAACCATCGCCAATTATCAATTTTGGAGGGACGATGGGGGATTTGGATAAAACAGGGGATAAGACCAAATTGATCTCAAGAAAATCAAAATCGCCTCCCCAAGGTTTTTGAATTGGAAGGGGAGGCGGGGCAAGTGAAAGTGAATGGCCCATGATATGGAGCATCTCAAAATAATATTCTCGTTCAAGAATCGGGTCAAAGTCCTCAAGACATTATTCTTGTGATAAATTTAACGGTTCAAGAATAGTAGGGAATAATGTAAAGGAAGTACCGTCAACCTCAATATAATTGGACGAATTATTAAGAAGTTGAATTTTGAAACTTCTTGGATCACTCTCAATTATTTCTTCCTCAAAAGGGGGTGGAGGTGAAACCCAAGTTTCAACCCCAATTAACCTTTGTGAAGAAGTAATAATCTCATCAAGCTTGGCATTATTTTCAACATACCAAGATGTAGACCTATCGAATTGGTCGTTCGATTCCTTAGCCATTAACTCAAAATCAAACCAACAAGAAGACAGAACATCTTCTTATGAGGTTTGCTCAGAGCTAATGGATTCCCTGCGTCCCAAAGTATCCTCACAAGGTGATGAGGGATTACTTACATATTCTTGAATTTCACGCTCAATGCGCTCATATTCACGAATTTGTAATCATTCCCACATAGTATTGTGAGTATAACTTGGAAAACTATTTTCTTAACAATTAAGGTTATCTAAAGAGTTAGAACAAGATATTTCAAATTACGTAATTCAACAAATGCAACAAGCATCAAAATTTCAATTTCTCGAAACAATGTAGCACAAGTCAAAACTAAATGGAAAAATAAAGAATACAAATATGAATAAAAGAAATATTATGAAATACTAAATAAACTACAATATATAACTAAACACTCCCTGACAATGGAGACATTTTGGTTGGGCAAGAGCGATAGCGCCGCGTAGGAACGCCAATCGTTGTTTTTGACTTGCTGCCTCGATGCAAAAACCTAAACTACAACTACACTTGCAATTCAAGTGTATCAAAAATTTGGGTATTGTAATAGAATCACAGGGAGTGATTGAATTTTAGATTGATAACTATTTTACTACTTAGGAATAAAAATGCAAAATGTTATAAGGTTACAAAGGGAAAAAGGAAAAATAAGAAGTTAAAATTAAACAATATAAAAATGAAAGTCGGGATCGCATTCCCATCCCGGGATAAACAATGCATAGTTAGAATTTTGATTCGAAGGCTATTTAATCATAAACATTACACAATAAGGAATCCAATCCAAAGTTGCGAGATTAAACATTTAACAGAAAATCATCACACGCCGATTAAATTCAAATTATTGCTGTAAACACTAACGTTGCATGACAAATAAAGTTAAACACATAACAATCCGACTTTGATACATAAGGTTTTAATTAAACACAATTTTACACGAAATCTAACTTTCGGAGCTCGATGCTCGTTAATGTAAGAAACATAATCCCAACCCGTTATCAACGGTCTAGACATGAAATAAACTACTTTAAACTACAAATAAACTAATGGAAGCAATAAATAAATGAAAAAAACAATTAACTAGGCATGGAAAGTAAATACATAATGAAAATAAAGCATAAAACTAAGGTAGAAGACAATAAATAGTGAACTTACAATATAAAATGGGTAAAAACTCAAGAGAAATGGAGGAGTAGGGTGAAAGCTCCCAATTACAAACCCTAAAACTAATACATAATGAAAGATCTTCTCTAAAATGAAGAGAAAAGGTTATATATACAAAACCCCAAATGGCAAACTTGTAAATAAAAGAAACCCCAAAAATCTTCAGAACCGAATCGATTCAGCAATGACCGAATCACTTCGCTAATGAAATATCTATGAAACCTAGTAAAGTGAATCGATTCAGTAATGGGTGAATCGATTCGCTAAAGGTCTAATCGATTTGCCCCAACTACTTTGGCTTTCTTCCCCTGTTTTTGATGTGTTATGATTCTCTTCTGCCTAAAATGCCGTAACTCCTTCTTTCTAGCTCTGAATCGTGCACCGTTTGTGTCCACGCGAAGCTTGCTCAGGGGTATAAAACTTCCATGGAGATGTTGGACCATTTTCCCAAACTATGAAATGACTAAATTTCTCTTGCATGTGCGAATGTGTACGAAACTTCGTTGTAATGCATCCAAACTTCACACTAAGTGCCGAAATACCTACAAAAGCTCAATTAACCCATGTAAAGCATATATATATATATATATATATATATATATATATATATATATATATATATATATATATATATATATCCAAATCCGAGGTTGTCTGGTTAAGGAGCATAAATATAGGAATTAAGGTACCCGGGGGGGGTAATAAAGCGTAAGTTAACGGGAGAAATACACAAGATTCGTGTCGTATCACCTCCATCTTACATTGATGTTCGCAAAAAAAATTATATACATGTTTGAAAAGTTACAATAACAAACCACATGTGTGTTAGCATATATAAATAATTATATGCATGTGGCTACATATATATGTAAAAAAATATATAGACCAAAATAAATAAACGAAAGAAACCATATCATTTTCTAAAAGAATTGAGTAATAAACTAATGTAGCAATAGCAAAGCAAGGAAGATAATTAGTATTAACAACATCAAGGATCCCACATAAGGCTTCTTAGTGTGAAACGAATATGACTACAAATGTTGGGACAATTTAGATATTACGATTTAAAAATCATACCAAAGAGATTTATGGAGACAACGAAAAACAAACATAATATTTTTTTTTAGTCTACTACTCAAAATAAGTTGTTATTTTATATGCTTATCGCATATATGAACCGTATGGTTTGGAGTCCAAATATATTCTACACAATAAAAATAAACAATATTACCTCAGTTGTTTATAAAATTTATAATAAATGGTTTTTGGTTTAAGTCGCAGTCTAGGTCTCTCTCTTTAAGACGTTTTGTGGCTCTACCCTCTATTGTGTATGTAATATACAGTCAGGATGTCCCTAGCATAAAACAATTCCATAATCAACTATGTCTCATAGTTATGAAATACTTATTTATAAGGTGCAAGGTAGCTAGTTTGACTGGGGCCTGGCGATTTACCGAACTTCCTCTTTCATTTAAGAAGGTTTGGAGAGGAAATATCGATGGCAATCCAGGATTTATTTCGGAATGGGTGCTTACTGAAAACACTATGATCATTTCTCTTCTTATAGTTATATGGCATACTAACACCCATGCAAAATTGATATCTCAATATCACATAATTGTAATAAGGGGAGAATTTATTTTTCTTGATAAAAAAAAAAATTTCCAGCACTGTTATGCTTGTTATGTTGTTATGCTGATACAAAGTTGAAGGACTGATTTTTAATTTCAAGTCTATGTTTAGACTACCCATTTTTTGTATATTATTAGAGAGAGACTATATTTTTTGTGTCTTTAAAAAAATAACTCCAATTCCTTTCATATATCTCGGGAGAATCAAAATTGTAGGCTGAAAGTGGACATTTTGAGTATAGATAAAGAACAAATTCGTGGGTAGATAATGGGTTGTTTGGTGGGTGATTTTGGGATGCTATGCAAAGTGTCCCCTCACTAAATTTTTTTTTAAAATTTTAAACATACAAACCACAAATAAGACAACTGGATCTAACAACAAATATTAATTCCACACATCCCACATTGATTATGTAGGAAAAAATGATTCACAACTAGATTTATATGTAGGGGAGACTAGAACACATCCAAGCCGTTATTAATGGCTCTCATCCTTAACAAAGGAAAGTGTGATACAAATAAATAATAAAAAGTTTTAGTCATTAATTTAAGGGTGGGCTCCATTTCGCGTCGTGACAAAGTTAAACCGCGAACTTGCCTTGAGCAGTTCCGAATTGACCCTGAACTCGAGTGAATTGTGTTAATTCATGATTCAGTGCGCGTTTGCCACCCTTTACCCGTGAATAAGGGAACTATGGTCATAACCCTTTATTTATGAGTATTTTTATTTCAACTCAAAAATTCTTTTGATACACCCTAATTTTTAAAAATTTAAAGATTTAAACTAGTAAAATGATAATTGTATCCTATTTAAACCACCATGTTTCAATAGGAAAATCGACTCTAAAGTGATCCTTACGGATCTGCTCTTGCATTTGTATCTTGCACTCTTTAGCAGCTCCTGTCTTTTACCTTTGATTTGTTTCATACTTTTCCTCAATTTTCTTCACATATCATATATAAGTGTTGGAAGGAAAAATTGGGAAGTTTTTCGAGTCGGTGAGCACTTTCTTCACCGGCTGTGATCAGATTTCGTGAGGCTGCAATAGGCTCCTCAGATGAATTATGAACTAAACGTATTATGCAATTGCGAAGGTCTTATACTTGGATTTCTCATTTTATTTTCTTTGCCGATCTTTTGTTCATAAGAAACATTTTTTTTCATATATATATATATATATATACCCCATCTGTTGGAACGGGTCGAAAGAGTTTGAGCCTTGTGGGGATAATAAAAGGAGGGGCTACCAAACAAAATGTGGGTTCAAATAAAAACACCCTTATCATCCTCACACACACCATTGTGATTTAATTTATATATATATATATGTGTGTTTTTGTGTCTCCAAGATATATATGAAAACAACTAGCTTATCATATTATGAGGACTTAAGTTCTATCATAGTTTAGATGCTAAAAACGTTACCCTTTAGTTGTTGATTATTACTTAGGCCTAGTTTGAGAGTTTTAGAGAGAAAAGAAAAGAAAAAAAACTTTTATTTGGAGAGAAAAGAAAAGAAAGGAAAATTAATAAGAGAGAAAAGAAAAGAAGAGAAGAGAAAAGAGTTTGGGAGAAAAAAGAATATAACTTTCTTTCGAGTGTTTGGGAGTTTAGGAGGAAAATATTTTTTTAAGGAGAAGAAGGAACAATTCATTAAAAAACTTTCCTTTATCTCCATTTCTTTTCGATTTGGAAAGAATGTTTTCCTTTCTCTCCATTTCTTTTCGATTTGGAAAGAAAGTTTTTCCCAATTTGGAAAGAAAAAAGGGAAAGTTTTTTTAAAATTCTTCTTTTTTTTTTCTCCTTTTAAACTCCCAAATGAGAGAAAGTCACTTTTTTCCTAATTAAACTCCCAAACGAAAGAAAGGAGAAATACTTTCCCTTCCTTTCCTTTCTTTTCTCTCCAAAATAGAACTCACAAGTAATGCCTTATATTTAGGTTTGTTGAGTGTACCCCTGTTATGACCAACTTTGCAATACAACCCCGTTTTTAAAAAATTATCATCCAATCCGTCACTCAAATATAACAAAAATTTTTATCAAGTTTAAATAAAATAAAAAATATTTAAAGTTTAGTTAATGACTAACTTTTATTTTTTTGTCTAAAAAAGAAATGGCCAGGAAATCGTTAAAGAACTCCGATGTTACCGTTCCTTAACTAATGTGCACTTGACTTGAAATTAATGTTGAGTAATGTATGTGAGAGATGAGATTAGTAGTAGTTTTTTTTTCCCGATAACCTTAGATGGTTGGGTTCGTGATCAGCATATCTGTTAATAAGATACCGTCAGTAAAGAGTAGATGTATGTTACTCCTGTAATGTAGGTAATCATTTCGTTTCTTCTTAAAAAACTGTTGGAACCTTTGTTGACTTTGTTAACAAAAGATATGTGAACTTAGAAAACCCATGTGTCTTTAAGAGGAAGGGAAGTAAAGAAGAAGAAAAAATGTTTTGCTTAGCTTTGGAAACTATCCCACATTGGTGGGAAGGTAGTTCTGTTTTATATCATAGTTGTTTAAGGCGCAGGGCTCACCCACGCGGAAAGGTGTCTCTGGAGCCTAGGCGGCAGGCGCAACGTGAGGCGCGCACCTGATCGAAGCTAAGTGCACTTTTTATAAAAAAATACGAAACAAATTGTTTATTCATTTTTTAAGTAATATATTGATGTTACAACATCTTGACATCAATGAAAGCTTCATGGAAGAATTAAAATTCCAAAATATAACAAACATATTAACATGTAAAGCTAAACTTTAACTAACAAATTCATGTCTTAAAACATATTAACATGGTATTCGAATACATATCGAAATTATAGTGAAAAAATGAAACTAAGACCAATTTTTTCTTCTTTTGTTTCTTATTACTTTTTGCTGTGCTGTGACTTTTAGAATTTAAACAAAAAATATATTAAACAAAAATTCATTATTTGGGTCATTATGATTATGATAGTTCAGTTGATAATTTTTATTTTCTCACAATAAACAATAAAAATAAAGACAAAAAAGAAAAGAAAAGAGAATACAAAAACAAAAGGCATAAAAAAGAAGAAAGCCAGAGTTGGAGAAGAAGGCAGAAAAAAGGCAGTGTCGGAGAAGAAAATACCAGAAATAGCAAAAAAGGCAGAAAAAAATATAAGTCGGAGAAGAAATAAAAGACATTCGGAGTTTTTTGTTAGAAGCGAAGGAAAAAAACGAAAAAATGAAGAAGAAGAAAAGTCATTTTGTTGAGAATATACAGAAAAAATAGAAAAAGAAGAAGAAAATACCTGAAAATGGATGAAGTGTGCCTAGGACCATGCCTGGCACCTAAGTGCGCCTAGGCCTAGGACCCTCAGGTGTGCTCCTATTACAATCTGCCTCGCCTATGGCCTCCCTAGGCGCTCACTTACGCCAAGCACCTAGGCGTGCCATTAACACCTATGGTTTCCACACCAATTTTGACAGTCATGGGAAAGCCTTTTGGGTATTAGAATGTTGTGTGATGGGTCGAAGAACTTATTTGGCCAAAGCCCACAACACGCGCGAGCGTCGTCGCCCGTCCGTCCGTCCGTCCGTCCGACTCGAGGTTTGTGTGTATTCAATTTTTTGGGCCGAAAGTGGAGTTTTTTCACCCTATATTCCTTGGCTCTTCTTCACTATCCCTTAGGTTATATTTCCCTTTATAATTGGCCTTAAGGAATGGTTTTTGACAATAAGAAACACACAGCATCTAAGATACTACGATACAGACACACATTTTTTCTTTGCTCTCTAAACAGTTTTTCTCTTCTCATTACCTGATCAGTTCGTCCCCCAAACTGATATTGTGATATTGAGCAACTAATAGTGAATGGATGATAGTATACCATATTAGTATGTGCATAATGTTTTGAGACAAAAATTTGTTTTATTTTTGGGTTGTTTTATCCTGGGGTGGCGGAGCATTAATGAGACTGCAACACAATTTTGGACAGAGCCTCGAAACACCTTAAAGAAAGAGACCTAGTCAGCGACTCAGCCTCATGATTTTTCTACCGTTGGATTTTTAATTTCGTTCCATTCTATTATTTCATATACAACAAAAAATAAATGAGGGATACGGGCATCGATCGGGGAATGGTCCTGCGAGGTGGGAAAGGAAGGGATTGGCTTGGTCAAGCGTGTTATTAATTTTGAGTAATAGATTGAATGATTATTTAACTCAATGGGAATGTGTTGCAAGGATTTTTTTCTTCTTTTTTTTAGATGGGGTGTTATTGCAAATTTAGTCATAAAATGGGGAGTAAACTCAAATTAACCCTTTTATAGTTTAATAAAGTATGTGTGTGTTTTTCTAATAATCTAATTAAGATTTGAGTAGCATTTATAATATTTCTAAACTGCACTAATTACCTGACAGTGAATTTATACTATATGATGTATGTACAAATACTGTTATTCTAAATTATTCAATTGGTCAAGAAATTTTTTCACATTACTATCAAGCTAGTTAGTGGTGTCTACAATATTTTTCAGAATCTCTAATTGCCCACTTGTCCTCTAGCATTTCCGTATTGCAAAACCTTTATCATTAATATAACATTAATTTTGTTATGTTTGAATCTCAAGTTCATCCCCATAACTTGTTTTTATCATGATTGCCTTTTTAATATAATGGAAGAGGAATAAAGATTAGTGCTTTGGCATTTGTTTGTTGGCAGGACCAGTTCTTTGTTATTTATTCTCGTATTACTTATTTTTGTTGGTTTTGTATTGTTTGGTTAGTTATTTATCTCCAATATGACCACTGTGACACATCCAAGTCTCAAGGAGCAACTCCCTCATCTCATCTCTGAATCAATTTATCCATGAGCTCTTTAAGGTATATCTCCAAACACCCTGCTCTTTCTCTTGTAGAGACATGCACAAGCCTAAGAGAGATCAAGCAAATCCACACCTAGTTGCTCATTAACTACCTTTTTAATGACCCAGTCTTCGTTGGTAAATTTTTTTCCACCACTGCCCTCAAACATCCCAAATTTCTCGATTATTCTAGTCAAATACTAGACCAATATTGTTACCCAACTGTCTTTGCCTTGAATTATATGATCAGATCTCATTCCAACAGCACATTTCCCCAAAGCAGATTTCAATTTTACAGTAGAATTCTCCAATCAAGTCAAAATCTTCCACCTGAAAACTACACGTTCACATTCTTGGTTCGGACGAGTGCGCAATTATTGTCTAAAGGGACAGGTTTGGTTGTTCATGCATCGGTTATAAAGCATGGTTTTGAGCAAGACCCACATGTTCAAAGTTGCTTGGTTTACATGTATGCTGAATTGGGTTTCGTGAGTTCGTCGTGAAAATTATTCTTGGAGATTTATGATCCAGATTTGGTGACTCGGACAGCAATGGCTAGCGCTTGAGCAAAATCAGGTGATGTTCCATTTGCACGAACATTGTTTGATAAAATGCCTTAACGGGATCCTATTACGTGGAATGCGATGATATTCGGGTACGAGCAATGTGGGCAGTCTCGGGAGGTGTTGAACTTGTTTCAGTTAATGCAAATGGAGGGTGTTAATGTTAATGAGGTGTCATTGGTCTCGATTATAACCGCATGTACCCACTTAGGTGCATTGCATCAAGGGAGATGGGCACATGCATACATGGAGAAAAATAGGCATTCAATGACAGTGACACTAGGCACTGCACTTGTTGACATGTACACCAATTGCGAGGACATGAATAATGCCATGGAAGTCTTTTGGGGAATGAAAGAAAAGAATGTATACACATGGAGTAGTGCCATTGGAGCCCTAGCAATGAATGGATTTGAAAATTAGTGTCTCGAGCTTTTCACACATATGAAATTTTTAGGGGTTCAACCTAATGAGGTCACATTTGTATCGGTCTTAAGGGGTTATAGCGTGGTTGGGATAGTAGAAGAAGGTCGTGAGCATTTTGAGTCAATGAGAAGAGTGTATGGGCTCGAGCCTGAGCTCGAGCATTAGGGGTACATGGTTGATCTATATGGACGAGTCGGATTCTTAAATGAAGCCTTAAATTTAATAAATACTATAGCGATGAAGCCTCATGCACGTGCTTGGGGAGATTTGCATAATACTTGTAAAATCTATAAAAAAAAAATATGGAGTTGGGTGTACTGGCCTTGGGAAAAATAGTAGAGCTAGAGGCGAATAACCATGGTGCATATGCATCTGATTTTTTTCATATGTATATACATACAACATATCTGATTTATATATATATATATATATATAATGTTAATTTTATATAAAATGTTGCCTAATTTTGATATCAACATACAACATATAAAATGTTAGGTAATTTTATTTTAAATTTTAGGTGATTTTTTTTAGTTTTAATATATGTATCATAAAAAATGGTATATAATTTTATATAAAATGGTAGGTGTTTTTTTTATCTATGTATGTTTTATAATTTTTGTTATGTAAAATGGTATATAATTTTTATCTATGTACGTATTATAATTTTTTTATGTATTGTGATATAATTTATATATGTATTGTTATATAATTTATTTATATACGCATAGCTAACATGATTAAATGTGAAACAATTTCAGAAAATGGATCATTGTTTGTTGGGGAGTCACGACTTGGTTAAGAAAGAAAATGACTCTAGAGAAAAAAAAAAGAAAAATAGTTGTAGTATATCATATTGTTATTTCGGCAATTATTAATTCTTATTAAAGTGGTCAAGAATGGGAAATCATCCACAAACATACAAGGAGGTAATTCAATTATTAATTCTTCTTAAAGTGTGGTGTGATTCGATTCCTCTTTTTTTATTAGAATCTTTATTAAAAGTACAGTCTTTTAATAATTCACAAACTATTAAAATTCCAAAAGAATTATGTAATTGATCCAAATAATGGATTTAGAATTCTACTAGAATTCCAAAACAAATATACACTTGAACCAAAAAATTGAAATGAAATTGAAATTCCTTGAATTCCAATTCCATTGAATTAGAAGACCAATTCAATTTCAATTCCACACATCCAACTGAACTCTAAGTCCACCGGTGATAAGTCATTGAAGACTTCCAATTCTATCATAACTGATGCATGTGGAGAAGATAAGGGATGGCTAGTTCAAACCATAAAAAACTCCCCTATTCTTTATCCTCTAACAAACCCATCTCTTGTAAATGCTATATATACATGAGTTCAATAAAAAGTTAAACTCAACAAATATAATTAGGGTATTTTTATACAAACCCATGTTTTCAATTTACCGCCCCCAATTTTCGTCAACCCATATCAATGGGTTTAAACTCCTTTTATCAGCCCCAAGTGAGGGGGTTATTGAATGAAAATGAAACCTTGAACATTTCAAAGCATGTTTTCAAACGAGAGCCCTATCATGTAAGTAGTTAGACTTCTTATGATCGGGTGCTTCTAAAAGTAATATATAAGTCATTTTATACTTTTTGTATTTTAAGATGTAAAAGTGATTGTTGGGGGTTGTTTACTGGAGTAGTTGGTTTATTTAAAAACACCATTTTTTAATTCATTTAAATAAAAAACTCACGTCTCAGTTACACTTCACGATTTTGGAAAAGCCCTAATTTTTAATTAAAATTCTATTAAAGTTTGAAATCAAGAATTAGTTATGTATTAATGTAGAAAAATCAATGGTAGATCCCTAGACGTGATTTTATGAAAACTTCAAATAGGAAATGAATTTAAGGATAAAGAGTTAACACTATTTTTCCTTGGTAACTCGGACAATACTTATTAAAAACGGTCATTTAATGAAAAGTCCTTCGATATTTTTTTAATTAATTTTTTGTCAAAGTTTTTTATTTTATTTCAAAAAATTTATTGTTGTGTAAAATACTTACAAATACTTTTTCTTTTGTAATTCTAAATCCCAAGAGAAAATTTAAAAAAAAAAATAAAATAAAACTGAAACAAAAAAATAGGGGTAATTTTATAGAAACCGTAGTTTCCTGTATGGAGCCCCCAACTCTACTTAAACCTTTTCTTTGGGTTGAATGCCTGTTAACATCCCTGCAAGTAGTGATTTGACAAAAAACTCAAAATTGACTTATTTGAGAACACTTGTTTTTCAGACAATTTTAACAAAACCTCTTCAATCTCTCTCATCAAACAACTTTCCTGACTCATTTTCTCTGTCCGATCGGAAACGCATATCATGTTTCTATTACAAGAAACATCTCCATCCTCAATTAAACATCTCCATTTTCTCTTATCTGACCTAGCATACATCCTCTCTCTCTCTCTCTCCCCACACCGATTGAGAAGACAGATCATGCCGCCATTACAAGCTCAGATCTTTGTGGTTTTAAGCATGGTATTTTTTTTCCTTTTATTAATATCCTCATATACACATATATACATCTTAAAGGCGCGCGCGCGCGCACACACACATGCTGTGGTTTTTTTTGGATTGATCGCACACCTCAATAGTTCATACTCTAATTCTTTTTTGTATGAATTTGATCCCAATTTTTATTTTAAAGGTTTGCTATTTTTTCTTTCCTTCCAACGCTAATAATTATGTGCAGAGTCCACCTCCCCCCCACCCCTTCATATAGTGATATATGTTTGTAGCGTCCAAGATTGAGAGGTTTCTTATGAACACATCCCTTTGTAAAGTGATAAATGTTTGTATATCCAATTACATCATTCTAAAGTGATAAGTGTTTGAAAATTGTAGGTTGAAATAAAACATGATTTTTTTGTCAAACTGCTACTAATGGGGGCTGTTGATAAGGGTAAAAGTGGGCTTTCAACTATTTTTTTAATAACTGATATGGCACTGTGGGGCTGTTGAAAGAAAATGTGGGGCTAAAAAATTTATTTTCAACAGCACCACGTTTACTTATAGGCTTAAAAGTTATCATTCATGTGAATCAGGGAGTTAAACTACAAGACAATCTCTAATTTTAGGTGCTAATGTACATCGGAGAGGATTAAATTTCTTCTAAGGGTGTCCTCTTGAGTCAAAACGAATCGTAAGTGAATAGGGACATTGTTTTGAATGGGCTTAGGTTGTGTTTGTTTTTACCTCTTAAGTCTGAATCTGAATCATTTAGACATAAGAGGTATCAAATAGTGTTTTTTTTAATTGATTAAGAGGTTAACAACTATTTTGTCCTCTGAATGTTTAAGAGGTAAATGTATCTCTAAAGTCTGAATCTGAAGTCTAAATCAGTCTAAATACATTCATTCAGATGTCCATTTCGACATGAAAACAAACATATTTTTAGATTCAGATTTTGGACTTCAGATTTTAGATTCAGTCTTCAAATTCAGATTAAAAAACAAACTCAGTCTTAGTTAGATACCTATCTTCCATAGGTCACAACCCACATGTTATATTATAGAAACAAATTTCATTTTCTTTAAAAATTGCCTATTTATTTAGTAATAATTTCTAAACGTTCAAAAATAAAATCGATCCCCTTAATTAAAACGAGCACTCCTTACATATACAATCAATCTTACTTCGGATTGTCTTCCTTATTGGCCCAAAAATATACCCGGGAGAGGGGGCCGAGTGAATTGGGTATATGGATTTTATGGTAATTCAAAACTTTCTTAACTTAGTTGTAAAGGTTAATTTCAATATTATAAATCAATTCAAAGAAAACAATTAATCAATCAATAAACATATGTAGTTAAGAGAAACAGTAGAGAGGAACTTTGCAAATCAAGGTTTTAACGGTGTTCGGCCATTGCCTACGTCCATGCTAGAGACGATAATCGAGAATTTCATTATTTACGATTCAGTTACGGTGGAACCCAAACCTCACAAGGAACACTAGCTCATAACCCACTACCAATAAGAGGCTAAACTCGTCTCTTACTAAGCACTACCCAGACAATAGCCTAAGGACTTTAAACGACTTGACTACTCGCAACACCATCACTTCTGACCGAGGAGATACAATGAAGTTTAACCGTTTAGAAACAACAATGGGATCCATAAACGAAATAGAAAGAAAAGTCGCTTTGCTAAAATAATGATGAAGTAAGTTTACTTTCTCTCTCTTAAAAAAAACAAACGATATTCAAAAGTTTTATGCTCAAATGGGTATTGGGTTAAAGCTTTAGCACAAGTGGGTATTGGGTTTATAACTTTGTTAAGAGTGGTTGATAATTCTAATTGGAGATCAAATGATTTTTGAAAAAAGCTTAGCTTCGTTGGCGCTTCCTTGTTGAAATGTGTTTTGAATTTGGTTTCCCTCTCTTTTGGATTTTGGGATATTGGAACTCTACTCAATGGGTATAATGTTGTAAGCTTGCGTATTTTTGCATGGAGGTAAGAGAGTATATTTATAGTGCTAGGATCCACCAAAGATTGGTAAAGGTTAATGATATAGGGATAAAAGATTTGAAGGTTTTACCAAATACAATTTTGAAATCTCAGCACTTTTAGCCGACTAAACCTATTGTTTAGTCGACTAAAACTCTTCTTGTTATAACTATGTGTTTTAGTAAGGTGTTACAAAACATTTAGATTACTAAACATTGATTTTTAGTCGCCTAAACAAAGGTTTAGTCCACTAAACCTCCCGTATTTTAGGTTATCTAATGTTGGGTTTGGGGCCATACTTTAGGGAAGGTTTATGGATCTTTATAATAGGTTTTGATCATATACAAGTTAAAACATGTTACTTTACATTCGTACAATACTTCCTAAAGTACAATAAGAAATAGAGCAATGATCATTTGTATTTATGAGAATTCTCTTAACATGCTCAAGTCATTCAATGTGGGCTTGTGATATGATGCATGTTTGATCTTGATCACCACTGGTTGTGGAATGTGGTAATGAGCTTTCTTATTTGACTGGATGATGTTGAATTACTCTTAAGGGTTGAAAGATGATATTTGGTAGGGTTTGATTCAAGCTTTAAGTCAACATTGAATAACATGTGATCTTCAATATCTTGGTTATGATCTTCACTATGTTGGTTGAAGGCTTCATTGTATTACATGGATATGTTTGCATGGTTTCATGGATGATGTGTTACTTGTAATATATCTCATAATGTATTGATTTATTATTTTAATCTCAAGTACATTATAGAGATGATAGTGAAGTGTGATATTATATCAATTATGTTTTCATCATACACAATTCTTTTGGTTGAAATACATTTGGTTTCACATTCAAAAAATACTTAATCAACTTAATCATTGTGCAATATAAGGGTTGGTTATCTGATAGTATTTGAGCTATACCTAATAGATACCATCTTTTTTTTTTGCTATTTAACTTTTTTGTTTCATTATTTATACAACTTTCTCGATGTCTAGTGATTTGTATCCCCCTTTACTTTCTTGGTAATTGAGGGAAAAGGTGGGTTAGTACATAGTAGAATACATGGGTTTGAAGGAATGTTAATCTAAGTGAAAGATTTCCTAAAATGTATTATGTGGGTGTATGTCCTTATGTTAAGTGGTAGAATTGAATGTGTATATTATGAGTTATGTGGTACACATTGTATGTAGTGAGACATTTGTGACATAGATAAGCATAACCCCATATGGGAGTAAAAGTTGGAAGTTGAAATGAAATACTAAGCTTCATTCATATTAAAAAGGATTACAAGGAGAGCCATCCATCATAAGAACTAAGAATAATAGGGATAATTGGGGTAAGAGGAACCGCTTGCTTAATTATATTTTCGGTTCCTTGATTATATTGAGGTGGTGGGTGGGAGAATTGTACGTCCACCATGGGCATGTCCAGATAAGGAAATGGGATTGAACGACAAATAATCTCTTAATTCTTATGGATATACCACTATAAGAATTTTAGGTTTAGACGACGTTTCAAAAACGTCAAAAAAATTAAAAAAAAGTCGGGAAAACATTTCCCAACATTTTTCTAATAAGTCGGCATAGTCAGAGTCGGGAATTCACAACGTTTATAAAAAACGTCGGCCATCCTTATTCCGATGTTTTTACAAATTTTTTAAAATGTCGGGGTATCTGTCTGCCTATTTACCATTTGCCACGTTTAATTTAAAAACATCGGAATCACTTGCCATGCTTAAACAATAAATGTCGGAATAATTTTCCACGTTTGAACAAAAAACGTCGGAACAAAAAATAGTCCCCTTTCAAAAACACCACGATTGTTTTTCTCCTTACAAAATTTGCGCCAACAATAACACAAAAACATCACAATTTTTTTTTTGCCTATTCACAAATATTAAGGATGTTATGATTACACCAAATTATCAAAACAATATAATTTGAGACATTTATATTAACTAGTCACCGTTTATATACCATGATCCAAAAAATCATCATCTATAGCACCAAAATAGTATAACGTTCTCCACCAATACCCTAATAGTATTAAACATAAGTCCAAAATGTCGGATCATCTAAATCCCAAACACAATATCCATACTAATATTCTACCCGTAGACTAATACTAAACATATGTCTAACATCGGTGAAAACATCTTGTCCATGAGCATGATAAAATGCAAACCTGCAAAAATGAATAAAAGCAAAGTGTCAAAGATGAATAAATCAAAGTTATAAAAATATAATGACTTACATTGTAAATTTAGACTACTTGTGTTTCTTTGCCTTCTTTGATGCCACGAGATCCTTAAATAGAAGAGAAAAAAGAAACACTTGATCAATAAATCTATTTTCAATATTTTTTGTATTATATGGTGACATAAAATTATAATTTAAAACATACACAAAATACATATTAATCGTACATCATATTAACAAAAGTTTCATGGACATAGGTTAACTTACATTAACAATGCAAGTATAAAAACTAGGGAACAAATAACTAATTAAAATTTAACTAACAAGTTTAAATCAAATTTACATTAACAATGCAATAATATAACACTTTTTCCTAGTTTAGTGGCTTGCATAGTGGGTTTTGTTGAGATTCTATTATATACAAGTAAGAGAACATTTGTCGGAGGCATACAGTAGAAAAATGATTAAATCTAGTGTGAGAAAGGATTCTTGAGTTTCATAGTAATTGATTTTTTTTAAAATATCTCATTTTAGCTCCATTACTTGGATAATTAGTATTTCTTTACCAATGTGTGAGGTTTAAACAACTCGGGGAGGGATGAGGGGCCTGCAGGTTTCTGTGGAAGGGCAAGGTAGAGGGTAGTTGTATAACGAGTCCTGGAGGAGGTCCTGTATAATACGTCTACAATACCTGCGTGTTTCCATTCCTATCGAAGAAGTTAATTCCAAAAAATGGAATAAATATACTTTTGGTAATATTTAAAAAAAACTAATGATGTTGGAGATGAAGTTTTAGGCTAGAGAAAGTTTTTGAAAATGACCCCACTGATAATAATAGAACCACGGGGTGTAAGTCTAACTTTGTTGATTTTAAATGATTTTGTTTGATCAATATATAATGTCCATTTTATTAACAAAAGTCTCTTATTGGGGTGGAAACCAAGTATATATATGGCCAAAGGCTCAGAAAGACTATACCTACAAAAGTAACTAGACAAAACAAAACAGAAAAACTCAAAATGGCCCCCCTTCCTAAATAGAGCTCCGTTGAGCACAAAGAGGTCCTCTCCCTCAAAGAACCATATATTTCTCCCTCCATCCAGATGGTCCAACCTCCCTTTCGAAGGCAACAACCGTGACAACAAGATACCAATATTGGCGCGGACGGTAACATTATCGAAAAAATTCAGGACAGGGCATAAAGAAGAGTATATAGATCCCTTACTACATTCAATGAATAAAAATATCACAGTCAACAACCTCCTCTAGAAAACCCAATAAGACATCACCTGACACATGATCCCAGTGAACAAATTGTCCTCTAAATATGGAATTCGAAACACAATAACATGTAACTACATAAACCAACTCCACGAGGAAAAACCCCACACCATTGATCCCATTAACTCTTACCAGCTATTCCCAATAAGCTTGTATAAATTCACCCCTTGGTGAAAAATTGCAACAAGCTCATGGTAGAATTAAGTCGTATGCAGATAAAACCAGGATTGTATCTATTTAAGACTCTATAGCCCTATAAGTATGTGTATCTTTGAGAAGGAATAACAAATTAACCTCAAGTTACTACAAAAAAATTCGGTGTGAAATTATAAGGAGTGTATCATATAAACATTTCCCTCTCTCACTCCACAATTCAACCTAAATGGAAATATTACAATTAAAGTTCCATAAAGTTTCATACATAATAGAAACAAAAAAATTGTCCTGCACATTTCACAACTTATATGATGAATTCAACTAGGTGTTTTCCTGCATATCTCCAAAAAGATCACCTAAAGTCATTTTAAAGAATGTAAATTTTGAAGCTAGGACAAGAGAGATTGTAGCCATTGTAGGTCCTAACAGAGCTGGGAAAACTACACCACTAGACATTATTGCCGAAAAGATATCGCCAAGGAGAATGTCTGTCCACGTACTAGTCAATGGCTGCCCCAAAATTGTATACCTATTTTTTATCAACCGGTAGTGAAGTTGTCTTCCCATACCCTGAATATTCCTCAGTAGATGGTGCATGTCCCAAATCAACACAACTCAAACCAACTTGAAAAGTAATAGGTAAAGGTGGAAGTGTCACTTCTTGCTTTTTTAAAGTAATATCAACAAGAATGACATCACTAAGACTAGAACATTCATATGCACCCATTAAGGGGACTAATCCTTCAGTTGTACTCATTATTATTATTATTATTATTATTATTATTATTATTATTATTATTATTATTATTATTATTATTATTATTATTATTATTATTATTTAGCTGAATGAGAATTAGCAATAAGGAGTTCCATGAACTCATGTTCATGCATCATCTATGCCTTGGATTATGCCAAGCAAGGTTGTAACATCTTCTTGGCATGCTGTTGTTGGGTACAAAATGTTGTGCAAAATAGTAAAAGTCTGGGCTTCCGCTACCATTTGCATCCTGTAGTATTTATAGACAACAGAATAGGAGATGCTTTGATGCTAAGCTCCCTCTATCAAAATTGTGGTATTTTCATATGTGGAGTTTTTTGTCTTTTTCTGGTCACAAGAGATTTACCCTAATAATGTACATTAATTGGGATCTCATGAATTAAGAGATTAACTTGTGAAAGTATCACCATTTATCAAGTCGAGACTTATTTTTAAATGTCATTCATGGAGTTCTTTGGGATTCTAAGGCTAATTATTTATATACAATATGTATACTCTATGTATGGGATTTCATATGATACCTATGTGGGCAGCACAAGCTGATCCATAAACCCACGGAATTCGCCTCATGTACCGTAGTGCCTGAGTACATGATAATCATAAGTAACCCAACCTGAATGCCAAAATCATTCAGGTGAGCCCTCTGCCAAGGAGGACTTCAACCTATAAATTCCCTTGTCCAGGAGGGCCATCTTGATTTCTAAGAATTTCAAAAAAGAAGTATAATCGCCTTGTGGATATTAACTTTGAATGCAAGTGGAGGAGTATGCGGCAATATGATATGGTGAGAGGTTCATGGGTTGATTTTATTTCCATTTGGTATGCCTATGTTTTTTTAATATAGGGGCATCCAGTCCTCTGTGAGCATTAATATTCCCTAGGGTATGTTTAGACTCTCCAATTTGCACATAGCAGGACACACTACGTTTATTGGGTCACGGTACACAACAAGACCGCCACAAAATGAAAATAATGTTCTTAGTCGAAAATTATGTTTTTTCCTTGAAAATTTATGTTTTCCTTTCTCAATTTCTAGAAGAAACAGAGGATCTAGTGTGTCCAATCCTTGAACGAGTAGGCTAATGGTTGAATTACCTGATCAGAGTAAATGTGCCTTGATAAAATCATGATCGTGGATTATGTGTACCAACATAGACAAACAAATTTCATGAAATTGTGAAGGATATCAGCAGGAAGTTGAAGCAGGATGTTGAATGTGATTGCCTCGGGGAGAAATGGGATATTATTGTTCTTATTTTTATCAGAATAAGCATTGGCCTTGTGTTTTCTAGATATACCAACTCCAACAACATGCATATAAAGTAATCACAGTTGTTAGGATGAAATATAATTTACTCGTAGCCAATGCGTATTAAATTACAAGATATAGTTGCATAAAAAAGAATAAACCTAAGAACAAGATTTTAGTCTTGCAAGTTGTAGCAAAATGGCTGGTGTAAGAAAACAAATCAAATTAATTGAAAATGATTGGTCTACTCATATTAATAACCATAGTCAATATGATTGTCTGTCATCTATAGTATCAAAGAAGTGGTGCATCTCATCATAATCTTGAGTGGCCTCTTCTTGTATAACTAGTGGTTGTGAGGCAAGTAGCTGAGATTCCAAATTCTCACACAAGCTCTTCGGTGTTAGCAATATCTTGAAAATACAAAGACAACTCAATGACCCCACTAACAAAATGGTAGCCATGCAGTCCATCATTCACCAATCCAACATTCGCGATAGATACCCCATTCACGGTTGCCTTGGTATCATATGCTAACTCCGTAACAAAATCCTACTGGACCAGGAAGAAATCCACGTTGTTCACACGCAGCTCTCGCTTCATCACCAACACCATATCTCATCAACACCACCACCCAATCACAATTCTACATTGGGCCTTTTTAACACTCCATATGCTTGTAATCCCCTGACAGAATTTCCAATTGGATCTCATTACTCATATGCTAATAACGGCAATATTGGTTACAACATTGATTTTATGGATAGTAATAACGTAAATTCTAACTCATTGTGGCTTCCACAAGAGTATAATAACAGTGAGAATATGCAATCACAGCTACTTGCCTCACAATCACTAGCTATACAAAAAGAGACCACTTAAGATCATGATGAGATTCACCACTTCTTTAATACTATAGACGACAGATAACCATACATTGAATCCAACTAATTTGGTCGATGATTTTGGCGGATGTAGATGTGATTGGGACTCATAGCACAAGCAGAACCTCATGTGAGGAGTTTGAATATATTTTTACTCTCTTTCTCAAAATATTTTAAATGATACATTAAACAACACCGAATGAACAACTAAGTATGAAGGGATGATGAACAGTTAAGTATTTTAGTTATTTACTTTAAGTATCCAATGATTAATTAGTGGTACTGTTAAGTTTTAAATGTAATCAATTCATATTGTGACTACTACTTTTGATCCTGATTGATTGTAATGGTTTCACCTCAATTATGGAATGAACTACATGTTTTATATTTGTACACATGGGAAACCTCCAACCTATCAATTTTAATTTTTCATAATCATAGTTCTTTAAAAATAAAAAGAAAAGTGTCTCGTAATGGCTAAAACACAGGTATGATAATGGACATAGATGTTAATCAAACAACACGCACGATATACAGAGGGGCAAAGAGAATATATATTCCATGCTCAAAACGTAAAAGATCCAAGCACACATTTCCATCTTGATAACTAGCATAATGATGTTTTGTCAAAATGCAGTCTCTAATTTTCTTGGATGATTGAGTTTGGATGAGAGACAAAGGGAGAAGGAAAATATTTTTCAAATAAAGATGAAAAAGATGTGTCGTAGAAAATGAAACATTATTTGTAATTGTTTGGAAAATTTAGAAGACAAATCGATGCCACCTTATTGGATTATTTGAATTAAATAGAAGCATTGAATACATATATATTCAATTATACACACACTTCTACTGAGTTCTTTCATAAAGTGTTGGAACTCGGGTGTGACTAGTGGTAAGCCAATGATTTTTGTTCATGGGGAGCGGATAAGAAAAGAAACATATTTTTATGTACCAAAACGTGCGATACTTATCAAGAATGTCATTCAAATAAAATAGTCTAAATCAGTTTTGAGGTTAAAGTGTCATTAATTTCTTATGTGCATTGAGAGTTCAATAACCAACTTCCAAGGATAAGAATCACAACTAAGACATCTATCCAAATTCGACATGATGTGTAAGATTTTACACATGTATGTATGTAGAATTATGGATTTATGCGAGTAGAGTGAAACAGGATTAACTTATGAAAAAAGAGAGAAAGAAATATTTGATTAATAAAATAGACTAACCTGATAATAGTTTTGAAGTTGGGATCGTGATATGATTTGTGGAGGTGTTTTCCTTAGTTGTTGTAATTGTCATTGCGATTGAACCTCTGACCGTAATTGCATCGACGACTGTAAGGATGCTAAAGGATCAAGATTGGCTCCATTAGGAACCTATAGGAATCTAAAAAAATGGCAGATGTAATGCATGAAAATTAGCCGACCGTACTCATATAAATCTATAATTAATAATAGTTGACTTGTTAAGTTCTTGAAGACACATCTCGTGGAGACTGCATAAAACTATCCTTACCACGCATATGAGCCTCCACAACTTCCATCCGAGATTCCATAGTAGATACATTTTCTCCATATTTAATCCATTTTTCCTGAGCTTTCTACCTCCACAGCATGTCCTGAATTGCCAAATATTGGTTACATTTACCTTGAGAGAAGGACAAACTCTCTCTATTTTCTTCACTAGGGTCTCTGTCAAACTTCATTTCTTGAATTAAGAGATCATCTTCTACAAATCTAGCCTCTTGGAATATATCCATGAAGGTTTGTCTACTCCAAATAGGTAGAACTTTTCTAAGAGTTTTGAGTTTAAGAGAGATGGAGATTAAAGGATTTACTTGAGAAACAGAACACCAAGACTTAGAAACCACTTTCAAGAAATTAGGATTATCACACCACAAATGAAGGAATTTAAATGGTTTAGGTGATCTCATACCAGGATCTTGAATATAAAGTAGAAGAGGGAAATGATCAGAGAGATTTCTATTAAGATGATTCAGCTTCAAAGTACCCAAATTAGAAGCAACTTCATTTCTGACTCAATCATCGATTTCCAGAGGCGAAATTAGGAACTAGTTTGCAGGACAAACCTCAGAAATTAACTAAGTAAATCATTCAAATATGTTATTTTCACCAGGGTTCTCAGTCAAGTTAATTGTACATACACTTTTTATGCAACTGAAATAATTCAGTGATTGTAACGATAACCGAAATAAATCTTAATTGTGGAATGTATAGTTTACATTAATTTTGCAATCACATTTTTTTCGATTCCTTCATTTTAACCACAAGCATTAGTCTCTTACACTAAAATTTCTGTCATTAAATTATCCAACAATTTGAAGGTAACATTAACAACAACCAACACATAGATAAATAAAAGACATAAGCGAAAGATTTGTAAAATGAAAAAGTGAATACCATGCGAAACTAAGGATCTTGTGGATCTACATTGAAGATTAGGGGTATGACTGAGCTGAATCGATCCTTTTCAATTCAATTTCACAATCAAATTAAGATTGTCTCGAAAAGAATAAGCTATATTTCATAATTTGACTGGAAATTGGAAGGGGGGGATTCATTGTTAGTATCACATTCAACATTGATTTTATACAACGAATGGAAGCACGAGACCCAAATACAAAAGACTACAACCAAAACTGATGCACAGGACAATGGGTTCAACCAACCACGCCTTTATGCGAATGATATGACATACAGGAATAGCTTGGTCTGTTAAAACGACGCCCACAATAAACTACTAAAATCTAAAATTAATAAGAATAATTACTGAATAAAAGAAATCAACAAAACCAAGCCGTCTTTATATGCATCCTATTAAGAAAGATCAATTAATATGAATGAGTTAGAAAAAACAATTCGAAATCAAGTTATCATTACATATTCAAATGCCTAGCTAAGAAAATTTTATAATCATCTTCATTTTTCTCCACTTGTGCTTCCATATCAATTGTTATTCCATTAGTGCCTTTCCTGACCCAACTAACATCATCATCACGTGTGAATAATGTGTCGTCCAAATGTTGCTCGCTCCATAACTCCGTTTGATCTATCATAGTCCCTTGGGTTGTATATTATTGTCCAAATACATCGAAAAACTCTCTAGCCTTCGACTAAATTACAATATTACAGTCTTCTTCCATTAGGTCTTGTATGTAAAATACTTGTTTATCCTGAGATGCTAGTATGAGAGGCTCATCATTTATTTATTTCCTTGGATACAACAACTGCTCGAAATTTACAAGCGGGAATCCGAAATCATCTTGCGCAATGAGACCTCTATTGTTGTCAAACTAGTCACACTTGAACAACACAAACGTATAGTCTTAAGAATAATACAATTCAATGATATCCGTCAAAACTGCATAGAAATTAACATCTCCTGATACGGGATTCCTATCTCTATCACTTGCATAACTTTCAGTAAGTGCATTTCGCATGAATCCACCATTTTGCGTTGTTCATTTCCTCTCGTGAGACTTAGTGTGATACCTAACACCATTAATAATATACCCCATGAATCTTTTTGCTTTTTTTTAAGGGGCCAAAAGTTAACAGTCGAATTTCTTATGATTGTTCTATGTCCGTTGTCTCAAGTAACTTTCGCACCTATTTGTCATTTACAAAAACTATATTAAATGCCATGCTTTTGTAATAATATAATTATAAGTGTAATTTAGGTTCAGCATGCATATTACTTACATGATCTATAAACCACAAATGAAACGTTTCATTATGAATGTGATCCACGTCATGTGGTCTAAGATGAGAATTACTCCTAATTGACGCACGGTGAGTCCTTCATTAAAATGAACCATTACACTATTTTTACATGATTAAAAATAGGATATATTTATTAATTAGGATACTTACTCTCGAAATGGAGCAATTACGTATGTGTTGACAAGCACATGGCGATGTGCCTGTACATATGTAATGTTGTCAAGCACAAATCCCACTGATTTTCCTAACTTATGACCACATTTTTTTATCAAGAGTATTACCCTCATTGTTCCTTATTGGTCGGTTAGATTTCATCTCAACATACTGTAAGTACCTTGAACAAAATGTCAATCATTCTTCTACCCATTATCCTTGTGCAATTGAACCTTCTGGATTACTACAGGTCTTCACATAATTCTTCAATGTGAATAAGTATCTTTCGTGGTGCAGTTTTTAATTTTTTGAAGGAGATAAAAATTCTTACAATGAGAAGACAGAAAGAACACAAAAAATCATAATTAATACCACACCTCTCAATAGCGTATATCGACCGTTATTGTGGTGGTCCTTCGATCTTCGCCTCTTCTGGTAAATGAATAACCAAATGTTCCATGACATCAAAAAATGCAGGCAGAAGGATCCTTTCAAGATGGAAAAGAGTGAGCTCAATACGACATTGAGCATGATCTAAATCTGTTATGTTCATTACTTTTGAGTACATACTCCTAAAAAAGATATTCAACTCAATTATTGGCCCAAGCACATTTTTAGGCAAAACATTTCTTAGCGAAGTAGGAAGAAACTCTTGCATTAAGATATGGTTGTCATGACTCTTAAGTCTCGATATAGTACGTTGTTTAAGGTTGACAAAACGCGATATCTTCGAAGCATAACCATCTGGAACTTTCACCTCCTTCAGTATTTTACAAACTATGTTTTTCCTTTATTATCCAATGTGAAACACGCTAGGTTTGCCCATTTTTGAGGATGCAATGACTTGTGAATACCTAATTCTTGCAAACCAAGACGAGAATTTAGATTATAGTTTCCCTTACCATCAACATCTAATAGCGTCCAGAGCACATTATCGCATACATTCTTCTTGATATGCATTATATCAAGATTGTGGCATATTACATTGTCCTTCCAATATTCTAACTCAAAGAATACACGTCGTTTCTTCCTATTATATTTGAGGTTCCCATCTTCATTATCATCCATTTTCCTCTTAATTTTCATCTTTAAATCCTTCCCAAACATATTATTGATGTCCCTTACGTGATCAAACACTTTGGCTCCAGATAGTCGAATGGGCTTTGTATCCAACTCAACTTTACAATCAAACGAGAATTTATCTGTTTAAAATTTATGCCCTTCCGTCAACCATCGACAATGGCCCATGTATCATTGTTTACGTCCTTTTTTGAACCGATGGTAGCGAGTATATTTGTGACAACAAGGAAATGCCAATTAACCTTTAGTGCTCCATCCTAAAAATTTGCATATGCGGGAAAATCACATAATGTCCATAATAATGCATGCATTTTAAACATCCGATTATACGATGCCTCATAATTATCCACCCCATCCCATAATTCCTTCAAGCCGTCAATTAAAAGGTGTAAATAAACATCAATGTCATTACCAGGCCCACGAGGACCATTAATTAGTATCGACAATATCAAATATGGCTACTTCATACACAACCATAGGGGAAATTATATATTATCACAATTACAGGCCACGTGTTGTGAACAATACTCAATCTCCTGAATGGGTTAAATCCATCACAGGATAATCTAAGTCTGATACTTTGTCGGTCCGTAGCAAAATCTGTATAAACATCATCGATTCTTTTCCAATCAAGAGAATCAGTGGGATGCCGTACATTTCCATCATCAATACATTCCTCGGCATGCCATCTCATTTCTGATGCTGTCTTCGATGACATATATAGCCTATGGAGTTTTGGTATCAAAGGGAAATATCTTACCACCTTCGTAAGAATTTTTTGGTCTATTGTAAGATCATCATCTACCTGAGCCTTTGATTGTTTATATCTTGGGGCGTGGCACTTTCGACATTCACTCTCATGTTCTGTCTCATTCCAATACATCATGTAACCGTTAGGACATGCTTGTATATTCTTATACTCTAGCCCCAAGTTTTCAATCAACTTGCGGGCTTTATAAAAAGACTTTGGTAATGTTTCACCCTCGGGAAAAGCATCTTTTAATAATTCAAGCAACATTGTAAAGGACTTATCACTCCATCCACCAAGGCACATTATATGCAACAGTCGTACAATAAATGAGAGTGTAGAATACTTCTTACAATCTGGGTACAACTCCCGCTCAGCTTCGTTTATCAGATTAAAGAATCTCTTAGTTTCTTCATCAGGACCCCCACACATATGTTGATGCTCCTCATCACCATCCATAAAGTTAAGCGGGTTTGACGGAGGAATTACAAAGGAATCATGTATCATCTCTCGTATTTCGTCACCCACAACAGATTCAGAAGAGGGAACCGAATATGAGGAAGATTCCCCATGAAAAGTCCAATAAGTATAACTCACTGGAAAACCATTTAGTAATATATGTTCCACCACCTCATCTTTCTTCGCAAATATCATATTGCGGCACTTCTTACATGGACATAATATTTTTTCAGCATTTGGTCTACCATCAGAAGAAAATTTAAGGAATTCCTTTGCTCCTTTCTCGTATAAAGGATGTCCCCTATGTTTTATATTAATCCAACTCTTATCCATCAGTATATTCGGCCTAGTGAAAATAAAAATAAAATATTTGAAATTAATGCGAGATATCATTATCGGCAACATAGATCTTACGATTATAGGTAAACAATTATAACTCAAATAATATTGAAAAACATACTTACATATTAAATGATTATAGGTAAACAAATTTGTTGATTTTCCAATGGGGAGATACCATTGGTAATTGGTTCAGTTATGAATTTAGTTTGAACTATGAAGCGAGATGCAAATAAGAAATTTATCTTAAATTTAGGGTTCCAAACCCCAAATTTCATGAAACCGAAATCATGATAGATTGAAACACACAAATATCTACACATAGACAAACACTTATACATACTCAAATATTTAATAATAAAGTTAACTTTATTATTAAATATTTAACATTATTGTCAAATACAATTTCTGCAGCTAAATAATATCAACACATGTTTTTTTTGTGAATAATTTCACAGTCTGAATAAAAAAGAGCATAAACATACCTAGGAGTAAACTAAAATAGTCAACCACGAACTAGGAACAACTATATGAAATTGGGGATTTGATGAAATTGCAAGATAAGAAATTTGGGATTTACAAGAACTGCTAGATTCTTGTCTTGCAAGATATAAATTGTTACAAGTTATGATGTGTTACAAGAACTGTTATGAGATGCAAAATACTTGTGGATTCTTAGATGATTAGCTATAACAAATTGCAAAAACAAATCGCAAGAACTGCTATATGATCAACTATACCAAGAACTGCAAATTTCCAGATACGATCAGCTAAACCAAATTGCAAGAACTGTTATATGTGAAATTGCAATTTTATATTATAAGAAAAAAAAAACCAAAATCAACCACCTTATATATACAAGATAAAAATACCATTGGAACTATGTGTCCTAGTTTTTTTATATTATCAAATTTTCTTTGATCGAAAATTTTTCTAAGAGTACTTCAACTTTTGATTAATTAATTAAAAGAACCAAAATTTAATTAATTAAATCAATAGACAAACAGACATCATAAAAACACTATTAGATCAGAAATCGAAAAAAACCATCTTGGATCAGAACGAAAAGGTGGCGATTTAACATAAAACGAAAATCAAAGGCGTAAAAAATTACAAATTACAACCAAAACGAAGATCCATACTAGGGGTGGAAATGTTAGAAATGACACAGAATGACCCAAAATTGACACGATATGTCGTGTTCGTGTTGTGTTCGTGTCGTGTTTTTTGACACGAAGTCATGTCGTGTTGTGTTCGTGTCTGAATTATGAGTCGTGTCGTGTTATCGTGTTTTTTAGGAGTGAAATTTAGGAAATTCTAGTATTCGTGTCGTGTCGTGCCGTGTTATTTTCTATTCGGATCGTGTTTGTGTCAACTAAAAAAATACGAATTCGTGAAGTACTTGTGTCCAAAAAAATCTTGTCGTGTCGGCTTGAAACATGACCCCTTCACCCGAATTGCCACCCCAAATCCATACCCTCGTATCTTCCATCCCCGATCAAATTCTCAGGTCAACTTTAACTCCTGGATCCAAATAAAACACTACCAAAATGAGTGTGAGAGAGACTGATTATGGGAAGGAATTGGAGGGGACAGACTCTACTGATATTGCGACCTGATGAGATTGATTGTCTCCAAATAAAACCCTATCAACTATTTGCCTATTGCAACCTGATGAAATAGATTGTAAGACAATCCAACAGCTTGATTGCAACTATTATAAATTTACGAGATTTACGACTACTATAAATCTAACAGCTTGATTATGACTACCTGATGAGATTTACGAGAATACTTTCATAGTAATTTATGCGCTCAGATTAGCAAAGTGAAAAAGTATTTCTTTACCTGATGAGATTGATTGTCTCCAATATAATTTAACGGCTTGATTCTCTCCTCTACAGCATCAGATTGCGTATTGGATGAAAATTGTAGATCATAAGATTGAGAATTGGAGTGAAACTAGTATAGGTTAAAATTTAGAGTCCCACGTTTTGTTTGGAATATTGCGTGTAGGAATAAAATGAGGGAAAATGGTACCCGAATTTTTTTTTCAAAAACGTCACTTTTTTGGCGTTTAAAAACAAACGTCGGTAATTTACGGTGTTTTAAATTTAAACGTCATTAATTCCTAGTGTTTAAATAAAACGCCGCTCAATTTAGTAACCTTTTTAAATAAACGTCACAAATTATTTCTATGCCAATGTTTTATTAAAACGCCTAAAAAAACGTTGGCAAATATATTATTTCTTGTAGTGTACCTTGATTCTTCCAATAAGAAATGATAAAATCTTATACTTGATACAAAAAATGAATAATCATTCATTCTTAATTTAAACAACTACTATATCTACTTATCTAGATGAAGAGAAAATTAATTCAGATCTTTTATAGGAGACATAAAATTAATGATTGAGATCCTTTATAATATTAATTATGGTGATAAATGAGTCCAGTTAATGATAGAATTTAACTAATATAATATAAATTTGGAATTTTTAGCATATTGAATCGATATTTTAGAACTGCAGTTTTGGTATTGTCATTTTTGGTACCAAAATTTTGGTAAATTATATTATAAATATATAAACCAAACCACCTACAATTTTTTGATAATTTCGATATCGGTAATATAGATCTCGATAATGAAAAATAGTAAATCAAAACCATATTTTCTCGGGCAAAAACGACTCGATATGGTAAATGTCGGAAATATATATTGTAGAATACTGTATATGATAAAACCCAAAATTCATAAAACACATATAAATGAAAAATTTATTAGTCAGGGTTTGTGTAAACACAAAGTACTAGAAGTGAAATTTTCCCCTATATGCTATTGTCGGACTCTTGGACACACACCTCCCAAAATTTGACCACCATATTGTTCCAACAACAATAAAGGATAATCCCAAAACTCTCAGAATACTTCGGTCCATAAAAATCAATAAAACTGTATTGAAAAATATGAAAGAAATTTCGCCTAAGATCTCCAAGTTAAAGAACCTTAATGTTTGGTTGAGCTAAGCTTGAGCTATTTTTTCAAGCCCAGACGAAAATTTTGTTTGAGCTTGAGCTGCATGCCTCTGAGCTTGAATTGGGCCTGAACCCAAACATTATTATATATAAATGAATTATATATGCAATATATTATCGATTTAGATGATAGATTTAAAAAGATTTAGATAAATAATTTTGAGTTTAATTATTTTGGAGTAAAACTATGCAAGGGTTCTAAACATTTTTATTTTACTATTTCCTTTTCAATTTTATTTTACTTTTTATGATTATTTATGCCTTAAATGAAATAATATATTATAAATTACGCCCATTGAAATTGAGTTCGGATATGAAGCTCATTATATAATGTGAGCTGAGCTTGAGCCAAGGGGTACGTTTTTATTTCAGGCCATGCCTGGGCTTAGGAAGGAACTGTTCAATTCAGGCTGTAACGCCCTGATTTTCGGGGCTCAATGCAAAAAACCTTTTATACTTTAATTTTATTTGAGAAACTGCTCTTTTAAATTAAAATCTTGCTTTTACAATTTTGTGTCGTAAAATCCATTTAAGTTAATTCATGAAATGATGTGCGACTTATGAAATTTGTAAGAACACTTAAAATAAAATAGATTTTTTAATTTCATAGAATAAATAACAATTTAAGAAAGTGAACATCATCCTGTCTTATTACATACCAAATTTAAAATGCTTAAAAATAATTCCAAATAACGTAGTCAAAGTTCCATTTAAATAACACATTTAAAGTAAATAGTAAACAGAGCTCCACTAGCGTGTAAATCCTTCCTTGGCTCTCACCGTTCTCTTGCCTTCATCTTTTCCCGAAGTACCTGAGGGGTTTTACAAATGGTAAGATATGGACGTGCACCCAATAGGAGAAATGCTAGAAGAGTAATACATACAAAGAATATGTATACATATGAAGTATATTTTAGCAATTATGAAATCATTCATCATTTGATTAAGTGTTCTCTTTCAAAATGCAACGTGACATACAATTGATGTTTTTACCAAGTAACCCAGGCGATAAGCCTGTTCACACTTAATATTTCTTTTAATAATATTCATATCCCGTTAATTTAACCATTAATGTACTTTCACACTTTTTTATGTTTTTTCATAAACTTGCATTTACATTAATGAGCTTCGTACTCAAAATCATATTTTGACTTTCTTAATTGGGGTACTAATCCATGATTGTTATACGATCTTTCACCGACTCCCACCATGCCATATGCAACTGATTAGTGATTTGGGATCTAAGCATTAAGCTGCACTCTAGGGCTCTAGGCCCTTCTTTAATTTTTCGATTACTTTAGAGTGACGTTTACCTGTTACATCTTTGTAACAATTTCTTTCTTTCTTTCTTTCTTATCACTACACCAAAATAGGCAGATGGTCACGAATTTGGGCTGTGACTAGGCCCATGGGTTACGGATCCAATCCGTGACCAAAAGAGGCGTGATCATAACCACTGGTCATCGACCTTAACTGTAATACCCTGTATTTTCATGGCTTTTAAATTTAAGGATTTATTAAATTTAATTTAGATAATTTAATTTAATTTTAATCTGAAATATTGTTTTAAATATTTGATAGCGTGACAAGAGTTAGTAATTATTGGGAATATATTATTTGTTGCATATTACTGGATGAGTATAGTAATATATGAGATTTATTTTTATAATATTATCACGTGTGAATAAAATGACAATTGTGAAAATTTAAGTCGGGACGCGCCTGTGTCGTGTCGGGACTAAATGTGGATTTATAAAAGTGAATATTTTATAAGTTGTTCGTATGGTCATTTTGAGTGCGCCAACGCGTCCGGAAGGGTCGAGATAGTCCGAAAAGTATACCTGGGGTTTGATTTGGGTCTCGGGGCATTTTTAGGCCTAATTAGTACCCCAGGAGGGCATTTTAGTCATTTTGTATTTTTGGGTAATTAAACCCACGAAAATTAAAGGGGTTATATCAGATGTTTAGGTTATCTCCTAGGGTTAGATAACTCAAAACACTAAAACGGCCATTGGAGAGGAGAGGAGAGAGCTCTCAAGGCAATCCAAGGCTCAAAACTGAACCGTTTGCTCCGCCGCCACCGCCAACGCATAGATCGCGAGACGGGAAACGCAACCACACCAAATTCAACACCAAACTAGATTTCTGAAAATCCCAGGCAAGTGTTTATCTTGCTTATTTCGTTGATTCATCTTTCATATTGGTTTAGGAATGATTAGGATGAATTGTATGGAAGAAAAACCCAATTTGAGATAGGAAATTGCATGTAGTGATGACTTAAATGATATTCTGGAAACCTTTTGTGATGTAGAGGATTAAACAACGAAATTTTGATGTTGTATAAGAAGGAAACCTTAGAGCCAATCTAAATAAAGGAGGCAAATTCGCGCATCAGGCCCCCCGAACCGGTTCGCATGTACCCCGAACCGGTTCGCCCCTGGGTTCGCGAATGTTTGCTGGTCTGGGGTGTTTTTTTTTTCTTATAATATTTTTTTTTGTTCTTCCTTGGATTTTTCTTCAACTTCAACGGGTCATAACTCCTCAACCGTAGCTCGGATTTGGGTGCCGTTTCTTCTAATTATCTCGCTGTTCCGAGCTCTTCAACTTCCCAGTTGACTCCTCCTTATGGATCTGGCTACAAAATTACCAAAATGCCCTTGAACTTGTCTTCTTAGCTTTTCTTTCATTGTCTCGCTTTCTCTTTTGCGCTGCTTGCATAATTAACCTGTAAAATCAATAAGAGAAGCACGAAACACGAAATACTTGCCAACGAAGATTTAGTAGCATAAATGTGCATCAAATCCATATAGGTTACATCACTCGGGTTCACAAATGCACTGAAATTAGGGGAATAAATATACAATATTTATGTCCAATCACGTAGTAAGTTGGAAAAACCCTTCGAATTAAAGTTAGAAACGAACCATTATACTTGATATATAATAATGGGAAAATAAGGATAAATGTTGTGAATGTGGGTTATGGGATAAACCTAAATTGATATAATAAAAGTGGTATATTTATATGATTGTGTATGCATATATTATATACTAGTGAAAATTCTTGTTATCCCTGAGGTTACCGCGATGGGACGATCTTACCTCGTGTGCCTTATGGGGGATATTGACTCGTACCCTAGAAGATAGGAATCCTAGGTACAAGCTATCGAATCGGTAGTCACGGTCCTAAGAGACGTGAGGGTATGTACTGACCTCTTGGACTTGGAAACTATGCTTCGCCTCAATATTGTTTGTGTATGTATTTATACAGTTCGAGAGTGATTCCGAACTTGTATTCCCTTTAGTACGATTGATACGGGGATTGGATAGAAGAGTATGCCCGCACCATAGTTTTTATGTGGGGTGTTTTTTTTTCTTCCATTCAACACTTATAATATTTTTTTTTGTTCTTCCTTGGATTTTTCTTCAACTTCAACGGGTCATAACTCATCAACCGTAGCTCGGATTTGGGTGCCGTTTCTTTTAGTGTTCTCGTTGTTCCGAGCTCTTCAACTTCCCAGTTGACTCCTCCTTCGGGATCTGGCTATAGAATTACCAAAATGCCGTTGATCATGCCTTCTTAGCTTTTCTTTCATTATCTCGCTTTCTCTTTTGCGCTGCTTGCATAATTAACCTGTAAAACAAATAAGAGAAGCACGAAACACGAAATACTTGCCAACGAAGATTTAGTATCATAAATGTGCGTCAAATCCATATAGGTTACATCACTCGGGTTCACAAATGCACTGAAATTAGGGGAATAAATATACAATATTTATGTCCAATCACGTAGTAAGTTGGAAAAACCCTTCGAATTTAAGTTAGAAACGAACCATTATACTTGATATATAATAATGGGGAAATAAGGATAAATGTTGTGAATGTGGGTTATGGGATAAACCTAAATTGATATAATAAAAGTGGTATATTTATATGATTGTGTATGCATATATTATATACTTGTGAAAATCATGCCCGCACTACTTGTTATCCCTGAGGTTACCGCGCTGGGAAGATCTTATCTCGTGTACCTTATGGGGGATATTGACTCGTACCCTAGAAGATAGGAATCCTAGGTACAGGCTATCGAATCGGTAGTCACGGTCGTAAGAGACATGAGGGTATGTACTGACCTCTTGGACTTGGAAACTATGCTTCGCCTCAATATTGTTTGTGTATGTATTTATACAGTTCGAGAGTGATTCCGAACTTGTATTCCCTTTAGTACGATTGATACGGGGATTGGATAGAAGAGTATGCCCGCACCATAGTTTTTATGTGGGGTGTTTTTTTTTTCTTATAATATTTTTTTTTGTTCTTCCTTGGATTTTTCTTCAACTTCAACGGGTCATAACTCCTCAACCGTAGCTCGGATTTGGGTGCCGTTTCTTCTAATTATCTCGCTGTTCCGAGCTCTTCAACTTCCCAGTTGACTCCTCCTTATGGATCTAGCTACAAAATTACCAAAATGCCCTTGAACTTGTCTTCTTAGCTTTTCTTTCATTGTCTCGCTTTCTCTTTTGCGCTGCTTGCATAATTAACCTGTAAAATCAATAAGAGAAGCACGAAACACGAAATACTTGCCAACGAAGATTTAGTAGCATAAATGTGCATCAAATCCATATAGGTTACATCACTCGGGTTCACAAATGCACTGAAATTAGGGGAATAAATATACAATATTTATGTCCAATCACGTAGTAAGTTGGAAAAACCCTTCGAATTAAAGTTAGAAACGAACCATTATACTTGATATATAATAATGGGAAAATAAGGATAAATGTTGTGAATGTGGGTTATGGGATAAACCTAAATTGATATAATAAAAGTGGTATATTTATATGATTGTGTATGCATATATTATATACTTGTGAAAATCATGCCCGCACTACTTGTTATCCCTGAGGTTACCGCGCTGGGAAGATCTTATCTCGTGTACCTTATGGGGGATATTGACTCGTACCCTAGAAGATAGGAATCCTAGGTACAGGCTATCGAATCGGTAGTCACGGTCGTAAGAGACGTGAGGGTATGTACTGACCTCTTGGACTTGGAAACTATGCTTCGCCTCAATATTGTTTGTGTATGTATTTATACAGTTCGAGAGTGATTCCGAACTTGTATTCCCTTTAGTACGATTGATACGGGGATTGGATAGAAGAGTATGCCCGCACCATAGTTTTTATGTGGGGTGTTTTTTTTTCTTATAATATTTTTTTTTGTTCTTCCTTGGATTTTTCTTCAACTTCAACGGGTCATAACTCCTCAACCGTAGCTCGAATTTGGGTGCCGTTTCTTCTAATTATCTCGCTGTTCTGAGCTCTTCAACTTCCCAGTTGACTCCTCCTTATGGATCTGGCTACAAAATTACCAAAATGCCCTTGAACTTGTCTTCTTAGCTTTTCTTTCATTGTCTCGCTTTCTCTTTTGCGCTGCTTGCATAATTAACCTGTAAAATCAATAAGAGAAGCACGAAACACGAAATACTTGCCAACGAAGATTTAGTAGCATAAATGTGCGTCAAATCCATATAGGTTACATCACTCGGGTTCACAAATGCACTGAAATTAGGGGAATAAATATACAATATTTATGTCCAATCACGTAGTAAGTTGGAAAAACAGTTCGAATTAAAGTTAGAAACGAACCATTATACTTGATATATAATAATGGGAAAATAAGGATAAATGTTGTGAATGTGGGTTATGCGATAAACCTAAATTGATATAATAAAAGTGGTATATTTATATGATTGTGTATGCAGATATTATATACTTGTGAAAATTCTTGTTATCCCTGAGGTTACCGCGATGGGACGATCTTACCTCGTGTGCCTTATGTGGGATATTGACTCGTACCCTAGAAGATAGGAATCCTAGGTACAAGCTATCGAATCGGTAGTCACGGTCCTAAGAGACGTGAGGGTATGTACTGACCTCTTGGACTTGGAAACTATGCTTCGCCTCAATATGTTTGTGTATGTATTTATACAGTTCGAGAGTGATTCCGAACTTGTATTCCCTTTAGTACGATTGATACGGGGATTGGATAGAAGAGTATGCCCACACCATAGTTTTTATGTGGGGTGTTTTTTTTTCTTCCATTCAACACTTATAATATTTTTTTTTGTTCTTCCTTGGATTTTTCCTCAACTTCAACGGGTCATAACTCATCAACCGTAGCTCGGATTTGGGTGCCGTTTCTTTTAGTGTTCTCGTTGTTCCGAGCTCTTCAACTTCCCAGTTGACTCCTCCTTCAGGATCTGGCTATAGAATTACCAAAATGCTGTTGAACTTGCCTTCTTAGCTTTTCTTTCATTATCTCGCTTTCTCTTTTGCGCTGCTTGCATAATTAACCTGTAAAACAAATAAGAGAAGCACGAAACACGAAATACTTGCCAACGAAGATTTAGTATCATAAATGTGCGTCAAATCCATATAGGTTACATCACTCGGGTTCACAAATGCACTGAAATTTGGGGAATAAATATACAATATTTATGTCCAATCACGTAGTAAGTTGGAAAAACCCTTCGAATTAAAGTTAGAAACGAACCATTATACTTGATATATAATAATGGGAAAACAAGGATAAATGTTGTGAATGTGGGTTATGGGATAAACCTAAATTGATATAATAAAAGTGGTATATTTATATGATTGTGTATGCATATATTATATACTTGTGAAAATCATGCCCGCGCTACTTGTTATCCCTGAGGTTACCGCACTGGGAAGATCTTATCTCGTGTACCTTATGGGGGATATTGACTCTTACCCTAGAAGATAGGAATCCTAGGTACAGGCTATCGAATCGGTAGTCACGGTCCTAAGAGACGTGAGGGTATGTACTGACCTCTTGGACTTGGAAACTATGCTTCGCCTCAATATTGTTTGTGTATGTATTTATACAGTTCGAGAGTGATTCCGAACTTATATTCCCTTTAGTACGATTGATACGGGGATTGGATAGAAGAGTAGGCCCGCACCATAGTTTTTATGTGGGGTGCTATTATGATATATATATTATACGAGTAGTTAATATATATATGAAATTCTGAAATCTAGAACTGCCTACTGTGATTTGATATGTAGGACATGGTTGATGACTCAAATTATAAATAATTGTTTTGAGAAAGTATAATATGACACTGGAAAACTTTATTGATTAATAAAGTTAAAAGGAGAACCTTGGTTACAAATTGAAATCTTACGTTTTAAATACTTGTGTTGTTCAATTGTAAATCCTGCGAATAACCTAAGATTAGTTAAATCATCGGGGAAAGATAGTGTGGTATATGACGAGATAGACCATTGGGAAGGTTAGTGCGATAGGTGTGCACATTAGAAGAGAGGTGAGAATTTCTCAAGAGGGTGTCGCACTAATATGTTGTTGCATTAGCCTTTAAGCAATTTAAATACTTGCTAAACGAATTTTTAAATCATATACACTATCGGGCTCTGACCCGTTTCTATTTCGTTTTCTCTCTTGTATATATATGTATGTATTACCGGTGCCCAGCCATAGGGGCGTCTTACTTAGGATCCTTTGGAAGGAACGTCCTGCAGCTTAGGTGGGAGTTGCAGGCCTGTTGTTTAGACGACTTCATCCATTTGATTCTACTCCTAGTTCAGTTTTATCCAGCAGGGGCATGTGTCTCCCTCTTTCTATTATTTAGTTGGTATTGTCAGAGATTGAATTTTTTACTTTCAGTACTTTTATTTTGGGATTTATTACTGTCAGGATGTTTTCCTTTAGTGTTGTAAATGTTGGGATTTATTATTGATGATTAAATTCGTGTATGTTCAATTCTATTTTTGTTCTTAATGTGTGACTCTTTAGATGTTAATGGTTTAAGGTTTTATAACCGGATCTAATAAAATGAGAATAAGGTTTTAAATGGTTTTGACACTTAGCTTAATTATTTAGGGTGTTTAAATTGGAAAAGTATTTTTACGACAGTGATGCTAAGAATGAACAACTGTTCACCTTGATTTTAATTTAATAAAGGTGTGATCGCCCGGTATTTAATTACGCGGGGTGTCACATTAACCTTGACCAAAAGGAGCAGTCACGGAAAAAGGCGTGTGGAAGCATAAGGAAGGCTAGCCGCAAGCAGGAGTCGTGATCAGGTAGTTATGAACTAAATCTGTGACCAACATTTCAACATGGTCACGGACCATAGTCGTTAGCCACTTTTACTCATGATTGAATATGGTCACGGGCTATAGCCGTAACCCAGTTTTACACGTTTCAACATAGTCACGGAATATATCCATGACCCACTTTTACACATGCTTCACTCTGGTCAAGGACAAAATTTGTAACCATAGATGTATCACAAACAAAATAAAAATAAAATAAGGACACTACTCAAGTCCATGACCATATTTAAATGAAAAAAATACATGGGTTGTTTTGGGTCCTATGCTCAAACTGAGAGTCTCGTGACTACGTGGCTATTTGCTACGAGTTACGTTGGTCATGTGCGAGGTTTTCGTGCCACTTGTGTGGCCGTTTGGGGGTTGTTTGGGGGTTTCTGCCCACTCGTGACATGTTTTCAAGTCTAAATGTACCTATTTTCAATTTCAAAAATAAATTAAAATGACTCGAAAGAGAATATATATTCTCTTTCGAGTCCTTTATCTTTATTTTCTTTTTACTGATCGATGAGACCAAAAACTTGAGACGGGACAAGTCCTATCACACTTTATTTTCAAGTTTCACACTTTATAAAAAAGTTCATTTTCATTTTACGTTATACTAGGTATTTCATCTTTTGAAATCAACTTTAATTACCATTTGTTATGAAAATTAACTTTTGCGTTCAAATACCCATTTATACACTTAATGGACATTTCACTATTAATGCACACTTGTAAAACTTGCACTTTATACATTTTGTCAAAAATGCTTCTTTTCATCCTTACTTTAAGAAACATGTATTTTCACCATGTAAAATCCAACTCTTTAACTAGACTCCTCTCAATTTAGTAAATAATTCTTAAGTCTATATTTCACATAAAATGACACTTTTGTGCTAAAATATTTCTTTTGTTATTTCAAGACTTTACCTTCCAAAATATTTAATTTTCATTGTATACCTTGCTTCTCTTCATTTTATCTTGTCATTTTCTTCCTTTGAAATCAACTTTCCATGATAACTTTTATTTTTTGCAAATGTTACTACTTTATTCAAACTTTTCGTAAAATCATATTTTTTGGCCTAAAAACGATATTTTTGACATTTCAAGTCTTATTCTTACAAATTGAGAACCATTCATTTTAGACTTTACATATTTATAATTTTATGTGTAAATATTACTATATTTATTATTTTAACCTCAACACTTTACAATTTTCACTTTTAGTCCCTTTAACTTTAAACCTCTTAAATTTCTTCAAATAAAGTAGCATCATTTTATGTGACTAATATGCCGATTTTTAACATTATTATTTCATATTTCAAGGCTTGTTTAAATGTATTTTTAACATATTACACCCATTTCCCATAACCACATATGATTTTGTCCATGAATGAAGGGATTTACACCAATAAAACCCATATCTGCATCCTAACATTTCTTCATAAAGTTCAACTTAATGTTTGGTATGAAATAACTAGTTTAAACATTATTTTCATAAGGAATACCTTACTTAAGTTCATCCTTGAACCATTTTTATCACGTCTTTTTCAATATATATGCATATATAGTGATAATAAAGATAATAAAGATAATAGTCATGTAAATCATACATAAGTATACATATAACTAGCATGCTTGACTTTAAACATAAAAATAGTGTAGAACCCCTACATATTAAAAATAATAACTTTAATGAAGATGTTTAAAAGAATACCCAATAACCTCCAAACTTTCTGAATTATAGTTCTTCTAGCAATCTTCTTTTACTCCCAAATTAACACCTCTATACCACTTGAAAACCTTTGATTGTGGAAGGATAATTATCTCGGTTGTATGAGTGAGCTATATAGAGTATAAGAAAGATCTTGTTGAACTAAAATAGTGGAGAGAATTTGTATTTTTGGACTGTGTGTAATACCCCGTACTTTTGACTATATTTATTTTTGGTATTAATTAATTAAATGCGTATTAATTGGAAATTAATCCGGGTTATAAATACTAACGAGATGCGAGTTGGTATTTGATTATGTGCATACATGTTTTGATATATGTATTTGGTATTATAAAAGTTGTCGTGAGATTTATATACGGCATTTTAGAAATTTTGTTGAGACGCGTGAGACCGCCGCGTCACGGTGTAATATTTTGATAATAAAAGTGAATCTAAAATCTATAATCCGTATGGTCATTTTGAGTGCGCCGACGCGTCCGGAAGAGTCGAGATAGTCAGAAAACACTAGCCGGGGGTATAGTTTGGGTCCCGGGGTATTTTTAGGCCATACCGGCAACTTAAAGGGTATTTTGGTAATTTTACATTTTGAGGAATTAAAAGTGACGAAAAATGGTTAATTAAATCTGATGTGGATTTGACCCACTAAGCCCATAACCAACCCATATTAACCTAGAAGGCTATGTAGGTTATCATTTAGGTTTTCTAAGTTCCCCAAATCAAACCCTAGCCACCTTAAGCCACCATTGGAGAAGGAACTTGGAGAGAAGGAATTTCTGCAGAAAACTTCATCAAACCTACACCAAAATCAGAAATCAAACCAAGGCAAGTGACTTTATTCCATTTAAATTCAAAGAATGTCTTTTCCATGTTAGAAATTGAAGAATTTTGATTGTTCTTGAAAGATTAAAAGAAAACCCATGAAATTGGAAGTTATTATTTAATTTTGGGATAGGTTTGCATGTAGAAACATGGTTTCAAGATTGAATTCAGAGATTTCATATCTATGTGATGTATAAATGGATTAAAATCTGGGAAATTATGATGAGAAAAATCTAGGTTTTATGTTCTTGAAGAAAATTAGGGAATAATGTAGAAACTTGTGATTTATTGATGTTTAGAAGGTATTAAACCCTTAAAAGATGTTAGTATATCTCCTTAGCATGATTTAGTATGATTAGAGGACTTAATACATTGTTAGAACGAATTTTAGAAGAGACTTGAGGAGTAAAAATGGTGGAAAACGATTTTTGGGAAAATCTGGGCCGAAACTGGTCAGTCGTTAGAAGCAGTCCCCAGGTCGTTCGAACGAGCTTCTAACGAGTTGACCAGTCGCTGCTAACGAGAATGGATTTCGTTCGATATCTCGTTCGAACGAGATATCGTTAGAAGGTACAGTTCGTTCGAACGAACTGGGACCTCGTTCGAACAGCCTCATTCGAACGAGACTTCTAACGAGTTGGCTGAGGAATCTCGTTCGAACAGTCTCGTTCGAACGAGATTTCTAACGAGTTGACAGTTTGGTCCTTTTTGGACTGTTTTGATTTTTGGAGACCCGTAAGCTTGTTCGAGGATATAGTTAACATTCCGATGATGATGTAGTGATAGGTTTGGGACATTTGGGTATTTAGGAGAAGGAAATTACATACAAGTGAGTTAAATTAGAATGAACCGTTTGGGTTGAGACGTGAGTGTCTACTACGACGTGAGAAAATTATGGCACGTATGATTATAAACCGAAATAGTATAAATTGTGATAATTATAATTAGTACGAGAATGCGATATGTACTGCGATTAAACTACGGTTTTTACTAAGACGTGTGTTTACTTAGTATTAGTATATGAATTGTGTGTATGACATACCTACCATACTTGCTATCACGGGAGGTTTACGTTCGCTTAGGACCTTCTAATCCTTGTGTGCCCGGATTTAGATTGGTACCTAGAGGACATAATTCAAGAGAATGACTTGATTGTGAGTTATTGAGTCAGCTGACTATGGAGCGTAGGTATGTGCGTGACCATGGATATGTTGAATTATGTTCGCCTCCACTATTTGTGATTTGTGTTATCTGAACTATTCCTGAGAAATTCGGAATACGTGATCCTCATGTACGTGATGTACCGGGATGGATAGCAGAGTATGTGTGCACCGCAGCTTAGTTCTCGGGGTGCTTATATTGTATATTTATGATGTGAATAATATGCACTAAATTAATGGGAACCTTCATGCAAATGTTGTAAATATAAATACGGTATTACTTCGAGAAATATAGCGAGTTAACTGATAGTGTTATGTATTGCATATTGAGCATTTGAGTTTACAATAAATCCCTATCTAATTACGAGCGTTATATGTTAATAGAACCGAGTAATAAGGGTAGGAACTATTACAGTCTAGCTAGTTATGATGTCACTTAGCTAGTGGTTTATATCGTTGTAGATGGGTACTACGTTAGGAGTGCATAGTTAGACGAGAGGTGAGAATATCATGTGAGTGTACGTCCTAACATGTACTTTGCATTTAATGTTTTAAATGTTTTTAAAGCACTTGCAGGTTTTTAAAATATAACTCCACATTCGGGCTCTGACCCGTTTGCTTTTCAAATCTTTTTCTTGTAAAACCATTTTAGGTGCCCAGCCACAGGGACACCAAGCATAGGATACTCATTCAGGTGACGAGTTGTAGCTCTTTGTGGAAGCTACAGGGATTTGCATGTAGACGCTTCTATCTTTTGGATTCCAGAGTCACTATCTATCAGTTGTAGGGCATGTTGCCCATTTCTATTTAGACATCTTTTACATTTCAGTTTTCAGACTTTAGCATGTATTATTTCAGTATTCGGTTAATTATTTCTGTTATGGGATTGTAGTGAGGAGTTTTCCTCCAGACTTTATTTACTCTATTGTGATGGTTATTCGTTTTACTTCAGTATGGTGAATGGTGTTATTTATTTCTTCATTACACTTGTTGCATGTTAATCAGACTTAAATTAAAATTTGGCAACTTAGTTTTTAAATACTAGGTGGTTAGTAATAATAAAATGTTTTCGACAGTGATGCTATTAACTGGACCAACTTGGCATTTTGAATTAATTTAATAAAGGAGTAGCTACCCGGTATTTAATTAGTCGGGGTGTCACAGGTGGTATCAGAGCATCAGGTTCTAGTGTCCTTTAGGATCTGACGGCTTATTATGTTTCCGCTAAGCTTCTTTGATATAGAGCCCTAAATATTAGGAATGTTGTATTCATCTCTGTACTTTGGGAATTCGTACTTCCGCGGTTTGGATATTTGAATGATGAACTCATTCAAGTTTACTTAAATTTTCAGATGGAACGTCAAGAAGAACTAGATAGAACGGTTGAGGGAATCAACGGGCAAGATCGACTGACACCTCGGGTATCCCTGGAGAGAATACCAACCACCGAGTTAGCGGGTATCGTGGCACAAGCAGTTACCACTGCAGTTTTACAATACCAAGAACGCAACATACAACTAGAAGGAGGCAAAAGACCTAGAGAGGTTAGCCAAGTGCATGTGAATAAGGCTGACAAATGTGCGAGGACACCGAAAATTCAACTACAGAGTGCCCAAGACCGAGTCGGTTCTAATCAACAACGTGGTACAATAAAGCATTTTCGAAAGGGGAATAAAGTTCCAAGTCTGCAAGGACGACATCGTCAACAGCAGGATCAGAGGGGGAGTAACTTCAGAGGCCGATGTTTTGTGTGTGGCACGCACGGCCATAGACGCCAGGATTGCCCAGAGGGTGTTAGAGCTCCCCAGCAGCAGAGTGCCCGTAATGATCCACCAGGGCCAGTGTTTACAATCGCTCTCCCAGCACCAGCTCAGGTACTAGCCCTACCAACCTTTCCAGTAGCTCCAGTGCAACAGAGGCAGAATGGTCAACAACAGTTTCAACAGGACCAGCAATGCCAGGGAAGAAATGATAACGCTCACCGGGGCCGTGGTCAGCATGGACAACGAGGAGGAAACTTCCAAGGGAAGTGTTTCAAATGTGATAAGATTGGCCACAGACGTCAGGATTGTCCTGATAAGAGCGGAGTACCACCGCAGCAGCAGCAGGGTGCCCGACATGAGCCACAGAGGCCGCCTTTCCCACCTGCTTGTCCAACTCCAGCCCAGGCGCCAGTATTACCATCTATTCTAGCAGTTCCTGTGCAGCAGGGACAATTACAGTATGGACGGGCCTATAACATCCACCAGGCAGCAGTTCCACAGGCACCGCCCGCGATTGAGGGTACGTTTCCTATCCATGGCACTATGGGTCGGGTATTATTTAATACGGGTGCTGCATACTATTTTATAGCTACACCCTTCGCGAAAGCTTTAGGATTGTTAGCTACGGCAGAGAGCACAGTGACGTGTGTCGACTCACCATTGTGGAGTGGGTCACTTATTTCTTTATATGTCAGGGAGTGGGAGTAGAGATTGGTGGTTTGGTATTGCCTGCAGACATGTTAGTGTTAGACATGCATGTTCACGATGTGATCATTGGTATGGATTGGCTCGTAGCATATAGGGCCATGATTGATTGCTTTAGCGGGAGCATTGTTTTTGCCATTCCGGGGCAAGAGATGTTTGTAGTGGCGATGCCTCGCCCAGAGGGAGGATCGACCGCTCATCTGTATTATATTGAGGAGGATACCTCTAAGGAGGTAGTGATTCCTTTAGATTCTATCCCAGTAGTCAGGGAGTATTCGGATGTGTTTCAGGAGATACCAGGCTTACCACCCAGTCGAGAGATAGACTTTGTTATAGGTTTGCTACCGGGTACGAGACCTATAGCACGCGCACCGTACCGTATGGCTCCAACTGAGATGAGAGAGCTACGGGATCAGATAGAGCAGCTATTAGGTCAGGGCTTTATTCGCAGGAGTACCTCACCTTGGGGCGCTCTAGTTTTGTTTGTGAAGAAGAGGGACGGTTCACTGAGATTGTGTGTGGACTACCGAGAGTTCAATAAGGTCACGATACGGAATAAGTATCCGTTGCCTCGAATCGATGACTTATTCGACCAGTTGAGAGGAGCTTCTTTCTTCTCGAAGATTGACTTGAGATCGGGATACCATCAGTTGGGTATCAGGGAGGAGGATGTCTCGAAGACTGCGTTCTTGTCGAGATATGGTTCTTACGAGTTTCGGGTTATGCCTTTCGGCTTGACCAACGCTCCAGCAGTGTTTATGGACTTGATGAACAGAGTGTTCAGGGATTTCCTAGATCAGTTTGTCATTATCTTCATTGATGACATTCTGGTCTACTCTCAGACAGAGGAGGAGCACGCCGAGCATTTGAGGCAGGTTTTGCAGACACTCCGTCAGAACGAGTTGTATGCAAAGTATGAGAAGTGCGGGTTTTGGCTGAAGGAAGTCCAGTTCTTGGGTCACATTATTTCCGACCAAGGGATATCTGTTGATCCGGGGAAGGTATCAGCGGTGAGGGAATGGGGACAGCCCACGACACCGACTGAGATTCGTAGTTTCTTGGGTCTAGCAGGATACTACAGGAGGTTTATTCGGGGTTTCTCAGAGATAGCAGGTCCTTTGACACATCTGACTCGTAAGGGTGTGCCATACATCTGGAGTGATGCCTGTCAGTTGGCATTCGATGAATTGAAGGACAAATTGACCTCAGCACCTGTGTTAGCATTGCCGAGACCGGGAGTTGAGTATTTGGTTTACACCGATGCGTCTTTGTAAGGACTTGGAGGTGTATTGCAACAGGAGAGACAGACCATAGCTTATGCTTCCCGTAAGCTTAAGCCTCATGAGAAGAATTACCCCACGCATGATTTGGAGTTGGCAGCAGTGGTATTTGCCCTACGGATTTGGAGGCACTATCTTTTGGGGGAGAAGTTCCAACTGTTCACGGACCACAAGTCCCTACAGTACCTGTTCACGCAGCAAGGGTTGAATATGCGGCAGCGTAGGTGGCTTGAGTTTGTGAAAGACTACCAGTTCGACATCCAGTACCACCCGGGTAAGGCTAACGTGGTAGCAGACGCGTTGAGCCGTAGGCCGGCAGATGAGGTGGCAGAGGTGTGGAAAGAAAAGTGGAAGGAATTGGGACACCAGGATGCAGTGGCCCGATCTTTCATGTCTGTGATGACCGTTACACCGCAGATTGTCACGAAGGTAGTACGGGCACAGGCCAATGACTCGTTCTGTGAGGAGCAGATAGTTCGATTACTAGCAGAGGGAGTCGAGTCCTATACCGTTAGCTCAGATGGGGGATTGCACTTCAATGGGAGATTGGTAGTTCCGGAAGGGGAGGAATTGCGACACGAGGTGATGGCAGAGTCGCACGGCTCACGGTTCGCAGTACATCCCGGAGGGGAAAAAATGTACCAAGACATGAGACGGCAGTATTGGTGGAGCGGTATGAAGAGAGATATCGCTGAGTTTGTTTCGAAATGCGCCACTTGTCAGCTTGTAAAAGTGGATCATCAGAGACCGGCAGGATTGCTACAGCCATTGGAGGTCCCGGTGTGGATGTGGGAGAGCATATCCATGGACTTTATTACGGGGTTGCCTACGTCGCAGAAGGGTCACGACTCTGTTTGGGTAATTGTGGACAGGTTGTCCAAGGTCGCTCACTTTTTACCCGTAAGGACTGACTACACTACGGGACAGTATGCCCAGCTCTTCATTTCAGAGATTGTGAGACTTCACGGTGTGCCCTTAAATATCGTGTCTGACAGAGACAAGATATTTGTTTCGCGGTTTTGGGAAAGTTTCCAGGAGGCCATGGGCACTGAATTGCGGTTGAGTACGGATTATCATCCGCAGATCGATGGGCAGACAGAGCGCACCAATCAGATGTTGGAGGACATGCTACGCATGTGCATTATTGACTTTGGGGATGGATGGGAGCAGTACCTTCCACTGGTGAAGTTTGCTTACAACAACTCCTATCAGTTCACGATTGGCATGGCTCCGTTTGAGGCATTGTACGGTAGGCCTTGTCGTTCCCAGCATGTTGGTTAGAGGTGGGGGACAACAAACTGCTTGGACCGAAAGTGATTCAGGATACTTCGGCAAGGATTGAGTTGATTCAGAGTCGCATTCGGGTAGCTCAAGACAGGCAGAAGAGTTATGCTGATGCGAAGAGATTTTTCAGGGAGTTCCAAGTGGGGGACCAGGTTTTGCTCAGGGTATCTCCTATGAAGGGGATTATGCGTTTTGGGAAGAAGGGGAAGTTGGCACCAAGGTATGTGGGGCCGTTTCCTATTATTGAGCGGATCGGACCGGTTGCGTATAGGCTTGGACTACCGGAGCACTTGCATCGGATTCACGACGTGTTCCAGATTTCCTCACTGAGGAAATACCTTAGGGATAATTTGGCTCATTCTCACATTGCTGTGGAGGACATCGATCTCCAGCCGGATAGCTCCTACGAGGAGGGGCCGATTGCTATTTTGGACCGAAGCGAGAGGAAACTGCGGTCAAAGATAGTTCCGTTAGTGCGTGTTCAGTGGCGACATCACAATGTCGAGGAGTCCACATGGGAGCACGAGGATGAGATGCGCGAACCTTATCCAGAGTTATTTTTAGCAGGTACTTTCTAGTTTCGAATTTCGGGACGAAATTCAGTTATTAGGGGGGAAGTATGTAATACCCCGTACTTTTGACTATATTTATTTTTGGAATTAATTAATTAAATGCGTATTAATCCGGGTTATAAATACTAACGAGATGCGAGTTGGTATTTGATTATGTGCATACATGTTTTGATATATGTATTTGGTATTATAAAAGTTGTCGTGAGATTTATATACGGCATTTTAGAAATTTTGTTGAGACGCGTGAGACCGTCGCGTCACGGTGTAATATTTTGATAATAAAAGTGAATTTAAAATCTATAATCCGTATGGTCGTTTTGAGTGCGCCGACGCGTCCGGAAGAGTCGAGATAGTCAGAAAACACTAGCCGGGGGTATAGTTTGGGTCCCGGGGTATTTTTAGACCATACCGGCAACTTAAAGGGTATTTTGGTAATTTTACATTTTGAGGAATTAAAAGTGACGAAAAATGGTTAATTAAATCTGATGTGGATTTGACCCACTAAGCCCATAACCAACCCATATTAACCTAGAAGGCTACGTAGGTTATCATTTAGGTTTTATAAGTTCCCCAAATCAAACCCTAGCCACCTTAAGCCACCATTGGAGAAGGAACTTGGAGAGAAGGAATTTCTGCAGAAAACTTCATCAAACCTACACCAAAATCAGAAATCAAACCAAGGCAAGTGACTTTATTCCATTTAAATTCAGAGAATGTCTTTTCCATGTTAGAAATTGAAGAATTTTGATTGTTCTTGAAAGATTAAAAGAAAACCCATGAAATTGGAAGTTATTATTTAATTTTGGGATAGGTTTGCATGTAGAAACATGGTTTCAAGATTGAATTCAGAGATTTCATATCTATGTGATGTATAAACGGATTAAAATCTGGGAAATTATGATGAGAAAAATCTAGGGTTTATGTTCTTGAAGAAAATTAGGGAATAATGTAGAAACTTGTGATTTATTGATGTTTAGAAGGTATTAAACCCTTAAAAGATGTTAGTATATCTCCTTAGCATGATTTAGTATGATTAGAGGACTTAATACATTGTTAGAACGAATTTTAGAAGAGACTTGAGGAGTAAAAATGGTGGAAAACGATTTTTGGGAAAATCTGGGCCGAAACTGGTCAGTCGTTAGAAGCAGTCCCCAGGTCGTTCGAACGAACTCGTTCGAACGAGCTTCTAACGAGTTGACCAGTCGCTGCTAACGAGAATGGATTTCGTTCGATATCTCATTCGAACGAGATATCGTTAGAAGGTACAGTTCGTTCGAACGAACTGGGACCTCGTTCGAACAGCCTCGTTCGAACGAGACTTCTAACGAGTTGGCAGAGGAATCTTGTTCGAACAGTCTCGTTCGAACGAGATTTCTAACGAGTTGACAGTTTGGTCCTTTTTGGACTGTTTTGATTTTTGGAGTCCCGTAAGCTTGTTCGAGGATATAGTTAACATTCCGATGATGATGTAGTGATAGGTTTGGGACATTTGGGTATTTAGGAGAAGGAAATTACATACAAGTGAGTTAAATTAGAATGAACCGTTTGGGTTGAGACGTGAGTGTCTACTACGACGTGAGAAAATTATGGCACGTATGATTATAAACCGGAATAGTATAAATTGTGATAATTATAATTAGTACGAGAATGCGATATGTACTGCGATTAAACTACGGTTTTTACTAAGACGTGTGTTTACTTAGTATTAGTATATGAATTGTGTGTATGACATACCTACCATACTTGCTATCACGGGAGGTTTACGTTCGCTTAGGACCTTCTAATCCTTGTGTGCCCGGATTTAGATTGGTACCTAGAGGAAATAATTCAAGAGAACGACTTGATTGTGAGTTATTGAGTCAGCTGACTATGGAGCGTAGGTATGTGCGTGACCATGGATATGTTGAATTATGTTCGCCTCCACTATTTGTAATTTGTGTTATCTGAACTATTCCTGAGAGATTCGGAATATGTGATCCTCATGTACGTGATGTACCGGGATGGATAGCAGAGTATGTGTGCACCGCAGCTTAGTTCTCGGGGTGCTTATATTGTATATTTATGATGTGAATAATATGCACTAAATTAATGGGAACCTTCATGCAAATGTTTTAAATATAAATACGGTATTACTTCAAGAAATATACCGAGTTAACTGATAGTGTTATATATTGCATATTGAGCATCTGAGTTTACAATAAATCCCTATCTAATTACGAGCGTTATATGTTAATAGAACCGAGTAATAAGGGTAGGAACTATTACAGTCTAGCTAGTTATGATGTCACTTAGCTAGTGGTTTATATCGTTGTAGATGGGTACTACGTTAGGAGTGCACAGTTAGACGAGAGGTGAGAATATCATGTGAGTGTACGTCCTAACATGTACTTTGCATTTAATGTTTTAAATGTTTTTAAAGCACTTGCAAGTTTTTAAAATATAACTCCACATTCGGGCTCTGACCCGTTTGCTGTTCAAATCTTTTTCTTGTAAAACCATTTTAGGTGCCCAGCCACAGGCACACCAAGCATAGGATACTCATTCAGGTGACGAGCTGTAGCTGTTTGTGGAAGCTACAGGGATTTGCATGTAGACGCTTCTATCTTTTGGATTCCAGAGTCACTATCTATCAGTTGTAGGGCATGTTGCCCATTTCTATTTAGACATCTTTTACATTTCAGTTTTCAGACTTTAGCATGTATTATTTCAGTATTCGGTTAATTATTTCTGTTATGGGATTGTAGTGAGGAGTTTTCCTCCAGACTTTATTTACTCTATTGTGATGGTTATTCGTTTTACTTCAGTATGGTGAATGGTGTTATTTATTTCTTCATTACACTTGTTGCATGTTAATCAGACTTAAATTAAAATTTGGCAACTTAGTTTTTAAATACTAGGTGGTTAGTAATAATAAAATGTTTTCGACAGTGATGCTATTAACTGGACCAACTTGGCATTTTGAATTAATTTAATAAAGGAGTAGCTACCCGGTATTTAATTAGTCGGGGTGTCACATTGTACTAAATGCAGATTTTCACTCAGCATATAAGGGTGGAATTGGGGTAAGTAACCTCCACATGACATCCTAAATGACCCCTAGTAATCTCACATGGCCCTTATCCATTAGGGGTTACTAGACTACTACCTAAAGGAACCAAATCGGCTTGCTGCAATGGTTACTACCCACCGTTTCTTGCAAGAGGTTAGGGGTTCAAGTCCCTTCCCCACCCTCGTGCCCCCACCCCTTCCCCGGGGCTTCAACCTTTGGGAAAAAAACTTATAAAAATATACTACTATCCAAAGGGCCCAAATATATCTAGAAGGTGGTCAACACCCAAGGGGAGCCACCCAAAAATACCCACAAAGTTGATAGGAAAAAGGTAGAAAGAATCTGCTAGTTGAGAATCGATTCTCTCTAAGTGAGAATCAATTTTCACCTGACAAGTGCGAATTCTTTGGCCTATTTTTTTGAATCTCTGATATTATAACTTAATTATAACTGTGATTTTATAATTTATTTTTTACAATTATTTTTAATTTTATTTAAAAAGCGCAGCTCAATTAAACACGCTTACACGATACACAACATTTTTTTTTATTTTTTCTTAATTTTCATTAAAAGATTATTCTAATTAAATTAATCTCATAATTTCTCATAACGCGGTTATTTTATTAATTTACAAAAATCACAGCATTACACAGGCCGAGCCTAGGCAACCTCAAGGCCGACTCACACAAGCCGACTTATAGGCCTACTTAAGGCAAACCCCTCACAAGTTACCAATATGACACTTACCTCAAATCATATATTACATTCGAAATAAATATATATATATACACCTAACAGTAAAAACCTGTACCGTAACCACTCTTATTATAAATGGAAGATTAACTGAAAAATACATGGTATAAACCATGTAGAATAATTAATCTAGGCACAAGTTCTTTTTACTAAGAAACCAAAATAATTTTTTGTGGACAAATTTTCCCACGAGGATTATTTAATTTCGGAGCTTAAAATTTAAAATTTCACAGTGGATATATTGAATTTTTGAATTTCTTAAGACTATTTCACAATGAGAAATTTCATTTTTTTTATTAAAATTGTGTTGATATATTACATATTCATTTTTTTATCATTATTGTGTTTATTGAATAATTATATTAATATTTATTAGATGAGTTTAATTTAGAAGCGAATTTTTATTAAAAAAAAATAAACGTGTAATTTCATAGTGAGAAATAACAATGCAAAATTGCATGATTCGCAATGTGAATTTGTTATAGCATTGTATACTCACCAAAGAATCAATAGGGGGTTGCTAGTCGTGGGTTGTCATCGGAGACTCGCCAGAATCACAGAGGTTATCTTGAGACGCATTGGAGAGTTATAGGGGGCACCGAAGCACTGTCAGGGAGTCGTCGTAGATACAACACTGGAGATTTGACGGAGAGTAACCGAAGACTCGAAAGGGAGTTGAGTTTGAGAGAAAAAATGAATTAATGATAATTTTATTATGGTGAAGGGTATTTTGATCTACTCTAAGAGATTTTGTTATTTTCTTAAAATATGTTTTAGATTTAATTAAGTGTTCCATATGTTTACGAGGTCATCCTACGCCGACATACAAAATCGAGATAATTGGTACAACACACGAATTCTAACTTTTAAATGACTATAAATGAGAACAATATAAACCAAATTAAAACATGTTATATAAAAAATAAAACATCAAAAGTACAAGTATCTCTCAAAAGTACTCAATTTGGAACCTAAAAAAAGACTAAACACAATAGAGCTAAAAAAATGTATGTTGACCTGAAAATAATTGTCAAAATCATCACTAACCGGATCACCAAGGGGCTTCCCCTGTTATAGGATTGTCAACGCTCCTCACTGATTCCTTTTCCATTATAGCATGTGACTGCGATTACAACATGGGACTGCCATTACAACACTTTGAATTAAATATCATCATTATTTTTCTGCCATTGCAGCCTACTTACTACATGTGTGGGGGTGGCAACGACAATCGTGGTGGAATAATATCTACAACATGCCACATGAAATTTCATTATATAAGACAGAAATTTAAATAAAGAATCCCAAAAGCATATGAACCATATTATAGGTTTAAAGAATCCCAAAAGCATATTTCCAAATTGTTGGGACAAACTATTACAGGTGGACCCACAGGGGTGTACACATCCGTGGGGATTCAAACAATTGACGTATTCTGCATAATAATATATAGAAAGAGGCTAAAAATCATAATTGGCAATTAAAAGCATAAATATATACATGCAACAATAAAAATTCTTAAAGATGCAAGCTTAATATTTAAGCAATATTATGATGAACAAATGACATGTTCGAATCTAAACTATATATAATCCCTTGATGATGAAATACTAACAATGTATTATTAAATTGTAGAGCTCCATCAAATTCAAGGGCGGAGGTCATGTAAATCACTCAATTTTCTAGAAGAATCTTTCTCCAGTTCATAAAGGAGGTGGTGAACATCATCCAAAGAGTGCTTTTGGTTATGCCATTGATACACACTTTGGTTCTATGGAAAGATTGGTTCAAAAGATGAATGAAGAAGGTGCTGCTTTACAGGGCTCTGGATGGATGTGGCATGGTGTCGATAAAGATTTCAAAAAGCTTGTGGTTGAAACTACTGCAAATTAGGACCGTCTAGTTACTAAAGGACTTAGTTTGGTTCCTTTGATTGGTTTTGATATCTGGATGATATTGCACAAATGTTTTCAACACTTGACGGAATAATTACTGAATTCATTTTACACCACATAAACTACCATTATAAATGGATTAGCTACCATTCCAAATGGATTCGTTAGCAATCATGTAAAGAACACTTTAGAAAAACTTAAAGAAGAACAATATCTAAGAATCAAAAGGTACATGATATAATTTTAAAATAATCTGGACACGTTCATCTCGATTATCAATATCATAAAGAACACTTTAGAAAAACTTAAAGAAGAACAATATCTGACCACATCTCATATGATAGTTAATTACATATTGACGAAGGATCCACCATTGCTTCTATTTCTTCACTTTTACAAACAAACCTATGCAATGTGCCAAACTGTCCAAGTGAAGATCTATTCTAGTTCATATACTAATTTGAGAATGCAAAAAAAAAGTAACTGGAAAAGTTTCCTTCGAATCAATTATATATAAAAACAAACAAAATAAGAAATAAAGAAAGTATTAATTCTATGGATAGACTTGTAATGCCTATTATGTTGCAATTGTTCAAGCATATACACATGTTTTAATGTCTATTCTATTCAAATTTCAAACAATGTTCATGGTCATGTCTATATAGAGATGGAAGCAACTATGTTCTAATATGAAAAATAAAAAACACATTTGAAAAGTAGCTTAAGGAGAAAATACAATGTCACGGGCCTTGAATACCACTAACATCTGACTTAAAACAAAATACAAAAGATCTTAATCAAGAAAAAAAGATATCTACCTTGCACGTCTGTTTTGCTAACGTTAAATGCATAACATCAAACATAATGCACTTAATCAATTCATATATAATGATTCATTTCATATCAACATGAGAATAAAAGAAAAAAAGATAACAAAAGATCTCCTCTTTATCAAATGGCATGCTTTTTAATTCTATATGTGAAAATATGGTATTAAAAATAATTAAATGGCATATAATGATCTGATGGCAGCCTCAAATAAAGTAAAAAACATCATGAAAACAATTAAAAACTGAATATGCATATTAAATTATAGACATGAAACTAACAGAGCCTCCAAAATGAATAGTTGCAATTCATATTGATGATAAAACCAAAACAAAATGCACACATTACAAACAAGAAAGCTATTGATAACACTGAGCAGCAACCTCCTTCTCTTCAATGAAAATGTCATGTTTTAATGAATAAAAAATAATACCTTCCAACTATGTAGCAATCTCGTCAATCGACGAATTAAACACAAAACTCGTCAATGTAAATGTTGTAGCAATCTCTTCAACACAAAGAGGGATTTCGAGTAAAAAAATTGAGCCATTCTAATTTATCTAGCTTTCCATTACGATTTATATCATATTCTGAAAATGTCTTCTAATTTCATTTCAGACTCGTAAAAAAGTGCAATTAACATTTGTTTAACCTCTTGATGCTCAATTATGACTGTGAGACTCGTAAAAACTATTTTGGGAGTCATGAAAAGTAAATGTTTAGGAAATCATAAATGCAATTTCAAATAATACTATTTGATATCCAATTTTAGATCTTAAAAACTATAACAAACCGAGTGTATACCGAACAAAATCATAAACTCATTAGAACGAATCATATTACCTCAATCAAAAGAAATTATAACCACTTGTCAGCACCCATCAAAAACCTAAAAAGAGAAGTGGATTAGCATGAGTAAAAGCATATACAATCCCAAATCAATTACGAAAAAATATCATACAAATATACACCTTGAGACATAATGCTGGTATATGAGACTAAATTCGTATTTATTAAATTTCAAATTCAACTATCAGGCCTACAGAATCAATACACAATACAATTAGGCACAAAATATAGTAATGGACTATATCATTTAGTTGTTAAATTTGTGATTATTCATTTTATGTGCTAAATCATAACTCAAAGAAGTACAGGAGGCTGCCATGCCCTTGTTAACTTCAAGTATATAAAAGTTTACACTATAGAGAAAAGTCAGCAATCAAGTAATAATAACTTAAAAAATAGAAACAAATCATATGGGTTACTGAAATATTTGATGATCCTCAATCTTTGGGTTTACTCAAATATTTCATGATCCTCAACAAAAATCATATGGGTTTCGTAACTGCATAAATGAAACATAACATTATATCATTAAATTTAATCGAAGATACATTGAGAAAATCCCACAGACATTGAGAACAAATTCATTCGAACCAAAAATCCACAAAATCCAATCAAAGAGAGAGAAGTTTTACCTTGTGGATCTACAAAAAAAATGTAAAAATAATTGGATCTCCATATATAAATCAATCTGAAAAAAAAAATGTAAAAACCAATGTCAAAAACCATGATTCCCAACAAAAGATAGAAAACTTACATTCGAACCAAAAAACCCACCAATTTGAATCGTACAGAGAGTGAGTGAAGGAGAAGTTTTACCTACACGGTATTTCACTGATAAACCTAAACCTGCTGAACAAAAAAAATCCGGTTGGGAGAGAGAGAAAGAGAGAGACGAACAGAGTTGTCCTGCTAAAGAGCAAATGGAAGAAGAGTAGTTCGATTGATGGAGAGAGAGAGAAGTGTAAAAAAGTTCCAAAATGGTAATTTCCAATTTTATCCATGTATTTGAATTTTGGGTAAGAGGGGGAAAAGGGAATGAAGGGTTAAAAAGAGGGGGAATTGAAATATCTAAGGGACAAGAATGGTAAGAAGGGTATTTTAATCCCAACCATTGGATCGTTACATTGGTGGCTCAATCAGGACCCCTACTTAGCTTATCATCTTGTTAAATAGTAACCAACATTCTACTCCTTATTATATAGATTTTATATTATTCCATGCATTAATAATACATGTATAAAACTATATATAAGTATCACGCATCTATTAATAATATTATTTAAAATATAGATCTTAGTATATTATATAATTTAATAAAATATAAATATAAGTAATTTTGTGTACATGTACATATATATTTTTTATTTATAAGAATTACATAAATGTTAATGTATTATGTATATATATTATATATTAAGGCATAAATATATTCAAATATTAAAAATGAATAATTATAAGTTGAAAAATAAAAACAGAAGTTATAAAATACCATTTTGCTGCTTTCTGAAAAACTTGATTATAACACATAAATATTATAATTCAGCATTTAAAAATAGGTAAGCCAAATGCATATTTTTATCAGAATTGCAGTTAAATACAGAAAACGGAATTTTAATTGCAAATCAACCACACCCTAAATTTGCATAGAAAATCTCATAATTCATGTGAAGACTTTAAAGAACAAATTGCTAATTGCTTTTATAAAATTCAAGATTAACTTGTGAAATTTAGCAATATTGAATTCTGGAAAGCACTAAAGCCCGAAGTTAGGGAAGAAAGTACAACGTGGAGGGGGCCTCGGTTCCCCCAACCCTAGACTATTCTTATGTTTTTGCTTAATAGGTGACCATTCCCTTAGTTTCCTTTTCCAGGAAAAGTTAGGATATATGATGAAGGTGTACACTAACAAGAAGAGAGAGAGATATATATATAAAGCAACACAGGAAGGATATCAGCTGCTTTAGCAATGTAGGAATAACGAATCTAAGTTGAGAGCTCATGGATGATTATCACATCTTCAATAGCAAGAGTCCATACTATTGTCGATTTCTAATCATAGTTCATAAGATCTCTTTCAAATTAATTTTAGATATTTCAAAATAAATAATTTTATATATAAATACTTTCATCTGGGAATTAAAAGTTCCATTCTTTTTTTCACGTCTCTAATTAGGAATCAATTTTTAAAATCAATATACGACTGTGTAGTCCTAATTTGAGAATAAAAGAATATATATATATACGTGTGTGTGGTGTATAATAATATTCACTTTGTTGTGTCCCTGTCAATGTGAAGATCGATTACATTAGTCGTGTTTGGCCCTCTCCAAAATGAAATCATGGCTTCGCACCTCCTCAAAGTAAACAAACACTTAAAGTTTAAAACTAATTATAATAAAGTGGGAGAAATATATAATATATACAAGAATAAATAAGAAAATCAAATGTTCCCATTTACAACAAATAAATGAGTCTTTGGAAGAAAAGAGCGCGGTGACAACATGAAATAACATGTATGCAATATTCGTTTTAATGGGTGAAATTTAGGTTAAGAATAAATTTATTCATATCCCTTGATCCCATCTCTAAAATAATGAAATTTATTCATGTGCCTTGATATTACCTATTTATTATTATTTTTAGATATCACCATTGTTACAATATGGGTTATAAATCAACCATGCACCTATAATGTTCAAGCTAAGGCTTGAACATTCTCGTTGGTCTCTACAGCGCAAAAAGTGGAAAACCCACTGATTAGAAGTTTTAAGTACAACTACAAGATTTAGCAAATGTAAATGAGTTTTTATAATCTAAAACATAACCCGAGTCAACGGAGGATATTAGAACTACAAACAAAAGTAGCTTTAATAGACCTAACACTAGTCATAATATTAAGAATTGAATTGATCGCGCTCCTCATAATGATGTATATCTTCAATATTTTATGGAAACAAAAGTTAATATGGTGTTACCAGGAATTTTAGACCATACACCTATTATGGGTATTGTTAAACTTAAGAGATAAATAAATAATAAACCTTATAAATTCTTTAACTTCTTGTTGAGAAATAAGGATTTTAAAGAAATTCTTAAGAAAGGATTGGAGATCAAGATGGAAGAAGGTCCCATGTTAACTGTTGCAAAAATATTGAAGCTTTTGATACAGGATTTCAAAGGTCTCCATTGAGCAGTGCTAACACCTCGCACGGGTCCAATGTAACTTGTAGGAACCGAACACGTGGGCACAGGACCCTCGGTTTGAGAGCCCGACCAAAAACATAAAAAGTCAACGCTTAGGCTTGAAAACGTGTCGTAGGGGGGGGGGCGAAACCCCTTAGTGCCCCCCACACGTGCCCGTGAGAGGCGCCAACACCTCGCACGCTTCCAATGTAACTCGTAGGAGCCGACCACGTGGTCACGGGACCCTCGGTTTCAGAGAACGACCCAAAACAGAGAAAATTCACGCTTAGGCATGAAAACGTGCCATTAGGGGTAAAACCCCATTAATCCCCCCCACGGCCCTGTGAGCGGCGCCAACACCTCTCACAGGTTCAATGTAACTCGTAGGAGACAACCACGTGGTCACGGGACCCTCGGTTTGGGAGCACAACCCAAAACAGAGAAAATCCACACTTAGGCTTGAAAACGTGTCGCTGGGGGAGCAAAACCCATTAGCACCCCCCAAACAGCCCCTTGAGTGGCGCCAACACTTCGAACGGGTCGAATGTAACTCATAGGAGCTGATCGCCCCTTGGTTTGAGAGCTTGGCCCAAAACAGAGAAAGTCCACACTTAAGCATAAAACATGTCGTTGGGGGGAGCGAAACCCTTAGCCCCCCCCCCCCCCCCCCCGGTCCAGTGAGCGGTGCAAACACCTTGCACGGGTCCAATGTAACTCGTAGGAGTCGACCACGTGGGAACGAGATCATGGCCTAAAATAAAGAAAATCCACACTTAGGCTTGAAAACGTGCCGTTTGAGGGCGAAACCCCTTAACACCCCCCCCCCCCCCCACACACACACACACACGGCCCCGCCAGTGGTGCCAACACCTCGCACACTTCCAACGTAACTCGTAGGAGCCGACCGCGTGGTCACGGGACCCTCAGTTTGAGAGCACGATGCAAAACAAAAAAAATTCATGCTTAGGCCTGAAAATGTGCCATTGGGGGGCAAAAACCATTAATGCCCCCATGGCCCCATGAGCAGCGCCAACACCTTGCACGACCCAAAACAGATAAAATCCACACTTAGGCTTGAAAATGTGCCGCTGGGGGTGCGAAACTCATTAGTGCCCCCCAAAAGGCACCGTGAGCAGGGCCAACACTTTGCATGGGTCCAATGTTACTCGTAAGAGCCGATCGCGTGGTCACGGGACCCTCGGTTTGAGAGCGCGGCCCAAAATAGAGGAAATACACACTTAGGCTTAAAAAAGTGTGGTTGGGAGATTAATCCCCTTAGCCCCCCCCTCCCCCCCCCCCCCCCCCCCCCCCCCCGGTCTCATGAGCGGCGCTAACACCTCCCACGGGTCCAATGTAACTCGTAGGAGCCGACCACGTGGGCACGATACCCTCGGTTTGAGAGCAAGGCCCAAAATACAGAAAATCTACATTTAGGCTTGAAAACGTGCTGTTGGGGGGGGTGAAACCCCTGAGCTCCCACACACGTCCCCATGAGAGGCGCCAACACCTCGCATGCTTCCAATGTAACTCGTAGGAGCCGATCGCGTGGTCAAGGAACCCTCGATTTGAGAGCACGACCTAAAACAAAGAAAATCTAGAAAAATCCTGCCAATGTTTTTAATATAGCTAAAACTGGTCATGGGTAAAGGCCGTGACCATATTTATTTTTTTGTCACGCATAATAAGGGTCATGGACTATAGCCATGACCAGTGGTGTGACCGTCCAACAAATAATAAGAGTGGGTCACGGATATGGGCTGTGACCAATGATGTGACCATCAAACCATCATTAAGGTTAGGTCACGACCTAGGGCCATGACCAGTGATGTGACCATCCCACTAAATTTAAGGGTGGGTCATGGCCCAGTACTATGACCAACATGATAAATGGGTCATGGTCTTTATCCGTGACCTGGTTCCATGACCCACTAAGATCCATGACCATCAAATGATGAAGGACATGGGTTGTTACCACAGGAAATGGTCACCAGATTTGGCCACAAAGCAAATCCGCAACTACAACTTTGGATAGTAACAAAATTCGTGACCTATCGCCCAGTTTGGTGTAGTGTAATAAGAAATAATTTTCTAATATCTCAATTAGAGTTGCAGAAAAGAAGAAAGAGCTTTATAGCATTCCAACCTAACTTATTACTAATAGAAGTGATGCTGATTTGTTTAAGAGTAGGAAAATTATCAATTGGAATATTTGGAGTTGAGGTATGCAGAAAAGGAGTTTTTCAAACTAAAATCAGAATCCAATAGCTACATTTGGGGGATAAAAATAAAAAAAAATTCTCATCAAAAAGTCCCAGGGCATGTTAGCAGAATTTTTTTTTATCTAGAAAGGGGTGTTATGGTAATATCCATGAGGAACATATAGCACTGCAGGATGAGGCTATTAGTTTTTTCAAGAATATTCTTGGTTCATCTAATAATAATGGAGTTAATTGGAAAGACAAATTAGAGGTTGTTAGGTAAAGATGGTTGAATGAAGAAGTGAAAATGAATCTTAAAAAAGAAGTAAATTTTGAAGAAATTAAAAGTACAGTGTTTAATATTTGCCCTAAAAAGGCCCATGATCTAGATGGGTACAACGCGAGTTTTTTTTTAATAAAATTAGGATATTTTGGGAGATGATATGCACAAAGCAGTGGGTTCTTTTTTCAAATGAGGGAGAATTTTGAAGGAGTGGAATAGCACAATTATAAGTTTGATTCCTAAAATTAAAAAACTTAATATTGTAGTGGACTTTAGACCCATTTCATGTTGTAATACCACATACAAACTATTTTAAAAGTAACTATGAAGATATTGAGAATGGCGATCCCATATTTGGTTAATAATAGGAAGTAAACTTTTGTTTGTGGAAGGAATATAGCAAATAATGTTCTACTTATACAAGAAATCTTGAAGGGGTTTCATATTGACAATGGGAAACCCAGATGTGTTATTAGTATCGACATTATGAAGGCCTACAATTTAGTAGATTGTAATTATTTGAGAGGTGTTCTTGAGGTAATGAATTTCCCATGCATTATGATAAACTGGATAATGGAATGTGTGCAATCCACAAGTTACTCTATCAATTTTAATGGAGAAATTGCTCGGTATTTTAATGGTGAAAATGGTTTTTTGACACCCCGAATAATTAAATACCGGTTAGCTACTCCTTTATTCAATTTAATACAAAATGTCAAGTTGGTTCAGTTCATAGCATCACTGTTGAAACATTTTTAAACAATTACTAGCAACCTAATATTTAAAAAAGTGAGTTGTCAAATTTTATTAAATTAAATAAACATGCAACCAATTAAATTATTAGCTAACAATACCACAAATTACATCACAATCACAACAGAATAATAATGGAATAATAAATGAGTCTAGAGTAACACTCCTCTGAATAATCCAAATACTGAATAAAAACCAAATGCAAAGTCTGAATAGTTAAATAACTCGAAAACTGAAATGAAACTAAAGATATGAGAAAGTTGTCTCTAAATGGAAAGAGGCGACATGACCTAATAGACGAATGACTCCGAAATAGAATCAAGGTAGAATTTGGAGGCGTCTACTATCGAGATCATGTAACTTTCACAGCAGCTACATCACGTCAATGAAATTGAACTCCTATGCTTGGCATCCCTGGGGTTGGGCACCTAAAAGGTTTTTACAAGAAAAATAGATTTAAAAGCAAACGGGTGAGAGCCCGAGGTGAAAACAGTTTAAAATATCAAGTGTTTAATTGCATTAAACATTGAATATTATATACATGTTAGTTACGTGCTCTCACGTGAGTTCCTCTCCTCTTAACTAATATGCACGCCTAACGTATATCTTTAACTCGTCCTAGTTATGCCGTTAACTAGCTAGCTTGTATACCTTCCTATTCTCACATTATAATATGGGGGTTTATTTATAACCTTCAAATACAACCTGCATGTATCTGTCCCTTTCATTAATCAAATTAATGTATAACAGTTACGATAGAAAATTCTCCGTATTAAATTCCATTCAACATGTCTCAATAATTTATATCCACCCTTTAACAAATGAGTTCGTTAAAATCATAAGTATATTATTCTTAGCACAAATATACAAATAGGGCACCCCTAGGCTATGTTTTGGTGCACACATACATTGCTATAGAATCTCGGTACATCACGTATATAAGGACTACGTGTTCCGAATCTCTTGCGAACCGTTTCAATAAGAAAAATCACACATATTGGAGGCGAACATAGTTCACATACCCATGGGTGATGCACATACCTACGCTCCCATGGTCAGCTGACATATTAACTCACAAATAAGCCATTCACGTCCCTATGTCCTTAACGTACCAATCTAAATCTCCCCGTAGGCACACAAATATTTGATAGACCTATTCCGAAAGTCGACCTCCCGTGACAGCAAGTATGGTAGGTACGTTATACACATAATAATTCATATACTAAGAATTCACACAACTCAGATAACTTCTTATATTAATCAAGGTATATTCTCAGCCTTATACCATTAGTCCGATTCATAAACTATGATTATTCCGAATGATATATATTATATTTAACTGATACGTCTCACGCCGAATAATTTCGAGTACTTAAACCTAACCAAAGAGGTTATTAAGTCTCCCAACTCTCCCACCTATTAATTCAGTACTCTTAACTCCTTATTTATGTCCCAAAATTCTAACTTATTACTTCTTATAATTTAAGACATGTTCTCGCATCACAAAATAGGCAAGTACTCGTCGAACACTCATAAATTCAATGCTACATTCCAACTCAATCCTAATATGTTTCGGGTTTCAATTATATCCCTACTGGTCTCCCTCATGTCCTAATGTATTCCCAGAATCCCCAACAACAATTTTTGGTGGCCGTTAATGCTACAATCCACAAAGGGGAAAAAGATCACCATTTTTGGGGGCATCGATCGATCATGCCTGCTCATCGATCGATCGATGGTCGATCAATCGACTGATGAATGTCGATCGATCGATCAAGCATTTGCAGCCTACGAGCTTATTTGTTTTTCAGTCCTAGATTTGTCCCAAAATGTCATTACATGATGTGAAATCCTAATATAAGTATATGGGATCATTATACAACCTAATTACATGATTCCTGATGTCCCAAAACCTTTAAATAATCAATAATTAGCCTTTCTTGGATTAAATCTTCATATTAACATAAAAACCCTATTTTCTTCTATTTCATCATGAGCCATCATATTTCTCTTCCAACTCCATTTTTAATTCATCTAGGGTTATGATTTTGCTACTGAATTACTTCTATAACTAATCTACATGCAAGTCCTATCCAAGATTTGGGTTTCTTCTCCAAATTTCATGAGGGTTCATCATTAATCAAGGTTATCATTTAATCCTACACTAGCATGGATGATATATTGGCTGAAACTAAATGAAATGAAATCACTTGCCTTATAATTGGTGTTCTGATCTGCTGGTGATGCAAATGGTTGGTTCTCCCTCTCTCTCCGGTGACAAATCCGGTGACTTATGGTGGTGGATGGTGGTTATTGCTTTGAAAGCCCTTTTTTGCAACTTCTCCTCTGTCTCACGTTGCCCACTCTTGCTTTTTGGCTGATAATGGCCCTAATGGACCAAATATTGGCTGCTAAATAAACCCTAAAATTCATGGGTCCCAATTCCTTGAGAACAAAATGACTAAAATAGCCTCCCGGGTTGCCGGTTTGGCCTAAAAATTCCCCGGAACCCAAACTAAACTCTCGGCTAGTGTTTTCTGACTCTTTCGACCCCTCAGGACACGTTGGCGCACTCAAAATAACCATACAGATGAGAAAATTATAATTTGCTTTTAAATCTCATTAAATTAATTCCTGACGCGACTGACACGTGTGTCCCAACTTAATTTCCCAAATTGTCGTATTTATGACTCACGACAATTTTAATAAATTCAATAATCATATTTTACCACATATATCCTATAATATTCAACATTATCATCATAATCAAATACCAACTCATGTCTCGCTAGTATTTAAATCCGAATTAATTACTAATTAATTTCCATTTAATTTAGTTAATCCCATGAAATAAAATCAATAAAATTATGGGGTCTTACATACTAAGAGTTTACTTTCAAATATCATTAAATTAATTCTTGATGTGACTGACACACATGTCCCAACTTAATTTCTCGAATTATTGTATTTATGACTTGCGACAATTTTAATAAATTCAATAATCATATGTTACCACATATATCCTCTAATAGTCAACATTATCATCATAATAAAATACCAACTCACGTCTCGTTAGTATTTAAATCCAAATTCATTTCTAATTAATTTCCATTTAATTTAATTAATCCCATTAAATAAAATCTATAAAATTACAGGGTATTACATAGTTCTCCCCTAATAACAGAATTTCGTCCCGAAATTCAAAAATAAATTATAGCTGGCAAAAATAACGCTTGCGCATCTCATCCTCGGGCTCCCAGCTAGACTCCTCGGCATTATGATGCTGTCACTGAACATGTACTAACGATACTATCTTCGACCTCAGTTTCCTCTCGCTATGGTCTAGAATAACAAACGGCCCCTCCTCATAGGAACTATCAGGCTATAGATCAATATCCTCTAAAGCAATTTGAGTATGGGCTAAATCATCCCTAAGATATCTCCTCAGTGAGGAAATATGGAACACGTCATGGACCCTATGCAAGTGTTCTAGTAATCCAAGTCTATACATAACCGGCCCAATTTTCTCGATGATAGGGAATGGCCCCACATATATAGGTGCTAACTTCCCCTTCTTGTCAAAACGCATAATCCCCTTCATGGGAGACACTCTGAGTAGCACCTCCTCCCCCACATTAAACTCTCGAAAGAAACTCTTGGCATCGGCATAACTCTTCTGTCGGTCCTGAGCTACTCGAATACGGATCCGTATCATCTCTTTCCTTGTTGAAGTATCCTGATTCACCTCCGACCCAAGGAGTTTATTATCCCCCACTGCTAGGCAACACGCTGGGGAATAGCAAGGTGTACCGTACAACGCCTCGAATGGAGCCATACAAATAGTGAACTGGTAGGAGTTATTATAGGCAAACTCTACCAGAAGAAGATACTGCTCCCAACCACCTCCAAAGTCTAGGATGCACATACGCAACATGCCTCGTCATACATCTGATTTGTCCGCTCAGTCTACCCATCTGTCTGTGGGTGATAGGCTTTACTCAATCGCAACTCCATTCCCATGGCTTCTTGGAAACTCTCCCAAAATCATAACACAAATATCTTGTCATTGTAGGACACGATATCGAGAGGCACCCTGTGAAGTCTCACTATCTCAGCTATGAAGATCTGTCCATACTGTCCCGTAGTGTAGTTCGTCCGGGCTGGCAGAAAGTGACCAACTGTAGTCAACTGGTCCACTATCACCCATATGGACTCATGACCTCTCGATGATGTAGGTAATCACGTGATGAAGTCCATGGAAATACTCTCCCATTTCCACATAGGAATCTCTAATGGCTGTAAAAATCATGCTTTCCTCTGATGGTCCACTTTTACTAGCTGACATGTAGCACATTTCGAAATAAATTTGGCAATATCTCTCTTCATCCCGCTCCACCAGTATTGTCGCCTCTTGTCTGTGTAAATCTCACCCCACTAGGATGTACTACGAATCGCGAACCATGCGACTCTGTCATTACCTTGTGTTATTAGTCTTCCCCCTCAGGAATAAATAACCTCCCATTGAAGCGTAAGCCCCCGTCTGAACTAATGGTATAAGACTCAGGAACCTCTGCTAATAACTGTATTATCTGCTCTTGACAAAACGGGTCTGCTTCCAGGGCCTGTACCACTCTCGTAATGATCTGTGGTGTAACTATCATTACAGATATAAATGATTGGGCCACTGCATCCTGGTGTCCCAACTCCTTCCACTTTTCTTTCCACACCCCGGCCACCTCACCTGCTGGCCTACGGATCAACGTGTCTGCTACCACATTAGCCTTCCCTGGGTGGTATTGGATATCAAACTGATAATCCTTCACAAACTCAAGTCACCTACGTTGATACATGTTCAACTCCTTCTATATGAAGAGGTACTGTAGGGGCTTATGGTCCGTAAATGAACGAAATTTCTCCCCCAGGAGATAATGTCTCTAAATTCGAAGAGCAAACAAGACTGCAGCTAACTCCAAGTCATGGGTTGGGTAATTCTTTTCATGAGGCTTAAGCTTATGGGAAACATAATCTATATCCTGACTCTCCTGCTGTAGTACACCCCCAAGTCCTTGTAAGGACGCATCAGTGTAGAATAATACTCCACTCCCGACCTGGGCTATGATAACACTGGTGTTGAAGTTAACTTGTCCTTCAACTCATCAAAAGCCAACTGGAAGACATCGCTCCAGATAAATGGCACACCTTTATGAGTCAGATGTGTGAAAGGAGCCGCTATCTTCGATAAGCCCTAAATAAACCTCCTTGTAGTATCCTGCTAGGCCCAAGAAACTACGTATCTCAATCGGTGTCGTGGGCTTTACCCACTCCCTCACTGCTGATACCTTCCTCGAATCAACAGATATTCCCCTGGCCAAAATGATATACCCCAAGAAATGAACCTCCTTTAGCCAAAATCCACACTTCTCATATTTTGCATACAACTCGTTTTGATGCAAAGTCTGTAAAACATGCCTCAAGTGCTCGGTATGCTCCTCCTCTATCTAGGAGTAAACTAGAAAGTCATCAATGAAGATAATGATGAACTGGTCTAGGAACTCTCTGAACACCCTATTCATCAGGTCCAGAAATACGACTGGGGCATTGGTTAGGCCAAAAGGCATAAACCTGAACTCGTAGGAACCATATCTCATTAGGAAGGTAGTCTTCGAGACATCCTGCTCCCTGATATGCAACTGATGGTATCCTAACCTCAAGTCAATCTTTGAGAAGAAGGAAGCTCCTCTCAATTGGTCGAATAAGTCATCGATTTGGGGAAACGGATAGTTATTTCGTATCATGACTTTATTCAACTCCCGATAATCTACACATAACCTCAAAGATCCATCCCTCTTCTTAACGAACATCACAGGAGCACCCCACAACAAATTACTCCTACGGATAAACCCCTGACCCAACAGCTGCTCTATCTGATCATGTAGCTCCCTCATCTCCACTAGAGCAATATAGGTAAGGTGCGCGGGCTATTGGCCAAGTACCCGATATAAAATCGATAACAAAGTCTATCTCTCTACTAGGAGGTAATCCTGAAATATCCTGGAATACGTCAGTGAACTCCCTAACAACTGGAATCGAATCAAGTGGTATCACCATATCCCTAGAGTTCTCTTCCTCTATATAATACAAGTGAGTGGACGATCCTCCCTCAGGATGAAGCATCGCCACAAGGAACATCTCATGCTCGGGTATGGAAAAAATAATACTCCTACTGAAATAATCAATCATGGCTCGGTATGCAACCAACCAATCCATACCAATGATCGCATCGTACTCAGACACGTCTAACACTAACATATCGGCAGGTAAAGTAAATCTCCCAATATCGATGCCCACACCTGTACATATAATGGAAATCACATAACCCCTACTCAACAGTGAATCTACACATGTAACAGTGCTCTTTGAGGTATTTAATAACCCCATAGCGAGTGCAAATCTTGTGGCAATAAAATAGTGTGTGGATACCGTGTCAAATAAAATACTCCCGAGAGTCCCCTGAATAGAAAACATACCTTAAATTACGGGTGGAGCCTATAGGACTTTGGCCTGATGGAGCTGGTAAACTCGTCCATACTGAAGTTGTCCCTGCTGGACTGGGACAGCTAGGATAGGTGGTAATGCTGGCATCTGCGATGGTGCTCGGAGTGCAGCGGGAAACATAGGTCTCTCTGGCTCATGTCGAGCACCCTGATGCTGTTGTTGTGGGGCCCTGACCCTTTCAGGGCACTCCTGGAGTTTGTGGCCAATCTTGCCACATATGAAACATTTCCTCATAAAGTTTCTCCCTCTCCGACCCTGCTGTCCATGGCCCTGATGGCCGTTACCACCCCTACCCTGGCCATTCTGGTCCTGCTGAAAATGCTATTGGTCGTGTTGGCCCTGTTGACCCTGCTGGCCATGATGGTCGTGCTGGCCATGCCAAAAACCTCCCTGACCATTTCTGAAATCTCCAGATCTAAATCTCTTAGAATCTCCATACTAGGACCCTGATCACCCTGCTTGTGCTGACCCTGAGCTGATTATGCCCCGCTGGCACCATTCCCTCATGTCCTGCCCTGATGGTTGGACTAATCTGCTCGCTTACCCTTTAACAAGTGAAAGCGGTGGTCCTAGCAGCGATGCAATGTTGCGTTAACCACATCAGAATAAGTGGCCAACGAGATATTACCTAGAAAGTGCTAACGAATCCTCCACGTCAACCCATCCATGAACTTCTAGATCTTCTTCTCTTCAGTAGGGATCTCATCAGGAATGATGTTCAGAAGATTAGTGAACTCGGCCTGATATTCTGCCACTGTCCTCCCCTCCTGCCTATAGTTTATCAATTTCCTCCTCATCTCGGTGTGAACTGCTGAGGGAGAATACTTACGGTCGAACCACACTCAGAACTCCTCAATGCAAAGAACATATATCTCCTCTGTTGTGGTAATAGACTCCCACCACTGCAACGCTGCTCCTACCAGCTTGAAAGTAGCTAGTATCTGCCTCTCCACATTCGTACACTTGTACATCCTCAGGTGCCTTTGGATGTCCTTATTCCACTAACTAGACACAACAACGTCAGAGGAACCTACAAACTTCAGATGGTGCGCCTTCTGAAAGGCATCACGAACATGTTCCCAAGCAGATGGGAATGCATGAGCCTGAACTGGGGCTACCACCAGTGCCTGAGGTGGTGCTTACTGTACAACTGCTAACGCGGCATTTATCGCCTGGGCTATAATTACAGTAACTTCCACAGCATTCATGGAACCCTGAACTAGTGTAGGCTGTGGCTCGGGCTAGGCACCCCTGGGAACTCACTGTGCACATAGAGGAGGCATCTGAAATGAGAGAGAAGTTTTATAAGCCCACGTTTAATATCTTAAAATAGCTGAAGAGCGTAAGATACACAAAAGAGTACAACAATCCTAAAATATAGGGCTCTATATCAAAGGACGCTACGCAGAAACATAACAAGCCGTACAGATCCTAAGGACACTAGAACCTGATGCTCTGATACCACCTGTGACACCCCGACTAATTAAATACCAAGTAGCTACTCCTTTATTCAATTTAATACAAAATGTGAAGTTGGTTCAGTTCAAAGCATCATTGTCGAAAACATTTCTAAACAATTACTAGCCACCTAATATTTAAAAAAGTGAGTTGTCAAATTTTATTAAATTAAATAAACATGCAACCAATTAAATTATTGGCTAACGATACCACAAATCACATCATAGTCACAACAGAATAATAATGGAATAATAAATGAGTCTGGAGTAACACTCCTCTCAATAATCCAAATATTAAATAAAAACCAAATATAAAGTCTGAATAGTTAAATAACTCCAAAACTGAAATGAAACTAAAGACATGAGAAAGTTGTCTCTAAATTGAAAGGGGCGACATGCCCTAATAAATGAATGACTCCAAAATAGAATCAATGTAGAATGTGTAGGCGTCTACTATCAAGATCCTCTAACTTCCATAGAAACTACAACACATCAATGAAATGGAACTCCTATGCTTAGCATCCCTGTGGATGGGCACCTAAAAGGTTTTTACAAGAAAAATATATTTGAAAACAAACGTGTTAGAGCCTGAGGTGAAAACAGTTTAAAAATAGCAAGTGTTTAATTACATTAAATAGTGAATATTATATACATGTTAGTTACGTGCTCTCACGTGAGTTCCTCTCCTCTCAACTAATGTTCAAGTCCAACGTATATCTTTAACTCGTGCTAGTTAGGTCGTCAACTCAATAGCTTGTATCCCTTACTATTCTCACATAACAATATGGGGGTTTATTTTTAACTTTCAAATATAACCTGCGTGTATCTCTCCCTTTCATTAATAAAATTAATTTATAACAGTTACGATATAAAATTCTCCGTATTAAATTCCATTCAAAATGTCCCAATAATTTATATCCACACTGTAACAAATGAGTTCGTTAAAATCACAAGTACATTATTCTTAGCACAAATATACAAATAGGTCACCCCTAGGCTAAGCTGCGGTGCACACATACTCTGCTATCGAATCCCAGTACATCGTGTACATAAGGACTACGTGTTCTGAATCTCTCAGGAACCGTTTCAATAAGTAAAATCACACATATTGGAGGCGAAGATAGTTCACATACCCATGGGTCACGCACATACCAACGCTCCCATGGTCAGCTGACTTATTAACTCACAAATAATCCATTCACAGCTCTATGTCCTTAAGGTACCAGTCTAAATCCCCCCGTAGGCACACAAAAATTTGATGGCCCTGTTCCGAAAGTCAACCTTTCGTGATAGCAAGTATGGTAGGTACGTTATACACATAATAATTCTTATACTAAGCATTCACACAACTCAGATAGCTTGTTATAATATTAAAGGTATATTCTCAGCCTTATACCATTAGTCTAATTCATACACTATGATTATTCCGGATGATATATATTATATTTCACCGATACGTCTCACGCCGTATAATTTCGAGTACTTAAACCTAACCAAAGAGGTTTCCTAACTTTCCCACCTATCATCGATACGTCTCACGCCGTATAATTTTTTAGTACTTTAGCCTTACCAAAGAGATTACTAGGTCTCCTAACTTTCCCACCTATTAATTCAGTACTCTTAACTCCTTATTTTTGTCCCAAAATTCTAACTTATTACTCCTAATAATTTAAGACATGTTCTCGCATCACAAAATAGGTAATTACTCGTCGAACACTCATAAATTCAATGCTACATTCCAACTCAATCCTAATATGTTTCGGGTTTCAATTATATCCCTACTTGTCTCCCACAAGTCCTAAGGTATTCCCAAACTCCCCAACTACAATGTTCGGTGGCCGTTAATTCTACAATCCACAAAGGGGAAAAAGATCACCATTTCCGGGGGCATCGATCGATCGTGCCTGATCATCGATCAATCAAGCAGTTGCAGGCTACGGGTTTCTTTATTTTTCAGTCCCAGATTTGTCCCAAAATGTCATTACATCATGTGAAATCCTAGTATAATTATATGGGATCATTATACAACCTAATTACATGATTCCTAACATTCCAAAACCTTTAAATCATCAACAATTAGCCTTTCTTGGATTAAATCTTCATATTAACATAAAAATCCTATTTTGTTCTATTTCATCACGAGGCATCATATTACTCTTCCAACTCCATTTTTAATTCATCTAGGGTTACGATTTTTCAACTAAATTACTTCCAGAACTAATCTACATGCAAGTCCTATCCAAGATTTAGGTTTCTTCTCCAAATTTCATGAGTATTCATCATCAATCAAGGATATCATTTAATCCTACACTAGCATGGATGATATATTCGCTGAAACTAAATGAAATCAAATCACTTGCCTTATAATTGGTGTTCTGATGTGTTGGTGATGCTAAAGGCTAGTTCTCCCTCTCTCTCCGGTGACAAATCAGGTGAATTATGGTGGTGGATGGTGGTTATTGCTTTGAAAGCCCTTTTTGTAACTTCTCCTCTATCTCACGTTGCCCACTCTTGCTTTTTGGCTGATAATGGACCTAGTGGACCTAATATTGGCTGCTAAATAAACCCTAAAATTCGTGGGTCCAAATCCTTTGAAAATTAAAATGACTAAAATACCCTCCCGAGTTGCCGGTTTGGTCTAAAAATGCCTCGGGACCCAAACTAAACCCCCGGCTAGTGTTTTATGACTATTTAGACCCCCTCCGGACACGGTGGCGCACTCAAAATAACCATACGGGTGATAAAATTATAATTTACTTTTAAATCTCATTAAATTAATTCCTTACGTGACTAACACGCGCGTCCCAACTTAATTTCCTCAATTGTCATATTTATGACTCGCGACAATTTTAAAAAATTCAATAATCATATGTTACCACATATATCCTGTAATATTCAACATTATCATCATAATCAAATACCAACTCACGTCTCGCTAGTACTTAAATCCAAATTAATTTCTAATTAATTTCCATTTAATTTAATTAATCCCATTAAATAAAATCAATAAAATTATGGGGTATTACATACTTATAATTTACTTTTAAATCTCATTAAATTAATTCATGACGCGACTGACATGCGCATCCCAACTTAATTTCCCAAATTGTCGTATTTATGACTTGCAACAATTTTAATAAATTCAGTAATCATATGTTACCACACATATCATGTAATATTCAACATTAGCATCATAATCAAATACCAACTCACATCTCGCTAGTATTTAAATTCAAATTAATTTCTAATTAATTTCCATTTAATTTAATTAATCCCATTAAATAAAATCAATAAAATTATGGGGTATTACAGGTTTGAGACACGGAGGTCCTTTATCCCCATATCACCATTTGTTTATAATGGAGTCTTTCTCTTGGATTATGGATAAAGAAGTGGAAGATGTGGAATTCAATTACCATCCTATGTGTTATAAACTAAAGTTATCTCACATAATTTTTTGGGATGACTTATATGTAGTTGCTAAACCTAATAAGGATTCATTTCAAGTTATTGATAGAGCTCTTAAATCTTTTAGTGAATTACCGGTTTTTTATCCTAGTAAAGTTAAATGTGAGATTTTCTTGTCCGAATTTGATGGTGATGATAGGTTAATGTCGAGTGATACTATTGGGATCAAATACGGTGTTCTTCCTATCAAATACCTGGGTCTTCCCTTAATAACCACAAGATTAAAAGTAGCTGACTACAAAGGGCTAGTTGAAAAGACTATGAGGAAAATTAACAATTGGACATAAAGATGACTTTTCTATGCAAGGATAATTAATTTATTGGATGGGTCGCTTTATCATCCTTAAAAGGGTGATTAAAGATATTGATCGAATATTAAGAATGTTTTTATGAACTGTAATAGAAATAAGTCAAACATGATATTAAGTATCATGAGATAATTTTTGCTACCCTAAAAGGATGGGGGATTGGGTGTAGATAACCTACTTGCATAGAACAAAGAATATATGTTGAAGCACATCTAAGATCTTGCAAGGAACAAGGTCTTATTGTGGTTGAAATTGATCCATACGTATATGATCAAGGGGAATAGTATATGGAATGTTAAAGTCAAGGATGGGAATTCATGAACTCGGAGAAAAATGTGTAGGCTCAGGGATGTAGCTAAGTATTTTGTTAAATACCATGTGGTTAATGGAAAATCACTTTCTTCTAGGTGGATAACTGGCATCCCTTGGGGCCTATTTTTGTTATGTATGGTCCTAGGGTCATCTATGATGAATTTATAAGGGTTTGATATAATGTGGGGAAATTGGGTTTGACAAAACTCAACAAATTGTATTAAGGGATGCATTATTTGGTAAACAAAAGTGTTTCTTTGAAATAAAAGAGGAAAACATTTGGAGCAAGTATTGCAATAGATTTTCACCAAAAGAATTATTTAAAATAGTCCAAATGACTCCTTTTTATAGAAAAATACATTTTTCAAGGCGGCAATGTCGTTCGAACAAATATACGACTTTGCAAGAGCAAGATTTTATAATTGCTCACGGCTAAATTTATTTGGCATATCCCGTTATAAATCGAAGCTATAAATCGGACTTTATATTCATATTTTCCTTCACGATCATTTATTGATATGTTAGTGACCGAGCTTCATTTCCAATTTTAAAGTCGTTGGAATCGTTATAAAATTTTATGGAGGTATATGGCACATGTGATTTTTATTTCTCAATAAAATTATATTTTGGGATGTTTGTTTTTATAATCGAGGCATTTTTTTATAAAAATAATTTTGCAAATACAAATTTTTATTTATAATCTCGTTAAAACAAGATAGAGATCTCATTAGATAGAAATGTCCCTTTCATTCGAACAGGCTTCAAACGAGAATCTAACAAGTTGCTCTCTGTTTAACAAAACCAAACTCATTGGAAGGTTGAACGAGAAAGCTTGTTTTCACTCGAATGAGATGCCATTTTTTTATAAAACGAGGCCGCTGCCTCAAAATTTATGTTATTTTTTAAACAACATATTTTGATGAGTTTTTCTCTAGACTTTTGGGGAAAATAAATTTCCATTATCTATTCCAAAAGTGTTCGTCTTTATGTTTTAGAAAAACACTTTTCTTTTCCAAATCGTACATCCATTATGTGATTTGGTGAGTTTGTTCAAACCTAAGTTCCATACTCATTACATCAAACACTTCTAGAGTTTTATTCTACTGCTGATTTGATCAATAAATATTCCCCTCATGTGGGGCTGATTTTTGTAACGGTTTTGTCCACGTGTTTCATTGCTCATCATGGATTGTAGATGTACTGTACAACTCACTCTCTCATTGGCTCATTTACCTCATGCAAACATGCATCATGTTAGGGGGTGACACTGAGCACCCACAACACTATAAAAGGATTGATCCTTTATCTTCTCGAGGGATCAAATTCCAGAAACACTACTATTACTCTATCAAATTACCATTGTATAAAGAAAGAGAGGTTGTAATATTTAAAGGGTTTTGACCTCATGTTATAGTAGAAACACTACTCTTTGCATAGTGGTTGTAAGTTAAGTCCACACCACTTAAATACTTGTCTTTTCTGTGTCTCTCACCCCTTTCACTTATCATATATCTCTTATATTGATCCTTTTATTCCACCATGGTTTCAAAGACCTCGAATCTTGAGTTCATCATTAACTAAGGGTGATATTACATATCATCATTGGTGATGTTGGGGCATTTTTACAAACTAAAAATGATTCTCATAGGAAGTATCTCACTGAAGCCAAGAAGGCTTAAGGAGGGAAGATGTTGTAAAGATGGGGTTGAGCCATGACATAATCAAGCTCCATCATCTCTTCAAAAAAGGTCCTAGCGCGGCATGGGATAAAAGCTATGATGAGGGGTGGATAGATACCCTTATTAAGTTGGATGAGGCAAAGCATATAACCTACAAATATGGATGGTTGAATTCTTTAGGGGTCATAAAAGTTCCAATAAACATTGGTATTGGTATTGTCTGTCGTATCACCATTCCCCCATTAAAAGTGAAGAGAGTAGGTTTACCCTAGATATCGTTCCTCTCCAACTAGCTAATGATTACTTGTCATAAAATAAGAGTGATGATGAATTTCGATCGAGTCCTAATGATCATCGAAGAGCGACCGTTATTGAGGTGATTGCTCGCTGAGGATAGCTATTGTATTACTCTTCTTTTTTCAAAGATGTAAACAAATATTTATGGTGTATTATAACTTATTGAAACAATAAGTTGTTTGTATAATTTCATGTTTTTTATCTTTCCATTCTGTTATGCCAATAATATGTTTCATTATCTTATCTTACCTTTTAGGTCGTGTCGTCACACTACCTAGGACTAGAGAAGACTCTGAAAAAAGTGAACATTATTTTGGGGCCATCCACCTATTTAGGATTTTTATCCGACCAAAGTCCTCCTTTCAGATTTTTAAGCCAATAGGTACCTGGTATAACCTCATCAATTACCCTATAAGGACCATGTCAATTGGTATGGAGCTTATTGATTTTCTTCCATGTCTTCTTCAGGACTAGGTCTCTCACAACTATTGGCCTTAACTTTACCTTCTAATTGTAGAATCTCACTGTTCTTTGCTGATAAGTTGCATGTCTTATCTCTGCATCCTCTCTTGTTTCCTCAATCAAATCAATATAAAGACTTCTCTCATCCCTATTCCTATGAGGGTCATATGTCTGAACTTTATGAGTGGTAAGCCCTATCTCTGTTGGGATGACAGCCTCTGAGTCATGGGCTAACATAAATGGAGTTTCCCATTTGGGTGTCCTCACTGTCGTCCTGTAAGCCCAAATAACATAGTCTAACCCTTTTGTCCATCTTCCTTTGGCCTCTTCCAACTTCTTTTTATCCCATAAAGGTTTGTTTAATTTGTGACCTCAGTCTGACCATTTGTCTGGGGTCGACTAGGGGAAGAGAAGAATTGTTTGATCTTCACTCTTTCACAGTACTTCTCTAAGGAAACATTCTTGAATTGGGTTCCATTGTCTGAGATGAGGGTGTTTGGAAGGCATACCTGCATATGATGTTCTTCCATATGAACTGGAAGGTCTTTTCCTCAGTGATTGTGATCATTGGCTCAGCCTCTACCCATTTGGAAAAATAATCAAGTGCCACAATTAAGTACTGATAGTTGTTTGCAGCTCTTGGCAAGGGTCCTACCAAATCAATGCCCCATACTGTGAATGGCCAAGGGGAGTTGATAGAAGTCAGAGGTTGGTGAGGCTGATGGGGAATGGTGGAGAACCTTTGGCACTTATCACATTTCTTTACATACGCATTTGCATCTTTAGCCAAGGCCGGCCACCAGTACCCCTAAATGATTATCCTTTTTGCCAATGACCTTCTTCTATTGTGGCTTGAACAATAGCCCTCATGCACATCTTGAAAGATGTATGGAAACTCTGAAGGGTGAACGCATTCCCTTCTTGTGCAGGACATCTCCCACAATGGAGAATTTAGCAGCTCTGAACCTCAGCTTTCTCCTTTCTAACTTTGACTCTGTAAGATCTCCCTCTCTGATGTATCTGATAAGAGGATCCATCCATGAGGCTCTAATACTCATATTTAGGCAAGGTCTAGCAACCTCTTCCTCTTCGATGGTCGGCTTGAGTAGAATCTCAACTGGTATTATTCTCCTTATGTATGTTCTTGTTGCTGAGTCCAATCTCGTGAGTGCATCATCCCGACTAGTGTTTAGAAGAGGTATCGTATTCATCTTTACCTCCCTCAATATTCCTAAAATTGATCTCACCCTCTTCAGATATCTGGCCATGCTTTCATCTTTGGCTTCATATACTCCCAGGATTTGGTTCACGACTAATCTTGAGTCACTGTGGACTAGGAGCTGGCAAATACTGAGGGATTTTGCGAGTGAGAGACCTTCTATTAAAGACTCATACTCTGACTCATTGTTGGAGGATTTAAAGTCGGACCTCAATTCATACTCAATATCTATACCATCTAGTGTCGACACTATTAGCCCCACTTTCGTTTTCACAGGACGACCCATCAACGAAAAGGTTCCAGATGATTTCATTTGAAGATAAGTTTCCCTATGATAGGGTACCCTGCTTAAAGAGGTATCTCTCTTATTCATTCTCCACTATTATATGTTTGGTTGTACTTATCTCGGCCTCGTCTGAAGTTACGCCAACGTTTCTCTCTACTAGTTCATCTGTGACCTCATGACTCTTTTCATCCTTAGCCTCATTCCAGGTAAACTCGGCCACATAATCTATGAGTTCTTGTCCCTTGATGATAACCCTAGGTTGGTAAATAATATCGTACTCCCCCAACTCAATTGCCCAGGTCATTAGCCTTCCTGACTTCTCAGGCTTATGGAGGACCTGTCTGAGTGGGGAATTAGTGAGGATGACCATGGAATTATCTTATAAGTATGGATTTATTTTTCTAGAAGCATGTATCAAGGCATAGGCTAACTTTTCCATCCGAGGGTACTTCTGCTTAGACCCTTGGAGTGCCTTGCTATTGAAATACACTAATTTCCGCACTCTATCTTCTTCTCTTACTATTGTAGCTCTGATGGCTGACTCTGAGATAAGTAAATATACATACATCTTCTCACCTAAAATTGGCCGAGATAGAAGAAGAGGGGATCCGAGGTAAGACTTGAGCTCTTTAAAAGCTTTGTCACATTCCTTATTCAATTGGAAGGCTTTTCTAAGAATTTTAAAAAAAGGAAGACATTTATCTGTAGCTCTAGAGATGAACCTGTTAAGTGAAGCCACTCATCTGGCTACCCTTTGAATGTATTTTATGGTTCTAGGCATCTTCATTTCCAGCAAAGCCTTGATCTTCTTAGGGTTAGCCTTTATTCCCCTTTAGTTGACGATGAAGCCCAAAAACTTTCTAGCTCCCACTCCAAAGACACATTTAGCCGGATTGAGCTTCAATCTTTATTTGTCCATGGTATCAAAAGTTCTTTCGAGGTCGGTCACATGAGTGTCAGCCCTCAGACTCTTTGTCAGCATGTCGTCAATGTAGACTTACATGGTTTTGCCTATCTGATCCACGAACATCTTATTTACAAGACATTGGTAAGTTTCCCTTTCATTCTTCAGTCCGAAGGGCATGACCTTGTAGTAATAAGTCCCCTTATTTGTAATGAAGGTTGTATTCTCTGAGTCGGCCAAGTCCATGAAGATATGATTCTACCCATAATATGCATCCATGAAACTCATGAGCTCATGTTGTGTTGCGGCATCCACCATCTGATCTATATGAGGCAGGGGAAAAATATCCTTTCGGTAGGACTTGTTTAAATCGGTGAAGTCTACACACATCCTCCACTTCCCGTTAGCTTTAGCCACTATGACAACATTAGATAGCCACTCAGGGTATATAACTTCTCTAATAAACCCATCCTATTCAAGCTTTCGAACCTCATCTCTTATGACTTCGTACTTCTCTCTTGAGTATATCATTCTTCTCTGCTTAATGGGTTTGGCATCCTCTATAACATTTAGTTTATGACACATAATCTTAGGATCAATACTTGGCATGTCTGTATGGCTCGAGGCAAATATACTATGTCTCTTCCTTAACAACTTCACTAGATTCTCCTTAATATCAAGTTTTAGGGCTTTTTCGACTTGGATGGTTTTTTTGGCTCGTCCTCATTGAGGACGATGGATAATACTTCCTCCGCATCCTCTCCCTTTTTGAGCTTCCTTTCATCTCTGGGGTCAAGGGTGTCAATGTTATAATTAGTTATTGGCCTCTTATGAGCTTCCCTCTCTTTTGCAGAGTTGAAGTAGCATTCATGTGCTGATATTTGGTCACCTCGCACTTCCCATAATCTATTGGGAGTCAGGAATTTTAGCATTTGGTGAATCGTTGAAGGCACTGCCACAAATTCCTTGAGGGCCACTTGTCCTATGATGAGGTTGTAGGCTGAGAAGGCATTTTCATCCATCACAAATAATTTTATTTTCCTGGTCAACCTCTTAGGCCATTCATCTCCCATTATCAAGTCCATTTCATACATTCCCAATGGATGGACCTTCTCCGCTGAAGCCAATCAAGGGGCGATGATAAGGGACAAGCCTTGCTCGGTTTAAACCCAAGCTTGAAACAAAGTCAAAACATAACATTTGCAGAACTTCCCCCATCCATGAGGATCCTCTAAACTTCACATCCATGCACCCTTGTGGTGATGACTAGATGGTCATCGTGGGGTGCTAAGATACCCTTAAAATCAAGTCATGAGAAGACGCCTCCGAGTGTGTCCATATCAACCTTATTTATTTTTTCACTTTTAACCTCTGTTAAAGATAGGTTCATAACCTAGGTTTTTATCACTAATTTTTTCTTTTCCAAAGGAGCCTTGTGATTATCTACCTCTGAGACACCCCCTACTAGTCCCCCGCAGATAGTGCTGACACCAAAAGTGATCATGTTGACTCTCTTTACTGGGACATTATCGTCCTTTGGTGGGAGGCCAGGGTCATCGTCATCATCATCAGAGGCATCATCTTTCCTGGCAGAGGTGTCTTCCAGGCATTTATCATTTCTTTTCTTTCTCGGGTCAGCTCGGCCATTCTTTGAAGCTCTTACATCCACATACTTTCTCAGCTTTACATACTTCAGCATTTTTTAATCTCGTCCTTCAGGGAAAAAGATTTATCAGTTAGACGGTCATGATCTTGATGGAACTCACACCATAAATTATTCTTTCTCTTATGTGGAGGAGCCTTCAGGTTCTCTGACCATCTCAGAGACCTGTAAATCTTTATCTCGTTGAGGATGTGTTCACATATCATAGTTAAAGGAGTATAGTCTGCAAATTTGTCATTCGCAACCCTCTTCTTTCCATCCTTTTTCTTTTGCAACTTCCCACTACTACTTCGATTCTCATCCTCATATTTCATAGCCATCGCTTCTTCTGTGTTCATTACCTTTCCAGCGGTTGCCAACACCTCGGCCATGGTCTTAGGAGGGTCTTCAACAAGCTTCTAGAGTAACTTTACCTTCTGAAGTCCTCCAATGAGGGTTATCATGGCTATACTCTCCTCGTAGTCATCAACCTCTAGCTATTCTTTATTGAACCTTGCGATATAGTCTTTGAGGCTTTCATTCTTCCACTGCATTACATAAAGAAAATGGGTCATCTTCTTTTGAGGCCTTACCCTATAATAGAAGTTGTGAATGAACCGCTCGACCAAACCTTTAAAACTCTTAATTGAATTTTTAGGAAGAGAGGTGAACCAGATATGTGAATCCCCAATTAGAGTGCTTGAGAAATATTGGCAAATCATCTCGTCAGAGAATGAATAAATGTCTGTTTCACACTGATACATTTCAATATGATGGACTGGGTTTGTACTTCCATCGTACTTAGGAGACACCACTGGAGGTTTAAATTTGGCAGGGTTTGGGAATTGACAATCCTTGCCACAAACGGTGAACCTTCTGAGTACCCCCTTTGTAATGGGTTTTGAATTTTTATGAAATATCCTATCTTCTCTTCCAACCTTTGAATAGATTCTTTCCAAGGCTTAGCAACATTGTCCTGGCCTAGGTTTTCCCCAGCCACCTCTAATGGGTGGACTGAGGGTTCCCCAGCTACTGCACATCGTCGGCTATTGACCTCCCCCTGACCAAAATCTCAGCCATGTGGGCATCGACCATGGTGGGGCCGACAGTCGCCACCCTCTCTTCATGAGCCAGCGATGCTTCTTGATCTGGACAGCCTCTCTCTCATTTCATTAACTAAGCCGAGTATTTTAAAGGCCGACCCTCTGCTTAACCGATCAAAAGTTGAACCTCTTTGACGAGCATCGCAATCTCGTCTTTCACCTTGACCTCGGCTCCGTTGGATAGGACGTACAGTGTTGTTTAAGACCTCATAAGGCTCCTAACAGTCAACTAGAGCATCCTCTGCCTCTATATCATCATACCTATCCACTGGGCAATGGTTTCCTTCCCTCCCCAGCCGCAAACGCCTAGGGTCAGCAACATCTCTCCACCGGTGAGGAGGTGGGAGGTCTTTTTATGGTGCCTGGGTCCCCTGGCCTCATGCTGTCCCTGAGCAGCTATCGGAGTAATCATCTTCAATAAGACCCCAGAGGATCTCATCAACATATTCTAACTGATTTGATAAAACTTCTCCTGCATTGTTTGTTGAGTAGTAGCTAAGTACTTCAAGGTTGCCATCACCTCGGCCATCTCGGACTGGGGTGGTGCCTCGATGGAACTGGGCCCCAACACTAGATAGTGGAGGTGGTAACTCTGGTGCCATGGAAAAAGACTAGAGAGATTTTAAATGAAAATACTAGAGAGCTTAATACCTTTAAGGATCTCTTTCAGTGGTGAAACAGCTCCACGTGATGGGGGAGGACTGGTGCACCACCAATCTCAGATGAGTCCAAGCCTCAAGAAGGAAGAGATATAACTTCTCATTCCCACAGATGGCGCCAAAATGATGATGCTAAGGATAGAAACACCAGATGAGGTGTTGATAGCTCAAGCTAGAAATAACAATGGTAGCATAAGAGTAATATCTAGTAGAAGTAGGTGAGGAGAAGAGGAGAAACACTGATATATAAGTGGTTCAGCCAATTTGGCCTACATCCACTATGAGTGCATGAGCAAGTTTCACTAGAATGAGGGAACTAATGGCCTGTGATACAATATCTCACTTTCTCTCTCTAGTGTGTATTTCTACAGAGTTTTGCTAGGGTTACAATTGTTGATCCCCCTCCAAGGTAGGAGAAGACATGTATTTATAATACTTGGGGGGTGTAGTGTACCCCCAAGCATGCCGGTAGCATGTCTGTGTTGAATACACTAATCATAGGTGGACACCTACCTGTGACACATGTAAGGAATGATGAATAAATATTCCTTCACAAGAGGGGAATGATTTGGTTATAGCTGATTTGCTCACGTGTTCCATGTCTTTCATGTGCTCGCGTGTGCTCAAACTTATGACATCATCTGTTGTAACCTCGGCCTGGCCGAGTACGAGGTTGGCAAAGTCTGATAGTTTCTTTGTCCTGCCAATCATAAGTATAATCTCGGCCTGAATGATTAGTCGAGGTTGAGTATGAGGTTGGATCCAAGGTCGGATTGAGCAGAGTATGATGATGGAAATAGCCTAAGCTCATAAGATGCTATTTACCTCGGCTACTGGCCAGCCGAGGTTGGTTAATTAGGAGCCGACCATGCATAAGGCGATCTTTCTACCACCTACTGTGAGCTTTCTGATGACTCAGCTGTGAGGTCAACTGAGGTTGGTAACTCCAAGTATAAGGATACACTTTAGGCATATCTATTTAAAGCTTACTATTTAAAGCGTGTCTAGTGCACGTGCATTTATCTTACATGAAAGTGAGGGAAAATTTTCATTTTTGATCACATAGGAATCAAATGCTTCAGCTTCTTAGAGAGAGAAAAACACCGAATGATTGGTGTGCCCTCTCAGAGGGAGAGAAGCACAAATCTTCTCAAACCGAATTTCTTTCCAAAAATATTTATGTATTCTTCTTATTTTTCTTTTACTGTTCCTTTGTTTCCTTTTTTCGCATTGGGTTTTGAGGGTTTTCCATTTAGGGTTTCATTTTCATTTATGAGGTTTAGTTAGGGTCGTATTTAGTGCCCTGTATGAGTGAATCATCAAAAAATTGGAAATACATCTACGATTTAAACAATCTTTATTGTGATGCTTTTTTAAGAGGTTTCCCACTCTTTTTCAAATTCTTAATCTTGAAGACGAATCGAAAAAAACTAATTTTATCACTAAGCTAACTTATTTTGCTCCTTCGCCCCCCAAACCCCAAAGTGTTAAGTACAACACCTCGGAGTTTCACACCTCATAATGCCTTTACAATGTAAATACAAGAGTTTGAGGGAATATATACACAAATATTAGTAAAAACACTTTTTTATCAAACTTAACTCTGAAGAGAAAGTGTTGATGGTTAAGCAAGCTCCCTCTACGAAACCAGTAAAAGTCTCTTTGAGAGATGCATAAATGGAGTTAGGAGAGGTTCCCACCACTTCTATTGACCCAATTACCTTTGATGCTAGGTGATGCAAAAGTGATGTTAGAGCTGAATGCCCATCCACCTCGGATTTTATATACTTTGAGGATAAGTATACACCTCTAAAATGTTTGAGAGGATCACAAACTAGTCAAATATATGCACTCTCAATATTGACACATATAAGCCACCCAAACCTGGTGATGATGACGAAGAGAGTTCTAAGGAAGAGGAGATGGCCGAGGTGGAGCTTAGCCCAGTAGGAGGTGACTATGATGAAGCTGACTAGGAAGTTGAAGTAGGTTAAATATTCTCCTAAGTGTTAGGTCATCCTAGTTTTCTTCTTCTTGTGTGACCTTATACTTCATACCTTATTTTTTTATTAACTAGGTATTACCCATATATTATGAAGCTATATCGTTGAATCACTTGAGTCTACATTATATAGGAGCTTGTCTAGTTGGGAAATAGTTTAAACATTTGAGTCATATCCTAGTCTACCAAAGAGCCTCAGACACTACATATAAATTCCTCTAATAGTCTCAATGGTAGAATACCAACACAACACCTAGGATTGCATTCCCTTTAATTTAAGAGGGGGTGTTAATTCACATAAAAATGATTTTTAATAATTTTTAGGATTTTCTAAATAATTATTAGAGATTTTAAAAACATTTTTAAACATTTAAAAGTTGGTTTTAAAAATTTTGTAGGATGATTTATAATTTTCTATTCTTACAAAAACCTTGCTTGGGTAGGATCCGAAAGCGGCAGAGAATTCTGTGGTGGAAAATAAGCTTTTTTAAAAACTCATAAACAGCATTTAAAGGCTCATCCTTGCCTTACACGTGTTGGTCAATGAGCGACTGGATTTGTGTTTGTTACCTCTCACAACCATAAGACGTAATCCTATTCCTTGGATCTTTAGTTATCAATGGCCTTCATGTTTTGTAATAATCCTTGTGATATTTGAGAGAACCAATCAGAATGCGTTTATGGAGGTGCATCCTATGCCATTAGATTTACATCGATTGTGTTCTATTTAATCTCAACCTTAGATTCTCACCAACCCTTCAAGATCCTTGTGTGAGTAATATAAATAGAGACAAAGTGGGGAACGTTTAGAGACTTTTGGCTCATTTGAGAATTGAGAGAAAAAAAGAAGAAGAGGGAGAGAGAAAAAAGGTAAAGAGAGAAAGAAAACCCTAACCAAACTCAAACCAATTTTTTTCTCAGAAAAACCTTTGTGAGTTTGAGAGAGTTCGTATTTGTGAAGATTCATCCTCTCTATTCTTTAATCTCTTGTCCAACCAACTCACGAAGTTTAGATCTCCTTTTCTTTGCATAGAGAGTTGAGATGTGAAACGGTGTGATACATCTCACGTACAACTTGCTTAGTTTGATTTCGTTTTTTAAGAAATCTTCATTTGTTGGTTGATTTTACTCTTACATGTTGTTTTCAAAACCATAACCAACAAATCCATTTCTATTTACAGTTTATGAAAAAAATCAGACTTAGATCTAGTTAAGATCTTAATTGGGGATTTACACTTTCATAAATATTTCATAATTTAAGAAATAACTGTGTATATCAAATAAAAAGAAAGTCTTTAGGATATTGGCTCTTTTTAATAGCAAGATTCCCTCTTGATCTATGGATAAAAATAAAGTTCAGTAGTCTAAGACTATCAAACAAACTGTGGTTCAGAAATCCTTACTACATCTTAGAACGTTATTTATAATTTGTTAGGAATTTGTCTGTATAAGTGTCTGTGGGTTGCATGCATGGGATTAGGCACTTCATCACTTACACTTGTCACTCTACAACACTAAAGAAGTGTCGGTAGATGGATTGTTGACTTTAGAATAGACGTAAAGCTAAAAGGAGAAGCAATTATAAAGCTGGGAGAACAACCTCAACATTAGAACCTTCAAAGGAGTCAGAATAATCCAAAGGAGTTGGTAAACATTCTGGACTTAGATTAGGTATCTTTGTGTGTTTGGTTTTTTATATAGTTTTTAATCTGTTAACTCTATTTTAGTGAATTTTTCTTTTGAGGTGTAGAGACCTCCGTGGATTTTTCCCCAATTGGGTAGGGTTTTACCACGTTAAAATCATCTTCCTGACGTCCTCCATAGTAATAAATTTGGAGGGTGATTCCTCCAAACTCATGCCATTGTGTGATATTGATCTTGATGGTTCCACAACCTTCTCCGGCACCACCTTTCATGACAGAATCATCTCTGCCAAAATTGTCGTTGGAGTGGCTACCCCTCCAGAGGAGGCGGATACTGGTGTTACATATCCTCGACCCAAAATTGCAAGGTATACATTATTTTGTCTCAAAAACTCAAAAAACATGCTCATAAGGTTGCTACCTATAATCGGAGCCACCACTGGTGAACTGGTCTGCCGTCCCTAATGAGTAGTTACTCTAGCTCCGATCACCACCACATCCTCCTGAGTGGTCTGTTCATTTTGATATCCATTCCCAGATGGATTGTCTTTAAAACTAGTTTCTTAGAAGCATAAAAACCTTATTTGTCCATGGAAGTGAGGATATCTCCCCAACAAAGTCGTTAAATGTAGGAGGGTAGTGAGACTGGAGTCTATGAATAACTAGAAAGGGTGAGGCGTGACCCACTCCAATGGACGTTGTCTGCAAGGTTCTTAAGAACTTTTGGAGCAGCTTTTGATGAGACCTTATACTTCTGGTAAAAATGGAGTTCAAGATGGAACTCCCTCCCTATAAGAAGATGAACTTCCACAACAATAATAGTAACTTTCCCTAAGAGAAACTCCTGAGAAAGATGGTTGTCAAGTGATGAGTGAAAGAACAAGGCACTTAGCACTAGAAAGAGAGAAGGGAGAGAATACTAGGAGGTTGTGGTGTGATTTTGATAGAGTAACAGTGATATTGAGTTTTTCTCTCGTCTTTGACCTTGCCCGGGGGTCCTATTTATACTTTGGCACTGGGGTTGAGTTGGCACCCTTTGGCACCAAAAATGAGAGGGTTAGTGAGGGACAAGGCCTGCAGTGTACCATTTGTCCCTTCATGTGTGTAGCAGCATGTCCCCTCAAATAGGTGCCACCTGGTGCAACCCAAAGAAAAAAGCAAATATGTCTCCTAATGGAGAAAAAATATCTGATTAGGTAAGTATCTTTTAAAACGGTAACTTGGTACAAACATTGTAAACTTGAGAGAGGAGGCCTTGAGGACCTCGTCCTCCAAAACTGTCAATATTCAGGGGGGGCTTGAGGACCCCTCTCTTCTAAAAATCAATTTTCTTAAGAGGGGCCTTGGTGACCCTCTCTTCAAAGAAAATCAGTTGGTAAAAGTTCATTTCTTGTGAGCAGCCCTTTGGCTACTCACTTCACTTGTGACTAAGTGTGAGATGTTTGTGGTCTTGAGTGACTCTTGGGGTCTTCCTACTAGTATTATCTCAATCCTAAAATTCTAAGTGGTTGAGCTTGCTTAATAGACCTTGTTCCTTAGTCTCCAAAACAAAACTCCTAAGAGATCCCAACTGGCCCATTTGAGCCCTGCTTTTTCAACGGGGCTACATGTACAAGAAAGTAAGTGTTAATACTTTTACTCTATAAAAGAATAGATTTTCATGTTGAGGGGTTTCTCATGGAAGCCCCTCCCTCATCCTGGTCTATTTTCCGAAAGCAAAGGGGGAGGACCTTGACTACTTCTCCCCCCAATCATTATCTGGAATCTGAAGGGGGAGGACCTTGATTGCTCATTGCCCCAACATTTTCTAGAAGCTGAGGGGGAGGACTTTAATTTCTCTTCAGCCCAACATTTTCTGGAAGCTGAGGGGGAGGACCTTGACTGCTCCTCGCCTCAACATTTTCTGGAAGTTGAGGAACCGTGTGGGTTTCGCGCCCAAATGTGTTTTGGGGGTTGAGGGATTATAAAGGTTCCTCAACCAATATGAATTTTTTACCATTGAGGGACCCTGGGGGTTCCTTTACAATTTGTAATTTCTATTATTGAGGGACCCTGGGGTTCCTTCACCAATATGGATTTTTTGTCATTAAGGGACCCTGGAGGTTCCTTCACCAATATGAATTTTCTACAATTGAGGGACCCTGATATGGATTTTTTGCAGTCGAGGGACCCGGGGTTCCTTCACCAATATGGATTTTCTATGGTCGAGGGACCCTGGGGGTTCCTTCACCAATATGGATTTTTTGCTGTTGAGGGAGCCTGGGGGTTCCTTCTCCAATATGGAATATCTGATGTTGAGGGAGCCTGGGGTTCCTTCAGCAATATGGAATCTCTATGGTTGAGGGAGTTTGGGGGTTCCTTCACCAATATGAGTTTTTTATGGTTGAAGGACCCTGGGGGTCCTCAACCTCATCTTTATTGTAGACTAAGGGGGGTATTTAAGGAACCCTAGGGGTTCCTTCACCAATATATTCTGTAGACTAAGGAGGGGGTAATTGAGGGACCCTCACCCCCAAAATATATTGGTCAAGCTTGAAACACCCTTTTACAAAGTGAAATTAGAAGCATCTCTATTTTGGGTCCGTATGACTCCTGGGGACGGCTGATATAGGCGATCTTCCTCAGATCGACTCAAATAGATCTTCGCCACACGTGTGTAAAAGCCGTGGGAGGTAAATTTATTTGTCACTCGCGAATCTCCCCCAAACGAGTCAATATTTGTGTGTCTACGTGCACTTATGCACTTTTCCTTCTCGCATTTATTTCTTAATGGTGTGATGAATTAATAAATTAAGACCTATACCTAGTCATTCACAAGAAGGGATTTCATCACTCGACCCATTCACCAATCCATTGTGTGCTACCCTAGCTTTCATTAAATTTAAAATCAATCAGCTAGATGGCCCCATATGATATGGAGTTTGTAGTCCCCTTTTTTATCAACTTGACTTGTATGATAACCTGTAGAGTCTTCTCCACTAAACAAATCCTCGAATAGCTCGCTTAAAGGCATGTAGGTGTCAAGGGAAACTGGGTTTTAAGTGTTGTTGCCCAGTAAAATGGGTTTGTGTTGTTCCCAATGTTGTATCGGTCGATCGTTTCATTGTAGTAGCGTTGTGGAAAATATCTGTGGCAAGCCTCTAGTCATCTTGTGATTAAAGTAGGAACACACTTTTTCCATGGCAATCACAAAGATAAATTTCGTGATTTTTGTCGCCCACAGATTTAATTAAAATTTGGCTTCCCTTTCATTAATTTTGAAGATATAAATTGGACACGTGCTAGTTAGGATTTGTCCTTTACTTGTGTGTGTCCAGTTTAGTCTTTCGGTGGTCGATTTTAGTGAGTTCTTCCAAGTCAAGAATCCACCATTTCCCTTTTTTTTCAAAAAAACAATTCCTAAAATATTTCTCATTTTTCTTCAAAAAGCCCAAAACTCCAAAGACATGTTCCATTCTTGTTTTTGTAAATTTTCATATTTTTCCAAAATCCAAAAATATTTTTCTATTTCTTTCCCGCTTATCAGCATTCAAAAACAATTTTTTTCCCATTTTTCTCAAAACTCCAAAAATATTTTTCAGTTTCCAATATTTTAAAAATATTTTCCCTTTTTATACAAAACTTCAAAAATAAAAAATCATTCCTTTTATGCCACATTGGCAACGTAATGATCACCGGTTAACATGATCCCTTAGTTATCCATCTCTCAATCCCTTTTTAAGTTATCATGCCCTCGTCGTTGATCTTATGCCACCTCTAACTGATTTGTGATCTTCCTCCTCGGAGACTCCTTGTTCTCCCACTACTCCACCCACCATGTTGGAGATTTTTAAAACAAGTGAGTATTATTGCACTAGTTCGGAAATAACTTGTGATTGTTGGTAATTAATAGTCATACCATTTCGAAAATGACTTGTGTCTGTTGGTAATTAACAGTCAAACCATTTTCAAAATGACTTGTGTCTATTGGTATTAAATAGTCATACCATTTCGAAAAAGATTAAGACTGTTAAACTCAAAAGTCATGACCCTTGAGACACAACCTTTCATTTCCTATAAATAAAGGCTGCCAATTTTGAATTTGCACACAATTCATATTAACTGGTTCCAAACTTCCAAACCCTTAAAATTACTCACTTACAATTTTTAGGAGTTACAAAATTATCTTATTTTGTTTCGTGCACAAAAACAGAATAAGAACTTGATTGTTTGTTCGTCGTTGCTACATCCAAGGGTTGTCTTCAAACATATGATTTGTGGATAGTGAAATTTCTTCATTGTATCTTGAGTACGGATTTACGGATTCCCGTTTGTATACCGAATTATCTTAGTGGGGTAAATACTGTATTTAGGAAAGTGACATCGCGCCCTGAAGTTTTTTAGAATTTATTTGAAGTTTCAACAGAGTTGTATTCAAAAGTTTACATTGTTGTATTCAAGTTGACATTATTATTATAAATAGAAGATTTCCATTTTTGCCTCCGCATACATATTTTCCAACAATCTAAATACAGTATCACCAGAAATGGAAGACTCTTCCAAATCACTTTGACAAATAACAAAAGGCTTTGTCAAGTTGGACCATTTTGATGGTGGTAATTTTCAGCGTTGGAAGAAAAAGGTTCACTTTCTTCTAACAACATTGAAGATTGTGTACGTCTTATCACAACAGAAACCAAATGAAGAAGAAAATGAAATCGTGGAACAGACGAGGCAATGCACAAAATGGGAGATCGATGATTACCTCTTTCGTGGTCAGATTCTCAATGCGCTTGCTGATAACTTGTTTGACTTTTACCAAAATTTTAGGACTGCAAAAGACTTATGGGACAGATTGGAGACCAAATATCTTACAGAAGATGCTACAAGTAAGAAGTTCCTTATCGATTGATTTTTAAATTTCAAAATGCATGATAATAGGCATGTGCTAGAACAATTTCATGACATCCAATGCATATTAAATCTTTAGAAACTAAAAATTTTAAATATGGATGATAATGTAATTGTTTCTTCAATAATTGAAAAACTTACTCCTTCATGTAATGATTTTCAGAAAGAACTCAAGAATAAAAAGGAGGATCTTTCACTTGAATAATTAGAGACTATTTTATGAATTGAACAAGAGTCACGAATTCTGGATGGACAAACGGAACATGAAAAATCTGTTTCTAAGGTCCATATAGTGGAGGAAGGAAAGAAGCAAAAATATTGGAATCATGGAAAGAATAACAATCGAAAGAATTTTTCAAATAGTTCCAAAGCAAACAAAAAGAAGAAAGGAAAGTGTTTTCATTGCAATAAACTAGGTCACTTCAAGAAGGATTTTCGTGACTTCGAAAAACTAAAGGAAAAAGGAGGGTCATCAGACACAAAGCAAAAATTTGGTGTTGTGATTTCCGAGGCTAATATGCTTTGAGAGGATAACTCTTGGTGGATTGATTCTGGTGCCACAGGGCATGTATGTCGGCAAGGGCCTATTGTCTACCTATGAAACTATGGAAGGAGATATTCTCTATATGGGAAATTCTTCAACTATTTCTGTTAAAGGCAAAGGGATAGTGGATCTCGAATTCACTTCCGAAAAAATCGTAAGTCTCACCAATGTCTTTTATGTTCCTGATGTTAGGAAAAAATTCGTATCTGGAAATCTTCTTAACAAATTTGGCTTTAAGCTTGTATTTGAGTGAAGCAAATTCATTCTGACTAAAAGTGGTACCTTTGTAGGAAAAATATATTTGTATGAGGGCATGTTTAAGCTCAGTATCAATGAAAAAGATTCTTCTACTTATATCGTTAATTATCTTTTAATATGGCATAGTCGTTTAGGACATGTTAATACAAAGAAAATGCATTTCATGATTAATTTAAATTTAATTCCTAAATATGAGAATGATATGAATGAAAAATGTAAAATATTCATGCAAACAAAAATAACAAGATTACATTTTTCCAAAAATAGAAAAAATGAAAATTAATGCGATACTAAAATCAAATGTCTTTGATCTGATAGAGGCGTTGAGTATCACTTTCCTCAATTTTGTGAATATATGGGTATTATAAATGAAGTTAATGCGCCTTATACACGACAACAAAATGGAGTAGAAGAAAGAAAAAATAGGACACTAACTGAAATGGTTAATGCTATGCTTACATATTCTGGTTTAAGTAAAGGGTTTTGGGGAGAAACACTTTTCACTGCTTGTCATATTCTAAATAGAATGCATATTAAAGATAATAAGAAACCTCCTTATGAATTATGGAAGAATAGAAAAACTAATTTAGGTTATCTTAAATTTTGGGGTTATAGAGCTATTGTAAGACTACCTGAAACTAAGAGAAAGAAATTAGGAAATAAAGGCCTTCAGTGTATTTTCATAGGCTATGCACAACATAGTAAAGCCTATAGATTTTTGGTTAGTGAACCTAATGAATCTATATAGGTAAATAAAATAATTGAATCCAGAGATGAAATTTTTTATGAACAAATGTTTTCTTCTATTCCTAGAATAAATAATGAAAAAGAAATCAACACTCCTTCACAACTACATGATACACCACTAATAGAACGTGAAGGGATTAGAAAAAGTATAAGATCTAGAAAAGAAAAGAGCTTTGGTCCTGACTTTGTATTCTATCTTGTTGAAAGAACTAGAGACACACATTGTAATCATTTTTCTTTAACTCTAAGTATTGAGGCAGGCCCACAAACTTATAACGAGGCAATTAATTATGTAGATTCAACATTTTGAAAAGAACCCATAAATGATGAAATGGATTCAATCATGGGTAATAACAATCTTCTAGACATTTGGGCGAACACTATGCAGGGACAATATTGAAATAACTAAAAAATTGCAAAAACAAATTTCTTGGAGGAAAAGTAAGACCCCCTTGGGACAACAAGAGAACGTGAATCCAGTGAGCTTCCTCAACCTCCCTAACATTACGGGGGATAGCGGCACACTCGACGTCTACCCAATTTGGAATTTTATAGAACTTCCTAAATTTGGATATTGATCTATTGTCTATTTTCTCCACTGAAAGATGCAAACCCTAATTACAAATGCGAAGAAATTTCAACAGAGAAAGCAAAGAGAAAAGGCAAAAGGAACTTACGAAGTAAAAACTTAGCTTGGGATGATGCAAAGTCACAAGCGAAGACGATGAAGAAGATTGAAATTGGAAGACAAAGACCTGGGAATGAGAGAGTAACAGCGGCAGCTTGGCGAAGTTTGGAAATATGGAGAAACTTGAAGCGACAACAAGAAAAGACTTCTCCGAAGGATTTTTAAACGTTTCTAATCATAGCGCACAAGCAACGAGGCAGGATGCCGCCTAAACCAGTTCAGAAGAGGCGCTTCGATCTTGAAAAGTGCTGCACAATTTACAAAATGGACATTGTGACAAATCATTTAAAATTATTGAGCCCAAATTGTGGCCCAACAACTATAGGGGAAAATGTGGGTACCTCAATTTATCACCTTGGGCCCAGATGAGTAGCCCAATAAATTATAGCCCAAAGTATGGGGGCCTCATGCCCCAACTCATTCAGTTACGACCCAGTCTATTCCTAAAATCTCATGAGGAGATCTTCTAGGAGTTGTGGATTGACGTGGGGGAGTCTAGCAACCCCACTCCCCAGAAACGAATATGTATATAAAGAACCCTTAGCCCAGGGCAAGGGGAATGCATTATTTTTCCTGTAAAACACTCCATGGAGTATAGAGAAATAATATTGAGAGCACCACCGTTGACGTATGCATTCTTACTGAACCATGTAAAATATTGTGTTGTGTGGTTGTGATTCACAATTCTTTATTTGTTCAAGTGATTGTATTTTCTTGATAATTTGTGTTGAACTTAATTGTCACCACACACACACACACACACACACACACACACACACATATATATATATATATATATATATATATATATATATATATATATATATATATATATAACTACACTAAAAAAAGAAAAAAAGTAATGTGAGGATGAAATTTACAATGGACGACACACACACAAATAACAAAAAAAAATATGAAAAGAAGTGAGTATGAGTGTGCAAAATAAAGAAAAAAAAATTGTGAGTTAATTTCTTTCAACTTTTTAACAACCACATGATTCAAGCACATTGAACCTACAAAAAATGTCAGAACCAAGCATATGCAAAAATATAAAGAAAAAATTAACTAATTACACTAAAAGCTATACTCAAATTAAAAAAAATGAATTAACAATGTACAACCTAATTTCAATTACTCAATTAACTATACAAAATGAGTTAAAATTTCGGAGGGTCCGCCCAAACAATGATTTGACTTTGAGGAATAATTGCAGGTCCCTCAATTTCATGTATACGTTGCAGAAAATAACAATTCCGTTTGAACAATGGAAGGCATTTGTAAGGCAAAACAAACGAACCATCATCAATTAATTTTTTTTTAGAGGGGGGGATGATGGGGGGTTTGGATTGAACGTGCAATGTAAACACATGGGATACAAGAAATATATAATATCCTTCCAAAGGTTTTCAAATTGGAATGGAAGGGGAACACAATAGAGATGAACCCATCAAAGCGAAAAACTTGAGAAAGTATTCCTCGTCGGTGAACGGATTGAACTTTTCAAAGCTTTTAATCGACTCATAGGAATATTGTAATGGTTGAATAACGGTGAATGGAAATGAGAAGGAAATGAATTCAACCTGAAGAGATGACTCATCATCACTCGATGTTTGAATTCCAAAGGAAAAATATTCATTTTCAATGAAGTGTTATTCCAAAATCGTTTAAGGTGACACACAAGTGTTTAACTCATCTTTCTTGTTCACAGAAGAAATCATATCATTGCAAAGTGCATCAATCTCCATATCCTCATTGTTTTCATTCCCCATTATGACTTGGGCTAAACGCAAAATGGTTTGTTCCGAAGTAGGAATCGTTGGCTGAGGAACCTCTAATTCGTCATTTGGTTTAAAAGATTCGTCGTCTTTCGAAGTTTCAAGAGAAAAATCATCGTTGGTTTTAAATAATAAATCCAAATCAAGCTCCCAACACTGATTCTCCTCTCGATAAAAGTTGTCAAATTTTTCCATTTTTGTACTTTGCAACAATGCACCAAATGAATTCGGTAGCTTCGCAACTTCTCCAAATAGACTAATTTGAGAACTATTATCGTAACTTTCAAGCTTATTCGTATAATGACTTTGAACATTTTTGTCATAATATTTCGAAGAACTACTGTTGTAATGTCTTTCAACTTCATTATTGTAATGAGTTTGAGGCATTTTGTCATTAGAATATGTTTCAGAAATCCCCAAATCATTATTTTAATTTTTGTAAATACTCGTCGAAAATAATCTTGTGATTTTCATTCTTCTCAACATGCAAGTATTCACCAAACGTTATAGGCTTAGAGGGACTTTGAAAATTATTTGTAGGACAAAATCGCAAACCCAAATCATTACAATGACTGAAAACATTAATGTATGACTTACTTACCCAAAATGGTTCCTCGATGGATGCTTAGCAGTGTTGTGTGCAGGCACGAATTCAACGTTTCTTGGCACTCAAATGTAGAAGTCCTACAAAACTAGTTAACAAAAAATACAAATAGAAAGAAAATATTACGAAAAATTAAATCAATTAAATTCTAAAACAACAAGTCCCCGACAACATTGCCATTTTGATAGCAGGCGTAAACCGTGTGTAAAATATGTCATTGGGCGTTTATGCCTTTAAACAAACAAATACCTAAACTTGACACACTAACTACGGAGTGCAGCGACAAGTAAAAATCAAATCCACATAGACTAGTTGTTAGAATTATATTAATTTAATATTTCTCGAATAAAATTGTAATAGATAATATGCGATAAAAACATTATACTAGGCATGTATTTAAACTTAGATTAATAAAACGAGTAAAACTATAGATTGCGACAAATATCCGTCACCTTGAGTTAATTAGTATAAATGGTTACATGGGAAAACAAGTCTACAAAGATTAAATCTCATTTCATCAATTGATTAAAACTAGAGTTGTTACCCTCTAAATTGTCATAAAATCCTACTATGATTTTGGTGTAAAAAAATATCCCGAAAATTACACACGCATGGTCGTAAATACGACGTATACATGATATACACCATTAAATCTCCAAGGAATAAATTCAAGAAAACCCCAATCAAATTAAACTCATAAAACCCATCACCAAAGCAATGTAACCAAATCATCCCAGGGTGAGTTCAATCAATCACAACCTAAACTAACTTAGCTAGAAAGCATGTTAAATGACATTAAGTAAATGAAAGCAAGTAAATCTAGGTTACAAATCAAGTAAACAAATAACAAAGTAAGAAAAAGAACAATGGAATCTTGGATTAAAGAGAGAGATGATGAATAGTGACTTAAAAACACATTCGGGTGAAACCCTAGGAGAGAGAGAAGCAAAACCCACAATCCCCTCCAAACCTTCTTCTCTAACCTAAAAACTAACTATAAATGAAAGATGATAGAATATATGTCTTCAAATACACAAAAACCACTTATATAGTAAGTGGTAAAAGAAATAAATTGAAAAAAAATGATTTGTCCGAAGTGGTTTTGGGCCAGAAACCCAAATTGTGAAATTACTAAATTGGCCCTGTACGTGCGGTTATCGACAAAACTTCCTCAAAATGCTACTGAACTTCACAATAAGCACCGTAATACCTATAAAAGCTCAATTATACCTTGCAAAACATGTAAATATATAAAATAGATGTTGTCTAGTTAATGATCATAAATTTAGGAATTTAGGTACCCAAGAGAGCTAAAATGAATAAGTAAAGAGGGTGAATATATGCAATATTCAAGACATATCATGAAGTATACAACGAAGAGCTTGGCCTGCCATTACAATGATCCGATGTCCTTGGAAACAAGGGCGTAACTTACTTGAGAAAATTATTAGGGGAAATGCAAATTTCTCCATCCGTGGGTATCTGGTTATTGCTCTTTGGAGTGCTCAACTTGTGCAGTATATTAGTCTTTGAACTCCTTCATCATCCTTAACCAGTGTTGAGCTCACAATCCGTGGTGACACTGCCAAATCGAGGTATAAATCCTCCCTTGGTTGGTCTCTAGAAAGTAATGGAGTAGTACCCAAGTATTTTTTGAGTTAATGGAAAGCTAGTTCACATTTATCATCCCAAGTGCAAGCCTTTCTTAGGACCTTGAAAAAGGGGAGACACTTGTTCCTGGCACGTGAAATGAGTGTTGCCACTCTCCCTGCCAGGCTTTGGACTTCTTTCAAAGTCATTGTAGACTTCATAATGAGGAGGGATTGAATCTTCTCTGGATTATCTTTTATTTCGCACGTTGTAATCATAAACCGTAAAAAATTTCCACTAAACACTCTGAATGTGCACTTACTGGGATTCAGACTCATCTTATGTTGACAGAGAATGAAAAAGGTTTCATTAAGGTCCTTGATATGATCGAAGGCAGTGATACTCATGTCATCGACAAAAAAATTCATGTTATTCCCTACTTGCCTTTCAAACATTGAGTTTACCAACCTATGACACCAACCTCTGATAGGTTGCTCCTGTATTTTTTAAATCAAAAGGCATAAACTTATAACAATATATGGCTCGATCAGTGATGAATGAGGTTTTCTCCTCATCTTCTTCAGCTATCCGAATTTCGTTGTATCCATAATATGCATCCACAAAGGATAGAAACTCATGACTTTTTATGAAATCCATTAACATATTTATCATTGAAAAAGAGTATTTGTCCTTGGAGCATGCCTTGTTTAGATCCATGAACTCTACATAAATCCTCCACTAGTCATTTAGCTTCTTCACAAGCACCGCATTTGAGAGCTATTCAGGGTAGTGCACTTCCCTAATGAACCCTGCCTTGAGCAACTTGTCCACCTCTTCTTTAGCTCCTTTATGTATTTATACTACGAAGGACTTCCTCTTTTTCTTCACAAGCTTGCAAGATGAATCTACACATAAATGATGGATCATAATTATTGGATCTACCCCGACCATGTCTGTGTGACTCTAAGAAAATATATCCTTACTGCTTTTTAGGAACTTCACAAGTTCTTCCTTCAGGAAGGTGTTTAGTTAGGAACTCACCTACATTGAGTAGTCTTGATTTTATTCATCTAGTTGATTGCTTCCAATTCCTTATTAGGGATCCCCTGCATCTTGGGTTAATCATCTTTAGGGTCCAACCATCCATTTGAAAGGCTTCACTTCCCACTTTCTCCTTTATTGACCTAAAGTAACATTCCCTTTCACTTTTTAATTTCTAACATTCCCTTGACTTTGTTTTAAATTCCCTTGACTTTACTACCCCATCATCTTGTACTGGGAAATGCATGGTTAGGATGTGTGTACAGAAGCGTGCCCAAATTATGTTTAGATTGCAGCTCTTAAGGATGATGTTGTAGCTTAGTGGTCTGTCTAGTACCAAAAACTGGGTCATGGTGGAAGTTTATAATGGTGATGTGCTTAAGGTCGCCTTGAGTTCAATGTAACCTAAGAGATACACTTTTTCTCCTGAGAAACCAACCAAAGTGCCTCTCACTAGTTGAAAAATTTCCTTAATCAAGCCCATCCTTTTAAATGCATCACAAAACAATATGCTAGATCCACTTACCGTCTCTATCAACACCAGGTGGAATAGGTGTGATGCCATAGTCATTGTGATAATAAAAGGGTTTTCATCTGGATTATAAATATCGCATGCATCCTCAAAAAAGGATATTACGATGGGAGTTATGCGAGGAACTTTAGCTTCTCTTATTGCGTTTATTTTCGAACACGCAGGAGACCCTCTATTTTTATTGATATGTGACTTCCAAGAAAAGTAACTTTCTCCTCCTGTAAAATTTCCAATGATAACGAATAACTTTGCTGGTGAGGCTTCTTCTTTGCCAGCGTTAGCTCTGTCTGGATTAGGAGGACTTTGTTGCGGATTTTTTGGGGATGAATTGCCTTATGTGCCCTATCGAATGAGTTATTCAATATCCTACTTGAACTTGATACATTCATTCATTTCAGGGTCATGGTCCCGGTGGAAACTATAATATTTTTGTCTGTTTCTTTTCTCATCTGGGGTTTTAATTTTGGTTGGACCTAAAGAGGTTGGTGAGCTCCATTTGGGCGAAGACTTATGTCACTGGTGCTATTAATGGAGTAAACCTATAGAACCCCATTTTTCTTCTTCTTGTTGTCTATTGCCTTGGTTTGTGGGTTGGGGTTAGATCTCTTATGTCCTCCATCCGCCTTAGTCGTGGACCTTATAATTAGTGCATCTTTCCCAGTTATTTTTTTTCCTATCTCAGCCAAGAGTTGGGCTATGGTGGTTAGAGGGTTCGTAGCTAAGGCCATAATGCACCTGGTGGACTAGACTCTGGTTGTGAAGGCAATAATGTCTACTTGATTAGTGATACCATCCACTTTGGGAGAATATTCATAGAATATTTTCATATATTCCTTGAGGGACTCTCTTTTTTGTTTCTTCACATTTAACAAGTAGGTTGGGGTTTTTAGATGTTTCCTTACTCTAATGAAGTTCGCTAAAAATAAAGGGTTGAGTTACTTAAAGGATTTGATAGACCCGGGTGAGAGGCTGTTGTACCACTATTTTGCAGATCCTTTCAGTATGGTGCAAAAGGCTCTGTATTTTATGGCATTAGGGATCTCATAAAAACTCATTAACAAGTCGTGTTGTTAGATGAGATCAACAAGATCTTTGGTCCCGTCATAGCTCTCAAGGTTGGGAAGTTTTAACTTCCTGGGTACAGTACACTGGCGCACTATCTTAGAAAAGGGGGACTCGGAACATAAGACAAGTGTGCCTACATTCGGAAGATTAAAACCATTAGTCTTTATATAATCTCCAATTTGGTTTCTCATTTCTTGACGGAGCCTCTCATCCCTAGCATTCTAAGTCGACCTGCAAGAGGAGTGCGAGCAATTATCCTGGAAGGTCAATGTCTCTCGGACTGAGATGCGAGTACGCGACTGCTCAAACGGTGTCTGAGGATAGTTCTCATATGAGACTTGGACTTTATAAAGTTGTGTCCTACCAAAGGCATATGAGAGACTTTAGTGGATAGATACCCGTCGCCTTTGCGAGGGTCTTGGGCATTAGGCCTGGGTAGTAGTCCTGCCAACTGGGCTTGCTGCGTAGTTTGGTTGTTCAATATTTGTTTCATGCCTTCAAACATTTCTATGGGATGCACGAGGAAGGAATCCAAGTGAATTTTAAAAGGAGGATTTAGGAAAATGTTAAGTATTTCTCACATATGGTGCCAGTTAATGATGCCAAAATTTGGATGACTTTGACTTCACCTAGTATGAAATATGTGTGAGTTGGACTTATGAAATAAAAGACAATAAACTAATTTTGACACAAGTGTTCAACGTGGTTCAACCTATTTCCACGGTTGGAATGCTCTTTTCCTCTCTTTGTATTAATATGGAACAAGAATGCAAAATTACAAGTGCCCGGAGGCTCAGTTACAATTTTTCAGAGACTAAACACATTAAGTTACGAAGGTTGGGGCATTAAAAGTATAAAGAGAGAGAGAGAGAGAGAGAGCGAGAGAGAATACAAGTGTGTAGTAAAGTGAAGCTCAATTATCAACTTAGTTTTTCGTAGCAAAGTGTTTGGTATTTTATAGCCTTGGAACTTTAAGTAGGAAGGATCCTTTAATTATGGTGGTTGAGAGGCATTAACACCCACCTTCTTTGAGGACATGCCGGAGCCACTAATGCTCATCTTCTCTGAGGACATGTCAGAGCCATTAATGCTCACCTTCGCGAGGACATGTCATGCATTAATTGCGTAACCTGGGTGTTATGGAGTTGGTATGTGAGGTCTTAAACGCGTGATCTTAGATCCCTTTGCTGAAATGCGATAGTCATGTGTAGGACATGGTCACTGTAACACCCCGTATTTTTATTATATTGAATAATTATGGGATTAATGTTGGACTAATTAAATTAAAAATATGAGAAAATTAATTATTAATAATCCGATTTAAGAATAAATATTAACTAGCGTGACAAGGGTTAATAATTATTGTTGAGAATTATGGAATATTACTGTGTGAATACGTAATACAGAATTATAAAATTTTATAAATTGTCGAGAGTGGGAAAATATGACAGTTTGTTACATTAAGTCAGGACGTGCTTGTGAGTCGTGTCGGGACTAATTTAATGGATTAAAGAAGTAAATTATTTTTAAGTAACTTGTATAGTAATTTCGAGTGCAACATTCAGTCCAGAAGAGTCGAGATAGTCAGAAAACTCTACCCGGGTATTTTATTTGAACTTCGGGATATTTTTAGGTCTAACCGGCACCCCGTAGGGGTATTTTTATCCTTTAAATTTTTGGGAAAATATTATGGACGAAAATTAAAGAAAATGAAATAGGGTAAACGTGGGGGAAAAGGTGTCTGTCAGTTCCAAACCTACAAGAGAGAAAGAGAGAGAGAGCCACAGAGAATGGAAGAGAGAGCCATAAGTGTTGTTAGAGGAAGAGAGAGCCATAGGTGTTCTTAGTGCATAACTCAAGAACTCACACCAAAAACCTCACCAGTGTGTAGATCGGGAGATGAGGAGTGACCCCATACCAATTTTGACACTGTATTATAACATTATTTAGAGGCAAGTGTTTATTACTTGCTTTTTTTAGCACCATTTATGTTCATGTTAGTGTAGGATTGTAGAAAACCTATTTATACATAATTTTGAGGAAATTAAGAAAGATGAATTCTTAATCTGATATGAAAGTATGAATAGATTGAATTATCCATATATGTAGACGAAAAAACATGATATTTTATGTTTAATTGGTGAACTAATCTGTAGATTTCATGTTCTTGGAGTGGAGATTTATGAAATAGGGTTTTGATTAGTTAAATTGGGGATTTTGGATTTTATGGATGAATTATGTTGATTTAATGCTTCTAAGTTAGGAGAAATCATTTATACATGTTCGGACGTCAATTAGGATTGTTGTTTTGGTGTTTGGGTTGAAAATTTTAGAGGTTTTAGGACTGAAATTGTGAGGTAGACGAAGAAGTAACAGGAAAACACAGCAGGTCTGGCCAAACCTGAGAAACGCTCAATCTCGTTCGAATGAGATTGAGTCGGGTTCCAACAAGACATCCTCTTGCGTGATGTCATTCAAACGACATCAGGTTTGGTTCGAACGATCGCTCCAAAAATGGAAAATTTCCATTTCAATCCAAATTGAGTTATACAATTATTTTGAGTGATGGAGAACTACCAGTCGATGATTTTTAGCCCAGTGCAGAATTATTTTGGGAAGTATTCCTAGCGTAGTACTTTAATATTTGGATATGTGAAATAACCTTGGAAATTTCAAGAGAGTGAACAATCGAGTTAATTACGTAATAAGTAGTAATAAGAAGTAGACTACGTGTAAAAATATATGTATGGTTGGGTGAATACCTGGATTTTTGTAAGACGTGGAGAATGCCTATTATTATAAAATAATTATTATTGTGTGTATAGCATACCTACGTTGCTTTCTATCAGGAGGAGGTTTTCACGTAGTGGACAGTCTTATCCTGTGTGACCCATTAGGGGGATATTTGACTTGTACCCCGAGCATATGAACTTGGATACGTGCTATCTGAGAGGTAGGATAGTTTCGACGGCTCAATGGGAGCGTAGGTATGTGCGTGACCCATTTGGCTGTTGAGTATGTTCGCCTCAAATATTTGTGTTATGACAATGGTTCATGAGAGACACCGAGATAATTGTCCATATGCAACGAGTGATGCGCCAGGACATGATAGCAGAGTATGCATTGCGCTAAGTGGTCCTAACCAAGGGGCGCTGGAGTTGTATATATATGTATAGGGATGATGTGATTATATATATTTACTTGTGAATGATTCTAATGTGTGAAATTAGAAAACCTTTAAATGTTGGTAAGCAAAGGAATCTCAATGGGTAAAAGATTTACTATCAGAATAGTGAATGTAATAGACGATTAATTGGAATAAATGATCTTAATAGCGTATTGTATGGGCGATACGGGTTACTACTTCGAGATATATTTAGAAGTATAAGTCTATGATCTAGTTGGGAACATTATGGGTAATTATGTTTGAATAGACGTACGTTATGTGTGCACAATAGTGGGGAGGTGAAATTCTCATGTGAGAGTTCGAAACTAACATGCACATAATAATTGCATTATTGTAGTTTTAAATACTTGCTAAAACAAATAATTTTACAACCCGGGCTCTGACCCATTTATTGTTATTCTTCTCTCTTTTCTTATATACATATATTATTTATCCAGTGCCCAGCCACAAGGTTACTAGACTTAGACGCGTGGATCATTTAGCGAGCTGCAGCAGTTGTGGGAGTTGCAGGTCCTTCCATTAGATGCATCTATCAGTTCTTTCTGTTCCATTTCAGACATTTCTCTTAGTTCATGTTTTTCCCATCCTTAGTCATTTTACTAGAGATTTTACTCGGTTTACTTTTGTAGTTTATTTATGTTATGCTTACGGATTTTACGGTTTGTTGGTTTTAGACTTGGAACTGGAATGTTTTATCCAGTCTAATTTTTTTCAGTATTTGATTCATGTACATTATTTATTATATTCTTGTGGAATGTGAGTAGTTTATATCTTAAAGAATGGAAATTTATTAGTGGATTAATTGGGTATAATTAAATGGGAAAATGTTTTGACACTAATTAATTATTAATTAGGTGATTGATAATATTAAATGTTTTCGACAGTGATGGTAAGAATGAATCCACTGAACATTCTATTTTAGTTTCAATAAAGGACTAATCACCCGGTATTTAATTAGGTGGGGTGTCGCAGTCACATACAGGGGTAGGTTAGGTCATGTGCAGGACTTGGTGATGTACAAGCGTAGGGCATGTGTAGGACATAGTAACGTGTAAGGCATGGTTACGTATAAGAGTAGGTCATGCACAGCACATGGCCATGGCCATTTTTAGGGCAGGTCATGTGCAGGACATGGACTTGGTATTTTCTCCCTGTAGGAGGGTAGTGTAACTGGGTTCTATGAAGAACTAGATTTGGTGAGGCGTGATTTTCCTTCAACATCTATTAAAGGAGTAATCTATTGTAAATATTTTCTGGTGTAGCATTCAATAATAATAATATCATCTATTCAATCTCCATGAAATAACCTTTGAAAGCTTTGGAGAAGAGGGTGAGAGAATAAGCACTCTAAAATAATAGAAAGAGAGTAGCAGGGTGTAAAAACACCATGTGTGTTTGTAAAATGAATGATATGGACTCTACCATTGATGATATATATCTGGTGTAAAATACTATGACTATGAAGATAAAACATCAAGCTTCAATGGCTTTTTTCTTGAGACTAAGAGTCTCCATTTATGCAGAGTATCTTCCCTCCTTTTCACATTGTCTTTCTAGTGAGGGATAAGCCTTCTATTTATAATAGGTGTGGGTGAATTAGGGTTTCACCAAAATGTGACATGTGTCCTCATTAAAATAATATAAATGAACTTACCTTTATCATTTAAATAATATAACAAAACTTGTGGGACACGAAAATGGCGTAACCAAGGAAAAACTCGGCGCATGACCCAAAATAGTTATTTTAAAAAATATAAGCGTGTTAAGTCCCTTTTTTTGTGGGGCTAAATTAAATAAGTAAATATGAAACTGTCATTTAAAATAATATTTTTCTGGATTGTGTGGCATTTAAGCGGTGAGCATGAATTGTCGAGAGGCCGTGCACCTTCTCGACTAACTGTTAATTTAATTTTGACTTATTGAGGGATATGAACCCTCTCAAATGACTATAAATAAAATATATTATATAAGGGCATGAATCCTCCTCGAGTGACCATTTATGAAAATGACTTGTCGAGGGGCCTTGAGCCCCTTGACTAACTATAATGTAAATGACCTCTTAAGTGACCTTAAGGTCCCACGAGGGTAGTGTGACTTTCTCTAGTAACTATGAGCTACTCGAGAATTTTGGTTCTTTTCTCTCTTATATTAGAATGGTTGAGACTTTTACCTCACTCAACAAACCTTACTCTCCAGCCTCCAAGCCAAAACCCTCAAAGATCTCACTGGCTACTTTGGTGGTCTCCTAAGCCCCTCGAGCCTTGCTAACTCGAACCACTGACTGGACCAAAGTACCCTTCTTAGTAACCTATAATATAAATTACCATTAGTACTAAACTAAATTCATAATTAATATAAATTATGATAAGTATTAAGAAGCTTTGGGACCCCTCTACATTAGCCCCATCGTACATAACTCTCTCGCTTTGTGAGAGAGCTACGTACGCATAATTTAATCTTCATGAAAGTTTTCATACCATTTACTCTTGTTGGGAATAACAACCTTTATATGATTGTGCTTTCATTCTTTACGCTAGGTTCCCACTTGTGCCAAATGTTGCTTTAGGGACAAACTCACAACTTGTATTTTTGTGTTAGGGGACCCCTCTACATTATTCCTCTCATGGAGAAGTGTCTTGTAGTGTCGAGAGACTTGTGCACGAAATATCAACTATTTTGTAATTAGCACAATAAAAATTACACTCTCTGTTCACTTGCCCCAGGACTTCTCAACATTAGCCCCCTTGTGCAAAATACATGTGCATAAATCAATTTAAAAGTTAATGGGTAATAGTCTTTCGACGGGTTAGCACTACCTCTTTTGTTTATAACATTATTTCCGCCCCCTTTTTTGGCTTGTCCCATATACCACGGGTCTCTCTGCTCACGAAACTTTGTACACAAATATTTTGCGAGTAAATACTATACTATTAACTTTCCCATATACCGTGGGACTATCTGCTCGCAAAATATTTTACGAGTAAGTGTTGATGAACTCCTATTACTTTTCCCTTATACTATGAGATTTATCAGTTCATGGGACATTGTGTTTTGTAAAATACATATATTGCAAGTGAGTATGAATAATATGATATATTTTCCCTTATACTGTGGGAACAAGTCGCTATGCTCATTATGTTTCATTTTTTAGCAAAACGATTATAATTGTGCAAGTATATCCCCTCTAAATATTATAAGCGGAGATCTACTTAGTAAAAAAAATGAATTTCCTTTCATGCATTGGAAATTTTAAAATTGTCTTGTTCGCTATATTTTGATGTTTGTAAATTGACCTTTAAGTATATCCCCTTAAAATTGAAGGAATAAACAAAGTAAATTTTCTAAAGGCTTATGTCTTGGGTACTCGAATATTTATGGAGTCCAAAGTACAAGATTAACTGAAACCATGTCTTGTGTTTTGAATTTTAAGATTGCCTTTCATTACTCAACCTTTTTATCGGGTTGAACCTAATGCTAAAGTTTATATATTCTGTACTCGCACTCTTGTGAAGCCCTGGGTACACCACATACTAGCTCTCGTATTTTGTGATTTTAATTTGGTCGCATTTGTCAACATTTTTCCTTCATTTCGTATTGAAGCGAATGCTAAAAGTTTTGTCGTGGGTACTCGCATGTCTTTGGAGTCCCTGGTACAATATTTACTTGCACTTATACTGCGTGTTGCACATATATTTTGAAAGTTTTTATTTATATGATTAATCGGTTTCTTCGTTTTCTCTTTACATTGAGTGCTCCTACTCACATGGAGCCTCGAGACTAGACACTTGTATCTTTTCGTTCTTCTGCCTATACTATGTAAATACTTTCTCGTCTTCACAACCTGTTTGTTTATTTTCAGGCGAGCCCATGAGCGTTCCTACACCCACGACTAGGTACTAGACTTTCGTAACTTTTTATATGTCAATATTTATACTTCTCACTTACTCATCTGCATATCCTATCTCTTTATTTTTAGGTTAATATTATGAGCGCTCAGGTGCCCTCAGAATCCCAGTTACTAAACTATTCTACCTTTTTATTCATTATTGGCATTTGCTTGTTTACTTAACATGTTTCTTTATTTTCAGGTTAATACTGTGAGCGCTCTTATGCCTTTGGAGCCTGAGGTACTAAACTCTCATACCTTTTATTTATACTTGGCACTTGCTTGTTTGCATAACCTGTTTCTTTATTTTCAGATTAATATTATGAGCGCTCTGGTGCCCTTGGAGCCTTTGGTACTGAACTATCGTACATTTTTTTTTATTCTTGGCATTTTCTTGTGTATTTAACCCGTTTCTTTGTTCTCAAGTTAATACTGTGAGTGCTCTTATGCCCTTCGATCCTAAGGTACTAAATCGCCGTACCGTTTATTTATTCTTCGCATTCGCTCGTCTACTTAACTTGTTTCTTTATTTTCAGATTAATACCGTGAGCGCTTCGATGCCCTTGGGGCGTGAGGTACTAAACTATTGTACCTTTTATTTATTCTTGGCTTTTTTTCATCTACTTAACACGCTTATTTGTTTTCAGGTTAATACTGTGAGCGCTCCGATTCCCTTGGAGCGTTCGGTACTAAATTATTATACCTTTTATTTATTCTTGGCATTTGCTCGTCTATTTAACATGTTTCTTTATTTTCAGGTTAATACTGTGAGAGCTCCTATGCCATTGGAGAATGAGGTACTAAACTATCGTACCTTATATTTCTACTTGGCACTTTCTCATTTGCAAAACCTGATTCTTTATTTTCAGGTTAATACTATGAGCGCTGGGATGCCCTTGGAGCCTTTAGTACTAAACTATCGTACCTTTTAACGATTCTTGGCATTTGCTCGTCTACTTAACCTATTTATTTGTTTCCAGGTTAATACTTTGAGCGCTCCTATGACCTTGGAGCATGGAGTACTAAACTTTCTACTTGACATTTTCTCGTTTGTAAAACCTGATTCTTTATTTCCAGGTTAATACTATGAGCGCTTCGGTGCCCTTGGAGACTTAGGTACTAAACTGTCGTACCATTTATGTTCTTTTGTCAACACCCTTTTTTATGTTCTCATATCTATTTATTAGGTGGATAAATACTAGCAAGTATTAAATGCGTTGGGAGGCCCGACGACCTATATAAAATAACTTAGCATTAAACTTGTTGAGAAAGTATAGTTGATACGTCATACTTGTTATTGCTAGATTTTGTCCTTCAATCTGAGTAAGAATGCTCATGAAGCATGTTGGAGTCGAGCATACTTCAATAAAGTCAACTTGAGACTTAAATTTTTTATCAAATCTTCATGTATTACGGGCAAATGTTAGGTGTGCACATCTAAAGTGACATCTAAAATAACCCTAGTGGGTGGAGGATTAAACATATAATGAGAAATCAATAATTAGCCAATTGAGATAAAGAATCCAGTGATGTATTATGGCATAACGAGATGGTATGCTAAAAGAGACTTAATATGGTTAGTTAGGTGGGGTAGCTTAACTAGAAAAGGTTAGCAGGCAAATGTTAGGTGTGCACATTATATAAGGGGTGAGTTATACCTCAAGAGAGTGCGACACCAGCTCAAATATGAAAAGTGTGCATGCATATTTAATTATTGCAATTTAACTCCTTTCTATATAATGTTTGAAAATATTTTACTTGGGCTCTGACCCGTGTCAAAAATCTTTTCAAAAATCTTTTAGGTTTCCAGCCACAAGGACGCCCGATTTGCGGATTCTATCCAAGGATGCGTAGCTACAGCTCTTGTAGAAGTTGAGGTACTTTGTTATAGACGGTTATTTCACTTACTTTTAGTGTAGGGACTTTACTTCAGTACTCATTTGGTCATGTCACCCTCAGATTCAGTTTTTGGTTATTTATTGAACTTTGTGTATCTAGGTTATTGTTTTAGTTACCACTGTATTTTATTGTGGAACTGATTGTGTATTCGGTCTTCGTTACTCATATTATTCATATGTGTTGGATTCAGTTATCAGTTCGTGTTGATGATTTAATTATTATTTGATTTTTTTCATGTTGTTAATTAATGAAAGATAAAATTTGGCACCGGACTATTTAAATTATTAGGTGGTTAGTAACTTTAAAAATATTTTTGACAGTGATGCTAAAAATGAGCCATGTGAGACCAACATTTTATTTTGATCACGGGCTGGCCACTCGGTATTTTAGTACACTGGGTGTCACCACATTACCTCACGGGGAGAAAGTGCAACGTATTAGAGATGAATTCTGACTTGTGTTAATTTCATGGAGACCAAGCTATTGTATCGTATAATGGGAATCATTCCTTTGATGCATGTGATGAATATTCAACTTTAGAATGATTTAATCTATAGGTAGTGCATCAATGTTGTGTTTTTATGTTACAATGTGAAATTTCATTATTTAACCCGGTAAGCAATGGCATGTTGTTGAATGTTTGGCTAAGCATTGAATATTTTTAACATGGTATTTCCATTGATAATTTTTTAGAGTTAGGTCTTTTCAAAATGATTAAATTATAAATTAAGGATGGGCTTAATGATTGTTTGGTTGTTTCAACATTCCATGTGCGTGTTCCAAATCAACTTATTGAATCTAATTTATACATTATAGTCTTCTATGAGGGGAACTAGATTTATTAGGTGTTTTTATGATGATTTAAATTTATATCGAAATCGATAAATTGAATTCATATATTTGAAAACACTCCCAATTAGTGATTGTATTTAATAATGTGCTTATTATAAATTACGTGTAGGACCATTAATTCATTATAGTTATAGATTATAGTGATGTCCACATAATGCACATGTGTTGTAAGCACGCCAATCATTCAATGGTTGTAGTTACGATGATATAAATAAACATATATCATATACTTATAGTTTTATTCGAACATTATTGCATTTACCCAATGGCAAAATAGTGTTATTGGCTACAACTTTATGGTACACACACAAAACAAAATGTTTGGCTTCGTACGCATTTTGGTAAACTATCCATATGCCCGTGTCATTAGAAATTGGCAATAGGATGGGGTGGGTTGGACAGGGGAGAAGTCTGAGTCCCCATTTCAAAATATGTCTCCATCGCCTGTAACACCCCGTATTTTTAATAATTTTAAATGATGGATTAATTAAATTAAATATGGGAAATTCATTGATAATTAATCTGGATTAAAATAAATATTAATTTGAGAGACAAGGGTTGGTATTTATTGATGTAAATTATATTCAGTATTACTTAGTGAGCAAAGTTATATGTGATTATGAATTTAATAAAATTCTCGCGAGTGAAAAATATGACCGTCACAATTAATTAAGTCGGTATTAGTGTGTCAATCATGTTGGGACTCAATTTAATGAGATAAAAAATAATTTATTTTTAAGTCATCCAAATGGTCATTTCGAGTGTGACAAATTGTCCAGAAGGGTCTAGATAGTAAGAAACGTCTACCCGGGGGTTTAATTTGGGTTCTAGGTCAATTTTGGACCAAATCGGTATCCCGGGAGGACATTTTGGTCATTTGTATTTTTGGAGTAATAATAGCTACTAATTTTCTAAGTGTAATATATCTGATAAGAGAAAGGAGTTAGGGTTCGAAACTTGAGAAACAAATAGAAGTAACAGAGAGACCATAGGAGGAAGAGGAGAGGAGTTCCAAGACCAAGAACCACATTCTTACACCACCACCACTAGCGGATTATAGATTGGGGAGAGGAGAACACAAAACCACCATCAAATCTGTGGAAATCATACCTACATACAAAGGCAAGTGTTTAAACTTGCTAATTTTTGAGTATATAATATATCCATGTTATTATAGGAACATTTTTCACAAGATTATGTTGAGATTGGGTTATATTGGAAAGTGAAATTGATGATCTTGAATCAGAACCATTTTAGATTTAATTATATGTTGCATGTAGAATGAAATTTATGATATAAGGAGATTATATATGATAAGAAATCTGGGTAGTTCTAAGTTCTTGAAGAAAAATGGAGAAACTAGGTGTTTTTAAGAAATTATCTTTAATTAATCCAAATATTCAATGCCTCATGATGACTTTTTGATTCTTGTACGTTAGAACTCATGTATATAGGGTGGTATAACATCTAGTACCATGGTTTGAGAGTTTGGGATGATTTAATGGAGGTATGGGTGTTGAACATGGAGGAAACCTGTAGCTTCGTAATGCAAAAAATGAGACCTGTAGGGGTAGAATTGATTCGATTCCTGGCCAAAACGATTAGGATCAGGACCGAATCGATTTGCCTACCCAGATATTTGCCACTTTTCTCTTTTTGTTTAGAATCTTTGGGAAATGTTCGGGATTCACTTGTTGAATTAAAATTGGATTATAATGGAAATTATATTGATATACCAGTAGGACTAGGTAAGGTGTTAGGCTTGGCCCTATGAGGGGAATTAAAGGGCTAAATTAATTATGCTTAATCGACAGGAAAAATCTAAATTGAAGGATAATTTGAGATATGAGAATTCGAGGATAACGATGACTTAAACCAGTAGGACATGAATGAGTTACCTACTGACATTATGTGTAGAATAATGGACACACGTCGAGTGATGAGAGATACTCGGGAATATACAATGATAAGTATAATTGGTAATTAAGCATACGTGAGATATTTGAAAGATAGATATATACTACGTATGGGATGTATATTATAGGTCATAGTATACCTATACTGATGATGTAAATATATAGGTTGTGTGAATACATATTGCATGATTTCTTATGTGTATGACATACCTACGCTCCTTGCTATCACAAGAGGTTTTGGCGTCAAGACAATCATATCCCAGTGAGCCTTTAGGGGGATATTTGACTTGTACCTCAGAATATAGAACCTAGGAAAGGCCTATCTGTGAGAACGATAAGCTGGCGGTCATATGGGTGCGTATGTATGTGCATAGCCCATAGGCTTGGAACTATATTCGCCTCCAATAAATGTGAGTTGTATTTATAATTTGAGGGACATAACGAACCAATAGTCATTTATACAGTGCGTGATGTAACAGGACATGATATTAGAGTATGCAGGCACTGCAAGTCCTAGTCTAGGAGTGCTATAGTAGTATATATATAATTAGAGTGACAGGTGTGTGTGTGTGTGTGTGTGTGTGTATATATATATATATATATATATATATATATATATACTTGTGATTTAACTCTAGATGAGAAATATAATGATACATAAATGTATATAAGTGTGTGAGAAATTAATATTATATGAGAAATTATAAATGTCTAATAGACATATAATATAAATTATTGGACGGGTAACAGAGGTGAGCACAACAAGTTAGTAGATGAAGTAAAACATTTAATTCGATCTAGTTAGGCGGGGTAGCATAACTAGGACGGGTTAGGAGTATACGTTAGGCGTGCACACTAGTTGAGGGTGATGACCTCAAGTGAGAGCCATGAACCTAACATGCATATAATATCTGCTAAATCATGCATTTTAAATACTTTCTGGATTTTAAATGTTTTTACTCGGGCTCTGACCCGTTTTTCAAATCTATTTTTTTTTTGTAAAAACCATTTTAGGTGCCCAGCCACAGGCAGTTCGAGTTTAGGAGTTCATTCCTCTTTGACGTTGCTGCAGTTGTTGCGGACGATTGCAGGTCCTAGTTGGTAGAAGCCTCCATTGCTTTCAGATCTGATGCATCCTTTACTTTATCTCAGTGAGGCATGTCACCCTTCTTCTATTAGCAGTTTTTTGCCAGAGTCATTGTATTTCCTTTATTATTCAGTTGTGGATTTAGTTTTTTATGGATTATTGTACTAGACTTTCAGACAGGGGTATTTACTACAGTCATAATTTTATTTGATTTAGTATTCCTTTATTTGTGGTTATCATTTATTTATTATGGTGAATTTGATACTTAATTCTTTAATTGTTATAAATCTTTGTATGTTAATTAAAAGATAAAATTTTGACGCTAGCTTTTCAAATACTAGGTGGTTAGTAAATATTAAAAAGATTTTCGACAGTGATGCTAAGAATGAAGCAATCTGGGCAGATATAGCTTGAGACTATTTTTATTTATGGGAAGATTAGAAAAAGTTTATTAACATTTTGATTTCAACAAGTTATTTTTAATTTCCAACCTTGAGATTTGTCGCGCAAACTTGTGTGGTAATAAAGTTATGTTATGGTTTGTATGAGGTGAATTGTGATATGTGTGAATGTGCGTGTTGGGGGGGGGGAATGATTACCGATGAAATGGGCGGCGATGGAGATTTAGAGTGGAAGAGTCAAGAAAAATTTCTTGTGGCTTTGGCTATTGGTTTGATCACTTTTTCTTCCGGCTGAACGAGTATAACAAAATGCAGCAAAGACAAACTAATTGTAAATGATTTTATTGATATGATATTATAAAAATAAAATTAATATTTTTTTCTCTTAACATTGATGTACAAAAAGTTCTTACTTTACGATTATATATATATATATATATATATATATATATATATATATATATATATATACAGCCAGGCTCTAATGCGGACACAACTTGCGGACGGATTTTTGTGTATTTTTCTAAAATAGCAAAAAATTAAATTTCGAGTTGATTATTTTTCAGTAGTATTTAAACATTTCAGGGGACCCTATAAAAAAAATAAACTCAAAATGAAATGTTTTACTATTTTTAAAAAATCGGTCAAACATAGAAGTCCCCTGAAATGTTTAAATACAACAGAAAAAAATCAAGTCGAAAAAAGTTATGTCCGCAAGTTACGTGTGCATTAGAGTCGGCCTATATATATAATGGGGATCCCTACGAGCGGAGGCCCTATTCCCTGTCCCCGCCCCAATTTGATTCGGGGATCGAGGTAGCCCCCTATCCCGAAATTAACCTCCCAACCCCCAACCCCACCCTACCTCACCCAACCCATTGGGGGAAAATCCCCATGAAATAATTTGTAAATTAATTTTATTTGAATATTAGTGCATTTACACCGAATGAACATTAGATATGCATTTTAAATTGTAAGCAATTGATTTTAACAAGTGCATTTAAACTTAATTGTTATAGTTGCTCAATATAATTTTTTACTCAATTAACAAGAAAATGTGCTGATGTGACATGGATGCAATATATTGATGTGTTGAAGGGCTGTGTTTTCTTTTTTTCGAACATTCCGATTTCTCCGATATCTGATCCGAAATTTTTCGATTTTGGAACGTATATAAGGTTTCCGATTTCCGATTTTTCCGAAAAAAATCGGATCGAAAATTGGAAATAATTCGGAATTTTCGATTTTTCAATTTTTCAGATCTAATTTTTTCGAAACTATGCAGCTCCAATTTTTCCGAATTATAACCGAAATATTTTCCGATTTCCAATTTTTCCAATTTTTTTAAACATTCTCATGTATCCCACATCGGCTAGAAGAGGAAGAAAGGGCCAAAAAAGTCATCTATAAAAGGAGAATATCCATCTATCCTCTACACAAATAAAAAAAATGGTTAAATCCTTTTATATTTATATGTTGGGTTAAATCTTTTTTTCGATTTCTTTAAAATGAGAATTTCGAGTAATCGAAAATCCTATATTAATTTTTTTGAAATTTTGAAATTTCAAAAATTTCTGAATTTTTAGTATATTTTTTGAATTTCTGTTTTTTTTTTCGATTTTCTGATTTTTCCAAATTCGGAAACTTTTTTGATTTTTCGAAAAAATTGGATAGGAAATCGGAACAAATGTTTTATTTTCGAAAAAATTGGAATTTTTTTCCAATGGTCATTTTCCGATCCAATCCGGCCAAAACACAACCCTAGTTGAGCATGAGCACTATTGATTAAAAAATAACTATTTTTCAGAATATAAGTTTTTATTCATTTTAATCATTCAAGCGATTTTTTTATTTATTTTAACTTTATGAGAATGTTATTTTGGTGGGCAAATGATGCTAAGTCACCTTATGGGTATAATGTGCCAGACAAAGTATATCAGTCCACCTACCCATTGTAAAGATGACTACCAGCTCAACAAAGATGGCATCCAAAAAGGCGTACTAGATGGTAAGTCATGCTCAGTAGGATGAATATGCAAAAAAAAATCCATGTGATCCCTACTGACCATCCACTGCTATCTCCCAAGAAAATAAAGCACTACCACAAATAAGACATAGCAAAATAAACCCACCAACCAAGCTAAAAATCATAACCGCTATTCTCTAACCCCCACCTCTCCTCCTCCATAATGTACTACTCTCTATGTATCTAGTCTTTTGACACTGTGTGAACATTCATTCACAAGCAAAGTTACTTATAGATCACTTATTAGAGACCCTGACTTGGTTAAAGTTGTTTATAGATATTAAGGCTATGTTTGGTTTGCAACGATAATTTTGTTTTCTGTGTTTAAATACAATTCTGATAAAAAATTTGCATTTGACAACCTGTTTTTAAACACAAATTATAATATTTTTGTGTTATAATCAAGTTTTTCAGAAAACAGGTTTAGAGTGTTTTATAACTTCTGTTTTTTCATTTTTCAACTCAAAATTATTCATTCTTAATATTTTAATGCAGTTATACCTTAATATGTAATATAAATACATAATACATTAATATATGTATAATTCTTCTAAATAAAAAATATATATGTACATGTATACAAAATTACGCATGGAATAATATAAAGTTAAATAATATTATCAATAGATACATAATATTTATATATAGTTTTATACATGTATTATTAATGTATGGAATAATATAAAATATACATATTGTACATATCAATTAAAAAATATTATCAATTTATGTATGTATATAATGTTATAGTGAATTATACATGCAATATCATTATGTATATATATAAACATATAAACATACATAAAACTTTCATACATACATGATACATGTAGGTATACATACATACATACATACATACATACATACATACATACATCATAAATTATTTAAGTGTACATTTAAATTCCCCACCATACCTCACTAAATATACATGACATTAAACAATTTATGATATCATGTATATTTAGTGAGGTATGGTAGGGAATTTAAATGTACATGTAAATAATTTATGACGTATGTATATATGTATGTATGTATGTATGTATGTATGTATGTATGTAAGTATGTATGTATACCTACATGTATCATGTATGTATAAAAGTTTTATGTATGTTTATATATATATATATATATATATACATGATTGCCAATTTTATTAAATTTTAAAAAAACTGTATTTAAAAACAAGGTTACCAAAAGCATACTAATAATTATAAACATAAAAAACTGAATTTTAAAACTGTTTTTAAAAACATCATTTAAATCGAGTTTTCTGAGTAGCGAATCAAACATGCCCTAACTTTCAAATGCATTGATGGAGTAGTAAGCATGGGTGTAATTGACAATTATTAACATGCCAGAATTTTGAGAATAACTTGAAGCTCTCAATTGACAATTGTCGAATAATTTCAACTTGCAATATTATTGTTTACATATTATTAATAGTAATTGTTAGCCATGACTATTATTGAGCATTTTGTTTACTTACAAATTTGAAGTCGTGGAACAAGATTTTTATACTATTATATATTTAATAAAGCACAATGACCTAAAGAAATGTTGAATCTTTGGCTTCGCATCATGTGAACTATTGTTGCAACACGCGGTTGTGTCGTAGATAAATCACACATTACTAAGATGCAACTCACACATAAAAAATTATAAATGTGTCATCGGGACGAGTTATACTTAGTACATATGTACATCACCAACAACAATTTAATTTTCAGATTAACCTGTCACGTCATTTTACCATGGCAATTAGCCTGCTTGCAACAACAGGAATTGTGCAGTGAAAATCTAGGACAATATACTACAAATATATATATATATACATGGGCGGAGCTACACTAGGACGAGTGGGTGCGGAGGCACCCACTGAAATTCTGAGATTTCTGATTTTTTTTTTTTTATACCTTTGTGTAATAACTTAATTGTTGAGGTGAAACTGTTAATTTCTGAAACCTTAATCATTTATATGAAAGAGACCTGCATTTTGTTAATGGAAAATATTAGGGAGACCCACTTCGTGGACACATTTCGTGGACACACTGCATTAAAAGCTTATACCTTATTGTTTTGGGTCCCGCCAGGGCATCAACCAATGCAATAAATACTTGTACATATTTTTGTCTTATTCACGGGTCCACGAAATGTGTCCACAAAGTGGGTCTCCCTAACTTTACTCTTCCTTAATAGCCAGCTGGCCCTATTTTCCAAGAGAACTCTTCTTCTTTCTCTCTCTCGATTAAATTTATTTGACTTTTTATTGATTTATATTAGCTGATTTATGAATATTAATGCATGATTTTTTTGTTGAAATTTCCTTTGGTACTAGATTTATGCCCAAAAAAGTAAAAATAGCTTCAAAAAATTCGCCTCGGGGGCTCCCGCCCCCGAACCCCCGGAAATCATCACACACTTTCGCACCCACTCACTAATAATCCTGGCTCCGCCACTGTATATATATATCCCGAACCCCAAAAATAGAAATAAAACGTTATATTTCTCAAGGAGGAAATATGAAAATTTTAATAATGAGAATATTATAGTAATAAGTATTGTGTCATTGTAACAAGCCTACGAGCCAACTTTACAACAAATATGTGCATTGTAGTAAGAAAAACTATCCTAAACTGAAATTCATTACAGTAAGTAAGACAAACACAATATATTGAATCAACAAATTTGTTTTGTACATTGAAGATAAAGCCCCATCAATATCACAAAGTTAAAGAAAGGTTACCTTTGAATTGCAACTATAAACTTTGCTATTAGTGGTTGTATTAATATTAATTTGTTCTTAACGACGTGATGCGCGGGTACTTTGCATATGTAATTGTGTGTGTGTGTGTGTGTGTATATATATATATATATATATATATATATATATATATATATATATATATATATATATATATACTAGGGTATACCCGTGCCTGAAGGCACGTTGATAATTTTGAAAAGCATAAAGTCGTGTATAATATAAATAACAAATGTTTTATATGTTAGAAGTGTAAACTATCTAAGTATAGAATCGGATAAATTTAAGTCGTACAATTTTTTACAACATATTTAGTTCACAATGCAAATTTTCGTAAATTTACGTCGTTGATAGGACCATACATCGTATTTAGTTCACAACAGATAAATATTTTTGAAAATAACCTATGTTACGAATCTATTAATTTAAAAAAGGAAGTAGCATTTTTCTCGAAGAAGAAATAAGGTTGTCACGTCAAACATTATAAATTGATTCATTTATAAATTAATTCATTAATGATATTTTATACCATTAATGAATTGATTAAAAATAAACACTCTTCAAAAAATACTATTTTTTATTTTATTTTATATATATATATATATATATATATATATATTTTATAAAAAAATACTATTTGTTAAATCGAAAAGAGAGAATAATTTAAAAAATATATATTTGACTGTACTCTTACTTTTGGCACAAAGATTCAAATGTCATTTATTAACAAATATCACTATCTTATAGTGTTATCTTATAAAAGTGAAGTGAAGCATATCAGCAGTTATGAATAGTTATATATACCCATTTTTTATATATGCCTTACTCTATTAATATCTTGATACCAATATAGTTTTTTGTACTATTTTAATTAATATTCATTTACTATATTTATATTATACTTATATAGTAAACTAACTAAACTCGCCCACATACTTTATTACATATTATACATAATGTAAAAGGTTTTCCAATTATGTATATGAATAATATAGTTAGATATTATACATAAAGTAAAAGGTTTTCTTGGACATACTTTTACAATATCTTTATTGAGTAGTCAAATCTTATATTAGGCAAATTTCATATCTTTGATAGACATGTATTACTTTGAGTTCGGTGTTGTCATATGTCCCTTTTTTCTAAGAATAAAGATAATTGTTGTAAAAATCTCTTCAGTTGTGTTTTGTAAAGAAAACATTCGCTGTAAAACTCTTTTTGCCTTGATGCACCGTCAATTAAAACAGGTATTTAAAATCACACTTTGAAATATTTCTTGAGCCGCACCCACCCACATAAAAAGAGTCATGGGCATGTCAGATAATTCTTGGGAGTTTAAATAAGGCTCAATTAGTTCAAAGAAATTAAAATAATATGTTCACAAAAAAGGAGGAATTTAAACAAAGTGAGGGAATAGTGACTCGTTAGAATACTTTCCACTCAGACTTACATTTATAGGTTCAAAGTAATCTTTTAAAATATAGTAACCAACAAATAATGCACTTATCATTGTAATGACTTTGGTTGACATTTACTCAGACTTGTCATATTTTTGTCTCAAGTCACCATTAGTTGCCGAATCTTTGAATTTCTCAACAGATCTCCATGATATGGTATGTAGGTGTCCATGTTTAAAGGACAAACATCGTAGCACCTAATCTCACCAAAACTTTAGACTATAATGAACATCTGTAAAGAAAATGAAAAAAGGAACTCATTGAATAAATGAAAACAAAAACAAATATCCCAAAACAAAAATCTACAAACCAACACAAATCAAATAATTCAAAAAAGAAAATTATTAAGTAAGTTGAAATTGAAAAATTAGCAAATCGAAATAAAAACTAACCTTGAATGATAAAGTAAAGTAAACCCCCAGGAAACATCAAGCCCCCAAAGGCATCCCGAAAATACCTAAAGTTCAATAAACCCACGGGGAGAGAGGAAATACCTTAAGTGCTCATCACCACACAACCACCTTCTCCACCTCATCACCGGAGATCGGGACTGAACCAAAAGAAAAATGAGAAAAACTGAGATCAGAACTGAACCAAGAGAAAAATCCATATCCAAAACCAAAAGAAGAACCCACATCAAGTGTGAAATCTGTTGGGGGAGAAGATGCTAAGTAAATACTAAAACCCTATAAAAATGTGAAACAAACATAAAAATGAGAGAGAGGGAAAGAGAGAGAGAAAGAGATACCAGGCATGTTTCATTCTTCTCCGCATAGTAGTCTACCAAAAAATAAAATCAAAACTGAACCAAGGGGTGGATCAACCTCCACAAAGTTAGAAGTCTACCAAAAAATTAAATAAACAACTGTTCTCTACGGATGCTTTTACCCATCTCGAATCCCAATGAGACCCACTTTAAACTCCATCACCTTATCTTCTTTATCAACCTGGTTCATTTTTTCAGCCCAACCTCTACAGAGAACGGTTTTTTATTTGAAAAATATGGCTTCTGCTTATTTATAGAATTTCTAATACCTATATTGGAAATTCACGGTAGAGGTTGGACTGATATCAGTTCAACCTCGGTTACAAAGGCGCTATAAGGTTCTCTTGGTTCAGTTCAACCATGGTATGTGTAACTCTACAGAGAATCAGGTTGTAAACTGACACCAGTTCAATCAAACTCGTTTTTTGATTTCAAAATGCATATACCTGATTTCATATAATTTCTGTAGAGGTTGAACTGATATATGTTTGAGTCGTACACTAAAGAAAATATCGGGATCTGTTCGAGTCAAATTCGACACCGAAAGAAACCACATAACCACACGACCACCCCCACCCAGGCTCCTCTCCTTGCTGTCAAATTCGACACCGGAAGAAACCCAGAATTTAATGACCCAGACAGAAATCATGTGGGTATGACTCCACCAGTGTTCATGAAACATTATTGCCTTCATCTTTGAACCCTACAACAACCGAAAAATTTACACAGAAAAAAATACAAAATCAAAAACCAAAAATCGTTCAGAAGTTTTAGTTTAATTTGTAAACATGAGAGAGAGAGAGAGAGAGAGAGAGAGAGAGAGAGAGAGTTCATAAATGCTCATATTTTTCTTTGGGAAGAATGTGCATGACATGAGGATAGATGTTAAACTGATTCAAATTAAAGAAGGGGAGAAATAAAGTGTATTACAGTGATTTGATGTGGCCTCGGTTAGTGTTACGCTTCAATCAGAATTTTTGGCTTCACTCACCACCATCCATTCTTTGCCTTAGAGAATAGGAGAGAAAGTTTACTAATTTACCCTAATTTTGAATTTTGATTATGGGGGGAAAATAAATTAAAGTGTGTAAAAAGAAGGAGAACTTAAATGTTTGAGGAGTAAAATAGAAAATACAAAAAAAATCATATGAATGACATCATCAATCAAACTTATGACATACATAAGTTTCTTACTTTATTATATATATATATATATATATCGTCAACTTCCAAATAAGATGCAACTAATAATACAAACATACTATATCATCAACTCAGTAAAGCACACCAAAGCTTGTGTATGAAATGAGTAAAATTTTTGTTTCAGAGAGCGAGATATCATAGAAATGAAGCGGGAAAATATAAAAAATTGATGGTAGGTAAAATCAATTGCGACTAACAATATGAAAAGTTGATAAGGTAAAAAGTCAGGTTTGATAGTATCCAGAACATAATTTCTCACATTAGTTGAGACTAAATTACATTTTCTACAAAAGAACATAAAAACTGAAGCATAAATTTAAATAATTATCTCTTCCTGAACTTCTAGGAAAACAAATGATGGGATAAACATGATAATCTCATTTTTGAATCCATGTACACAAATATGCGTATCCTTTTACTCTCCACCCAAACACATCCACATTACTCATCCTTCCTATAACCTCATCACCTTCAATCATTTAGAAACTCATCACCCTGCAATATACAAATTGATTGAGCCCAAAGAATTCAAAACCCAAAAAGGACATTGAAATTGGAAAAAATAGCCAAAAAAATCATAAATGAAATAAAATTTGGTTGCGTGATTCACCAAGTGCAGTTGTCGATTGGCAATCAGAATTTCCTTAAATTATTAAAGAATTAAGATTCAAAGTGAACATATTAAAAAACAATATAACAACACCAAAGGCAAAAGTTCCAAAACCTACATAATATTACTATATAAAAATCTGCAAATCAATTCAACAATCTCAAAACTAAACAATCCTATTTGAGAAATCAGGAAGAGATCTAATATGAAGCCCTTCTTTGAAACCAACTGAAAAGAACATCAAACCCTTTTAAAGAAACACTACTCCAAATCAAAAAACTTAAAATTCAACATATCCAAACAATAGATAAATCTCATAGTCCACAATCTCAAAACTCAAAAACCACTAATTAAGTGTTAAGTAAAAACCACATTTTCAACAAAAAAACTTCTGCAACCCACTTTTGAACCTGCCCCCCCCCCCCCCCCCCCCACTTAAAATAAACACTACTCCAAATCAAAAAACTTAAAATTCAACATAGCCAAACAATAGATAAATCTCACAGTCCACAATCTCAAAACTCAAAAACCACTAATTAAGTGTTAAGTAAAAACCACATTTTGAACAAAAAAAACTTCTGCAACCCACATTTGAACCTTACCCTCACCACCCCCCCCCCCCCCCCCCCCCCCCACACACACACACACACACCAAAAAAAAATTAAACTAAAAACAAAACAAAAAAATAGAGTGATGCACAAGGGAGCATGATGGCAAAAGGATTTAAAGGCTTGGGTAGATAAAAAGGTTATAAGTTAAAATGTCTTAAACCAAGAATCTTTCTTGTAAATGCTCTTTTTTACTTAAAACTGATGATTAACCAAAGAAGCCATTAAAAGGGTCCAATGTTCCAATATTTGATAAAACAGTCAAAATGGAAATTACAGCATAAATGGAATTACTAACGACAAAAAGAAATTGGAGTTAACAAAACTATTACCATAGTCAACTGAGATCCAAGGCCTATAACAAGGGATTTTGATTAGTATCATAAAATTGTCCTTGTCGCCAACGCAGAGCCACAAATGTACATGACTAAAAGGTAAAAACAATACTTTTTTCCCCTCACTACCATCTTCCACAATGTCCCACAAAAATCAGTTGAAGTAACTAAGAACCTGGCCTCCAACATTTTGTCGAATCACCTCTTCATGATACAAAACTCCATTTGGTGTTGTAATCACAACATAGATTCACTGACGTGTTGGAAGTGTACATAACCTATAAATTTTAATATCTTGATCTTTGATATGAGGACGCGACAATCTTTAACCATGCCTTGCAGGTAAAAAATTATCTTTCCGACTCTGTGAGGATCATGTACTTTTAAATCTTTGATATATCCTCGATTTTTCATTATATTGAGGAAGGAGGCCAAAACATTAGAGATGGGTTAAAGGTGAGTTGTAGTGAACCCTCTTTTCTAACTCAAAATGAAATAGGTTAAATGCTTGTATTAATAATTACCTGTGAGGAACACCAATAGTGGAGATTTATCCATCCCTTTGGAGAGCCAAATGTAATATGTTGATGGAGTTTTTGAAGAGACGCATGGGAGGGAGCGAGAGTAAAGAAATGGAGATAAGACATTTAATCAGGGGAAAAGGGAAAACCAAAAATGGGGTGGCTAAGATGTCAAGAGTTAGGAGGGAGAAAAAATTCATAAGGGCCTCGTAACATGAAATCTAGTTTGAATATGTACACATACATGTTCAACTTATCATTGTACAAATAATATTATATATTAGAATGGATACTCAGTATCAATGAATACCAAAACGATTAAACAATCACTTCCAAAATTAATTTTTACAATAATGTTGCGAAATAATTGTACATACAATGATGTTCCATTTGGAACAACCACAAGGTTGTGAGGCAGAATACATTTTCCAGTGAGATAGAAGCCCCATTAGACATGACACACTCCATAGTTAAAACTATATGAGGCTAATCAGAATGAGTTCCCAATCCTTAAAGCCAATTATAAAATAAAACCAACCCTAAGTAGTGATTCACTCACTTGAGCAGTGTACACATGATACTGCTCAGTGAGCATTTTATTGGAGAACTTTGAATTCAGAATGTTCGGAGTAACATCTAGCAACCCATATGCCAATTCATTTAGCAAAGATCCTAATGATATTTTGTATATACCATATATCGATCATTTTTCAACTAACCATAAAAATAAATTAAAATGTGGAACATAAAGAAATATATGAAAATGTAGATTACTTAACCAATAACTAATATAACTGTAAGGACAATGTCCATTACAATTAAGTATGTCGTATACCGCTACAAGTTTCTACAAGTCGTCAAAGGATTGAGAAGCTTACGTTTACAAAGACGAATCCGAATTTCAATAAGACTTCAACATTCAATCCCAACAAGGATGAATTTGTTAAAATGTGTTTAAGTTACATTTACATTTTACATTAAAAGTGTTGGGATATTCTTATAAAAGTTTAAATGATTTTTGAAATAATTTTAAATGATTTTAATCATAAATTTTTTGGACAAATGCTTCTGATCCTGTGAACAGTGTGGGTTTTTAAGGATTCCAAGTTATTTAATATTTAAAAGTTTTTTTAATGGATCAGTGACTGTCGTTCAAACGACGTCACATCTCGTTCAAATGAGATGGAGGTTCGCTCGAACGACGTCGCATGTCGTTCGAACGAGAGCTATTTTCAGCCCACACGTCACCACCTTGATTTTTATTATAAATAAGGGTGTCAGACTTCTATATTTTGTGTGGAGAAACACTGGCTTTAAACATAATACGTTTTCGAGTGTTTTGGGTTATTCTCCAACAATTTTTTAGGGTTCAATCTTTTGTTTTACAATTCACAATCCCAATTGCTTTTGTGTGAATTGTTTTGTGGAACCCAAAAACATAGTTTGCTATTGTTTCATACTTTGTGGGGAGAAATCTACAACCCAGGGTTGCGTTCTATTGTGGAGGTAGTCTGTATGAAGTTTATAACTGCGTGTCATTGAGGATCTTTTGCGTGTCGATTCTTTGCTGAAGACTGCGTGTCTGGACCGCGTGTCCTTGTGATATAGCTGCGTGTGAACCACTGCTGATTTCTAGCCGATGCTTTGAAGGTTTGACGGAGACACCGTGCGTTACACTTGTGAACGATTATCAGGTTTTATGTAAGCCAACTTGTCAACGTTCTAGAAAATAAAGGTTTTGCCCTTCGGGGATTTTTCCTGAATTTTGTGTCACATGCTTACTTAATTTGTTTTAACACATAGTCAAATATTTTAGGGATGATTTTAAAATTTTAAAAAATTAGAAAACCACCAAGGCAATTAATATTTTGCATTCTTCAAATTGGTATTAGAGCTTGTTGCACTAATTTACTATATAGATCATGTAGTGCATTTTTCTTTGGTGGTTATTTGTGTTCCTCTCCTGATTTGTTTTCTTGATGGATTCTCATACTGTTGATGTTGTTAGTCGAGATGAGTTTAATAAAGTTCACGACCGTGCTGAAAAATTAACTCTTTTGAATTTGAAACTTTGCAAAAGAGTTAAAATTTTGGAAGAAGAAAATTCTCCTTGTAAAAGTTTGAATATCTGCAAACGTTTCAAACTCAAAGTGATATTTGTCGTGAGCACTTTGGTAATTTGTGCAATGATTTTGATTCTTTGAAAATTGCCAAAAAGGGGAGTGTTGATAAAGTTCTAATTTTTGAAAAAGAATTGGAGGACTTAAAAAATTTTAGGGCTCCCGTTGTGCCATCGAGGATAAAAAATTAATCGATGATTTTATGGCACGTGAAAAGACTCTTAGGGATAAGTTTATTTTAATTGAGGGTGAGCATGATAAACTGTTAAGTTTAATTGATAATTTGAAAAAGAAATTCCTAACTTTGGGAGAGTCAAATTATTTGCTTGAGTCTAAAATTTTGAAGTTAAAAACTGATATAAACTATTCAAGTAGGTTTGATAGTGATGGTAATGGATCGTTATGTTCTAATTCTTCCGTTGCAAAAGCCAGAACCTTTATTTGTTTTAGAGGGTCAAACATTCCTAAGGACATTAGAAAAGGTCAACCCATTGGTGTCGTTCCATCCGTTCTCATTTGGTCACATTGTGGTAGGAAAGGTCACCTAAGAACTTTTTGTTTCGATCTTCGAAAAAGTCCTATGAAGTTGAAGTCTAGTGTTCCATTGGTTCCCAAAACCCCTACGCGACATTTCACACCTATTTGGGTTAGGAAAACACTTTTAGAGGCACTAGATGTGAGACTAGTTGTTTCTCTGTTGCGTGCACATGATTATGTTGTTGCTATATCTTATAGATGATTGTGTCTGCATGTTTGTCATACTCTAGCTTTGCTTCATGATATATTCTTACTAGTGTTATGACATGTGTATTTTTTAACTTTTTTTTGTTTTAAAATTTTTTGGAAAAATACAAAAAGATTTTTGTATCTTGTTTAGCACCATATATGAATTAACATTTAGGATAACCGAGTCACAACATCATGCCATATCCATGTGACGATTTGATAGCATTTTGAGACAATATGTTATGTCATGCATGTGCTTTACAAAGTTTGGAGTCTTTGAGATGCTATAGTGTTACTATCTATATGTTTGACTCATTTTGTCTTTTGATGCACACGATCACAAATTTGTTTGAATATTGTTCTTGTCAAATCACATGTTGGTTACATATTTTCACCTCAATTATGTCTATTAAAATGAACCAAATGCGATAAAACAAGATAATAAAAGGTGTGCATGTTTTAAACTGTTTGTCGTGATTTTAAAAATGATGAAGGGCTACGAACAGTACTCATTTATCCTTTACGATTAAGCCACTATTTAATTAGACCTAAAAAATTGAGGTATTTTAATTATCCGAGGTCCAAAGAGGTTTAAAAGAGCCCAAAAAAATTTAAAGGCAATAAAAAGAAATTTATGCCAAAAAGGGAGGATTATGTTTATTCACTAACTCTCCAATGTTTGAGAATTTAGATCACCTCAAAAAGAAAATTTATATGAGGGAGTTTGGAGAATTAAAACAGCTTTGCACGTCCTTAAAAAGTCTCGAAAAAATGTTAAAAAGTTTATAGACGTTATTGTTGTGAAAATCATGGAGACTTTGATTTGTTGATTTTGATTTAAGATGATGTCATCTCAATTCAACTCTTTTACACCTAAGGACGATTTTGATGCTGATTTGTTAGTAATACACAATATGCGTCATGCATATATGACATGAATGAGTTTTATTTCCTATCGATTCTGTTCACACCCATTCATTTCGTTTCCACGATTTGGTTATCTTAGTATGAATTCATGGTGTGTGTTTGTAACACTTTTGTATCAAAATTTGAAAAATAAAAAATAGTTTGTGAAGTTTTTTGAGCATATCATGCATTGAGAAAGTTAGTCATATTTGATTACCTTGTTTATTGTGACAACCCGATTGGATTTATTTGGTTTATTCTTTTTCTTGTCTATTTCGAACAAATAAAAAGGGGAAGAACGAATTATGGGGGAGTTTATGTATGGGGGAGATTTGATTGCTTTCATGTTTTATGTTTATCATTTCAAACTCGATACGTCATGAGATTTTTTATTTATCTCATGTGTGTAGGTACAATTGAAGAACATTATGTTGCACTCCCTGATGAGAAAATCTTGGAGTCTTTGAAGAATTGATTGTTGAAACATCGTTTGAAAAGATTTGAAGACTTGCTAGTTTATCTTTCCACATTTGAGTTTTTGGGAGAGTAGATTTGTATAGGTCATTTGAGATTGACAATTCGGATATTTTTATTTTGTACCGACATAGACATAGGAGGAGATTTGTAAGGACAGTGTCCGTCACAATTAAATATGTCGTATACTGCTTAAGTTTCTACAAGTCGTCAAGGGATTGAGAAGCTAACATCTACAAAGACGAATCCGAATTTCAAGAAGACTTCAACATTCAAGCCCAACAAGGATGAATTTTGTAAAATGTGTCTAAGTTACATTTACATTTTACATTAATAGTGTTGGGATATTTTTATAAAAGTTTAAATCATTTTTGAGATAATTTTGAATTATTTTAATCATAAAAGTTTTGGATAAATGCTCATGATCCCGTAAACAGTTTTGGTTTTTAAGGATTCCAAGTTATTAAATATTTTAAAAAATATTAATGTATCAGTGACTGTCATTCAAACGACCTCAAATTTCGTTCAATAGAGATGGAGGTTCGCTCGAACGACGTCGCATGTCGTTCAAACGAGAGCTATTTTTAGCCAACACGTCACCGCCTTGATTTTTATTATAAATAAGGGTGTTAGGCTTCTGTATTTTGTGTGGAGAAACACTCTATTTAAACATAATACATTTTTGAGTGTTTTGGTTTATTCTCCAACCATTTTTGAGGGTTCAAACTTTTGTTTTACAATTCACAATCCCAATTGCTTTTGTTTGAGTTGTTTTGTGGAACCCAAAAACATAGTTTGCTATTGTTTCATCCTTTGAGGGGACATCTCTACAACAAAGGGTTGCGTGATATTGTAGAGGGAGTCTCTATGAAGTTTATGACTACGTGTCATTGAAGATCTTCTGCGTGTTGATTATTTGCTAAAGATTGTGTGTCTAGACTGTGTGTCCTTGTGGTATAGCATATTTTAGGGATGATTTGAAAATTTTAAAAAATTAGAAAACCACTAAGGCAATTAATATTTTGCATTCTTCAATAACACAATAGATTTTTAAATATATATTATCAAACACCTATAATGCAACTAAAAAAGGCAAAAAAAATAAAAAGGCATTAACAATTACTTCCTCCAAGAAAATTACATACCAAACAGGGGATTTTGGAATTTCAACGTTGACATACATAAAACATTAAAAAAATTACGAATAACACAAAGGAACATATGAAAAAGGAGATTGCTTGATTTTTAACTGATACACCAAAACATATTTTGGAAATTCGCATATAAAAAGACTAATATTTAGAACACAAAGGAAAGTATTAAAATGAAGATTGCTTTACCTATAACAAATACGATAAAACAGATTTTGTAAGTTGTTTTTTTAAAAATGACTTTTTTTAAGACAAATCTAACATACGCAATTTGAGATTTAGAAATGCCCAAACAATTTCTTCCTCCAAGAAAATTACCTACCCCCAAAATATATTTTGGAAGTTTAACATACACACATACAACGTGATATGTGTGAGTGTGTGGTGGGGGGAGATTACCGATGGAAGGGGCGACAATGGCGATTCAAAGTGGCAGAGTGAGGTGAACTTTATTATGGCTTTAGTTATTGGTTTGATCACGTTTGCTTGCTATTGAACGAATATAACAAAATGCAGCAAAGACCATCTAATTGTAAATGATTTTATTGATATGAAATTATAAAAGAACCCCTACTGTAATTTTTTTTCACTTAACAATGATATACAAAAAGGTTTTGACTTTACGATAATATATATATTTATATATATATATATATATATATATATATATATATATATATATTATAATAACGGGGATCCCTATGAGAGGAGACCATATTCCCTGTCCCCGCCCCAATTTGATTCAAGGATTGAGGTAGACCCCTGCCCTCGAAATTAACCTCCCAGCCACCACCCCAACCAACCCTTTGAAATTGAAATTCGTGGGGAATACTATCATCCCTATATGTTATTTTCAAAGCATGAAATAATTTGTAAATTAGTTTTATTTGAACATTAGTGCATTTACACCGAAGGAACATTAGATATGCATTTTAAGTTGGACGTAATTGATTTTAACAAGTGCATTTAAACTTAATTGTTACATCTGCTTAATATTCTTTTTTACTCAATTAAGAACACCATGTGCTGGTGTGACATGGATGAAAAATATTGATGTGTTGAGCATGAGCACTATTGATTAAAAAATAACTATTTTTCAGAATATAAGTCGTTATTCGTTTTAATCATTCAAGCGATTTCTTATTTATTTTAGCTTTATGAGAATGTTATTTTGGTGGGAAAATGTTGATAACTCCCCTTATGGGTATAGCGTGCCACACAAAGTATATCAGTCCGCCATCCCTGTAATAACCCTCGCTTATGAGACCGTATTTTATAGTAATTACTTAGTACAGTAATTGGAGACAAGTGTTGAGTTATGATTTGAATGTTAATTCAATGTAGAAAGTTGATATTTATTGTGAGTTTGCATACATATCATATCTATGGGTAAATATTGCTATGTCATGCTTATTAATATCATCTGAATTCAAAATGATATTTGGCTTAATAATGAGACCGGAACCTAAATTGAATTTTAAAATGTCCAAATGACTATTTGGAGGTTGCAGTTGATTCCGGAATGTGCGAAATAGTCAAATAATGTACCATATTGTATTTTGTAGTTTTGGGCATTTTTGACTGGTTGTGCCTTAATTATACAGTTGCGTATTATTTTATCGCACTATTAGTTAATTAAGTGGGACATTTTCCTTAAGCCACGACTTAAGCCTATTAAGTCTTCTAACTACCCTAATTTCCTCCCAAAAACCAAAGAGAGAAAGAGAAGAGTAGAGAGAAAGACTTGGAGATTGAGAAGGATTTTGCTACTACACCGAGAAATCTGCAAAGTTGCTGAATCAAGGCAAGTTTTTACTTGCTATTTGTGTCTTGAGATAGATGATTTGTTGTGGTAATGATGTATTGATTTTGGTTTAGCAAACTTAGGGTTTTTCTTATGTATTTATGGGTTTTGATTCACTCAAAGATGATTTGGATGATTTATGAGGTTTAAGATGGTCAATAGTATCATTGATGTTATTTTGATGTTGGTATATAAGTTTGGTTTGAAGAAATTTGAGTTGGGTAGAAAATGGAGTCCAAGACTCCATAGCCAAATCTTGGCAAAATCGCAGGCCCGAATCGATTCGGCCCCCTGGGCGAATCGATTCGGTTAAGTCCAGTACTCAGGCCTTGTGAACCGAATCGATTCGAAATTTGTCCAAATCGATTCGGCAGTTATGCAGAAACCCAAATTTTCTGGCCGAATCGATTCGGCCAAGGGGGCGAATCGATTCGGTAGCCCTGCATTTTTCCAAAATTTTTCTTTTAAATTTTAACCCTTTTTCTTTAGGATTAGTAATTAGGGACCTTCTTAAATGAAGTAAACATAGGGTTTAGAGTATTAGTTGAGTTGGGTCGACATCCTAGACTCGAAAGGGTTCATCTGGGATTCTTTTAAGGGGGAATTTAAAGTGATGTTTAGGCATTAATTTTATCTTGTAGTTCTATAAGGGTCTAGAACATCTTTAGGTCACTTTGGAGACCTTAGGAATTAACTTGAGTTAGATTTGACTTGAGGGTTTATGTTAAAGCCTAAAGGAGGCTTTGGAAATAACTTTGGAGTCTAAATTTCTTATCGAGGATGTTATGACAGTACGTAATACGTATAGTCCCGACTTAAGCCTATACATTTGTTAAAATGGGAAATTGATTAGGTAAATGATAAATTACTAAATCATGTAATGGAAATAAATAAAATGGATGTTACAAACCTCTCTAAATACCATCTTAAGGGAAGTCCGTGTGAGAGGTGAAGCCCCCTGGCTAATGAATGCAGGGTGGATATAGTCCTAGGCCATATGAGCGCTTGTTTTATTTTTTCAGCGATGGGTAGGAGATTCTGGGTGTGGTCTTGACTACCCCGCAGGCATATGGCCGCTTCCCGACGATTTCGATAGGATCCCAGGTTGTCTTATGTTAGGCCCTGGAAGATGATGGTTATTTAGGGACGCGCACAGTGGGGAAACCCGGACGGGCGGTCTTAGAATCGTTATATTTATATTTATGACTATTCTAATTATCGAGTTGGACTCGGTGGAACATGAATGCCTTAAAGAGCAAATTTATGCCACAAAGAGCATGCTATTGAGATTAGTGCCATAAAGAGCACATGATGATACTTGTATTCCTGATAAGGAAAATCAAAGAAGATTAAAATTGAAATATGATGAAGGATGATAAAGGCTCATAAGTACTTTTAATTCTGTTGTAATATGAATCTCACTCCATGTAGTCCTTTATCAGATTTAGTTCCTTACATGATGTTACCATGGTAGACTATCATCCATGCTTACTTGCGCATCATTATCATACCTGTCATTTATCAATTTGATCACACATACCCGGCCCTGACCGGTTTTCCTTTCTTGTTGTATATGTATATATTTATAATCCGTTCAGGTGTTCCGCCGCACGGTCGCCCGTAATGACCTTTCCTTCCACATGTTTTGAGGAGCCGTGACATCGTGCGGGTTTCACGGGATTTTGTGTAGACGCCTCCGTTTATGTTTTCTAGTTATGATCAGTTTATTCGGGCATGTTGCCCAAACCGTTGTAATTGTATAATGGATCTATTATGTAACTCTTGGTACTAATTGTATGTTGTGTGGTTACTATTGACCGATGCTTCTTTCGGTCCTTTTGTATCTTTTGGGTTTCATATGTACGCTTGTGGGGGTTTCCACCCTCTATTTCTATTATGGGTTGTTGAAAATGTTTTCTTTTTATTTCAAAACCAAAGTTTTTTGATAACCCGTTTTCGGGAATATAGTGTGGTTATTCCTTATGCTTTGTGTATTGTCGTGATGCTGAGGATGATATTTATCCATGATTTCCTATTTTATCGAGGTATAGGGCTGGCCACCCTTTATTTCGGATAGCGAGTTGTCACAGATGGTATCAGAGCATCGGGTTCTAGAGTCTTTAGGATCTATGCGGACTTGTCACGTTCTATCGTAGCGTTCTTTGATATAGAACTTAATGTTAGGATTGTTTTGCTGCCTATGTATGCGATCTTTTGCTAAATAGATTGTCTTATATTATGTTTTAACTCTACCTCGTCTTTATCTCAGATGCCGCCAAAGAGAGGACGTCCCGCTAGACGTAATAGGGTTGTTGAGGATGAGTTTGGTCCTCCACCGCAGCAGGGGAATATCAGTGCCGCTGAAGTGGCAAATATTGTGGCCCAAGCTGTCAACGCCGCGATGACTGCAGTGGCCCAACAAATTCCACAAGCTCAAGTGAGGGGACAAGAAGCACTAGTTCCTACGGGACCTTCTCAGTGGGAACGGGTGAGGGAGTCTTTTCTTAAGGGACATCCCCCGGAATTCGAGGGAGGTTCGGATGTTATCATGGCGAACCAGTGGAAGAGAGATATGCAGCGCCATCTTAGGATGGTGGAATGTAGTGAGGAGAAAAAGCAAATTCTCGTTACTTTCAAGCTTGTCGGACCGGCCTTACACTGGTGGGAGTCAGTGACGACACCCGAACAAAGGGATACTATGTCCATTACAAATTTCTGGGCCTTGTTTGATGGAAAGTATTTCCCTCCCGCAGTTCAGAGGGAAATGCAGAGGAAGCTTCAGGATTTGGTTCAAGGGGAGAGATCAGTTGCCGAGTACAAGGAGGAGTTTACCCAGTTAGCCAGTTTTATACCAGATGAAGTAACTCCAGAAGCGAAGAGGATCTCCAAGTTTGTGGGAGGTTTGCACTGGCGAATAAAACAACATTTGCTTGGAAATCCATCTCTGGTAACCTTTGGGGATGTGATGAATGTTGCTTTACTTCACTGTCAAGAGCATAGATTGTTTGTTCAAAACAAAAAGAAGGTTGTGGTTGCGGGGCAAACGGTGAGACAGGGAGGAACTGGGAGCGGAGGGGGAACATCTTCTTCATCCCAATCCTCGGGGAACAAGCAGGTTGAGAGGGATCCTCAACAGGGGGATTCGTCCAAGCGTCAACGTTTCGGTGGGTTTAATGCTGGTGGCAACCACAATAATAACAGGCAGGGTCAAGGTGGTCAGCAACCACAGGGTGGTAGAGGTGGAAATGGAGGTAGAGGCCAGCAGGGTCGAGGTGCGGGGCAATTCCGAAATAACCAAGGCAGGAATCAGGATAATGCGGCAAATAAATGTTTCCAGTGTGGGGAGCTGGGCCACTATAAAAGGGCGTGTCCTCAGTTGGTAGGAGGGCATCTTCCTAGGGCCCCACAGCAGCCGTATGTACAGTTTCTGCCCCAAGCGCCTAATCCGGTTGCTCCTCCTCAACAGGGGCAATTGCAGTACGGTCGGGTTTACCATATTCAGGAGGCTCTGCTTCCTCCAGCTCCTCAGGCACCACCAGGGATCGAGGGTAAGTTTCTCATTCATGGTCACATGGGTCGAATCCTATTTGATACGGGTGCTACACACTCCTTTATTTCTAGAAGTTTTGCCCAGACTACAGGTTTGATAAAATCTGCTGAAAGTACCTTCACTAGCGCTGAATCCTCTATGGGAGATGGCTCATTGATTTTCTTCGTATGTAAAAACATAGGAATTAACCTTGGTGACTTGTGTTTTGAGGCCGACTTACTCGTCCTTGATATGGTCGGGTACGATGTAATTTTGGGTATGGATTGGCTAGTGAAGTACTGTGCTATAGTGAATTGTTACGGGAAAAGTATAGTTTTTGCGGTTCCGGGACAAGAGATGTTCCTGGTAGTTATGCCTTGCATGGAAGGGAGCACGAGGGCTTATCTATATTATATTGCGGAAGATGCATCGAGAGATGTCGTGGTTCCCCTAAATTCTCTTCCAATCGTTAGAGATTTTGAAGATATTTTTCGGGAGATACCGGGATTACCTCCAAGTCGGTAAATAGAGTTTGTGATTGATCTAATGCCGGGAACTCGACCGATCGCCAAAGCTCCTTATCGAATGGCTCCTGTAGAGATGAGGGAGCTGAGAGATCAGATTCAGAAGCTACTGGAGCAGGGCTTTATTAGGCGTAGTACCTCACCGTGGGGCACTCCGGTATTGTTTGTGAAGAAGAGAGACGGTTCTCTCCGGTTATGCGTGGACTATAGAGAGTTGAATAAAGTCACCATCCGGAATAAATACCCTTTACCTCGCATCGACGACTTGTTTGATCAACTTAGGGGAGCTTCCTACTTCTCCAAGATCGATTTGAGGCGGGGTATCACCAATTGAGGATACGAGAGCAAGATGTATCCAAGACGGCCTTTTTGACCCGTTATGGATCTTATGAATTCTTGGTTATGCCCTTTGGGCTAACCAGTGCCCCTGCAGTGTTTATGGACCTTATGAACAGGGTGTTTCAGGATTTCCTTGACCAGTTTGTCATTGTCTTTATCGATGACATCCTAGTCTATTCTCAGACAGAGTCGGATCACGCTGCTCACTTGCGGTTGGTCCTGCATAGATTGAGGGATCATCAATTGTATGCAAAGTTTGAGAAGTGTGGCTTCTGGTTGAAGGAAGTTCAGTTTCTGGGGCATGTGGTGTCATCCCAAGGCGTGTCGGTGGATCCGGATAAGGTGATCGCGGTAAAAGAGTGGGGTCAACCCACGATGCCCACTGAAGTTCATAGTTTTCTGGGCTTGGCGGGTTATTATCGTCGATTTATTAAGGTCTTTTCCAAGGTTGCTAGCCCATTGACGAATTTAACCCGAAAATGAGTAAGATTCGTATGGGACAGTACATGTCAAGCGACTTTTGATGAGCTCAAGGATATACTAACTTCGGCTCCAGTCCTGGCCTTGCCAAAGTCGGGATTGGAATATCTTGTCTTCACTGATGCATCTCTTCTGGGGTTAGGAGGTGTTCTTCAACAAGAGAGACAACCCATTGCGTACGCTTCTCGTAAGTTGAAGCCTCACGAGAAGAACTATCCGGTACATGACTTGGAATTTGCCGCTGTTGTATTTGCCTTGAAGATATGGAGGCATTATCTCTTGGGGGAAAAGTTTAGTCTGTTCATCGACCACAAATCGCTGCAATACTTATTCTCCCAAAAGGATTTGAACATGCGCCAGCGTCGTTGGTTGGAGTTTGTGAAAGACTACCAATTCGATATTCATTATCACCTCGAAAAGGCGAATGTGGTAGCAGATGACTTGAGTAGAAAGCCTGATGGAGACTTAGCTGAGGTGTGGAAAGCTAAGTGGAAAGAACTCAGCCTGGAGGATGCAGGGGTGAGAGAATTCCTTTCTGTGATGACGGTTACTCCCACGATTATAGCAAAGATTGTGGAAGCTCAGAAAAGAGATAAAGTTTGTCAAGACCATACACGCCAGTTATTGTCTGAGGGAGCAGAGTCGTACTCAATTGGTTCTGAGGGTGGACTACACTTCCATGGAAGACTTGTGGTTCCCGACGATGGAGATTTGAGACGTGCGGTAATGGCGGAATCCCACGGGTCCAAGTTCACGGTGCATCCAGGCGGGGACAAGATGTACCAAGATATGCGTCGTTTGTATTGGTGGGAGGGTATGAAGAGGGATATCTTCGATTTTGTGTCTCAATGCACTACTTGTCAGGTGGTTAAGATTGACCACAAGCGACCGACAGGTTTGTTACAACCGCTCGAGCTTCCCGTATGGAAATGGGAGAGCATTTCGATGGACTTTGTTAAGGGCTTGCCTAGATCGCAAAAGGGTCACGACTCAATTTGGGTGATTGTCGACCGTTTGACCAAGTCGGCACACTTCTTGCCCGTGCGCACCAATTATGATACCGCTCGTTATGCCCAGTTGTTCATTGAGGAGATCGTCAGACTCCACGGGGTACCTTTGAATATTATCTCCGACCGAGATAAAATATTTGTGTCCCACTTTTGGCAGAGTTTCCAGGGAGCTATGGGGACCGAGTTGAAGTTGAGTTCTTCCTATCATCCTCAAACAGACGGTCAGACCGAAAGGGTAAACCAGATGTTGGAGGATATGCTTCGTATGTGCATACTCGATTTTAAGGGCAGTTGGGAACAATACCTTCCATTGGTTGAGTTTGCTTATAATAACTCTTACCAATTTACTATCGGAATGGCACCCTATGAAGCTCTGTATGGCAGGCCTTGTAGGTCGCCCGCTTGTTGGTTGGAAGTGGGTGATAACAAGTTCCTTGGACCTGAAATGATCCAAGACACTTCTTCGAAGATTGAGCTTATTCGAAATCGCATACGGATAGCCCAAGATCGACAAAAGAGCTACGCCGATGCGGGTAGGAGACATATGGAATTGGAGGTTGGAGACCAAGTGTTAGTGCGAGTGTCCCCGATGAAGGGTATTAAATGTTTTGGGAAGAAAGGAAAGCTTGCACCACGTTTTGTTGGACCTTTCCCGGTGATTGCAAAGGTTGGTCCCGTGGCATACCAACTTGCCTTACCGGAACCTTTACAACAAATCCATGATGTATTTCATTTCTCCTCTTTGAAGAAGTACAGAAGGTGCGAAGGTTTCCTTTGGCACATTCCTTTCGAAGATATCGATTTGCAGCCCGATGTTTCTTATGAAGAACAACCGGTTGCTATCCTTGAGTTTGGGGAGCGAAAGTTAAGATCTCGTGTGGTGCCCCTAGTGAGAGTTCATTGGAGTCATCATCATGCCAACGAATCAACTTGGGAACGTGAGGATGAGATGCGGGAGAAATATCCACATCTTTTCTTATGAGGTACGCCTGAATTTTGGGGGCAAAATTCCCTCATAAGGGGGGGAGTATGTAATAACCCTCGCTTATGAGACCGTATTTTATAGTAATTACTTAGTATAGTAATTGGAGACAAGTGTTGAGTTATGATTTGAATGTTAATTCAATGTAGAAAGTTGATATTTATTGTGAGTTTGCATACACATCATATCTATGGGTAAATATTGCTATGTCATGCTTATTAATATCATCTGAATTCAAAATGATATTTGGCTTACTAATGAGACCGGAACCTAAATTGAATTTTAAAATGTCCAAATGACAATTTGGAGGCTGCAGTTGATTCCGGAATGTGCGAAATAGTCAAATAATGTACCCTATTGTATTTTGTAGTTTTGGGCATTTTTGACTGGTTGTGCCTTAATTATACAGTTGCGTATTATTTTATCGCACTATTAGTTAATTAAGTGGGACATTTGCCTTAAGCCACGACTTAAGCCTATTAAGTCTTCTAACTACCCTAATTTCCTTCCAAAAACCAAAGAGAGAAAGAGAAGAGTAGAGAGAAAGACTTGGAGATTGAGAAGGATTTTGCTACTACACCAAGAAATCTGCAAAGTTGCTGAATCAAGGCAAGTTTTTACTTGCTATTTGTGTCTTGAGATAGATGATTTGTTGTGGTAATGATGTATTGATTTTGGTTTAGCAAACTTAGGGTTTTTCTTATGTATTTATGGGTTTTGATTCACTCAAAGATGATTTGGATGATTTATGAGGTTTAAGATGGTCAATAGTATCATTGATGTTATTTTGATGTTGGTATATAAGTTTGGTTTGAAGAAATTTGAGTTGGGGTAGAAAATGGAGTCCAAGACTCCATAGCCAAATCTTGGCAAAATCGCAGGCCCGAATCGATTCGGTTAAGTCCAGTACTCAGGTCTTGTGAACCGAATCGATTCGAAATTTATCCGAATCGATTCGGCAGTTATGCAGAAACCCAAATTTTTTGGCCGAATCGATTCGGCCAAGGGGGCGAATCGATTCGGTAGCCCTGCATTTTTCCAAAATTTTTCTTTTAAATTTTAACCCTTTTTCTTTAGGATTAGTAATTAGGGACCTTCTTAAATGAAGTAAACATAGGGTTTAGAGTATTAGTTGAGTTGGGTCGACATCCTAGACTCGAAAGGGTTCATGTGGGATTCTTTTAAGGGGGAATTTAAAGTGATGTTTAGGAATTACTTTTATCATGTAGTTCTATAAGGGTCTAGAACATCTTTAGGTCACTTTGGAGACCTTAGGAATTAACTTGAGTTAGATTTGACTTGAGGGTTTATGTTAACGCCTAAAGGAGGCTTTGGAAATAACTTTGGAGTCTAAATTTCTTATGGAGGATGTTATGACAGTACGTAATACGTATAGTCCCGACTTAAGCCTATACATTTGTTAAAATGGGAAATTGATTAGGTAAATGATAAATTACTAAATCATGTAATGGAAATAAATAAAATGGATGTTACACACCTCTCTAAATACCATCTTAAGGGAAGTCCGTGCGAGAGGTGAAGCCCCCTGGCTAATGAATGCAGGGTGGATATAGTCCTAGGCCATATGAGCGCTTGTTTTATTTTTTCTGCGATGGGTAGGAGATTCTGGGTGTGGTCTTGACTACCCCGCAGGCATATGGCCGCTTCCCGACGATTTCGATAGGATCCCAGGTTGTCTTATGTTAGGCCTTGGAAGATGATGGTTATTTAGGGACGCGCACAGTGGGGAAACCCGGACGGGCGGTCTTAGAATCGTTATATTTATATTTATGACTATTCTAATTATCGAGTTGGACTCGGTGGAACATGAATGCCTTAAAGAGAAAATTTATGCCACAAAGAGCATGCTATTGAGGTTAGTGCCATAAAGAGCACATGATGATACTTGTATTCCTGATAAGGAAAATCAAAGAAGATTAAAATGGAAATATGATGAAGGATGATAAAGGCTCATAAGTACTTTTAATTCTGTTGTAATATGAATCTCACTCCATGTAGTCATTTATCAGATTTAGTTCCTTACATGATGTTACCATGCTAGACTATCATCCATGCTTACTTGCGCATCATTATCATACCTGTCATTTATCTATTTGATCACACATACCCGGCCCTGACCGGTTTTCCTTTCTTGTTGTATATGTATATATATATAATCCGTTCAGGTGTTCCGCCGCACGGTCGCCCGTAATGACCTTTCCTTCCACATGTTTTGAGGAGCCGTGACATCGTGCGAGTTTCACGGGATTTTGTGTAGACGCCTCCGTTTATGTTTTCTAGTTATGATCAGTTTATTCGGGCATGTTGCCCAAACCGTTGTAATTGTATAATGGATCTATTATGTAACTCTTGGTACTAATTGTATGTTGTATGGTTACTATTGACCGACGCTTCTTTCGGTTCTTTTGTATCTTTTGGGTTTCATATGTACGCTTGTGGGGGTTTCCACCCTCTATTTCTATTATGGGTTGTTGAAAATGTTTTCTTTTTATTTCAAAACCAAAGTTTTTTTGATAACCCGTTTTCGGGAATATAGTGTGGTTATTCCTTATGCTTTGTGTATTTTCGTGATGCTGAGGATGATATTTATCCATGATTTCCTATTTTATCGAGGTATAGGGCTGGCCACCCTTTATTTCGGATAGCGGGTTGTCACAATCCCATTGCAAAGATGACTACCAACTCAACAAAGATGGCATCTAAAATGGACTACTAGATGGTAACTCATGCTTAGTAGGATGAATCTACAAAGAAAAGCCCATGTGATCCTATTGGCCATCCATAACTATATCCTAAGAAAATAAAGTTGTACCACAAACAAGACAAAGCTGAATAAACCCACCATCCAAGCTAAAAATCATAACCACTATGCTCGAGTCCCCATCTTTCCTCTTCCACAATGTACTACTCTCTTTGTATTTAGTCTTTTCACACTATGTGAACATTAATTAAGAAGAAAAGTTACTTACATAAATCACTTATTAGAGACCCTAACTTGGCTAAAGTTGTTTATAGATATTAACTTCCAAATGCATTGATAGAGTTCTAAGCATGGGTGTAATTAACAAAGATTAACATGCCATAATTTTGAGATTAACTTGCATATCTCAATTGACAATTGTCCAATAATTTGAACTTGCAATATTATTGTTTACATATTGTTAATAATAGTTGACAGTACAAATATAGAACCTTGCCGCGGAAAAATCTCAGGCACAAAGAAGCTTATAGGTTGCGGTCCTACTCAGTAAAGGGTGCGGCCCTACTCAGCACAGGATGTGGCCCTACCAAGTACAAGGCGCGACACTTACCACTTGGCCTTATATACAGGCCGCAACCCTACCCAGTACAGGGTGCGTTACCTTTGGATTTAGCCTCATGCAGGATGCAGCACTCAATATGCTTTCCTTACATGCCGCATCCCTCTCTATTACAGCAACTCTAGACTTGATATACATCACGTGCTCAGGGCACGTGACATAACTCACATAACTCCTATAAATGGAGGACCACACCTCGAAATAAGGGATCGATTCCTCTATCCCCGGGAAGATTCTAAAGTACCTAGAGAAGCCTTGCCAAACTCTCTCTCTACACAACCTCAACATACGGCTTGGGAGCTACTCACCTACATCGTAGTCATATCTCCGACACTCCCAAAACTGCTATAGCCATGTACTATCCTTTATTCTCATACTTGTACGCCTCTTTAGGCACGATTATATTGTACAATGTAATGCATATAATGAGAACGGAGCAACATAGTGGACGTAGGCCTATTTTAGAGGCTGAACCACTCTATATCTTGTCTTCTCTCTCTCTTTACTCGCTTTATTTGTTCATTATGCACATTATACTTGATTTGCTAGTACGAGAACGACTAGTGGACGATTTCTCGTATCATCAATTTGGCGCCGTCGGTGGGAACACGAGATATCTCAATTTTATTTCTCTATATTTTGAGTTCGTAAACACCTAATTCTATTTAGGGGATCCTTCTGGATCATTATCTCATGAATAAATTTTGGTCATTGAGCTGTATTCTATGTTTGCAGCCTTAACTGGGTATTTCTTATGTTCAGATCTACTATTGGGTCTCCATTTTATGACCTTAGATCTATTTTACATACCCCGATGATATCGTTTCATCTACATAATGTTGAAAAGCGTCATGGGATTTAGCCCCGAAAAGATGAATGTCTAGGGAAGGATGGTATTTACTCCCTTTTCGTTGTCATTGGAACTGTGTCGTTTTGGGCACCGTGAGGGTATTCTCTCAGTAATATACCCTAGTAGGATCACTCTCCACGTGTGTTGGGAGAAAAACTCAATTTATGGGTTTCTAGCTTGGGATTTCTCCCTTCACTACCTAGGCAGGGATTCGGCCTATCAGTTCAACTATCTCTCGTGCCGCGGCCCCTACTAGTGAGATTCTATTACAACATCTCCAAATCCTCAGGGAAAGTACTCGGGTGATCTTTAGCTAAACCTTGGAGGATACCATTCAAAGGCTGCGATAGTGCACTTGTATGCTTTACTGGCCGCGACCTCGTCAGAATATCATGCAACAGCTCAAATGCTGCATCCCAACTTCATACTTGGTTAATCAAATGTTTCTTTGATTACCCACTTCTACTAGTTTTTTCTCATATTATATATTTTGTATAGACTAACAAAAGAACAAAATAGAAGGACAATCCATTTAGAGCACAGAAATCAAAGATGAGATTGTGCAGTTCCACAATCACTGCAACCACCTCTACGACAGTTATGCCTCACTCCAAACCCAGGTCAACTATTTGACTAAAAGGGTCCTCATGCTAAAGTTCACGGCCTTATCCAATGTGGGTGCGGTACCCAAGAACATTACTTCAAAAGCCTCCTCTGTCGTGGCAGTACCAGAGGATCCGTCCGCGGAAGCAGTCAACAGGAGCTAGAAAAAGAAATCAGATAAGGCAGAAGGTAGCTCTAAGACCTAAACCCCATTGGCCTTCCCGATTAAAGACATCTTCAAGTCCATTAAGGAGGAGAAGTTGACGAGGTGTCCATGGAGGCTTAAAGCTCCACCCCATAAGAGGAACAAAGAGAAGTGGTGCAAGCTCTAACTGGACCATGGCCATGACACTCAGGAATGCTATGCACTAAAGGATGAAATTCAAAGGCTGATTGGGTAAGAGATGCTGCAGAGGTTCCTCAGAGATATTTAAGGGATGCGACCTAGTCTCACATACCACATGCCCATTTTTCATGATTATACCTTATATTTCATCTGTTTCTATTTTATAGAGAAACTCTTCCTATGCTATTTTAAATTAAACTTTGTATTGTCATGAATATATAAATAGATATATGAAATCAAGTTCACTCTTATAGTGCCATGTTTTGATTTTCATTCCCATGAAATGTTATCTTATAAACGGCCGTTTTGTCTTAAATAGATCTCAATCCGTAACAATATGTTATATAGGGAATGATAATATCTAAATGGGACCACAATGCCCGTCAAGACACCTGATCGTCTTAAAGCAATTGAGGATTGAAAATGATGAAAGTAACAATTGAGAGCAGTTATGTAAATTGGTCTGCAACATCACTCATAAGGGCTCACAATGTCCGTTCTAAGTTTTCGAGATGTGTCATTAGCCTTGGGATGATATTCCCTCGACAAATGCCATTAACTTGGTGGATAGAGATGAAACAACATTAACTTGGTGATCTTATATTAAGCATGGGGAAGCTTCATAATACCTAGCCCGGGAAGGCCTGAAAATAACCCACAGGGGCCAGAGACTTAATTGCATACGAATAATCCTATATTTGAAGGGGCCAAAGACTTAATTGTCTGCGGATAATCATATTATAGCTTGGGAAGGCTTTATATATATATCCATATAAGCTTGGGGAAGCTTTATAATACCTAGCCCAGGGGAGCTGATAATAACCCAATCGAAGCGACTAAAGGAATTCCATGAAAGGCAATCAAAGCGACTAAAGGAGGCTGTGTTGCTGTTATTATGAAGCATGCCAAAGTTACAAAAGGATGGCCTCAATTTCCTAAAGGGATAAAAAGTTACCGCAACCTTATATATATAGCTGCGACTATTAAGTGAATTCATTCAGAAGACGCGGCGGATAAAGGCAGACATGATTCTTAACCTGCTGCAGCCATATTCAAGAAAAGCTATAATCATAAAGCTACAGCTGATGGGATCCAAACACTCAAAGGTGTCACGACCCTATTCAAGAACAGGCTGCAGCCTATGTGGAAAAATCATTTGTGTTTAGACGCCCCAGCCTTAAACCCATACTCGATATTTGATTGTGAAGCGCATTTTGTTAAAAAAGCACTTGTATGTTCAAGAAATCAAAACATGTCGAGAAAGCATTCATTCAAGTGTTGAAGAAAGTAAAGAAGAAGAATAAAAAAGCTACTAGAAAAGAAGGAAAAAATAGTCAACATTAAAGGTGACCGCAACCTTGATAATAAAGTTGGGATCCAAACATCTTGACAAATAATAGTGTTAAGATTACAGACAAAGGGCCGTAGTCATTTAAAGAGGAAACACAAAGATAAAGAGGGACGCAGCCCTAAGATTCAGCATCGTCAATTTCATCTCCCTCTTCCCCCACAACAACTGTCATGGTCTCTTCATCAGCTGATGTTGACTCGTCCTCCTCAGTCGCGGCCTTGATCTCAACCACGCACTCCTGGTGCTCAACATCACCAAGACCCCTAGCAAGAATCATCTCTTTAGAGTCGGGAAAGTTTTTAATGACCTTATGCCTGAGCTCTTAGTTTTCGCGGAGGTAGGCCCTATTGCTGATAAGATAGAAGTCCCCGAAGCCCTGGAATGACTCCACAGTGTTGTCGATGGCCAATTGAAGGGCTTCGGCATGGTCCCCCTCCATTTTCTTAATTGTCGGGACATGGGCTTCGGCATCATGGGCAGCCTTGGTCTCCAATTCCTCGTACTTCTTTTGAAGAAGTCTGAGCTTGTTATTGGAAATTTTTGAATCTTGTGCAGCTTTCGCGACCTGAGATTGGGAGACCTTGAGGGATTCCGCTGTCTGCGTAAAATTTTCCTTCGTTTCCTCCTTGGCTTTGATGGCAGCTTCAAGGTTCATCTACATTTCCTGAAGAGCCGCGACAACTGACTTTTTTCCAGCTTCAAATGAAGAATTCATTGCGCTCTCCAGGTCCGTGGCATGTACCCTCTCCGCAGCCTCTTTCAGCTTATACAAGGCCTCATACATACTCTTATGAGAAATCATGACATCCGCGGCCTGAAAAGAGAATGCGTTAGGAGAAAGGTACGGAATACAAAAATAGAGATTAGAAAGTATTTGTACTTACCCTCAAAACACAATGGAGACCATAATCCTTCAAATTGTCATGATCTTCATCCACTAGTCTATCAAGGTCCGCAGTGTCGGGGACCCTCTTCATCCTGCGGGCAGCCCTTGCATTCGTGTCCCATCAGTTATGGCCACAGACGGTCATGAAAACAAATGCTGGCGCGGCACTGAGGAGGCGCCAGGTTGGCATTTATTACGATAATTGGTGGAGGGGGAGAGTTTGAATGGATCAGACCATCAAAAGTTAACAGCAATGCTGCCACGGCCAAATTGGCCCTAATATCATCATCGAAAGTCCCCTTAGGCCTTTCGCGAGGGTCCAACTCCTCAACTTGGATTTGAGGTGCGGGAGGGATATTTTGTTCTGTGGTGGGTGGATTTTTATCACTTGAAAGGACCGCGATAGGTTCCTTGGTCTTGGACCTCTTCCTCTTCCTGTGCCTAGCAGTGTTGTTGAGGACAGTTACGTCCTCACCCATCTCCGCCAGTTGGACAACCAATATCTCCCTATCAACTTCATCTCCTGAAAGAAGAAATGCAATAGTCAATATTCAAAGTTTTAAAAATAATTATCGCAGAACAAATTGATTGATAGTATTACCTTCTGCGGCCATCTCTTTTGGTATGGATTTCCCGGGGAAGTAGTCTGCTTCAAAAATAGAGGAAGAAGTTACAAGTGTGATGAACTTCTTCTCCCCAACAGGAACTGTCACGACCTTTCCAACTCTTTTCTCTTGCCACTTACTTCGCTACAAATTGTTAAGGTCTGCGAAAAAATACAAAGTTTAGTACATAAGCAAAGTGGAGAATAATATGCAACTATAAAACTGGGACGCTGATAGCGCGCGAGAGTTGTGGTCGCGTAAGGCCACAGTCGTTGTTTTCTGTCTCGCCGTGATTATACAAACAAACCTAAGTTACTACTACACTCAACTTTTGAGTATAGCGGTAAGTCGGGTATCGAAAATCTACAGGGACAAGTTGTTAGAATTTATAAGATTTAATATTTCGAATAAAAGGGAAAAAGGTGATTACAAACTAAAAAGTAAAAGATGCATAAAAGGGAAATGTTTAACTAGGCAAGGGTATTGAATCTAGACTAATAAAGTGAGTAAAACGATAGGTTGCGTCGAATATCCCTCAGCCGAGTTAATTTGTATAAAATGGTTACATGGGTCGACGAGTTATTATAAATGTGTCTTGTTTCGATAGTTAATTAAATCAAGGGTTGTCACGCCCCTAAATCATCATAAAAGCCTAATAAGATTTTGGTGTCAACAAATATCCCAAAAATTACGCGCGAAAGGTCGTAAGCATGGGACATACATGATATGCCCCGTCAAATCTCCTAGGCGTAATGACTAGAACAATGCACCTGAAATAAACCCGTAAACACTATCACTAAGAAAAGCAACGCGTTAACCCGAGTGAGTTAAATTCAAACACAACCTAATTTAAATTACCTAGATAGCATGTTAAAAATGCGGTAAATAATTGCAATAAAGAAAAGCGGTAAATCTATACTAGAAAGCAATAAATCAAAGCATGTAACCCTAATTAACAAAGCAAGAAATAACGGAAAACGACTATATTAATGGAGAGGATGAATGAATAGTCATCTTACATACAAAAAAGGGTGTCAATCCTAAGAGAAATGAAGAAGAACTAACCAAAATCACCCAAACCCTAACCTATTCTAAGCTAAAATCGTCCACCACTGTTATTACAACCAAAATTTCTTTATATAGTAAGTTGGGATAAAAATAGAAAGGAAAAGAGAAAAGAAAATAAATGCCAAAATATCTCCTAAAAACAGAGGATCGATCGACTGATAATAAGGGTCGATCGATCGATCAGGGTCAAATTTCGGCAGTATAGAAGGATCGATCGATCGATCGATCAAGCAAGGGTGAGCCAAGCAGCAGCTTCTGCATTCTTTTCTTCTCTTTTCTCCTCCTCTTTTGATTCCCTTGTTTTTCCCTCCACTGAAATCGCCGTAACTTCTTCATACGGACTCGGAATCGCGCACCGTTCGTGGTCACGCGAAGCTAGCGAGGAGGGCTACAACCTCTGTGAGATGTCGAGCTAGGTGCCCAAGCTGTGAAATGACTAAAATGCCTTTAAACTTGCGATTGTGTCCGAACTCCATACTTAGTACTTAGTACCTAAATACCTCATATAGCATGATAGAAATATAAACTGAGGTTGTCTGGTTAACGGGCTTAAATATAGAGATTAAGGCACCCGAGGGGGCTAAAATATGTAGGTTCGGAGGATGAAATACGCAATATTTGCATATTATCACACCCCCTAACTTACACATTGCTAGTCCCTAGCAATGAAATAGGAGGCAACAAGAACTACAAGCAAACCAAAAGCAGGAGATAGTACAAAAGTATGTTATAAGAGAAAAAGGCCACTTTCGTGGGTGATTCAATTGCATTTAGCGTATGCAATAAGCCGTTAAACCGCTAGGTTACCCTAGTGGACGAGTGCCGTCTCGTGAGGGATTTCAGGGATGATACCCATAAACATCACATGGTTTCCTCAAAATATGCCCAACCAACATGCGACAAGCCCATCAAAAGTGAAAAGGATTTCATACACATTATTAGCACATTGAATGAATTCAAACAAAAGTCCAACTCATTAACATTATAGAATGCACCTCATATAATTGAAACCTTAAAATGTGGGAGGGGACTGAGCACATGCAAAGTGTGATTTGGCAAAAACTTATATAAACCGGATAAAAATTAAAGCAAGCATATATTCAATCCTCACGGGCATTACACTCATGAAGTGAATTCACTTGAAATAGGGAGGTAACAGACGACACATGCGGGCTAATGAGTAAATGGAAATGGAAACTAAGGCGCTCACACAGGAGATCGATCGATCGACAAAAAGGGTCGATCGATCGATCAAGGCCAAGTTTTTATAGTACAGAAGGATCGAACGATCGAACAAAATCGTCGATCGATCGATCAATCAAGTAGGGGTGAACCAAGCAGCAGCTTCTGCATTCTTTTCTTCTCCTTTCTCCTCCTTTTTTGATTTCCTCATTTTCCCCTCCGCTGAAATCACCGTAACTTCATCATACGGAGTTGGAATCACGCACCGTTCATGGCCACGGGAAGCTAGCGAGGAGGGATATAACTTCCGTGAGATGTCGGACTGGTGCCCAGGCTATGAAATGACTAAAATTCCCTTGAATGTGCGATTGTGTACGAAACTTCATCGGAATGCGTCCGAACTCCATACTTAGTACCTAAATACCTACAAAAGCCCAATTATACCTCATATAGCATGTTAATAATATAAACCGAGGTTTTCTGGTTAACGAGCTTAAATATAGAGATTAAGGCACCGAGGGGGCTAAAATGCGTAGGTTCGGAGGATGAAATACGCAATATTTGGGTATTATCAGGCGAGCCTATAATTATAAAGGTACCTAGTTTGAAGGGACACCCCACTGCCGTGGCATCCTAAATGATCTCTACCTCTCACTCTCTTCAGGGTGGATCTCCCACCCTTCACCAGATATGTATAAGTACTTTCCCTTCCAGTTCTTTACACAGGTGGGACATCCATAGTAAAGGGTCTCATCCCTTCCATGGACCGAGAAGTAGTAATACCCAGAAAACTTTATAGATTTTTTCTTCGGGTGGTAGAAGGGGAAAAACTCTGCGGGAGTAATATCTATCTTGAATTGATTCTCCCATAGCTCGATGGCTAAAAGAATGGCCCTACACCCATTGGGATCTAATTGGGCTGGGGATAACCTCATTATTTGAAATGTTCTTCTGATGGGAACAGGGACGGGCAACCATAGACCGTAAATGAAAGAATGTAGGGTAAAGCATACCCTTTTGTTAACAAGGGTCGTGCAGGGCCTTTGTTCCGCAGCAGGTGTTGAGGACATCAAGCCCTCAGGAAATTCAAAGGCCTCAGCTACTTTATCAACCCATTCTTGGGTCATAATACTGCGGATATCAAGTGTGGTAGGAGGTCTCTCAACCCTCCCAGATGTCCTAGCAGGTTCATCCCTAGCATTGGATGCACCCCCACCATGACATTATCATCTATGTTTGGTTGGTTGCTTGAATTGGCCTCTTCCTCCATGGCCGCAAAATCTGAGTCAGAATCTAGCACCACACACTTGGGGAAATTTCTTAGTTGGAAGTGCCAATTGAATTCAAAGGGAACACAAAGGGATGTTCGGGAGGAGAGGCTCTAAAATGCTTGTTCCAAAAGGCTCTCAGAAATTCGTCTGGGTCAAAGTTCATATGGCTGCAGAAGTACCTGAAAAGTAGAGTTCGGAGTTAGGCACCACAACCAATATGATTCTAAAAAGCTTATAAGAAGACGCGACAGGAATAATGATGTGAATATTAAAGTGAATAAAAATGATTAGCAATATTGGCCAAACATTCCAAGTGTTAGGTTCTCGAGCCCTAAAAGAGAATTGTAGCCGCGAAATATTATTTTGGAGGAAAGATGACAATTTCTGGCATGATGTAGTCACTAAATTATGGGCTAAATGTCGCAGAACCTAATCTAAAAATCTGAGTCACTACAGGCCGCAGCCTTTGTTTAAGACCTGGAAACAACCCTTGTTAACTACATGCCGTGGATGTTTCTTAAACTAGTGGAAGGGTACATTCACTATTCGCAACCCTAAGTTACTAAAGGGATTTAGTCACTCCGCGACCACTCTCTCAAACAGGTGATTACTTAACCTTTGTAAAATCAAAGATCAAAACCCTAGAATACGAAGAGTCCCTCTCAAGAACATCAAGAACACGATGGGTTACCTAGTTCAGAAACCCTAAAGTTTAACCCTAACTAGCATGATGGTTACCAAATTCAAATCATTTCCCAACTACATATTATCATATGGGTTCGATCAGTGGATAAATTGGGAAAAACAAGTACATTCAAATCCAAACAGCAAACATGATCACAATACATTCGAATAAGTGCGATTCGTGATAAGTATAACAACAGATATAATCCAAGTTCTGGAGATTTAGAAATACAAAAATTCGGTTGATGAATTATGAACTGAAAAGTCTATTAAACAGGTTGGTAATTGAAAAAAAATATTTTACCTAGAAAGGAAGAAACCGACGATGCTTAGCCCCAAATCACCTCGAAGCACCTCGGAACTACCACCCACAGCTTTCGAAGGTCGCCGAAAAACTCAAGATGAAGTATGAACAAGTATTTGCTTTTGATAGGCTCTAAAAGATTTGGTAAACGTAATGAAGTCCACGTCCAGAATAATTTATATAAGAGGGTACGGGAAGATGAAGCGTCACCTTGGAAATACCGCGGCACTTTAAAGCACTGGATTAATCCATAGCCCCAATCGCAATCTCTTGACACTACGACTTGGGATATTATTTATAGTACAAATAAAGCACCCTGTCGCAGAACAAACTCAGGAACACAAAAGTGTGACAACCCGCTATCCGAAATAAAGGGTGGCCAGCCCTATACCCCGATTAAATAGGAAATCATGGATAATATCATCCTCAGCATCACGACAATATACAAAGTATAAGGAATAACCACTCTATATTCCAGAAAACGGGTTATCAAAAACTTTGATTTGAAATAAAAAGGAAAACATTTTCAACAACCCATCATAGAAATAGAGGGTGGAAACCCCCACAAGCGCATATAAGAAATCCCGAAAGATACAAAGGACCGAATAAAGCTTCGGTCAATACCATCCATACAACATACATATAGTACCAAGTGTTACATAATAAATTCATTATACATTTACAACAGTTTGGGCAACATGCCCGAATGAACCGAACATAACTAGAAACATAAACAGAAGCGTCTACTCAAAATCCCGTGAAACCCGCACAATGTCACGGCTCCTCAAAACATGCGGAAAGGAAAAGTCATAACGGGCGACCGTGCGGCGGAACACCTGAACGGATAATATAGATATACATATACAACAAGAAAAGGAAAACCGGTCAGGGCCGGGTATATGTGATCAATAGATAAATGACAAGTATGATAATGATGCACAACTAAGCATGGATGATAGTCTAGCATGTTAACAGCATATGAGGAACTGACACTAGTGAAGGACTACATAGAGTGAGATTCACAATAAAACAGAATTAAAAGTGCTTATAAGCCTTTATCATCATTAATCATATTTCAATTCAAATATACATTTTCCATTCCTTATCAGGAATATAATTGACATCATGTGCTCTATATGGCACTAATCTCAATAACATGCTCCTTGCGGCATAATTTTGCTCTTTATGGCATTAATGTTCCATCGAGTCCAACTCGATAATTAGAATAGTCATAATTATAAATATAACGCTTCTAAGACCGCCCGTCCGGGTTTCCCCACTGAGCGCGTCCCTAAATAACCATCATCTTCCAGGGCCTAACATAAGACAACCTGGGATCCTATCGAAAGCGTCGGGAAGCGGCCATGAGCCTGCGTGGTAGCCAAGACCACACCTGGAATCTCCCTACCCCCGCAGAAAACATACAACCATAAGCGCTCCCATGGCCTAGGACTATATCCACCCTGCATTCATTAGCCAGGGGGCTTCACCTATCGAGCGGACTTCCCTTAAGATGGTATTTAGAGAGGTGTGTAACATCCATTTTATTAATTCCCATTACATGATTAGTAAATTATCATTTACCTTAATAATTTCTCATTTTTAATTGAATGTATAAGCTAATTCGGGACTAAGTATAAGTGGTACCGACATAGCATCCTCAAAAGGAATTTAGACTCCGAAGTTATTCCCAAGGCCTCTTTTAGGCTTTAATAAAAATCATCAAGTCAAATGTAAACTCAAGTCGAATTCTAAAGTCTCCAAAATTGACCTTAATACATTCTAGACCCTTATAAACTACAAGACAAAAGTGATGCCTAAACATCACCTTAAATTCCCCCTTGAATGAATCCTAGATGAACCCTTTCGAGTCTAGGATGTCGACCCAACTCAACTAGAACTCTAAACCTTATGTTTACTTCATTTAAGAAGGTCCCTAATCAAAAATCCTAAAGAAAATGGGCTAAAAATGAAAAAGAAAAATTTCAAAAAGTGCAGGGTTACCGAATCGATTCGCCCCCTTGGCCGAATCGATTCGGCCAGAAAATTTGAGATTCTGCATAATAGCCGAATCGATTCGCTCAGAGGACCGAATCGATTCGGTCTGAAAATCTGGGTTTCTGCATAACTGCCGAATCGATTCGGATAAATTCCGAATCGATTCGGTCAACAAGACCTGCGCACTGGAACTAACCGAATCGATTCGCCCAGGGGGCCGAATCGATTCGGGCCTGCGATTTTGCCAAGAAATGGCCATGGAGTCTTGGACTCCATTTTCTACCCAAACTCCAATTTCTTCCAACCAAACTCATATACCAACACTATAAGAACATCAAAGATGCTATTGATCATCTTCAAATCCCATGAATCAACTTAGAGTGAATCAAAACCCAAAATACATAAGAAAACCCTAAGTTCTCTAAACTAAAATCAATACACCATTAACATAACAAGTCATCTATCTCAAGACACAATTTAGCAAGTAAAAACTTGCCTTGATTCAGCAAATATGCAGTTTCCTTGGTGTAGTAGCAATCTCTCTCAATCTCCAAAGCTTTCCCTCTACTCTTCTCTTTTCTCTCTTAGGTTTAAGAAGGGATTTTGGGGAAATAGAAGACTTAGTAGGCATAAATCGTGACTTAAGACCAAATGCCCCACTTAATTAATCAAAAGTGCGATAAAATAATACGCAATAGCCTAATTAAAGCACAACCAGTCAAAAATGCCCAAAACTACAAAATACAATATGGTACATTATTTGACTATTTCGCACGTTCCGGAATCAACTGCGACCTCCAAATTATCATTTGGACATTTTAAAATTCAATTTAGGTTCCGGTCTCATAATTAAGCCAAATATCATTTTATATTCAGATGATATTAATAAGCATGACATAGCAATATTTTCCCATAATTATGATATGTATGCAACCTCATAATAAATATCAACTTTTCTACATTGAATTTATCATTCCAATCATAACCCAACACTGGTCTCTAATTACTATACTAAGTAATTACTATAAAATACGGTCTCATAAGCGAGGGTTATTACATACTCCCCCCCTTATGAGGGAATTTTGCCCCCAAAATTCAGGCATACCTCATGAGAAAAGATGTGGATATTTCTCCCGCATCTCATCCTCGCGTTCCCAAGTGGATTCGCTTGCATGATGATGACTCCAATGGACTCTCACTAGAGGCACCACCCGAGATCTTAACTTTCTCTCCCCAAACTCAAGGATAGCAACCGGTTGTTCTTCATAAGAAACATCGGGCTGCAAATCGATATCTTCGAAAGGAATGTGCCAAAGGGCACCTTCACACCTTCTGTACTTCTTCAAGGAGGAGACATGAAATACATCATGGATTTGTTGTAAAGGTTCCGGCAAGGCAAGTTGGTATGCTACGGGACCAACCTTTGCAATCACCGGGAAAGGTCCAACAAAGCGGGGTGCAAGCTTTCCTTTCTTCCCAAAACGCTTAATGCCCTTCATCGGGGACACTCGCACCAACACTTGGTCTCCAACCTCCAATTCCATATGTCTCCTACCCGTATCGGCATAACTCTTTTGACGATCTTGGGCTATTCGTATGCGGTTTCGAATAAGCTCAATCTTCGAAGAAGTATCTTGGATCATCTCAGGTCCAAGGAACTTATTATCACCCACTTCCAACCAACAAGCAGGCGACCTACAAGGCCTGCCATACAGAGCTTCATAAGGTGCCATACCAATGGTAAATTGGTACGAGTTGTTGTAAGCAAACTCAACCAACGGAAGATATTGTTCCCAACTACCTTTAAAGTCAAGTATGCACATACGAAGCATATCCTCCAACATCTGGTTTACCCTCTCGGTTTGACCGTCTGTTTGAGGATGATAGGAAGAGCTTAACTTCAACTCGGTCCCCATAGCTCCCTGGAAACTCTGCCAAAAGTGGGACACAAATATTTTATCTCGGTCGGAGATAATATTCAAAGGTACCCCGTGGAGTCTGACGATTTCCTCAATGAACAACTGGGCATAACGAGCGGTATCATAATCGGTGCGCACAGGTAAGAAGTGTGCCGACTTGGTCAAACGGTCGACAATCACCCAAATTGAATCGTGATCCTTTTGCGATCTAGGCAAGCCCGTAACAAAGTCCATCGAAATGATCTTCCATTTCCATACGGGAATCTCGAGCCGCTGTAACAAACCCGTCGGTCGCTGGTGATCAATCTTAACCAACTGACAAGTAGTGCATTGAGACACAAACTCTGAGATATCCCTCTTCATGCCCGCCCACCAGTACAAACGACGCATATCTTGGTACATCTTGTCCCCGCCGGGATGTACCGTGAACTTCGACCCGTGGGATTCTGCCATAACTGCACGTCTCAAATCCCCATCATCGGGAACCACAAGTCTTCCATGGAAGCGTAGTCCACTCTCAGAGCCTATCGAGTACGACTCCGCTCCCTCAGACAACAACTGGCGTGTATGGTCTTGACAAACTTTATCTCCCTTCTGAGCTTCCACAATCTTTGCTATAATCGTGGGAGTAACCGTCATCACTGAAAGGAATGCTCTCGCTCCGGCATCGTCCAGGCTGAGTTCTTTCCACTTAGCTTTCCACACCTCAGCTAAGTTTCCATCAGGCTTTCTACTCAAGGCATCTGCTACCACATTCGCCTTCCCGGGGTGATAATGAATATCAAATTGGTAGTCTTTCACGAACTCCAACCAACGGCGCTGGCGCATGTTCAAATCCTTTTGGAGAATAAGTACTGCAGCGATTTGTGGTCGGTGAAAAGACTAAACTTTTCCCCCAAGAGGTAATGCCTCCATATCTTCAAGGCAAATACAACGGCGGTGAACTCCAAATCATGCACTGGATAGTTCCTCTCGTGAGGCTTCAACTTACGAGAAGCGTATGCAATGGGTTGCCTCTCTTGTTGAAGAACACCTCCTAACCCCAGAAGAGATGCATCGGTAAAGACGAGATATTCCAATCCCAGCTTTGGCAATGCCAGGACTGGAGCAGAAGTCAGTCTATCCTTGAGCTCATCGAAAGCCGCTTGACATGAACTGTCCCAAACAAATCTTACTCCTTTCCGGGTCACATTCGTCAATGGGCTAGCAACCTTAGAAAAGCCCTTAACGAATCGGCGGTAATAACCCGCCAAGCCCAGAAAACTACGAACTTCAGTGGGCGTCGTGGGCTGACCCCACTCCTTCACCGCGACCACCTTACTCGGATCCACGGACACTCCTTGGGATGACACCACATGCCCCAAAAATTGAACTTCCTTCAACCAGAAGCCACACTTCTCAAACTTTGCATACAATTTATGATCTTTCAATCTCTGCAGGACCAACCGCAAGTGAGCAGCGTGATCCGACTCCGTCTGAGAATAAACTAGGATGTCATCAATAAATACAATGACAAACTGGTCAAGGAAATCCCGGAATACCCTATTCATAAGGTCCATAAACACTGCAGGGGCATTGGTTAGCCCGAAGGGCATAACCAAGAACTCATAAGATCCGTAACGGGTCAGAAAAGCCGTCTTGGACACATCTTGCTCCCGTATCCTCAATTGGTGATACCCTGTCCGCAAGTCGATCTTGGAGAAATATGAAGCTCCCCTAAGTTGATCAAACAAGTCGTCGATGCAAGGCAAAGGGTATTTATTCCGGATGGTGACTTTATTCAACTCTCTATAGTCCACGCATAACCGGAGAGAACCGTCTCTCTTCTTCACAAACAATACCGGAGCGCCCCACGGAGAGGTACTACGCCTAATAAAGCCTTGCTCCAGCAGCTTCTGAATCTGATCTCTCAGCTCCCTCATCTCCACAGGAGCCATTCGATAAGGAGCTTTTGCGATCGGCCTAGTTCGCGGCATTAAGTCAATCACAAACTCTATTTCCCGACTTGGAGGTAATCCGGGTATCTCCCGAAAAATATCTTCAAAGTCCCGAACGATGGGAAGAGAATCTAGGGGAATCACGACATCTCTAAATGTATCTTCCGCAATACAATATAAATAAGCACTCGTGCCCCCTTCCACACAAGGCATAACTACCAGGAACATCTCTTGTCCAGGAACCGCAAAAACTATACTCTTCACCAAGCAATTCACTATAGCACGGTACTTCACTAGCCAATCCATACCCAATATTACATCGTACCCGACCATATCAAGGACGAGCAAATCGGCATCAAAACACAAGTCACCAAGGTTAATTCCTACGTTTTTACATACGAAGAAAAATCAACGAGCCATCGCCCATAGAGGATTCGACGCTAGTGAAAGTACTTTCAGTAGATTTTATCAAACCTGTAGTCTGAGCAAAACTTCTAGAAATAAAGGAGTGTGTAGCACCCGTATCAAATAGAATTCGACCCATGTGCCCCTGAATGAGAAACTTACCCTCGATCGCCGGTGGTGCCGGAGGAGCTGGAGGAAGCAAAGCCTCCTGAATATGATAAACCCTTCCGTACTGCAATTGCCCCTGTTGAGGAGGAGCAACCGGATTAGGCACTTGAGGCGGAAACTGTACATACGGCTGCTGCGGGGCCCGTGGAAGATGCCCTCCAACCAACTGAGGACACGCCCTTTTATAGTGGCCCAGCTCCCCACACTGAAAACATTTGATTGCCGTAGTATCCTGATTTCTACCGTGGTTATTTCGGAGTTGACCCGCACCTCGGCCCTGTTGGCCCCTACCACCATTTCCACCTCGACCTCCCTGAGGCTGCTGACCGCCTTGACCTTGCCTGTTATTATTACCGCCAGCATTAAACCCACCAAAACGTTGACGTTTGGACGAATCCCCCTGCTGAGGATCCCTCTCAACCTGCTTGTTCCCCGAGGATTGGGACGAAGAAGATGTTCCCCCTCCGCTCCCAACACCTCCCTGCCTCCCCGATTGTCCCACAGTAACAACCTTCTTCTTGTTTAGCAGAAACAATCTGTGCTCCTGACAATGAAGCAAAGCGGTATTCATCACATCACCAAAAGTCACTAGAGATGGATTTCCCAGCAAATGTTGCTTTATTCGCCAGTTCAAACCTCCCACAAACTTGGAGATCCTCTTCGACTCTGGAGTTACCTCATCCGGTATAAAACTGGCTAACCGGGTAAACTCTTCTTCATACTCAGCAACTGACCTCTCCCCTTGAACCAAATCCTGTAGCTTCCTCTGCATCTCCCTCTGAACCGCGGGAGGGAAATACTTACCATCAAACAAAGCCCAAAAATTTGTAATGGACATAGTATCCCTTTGCTCGGGTGTCGTCATTGACTCCCACCAATGTAAGGCCGGTCCTACCAGCTTGAAAGTAACGAGAATCTGCTTCTTCTCCTCACTACATTCCACCATCCTAAGATGGCGCTGCATGTCTCTCTTCCACTGGTTCGCCTTGATAACATCTGAACCTCCTTCAAACTCCGGGGGATGTCCCTTAAGGAAAGATTCCCTCACCCGTTCCCACTGAGAAGGTCCCGTAGGAACTTGTGCTTCTTGTCCCCTAACTTGGGCTTGTGGCATTTGTTGGGCCACGGCAGTCATCGCGGCGTTGACAGCTTGGGCCACAATATTTGCCACTTCAGCGGCACTGATACTCCCCTGCTGCTGTGGAGGACCAAACTCATCCTCAACGACCCTATTACGTCTAGCGGGACGTCCTCTCTTCGGCGGCATCAGAGATAAAGACGAGAGAGAGTTAAAACATAATGTAAGACAATCTATTTAACAGAAGATCGCATACATAGGCAGCAAAACAATCCTAACATTAAGTTCTATATCAAAGAACGCTACGGTAGAACGTGACAAGTCCGCATAGATCCTAAAGACTCTAGAACCTGATGCTCTGATACCATCTGTGACAACCCGCTATCCGAAATAAAGGGTGGCGAGCCCTATACCCCGATTAAATAGGAAATCATGGATAATATCATCCTCAGCATCACGACAATATACAAAGTATAAGGAATAACCACTCTATATTCCAGAAAATGGGTTATCAAAAACTTTGATTTGAAATAAAAAGGAAAACATTTTCAACAACCCATCATAGAAATAGAGGGTGGAAACCCCCACAAGCGCATATAAGAAATCCCGAAAGATACAAAGGACCGAATAAAGCTTCGGTCAATACCATCCATACAACATACATATAGTACCAAGTGTTACATAATAAATTCATTATACATTTACAACAGTTTGGGCAACATGCCCGAATGAACCGAACATAACTAGAAACATAAACAGAAGCGTCTACTCAAAATCCCGTGAAACCCGCCCAATGTCACGGCTCCTCAAAACATGCGGAAAGGAAAAGTCATAACGGGCGACCGTGCGGCGGAACACCTGAACGGATAATATAGATATACATATACAACAAGAAAAGGAAAACCGGTCAGGGCCGGGTATATGTGATCAATAGATAAATGACAAGTATGATAATGATGCACAACTAAGCATGGATGATAGTCTAGCATGTTAACAGCATATGAGGAACTGACACTAGTGAAGGACTACATAGAGTGAGATTCACAATAAAACAGAATTAAAAGTGCTTATAAGCCTTTATCATCATTAATCATATTTCAATTCAAATATACATTTTCCATTCCTTATCAGGAATATAATTGACATCATGTGCTCTATATGGCACTAATCTCAATAACATGCTCCTTGCGGCATAATTTTGCTCTTTATGGCATTAATGTTCCATCGAGTCCAACTCGATAATTAGAATAGTCATAATTATAAATATAACGCTTCTAAGACCGCCCGTCCGGGTTTCCCCACTGAGCGCGTCCCTAAATAACCATCATCTTCCAGGGCCTAACATAAGACAACCTGGGATCCTATCGAAAGCGTCGGGAAGCGGCCATGAGCCTGCGTGGTAGCCAAGACCACACCTGGAATCTCCCTACCCCCGCAGAAAACATACAACCATAAGCGCTCCCATGGCCTAGGACTATATCCACCCTGCATTCATTATCCAGGGGGCTTCACCTATCGAGCAGACTTCCCTTAAGATGGTATTTAGAGAGGTGTGTAACATCCATTTTATTAATTCCCATTACATGATTAGTAAATTATCATTTACCTTAACAATTTCTCATTTTTAATTGAATGTATAAGCTAATTCGGGACTAAGTATAAGTGGTACCGACATAGCATCCTCAAAAGGAATTTAGACTCCGAAGTTATTCCCAAGGCCTCTTTTAGGCTTTAATAAAAATCATCAAGTCAAATGTAAACTCAAGTCGAATTCTAAAGTCTCCAAAATTGACCTTAATACATTCTAGACCCTTATAAACTACAAGACAAAAGTGATGCCTAAACATCACCTTAAATTCCCCCTTGAATGAATCCTAGATGAACCCTTTCGAGTCTAGGATGTCGACCCAACTCAACTAGAACTCTAAACCTTATGTTTACTTCATTTAAGAAGGTCCCTAATCAAAAATCCTAAAGAAAATGGGCTAAAAATGAAAAAGAAAAATTTCAAAAAGTGCAGGGTTACCGAATCGATTCGCCCCCTTGGCCGAATCGATTCGGCCAGAAAATTTGAGATTCTGCATAATAGCCGAATCGATTCGCTCAGAGGACCGAATCGATTCGGTCTGAAAATCTGGGTTTCTGCATAACTGCCGAATCGATTCGGATAAATTCCGAATCGATTCGGTCAACAAGACCTGCGCACTGGAACTAACCGAATCGATTCGCCCAGGGGGCCGAATCGATTCGGGCCTGCGATTTTGCCAAGAAATGGCCATGGAGTCTTGGACTCCATTTTCTACCCAAACTCCAATTTCTTCCAACCAAACTCATATACCAACACTATAAGAACATCAAAGATGCTATTGATCATCTTCAAATCCCATGAATCAACTTAGAGTGAATCAAAACCCAAAATACATAAGAAAACCCTAAGTTCTCTAAACTAAAATCAATACACCATTAACATAACAAGTCATCTATCTCAAGACACAATTTAGCAAGTAAAAACTTGCCTTGATTCAGCAAATATGCAGTTTCCTTGGTGTAGTAGCAATCTCTCTCAATCTCCAAAGCTTTCCCTCTACTCTTCTCTTTTCTCTCTTAGGTTTAAGAAGGGATTTTGGGGAAATAGAAGACTTAGTAGGCATAAATCGTGACTTAAGACCAAATGCCCCACTTAATTAATCAAAAGTGCGATAAAATAATACGCAATAGCCTAATTAAAGCACAACCAGTCAAAAATGCCCAAAACTACAAAATACAATATGGTACATTATTTGACTATTTCGCACGTTCCGGAATCAACTGCGACCTCCAAATTATCATTTGGACATTTTAAAATTCAATTTAGGTTCCGGTCTCATAATTAAGCCAAATATCATTTTATATTCAGATGATATTAATAAGCATGACATAGCAATATTTTCCCATAATTATGATATGTATGCAACCTCATAATAAATATCAACTTTTCTACATTGAATTTATCATTCCAATCATAACCCAACACTGGTCTCTAATTACTATACTAAGTAATTACTATAAAATACGGTCTCATAAGCGAGGGTTATTACAAAAAGCTTATAGTCCGCGGCCCTACTCAGTAAAGGGTGCGGCCCTACTCAGCACAGGGTACAACCCTACCAAGTACAAGGCGCGGTACTTACCACTTGGACTTATATACAAGTCCCAGCCCTACTTAGTACAGGGTGTGGAACCTTTGGCTTTAGCCTCATGCAGGATGCAGCACTCAATATGCTTGCCTTATAGGCCACATCCCTCTCTATTACAGCAACTCTAGACATGATATACGTCACGTGCTCAGGGCATGTGACACATCTCACATACCTCGTATAAATAGACGACCATGCCTTAAAATAAGGGATCGATTCCTCTACCCCCGGGAAGCTTCTACAGTACCTGGTGAAGCCTTACGAAACTCTCTCTCTACACAACCTCAACATACGGCTTGGGGGCTACTCACCTACATCGTAGTCATATCTCTGGCACTCCTGAAACTGCTACAGCCATGTACTATCCTTTATTATCATACTTGTACGCCTCTTTAGGCACGATTATTTTGTACAATGTAACGCATATAATGAGAACGGAGCAACATAGTGGACGTAGGCCTATTTTAGAGGTTGAACCACTCTATATCTTGTCTTTTCTCTCTCTTTACTCGCTTTATTTATTTATTTATTATGCACATTATACTTGATTTTCTAGTACGAGAACGACTAGTGGACGATTTCTCGTATCATCAATAGTTGTTAGCTGTGACTTATATTGAACATTTTATTTACTTACAATTTTGTAGTCGTATAACAAGATTTTTATACTATTATATATTTAATAAAGCCTAATGACCTAAACAAATGTTGAATCTTTGGTTTTTCATCATGTAAACTATCGTTGCAACATGCGGGGTCTGTTGTATATAAATCACACATTAATGAGAGGTAACTACACATAACAAATTATAAATGTGTCATCGGCACGAGGTATTGATTAGGCATAAATTCTTCACGTTTATCCCCTTCATTTCGGTATTTTTATAATCCTGTGTGGTGTAAATAGCATGGATTTATCTCATATTTATGATACCAACCCTTTTGGCGAGTATTTCATATTGTGTATATCTATCATGTATTTTACAGGTATTTCATGCAAATTAGTGCGAAAGAGAACTTGAAAAAGTGAAGGAAACCAAGAAAAAGGGAATTGAAGGGCATTCTCGTAATTTTTTAGCCATATTCCGGAGGTGGGGCCAACTGAAAAGTTGAAGATATCGAAATTACAAGAACATTAGAAAACACATCACCCCCATCCGAGCTACGGTGAATAAGTTATGCCCATTTGAAGTTGAGAAAGAAATCCAAGGCAAAACCGTTAAGGCTGAACCGAACCGGCTATCCCTTTAGTCATGCTCCAGATCCGTTACTAATAATAGTCACACTTTAAAAGTGTGAAAAGTGACTAGAAGTGGGATTTTATTTTGTCCTGAGCTTTTAGACAAAAGAGTTATAGAGTTTGGGAACTCTCTTCTAAACGACTTCTAACATATATATTTTATCATTAGGGTACTTTTAACATAGATTTCATTAATGTAAAAGCTCCTCATCAAGGAGGAACATCTAGGAGAATATTTTACAAGTTTTCACCTTAAATTTGAGAGTTTTTTTTCTCGATTTTTCTTCATATTCTTCAATCTTGGTAACCTTTATTTCCAGCACTTTTATTATTATTTCATGATGTTTGCATGCTTGTTAATAGATTCTTACTTAGATATTAATTGCACGATGTCTGACTAGATTTTTAAGGGTTGGTATGCATGAACCCAACCCGAGGTGATTTGCATGGATATGAAAGTAGTTCCCTAAATTACATAAATGATTGAATCGTGGTGTGTAGTTGTCATAATCATCGTAGGTCTCTTTACCTTGTTTGACCTAAGTAACCGAGGTGTTTACTAGTGTGACGCGTGTTAGCTATTTCGACACTACTTCATTCTTACTCTTTATTATTTATAATGCGGGATTGTACCCTCATATATGTAATGCTTAAGATTAATAAAGAGTGAGGTTTTACTAATTATTTAATTCACAACTAGTTTTTATCTCCGGTAAACATACTAGGGTTTGGGGGATTGTAGTCCAACCTATTTTCTCATTCATATTACTTAATACTTAATTAGTCTAGTCTTGTATGTGTAGTTTAATTAATTTGCATCTCATAGCATAATCATCTTTTCCACTTTTATTTTAGCGGTGATAAATCAATTAAAATCTATCAAACATTCCCCGTGGATTCGATATCCAGACTAGCCGCTATACTCTATAAGAGTGTAGTTAAAGTTTAGTTTTTTTGTATTGCGGTCGAAAGCCGATAACAACGTTTAGCGTATTATAAGGACGCTCGGTTTTCCCCTCGATCAAAATGACGCCATTTCCATGGATTTAGGTAGACTCTTAGGTTAGATCGGTTAATCTAAACTTTGACTCTAATTCCAAAAGGCCAAAAACCTTTTCCTTTCTCTCTGAAGGATAAAGATAAGACCTGGCTATGGTCTTTCGCCCCGAACTCAATTACATCATGGAGAGAAATGCAGTCTAAATTTCTTTTGAAGTTCTTCCCCTAACATCAAACGAACTCCATTAAGACTCAAATTCAAACATTTTGACAACTAGAAAATGAGCCTTTTGATCGATGCTACGATCGTTTCAATGAGTTAGTTAGCGCATGCCCCCATCAAGGTTTTGAGAAGCATCATCTCATATCTTTCTTCCACCAGGGGCAAAGAATAACCTATAAACAACTCATTGAAATGATGTGCGATGGACCATCTTTCAGGTTAGATGAAAACGATCCAGAGGCGCACCTTAAATATGTCACCGAGACTAATCAAGCGTGGGACACATCCGATCCTAACGCCCAAACCCGTCCTCGACAAACGTCCACCACTCCTGCAGCATCCAGACTATACCAATGGGACCTCGATGCCGAGTGGAAACTTACAGTAAACCAACTAGAGAAGAGAGTGAGATACGTACTCGAGACATAGGCAAAAGAAACTACCAGATCCAATCGAGCAACGAGAGATAAGGTGTGTGCTATTTGTGAGGCGAGCAATTTAACGAAGGAATGCTCGATGACACCCGCTTACAAAGTTATGCTCCAAGAGCAAGTGGAAGCAGTAGGAGGATTTAAAGGGAATTTTAATAACCCTCAGGGGAATTCTTATAACCCTAAATGGAGGAACCATCGGGGGTCTAGTTATGGGCAACAACATGTTGCGATGAATCCTAATTCAAATGTTACCAAGCTCAACATATGACAGCACCACGTGCCACCATATATATTACCCCACCACGGAGAAACCTCGAGGATACTTTAAACCAATTCATTTAAGCCTAAAATGTAACTAATTCTAAAGATGACCGCATGTTCACCGAGATAAATGAAAATATCTCTAGGTTTCAAACATCCTTAAGTATCCAAGAGAAGGGAAAGTTTATGGCCTAAGGCTAAAGATCCCCCCAAGGTCAACCTAGTGTGAGCTCTACATCCGATGTTCAACAAGAGCAATATTAATCCATTACCACTCTATATAGTGGGAGAGTTGTTGATTTATCACCCCCCCACACGACGATCCTAAATACAAGGAGGTTTCTCCCGACACGAAAGAGGCGAAATATTCCCCCTTGAATGAGGGTGATAACGAGGACACTAGGGAGCTCGAAGTCATAGTGAAACCACCCACAGCCGCGTCATTCCCTCAACGACTGGTTCCATCCTCAAAAGGGACCTCTCGCGAAGACTTAGATGTATTTAAGCAAGTGAAACTTAATTCACCTTTTCTAGAGGCCATAAAGAAAATTCCCACTTACGCGAAAGTCCTTAATGATTTATTGACGGTGAAACGTAGATTGAAGGTAAAAAAAATGTCTTCCTAGCAGAAAATGTGAGCTTCATTCTACTTAATGACCTCCCAATAAAGTTTAAATATCCTGGTGCACCTACCATTTCGTGCATCATTGGGGAGAATCGAATAAAGAAGGCCTTGCTTGACTTAGGGGAGAGTGTCAACATTCTCCCTTATTATATATATAAGGAACTAAATTTGGGGGGACTCAAGCCCACAAACATCACTTTCCAACTCGCGGATCGCATCGTAAAGAGACCTCGAGGCATTGTTGAGGTGATAGTCTAAGTCGACACTTTCTACGTCCTGATAGAAATTTTCATTTGGGGCACGAATCCTTCCATTGCCTCGAAAAATCATGTTCCTATCGTTCTTGGTCGCCCATTCTTAGCTATGGCCAACGCTTTGATTAATAATCAAAATGGGCGCATGGACACTTTTGAGAACATGGATCTTAAAACTAATATATTCAATATCACCAAGCAAGTGGGTGATGAGGATGAGTTTCGCGAGATTGATCTTATAGAAGAGGTAGTAGAAGAGCACATCGAGGGCAACTTAAGTGGGGATTCACTAGGTGTTTGTGTTATTTCGGGCAGCGATTGTGATGGGACGTACACTGATTTGGAGAGAGAGATAGGAGAGTTGAGAGAATTATTAGACGAGAGAGCGTCAGATGAGGAATTGAGAGAAGTCAATTGGGTTTCTAGATTCGAGGAATTACCCCCGAGGGAATCATGCATGGTTCCCTCATAAGAGAAATTTCCCACCCTCGAACTAAAGAAATTACCCTCCAACATGAAATATGCTTATTTAGGAGAGGATGAGAAATTTCTTGTTGTTGTCTCCTCTAGTCTAGATAAAGAGCAAGAGGGTAAGTTATTAGAAATTTTGAGTAAGAACCGAAGTGCTTTTGGTTAAAACATTTTTGATTTGAAAGGTATAAGTCCCCTGATTTGTACCCATAAAATCCACCTCGAGGAGGATGTGAAGCCCTAGAGGGAAATGCAAAGAAGATTGAACCAACTATGAAAGAAGTAGTAAGAGTGGAAATCATTAAATTACTGGATGCGGGTATCATCTATCCAATTTCGGATAGCAAATGGATGAATCCCATAAAAGTCATCCCAAAGAATTCGTGTATGACTATGGTTGAGAATGCCAAGGGTGAACTAATCCTCCAACGCACGCATTGATTATCGAAAACTCAATGTAGGAACAATAAAATGTCATTTTCCCTTGCCATTTATCGACCAAATGCTAGAGAGAGTAGTTGGACACCCCTTTTATTGCTTTCTCGATGGTTATTCCAGATATAACCAAATTGTGGCAAACGTGCCTGATCAAGAGAAGATGACTTTCACATGTCCTTTTACCACGTTTTCCTACAAACGTATGCCATTTGTATTTTGCAATGCACCCGCGACCTTTCAATGGTTGTAAGGACATAAATTTTTAATTGAGTCCCTATATTGTTTTGACTTAATTCCGTGAACAAAACTGTGTTTGTAATATGTCATAGGGAGATTATTATTTTATCACGATCCCACTCGATCTATGACATATTGAAGAAATTGAAGATGTTGTGGCAAAGCTTCAAAGAATTAATCATCCCGAAGTTTAAATTGGTGCAGGTTTATTCGTCTTCAAGTTAATTGCATTCCGAGATCACACAGGTATGAATGCGCATAATTAATGGTGCTCGGAATTGTTTTTATAAAAGATAAGGATGCATTTTTATAAAGAAAAATATTTTAAAATGTTTTAAAAGTGTTTTAAAAGGTTTACACTACGTTTTATTCTTATAAGCTCGAAATAAAGTTTGACTTATTTGGATCTCTTTTGGAAGTCAAAAAGTCAAACTAACACGCGACGTCATTCAAACGACATAAAAGCTCGTTCAAGTGAGATGCTCATGTCGCACGAACGACGTGTTATTCTCGTTCAAGCGACATGTTTTACGAGGTGGTGATATTTTCCTATTTAAATTGTGGTTTCATCAGAATTAAAAGTGTGTGCATCTAGAAAAATAGTTTACCATCCAGTACGTTGTTTGCACATGTTTTTTGAAGGTTTCAAAGCTTAAACACATCCTTAGAGTTTGCAAAGATCTGAGTTATCATTATTATACGTTTACGTGATTTTGATGCACCAAGAAGATTTGTTCTACACTTGAAGATCAGGGTTTTATGGTGAAAAAAAGAGAAGAACTACATGTTCGATATCGTAGATGGATCAAAGCCATTCGGCGGACACCGAGACATACGTGGACGCGTGTGTTGTGGACAGGTATCGCGGAAGATGGAATTTCTGCGTGGGCACTATTGAAGAATGGTAGAAGATCAGAAGGAGCGTGAACACCCATGGGGATCTAGTCATTGAGTAAGGCTAATCTGTCTTTTGTAAAACCTTTGTTCATAGTGATTGTCTGGCTTGGGCCGTCCGAGGTTTTTTCTCGTCTTAGGTTTTTCCTCATACATCCGGCATTGTGAGTATTCTTTACGTTACCTTTCTTTATGTTCTTTAATCACACGATGCATGTTTAGGATTAATCAATATAAAATTTGTTTAAAGTAAGAATTTATTTTTCACAACTTGGTTTTGTGCTAATTAAAAGTTGGATAATTTTTGCTGAAAATTGGTTTGATTTAAAACACACACATAAGGAACACTCTTTCAAATTGGTATCAGAGATTGAAAATATAATTTATTTATTTTGTGATCCCGTGTGTTTTTTTATCTCTTCTGTGTTCGTTTTCTCTCAATGGATTCTCTAATATTTGACGAGTTACATCTCTTGAATTTAAAGTTTGTAATACATATTGAAGTTTTGGAGGAAGAAAATTCCTGTTTTAAAAATATGATTGGATATTTGCAAACGTTTCAAATTCAAAGAGATATTTTTCATGAGAAGTTTGGAACCCTATTTAATAACTTGGAATCTTTTAAAGTTTCCAAAAAGGAGAGTGATGGTAGAGTCCTCATTTTAGAGAAAGAGTTAGAGGATTTGAAGAATTATAGGAATTGTGCCGTTGAGGAAAATAATTTGATTAATGATTTTATGGCACGTGAAAAGGATCTTAGGGATAAGTTTGCTCACATTAAGGGGGAGCTAGATAACCTTCTAGGGTAATTGATAATTTAAATAAGGAGTCCCTAAAGTTTGAGGAGCTTAATTTTTTGCTTGAGTCCAAAGTTTTGGAGTTTAAAGGTGATTTAACCGACTCAAGTAGTTTGTGTAGTAATGGTAATGGCTCATCTTGTTCTAATGCTTTCTGCTAAAGACAATACCATAAGGTGTTTTAGAGCATCAACCACATCCGAGGGTGTTAGAAAAGGTCAACCTAAAGGTCCCGTTCCTTGTCGAGTTTACACATGTTCGCATTGTGGCAGGAAAGTTCACCTTAGGAGTTTTTGCTATGATCTTAGAAAAGACCCTAGAAAGTTTAAATGTAGGGTCCCGTCGGTTACAAAAACCTATTTTGTTAGGTATACACATGTTTCGGTTAGAAAATACATTTTGGAGATGCAAAATGCTAGGTTGGTTGATTCTCACATGCTTGCACACGATGTATCACATCCTATTTCTTATGGATAGTTGCTTGCATGATATTGTTTGTCATACGCTAGTTTTTCTTCATGATGTATTCTTCCTAGTGTTATGACATGTTTATCTCTTCGTATTTTATTTTTCATTTGTTTGAGTCTCATTTGAAAAATATAAAAAGATTTTGTTTTTGATAAAAAGTTTTGAAAAACCGAAAATAGTTTTTTATGGTGTTTTTGTTTTTGAGTTTTCATGTTTGATGTGCATATTGGTGTTCTTGGACCCCCCCCCCCCCCCCCCATCATTTCATTATTCATGTGGTTAGGACATTTGGTCATTATTATCGATGCTTAGAATGATCTTAACCATAGTTTATATGGGGTTGTTTCTAAGTTGATATGAATTTTGATTCGAATTTGTATATATGCCAACATTGCACACATGCACGAGTTTATATGGATGTTTGACTTCTCTTGCATATTTGAATTTGGTGAGGCATTCTTATCTCAATCTTGTCATCGATGCATAAGTAGACTTAAGGAAAAGTGTGCATTTAAGAACTGTTTACCATGAGGATTTGAATTTGTATCTAATCGAAAAAATGATGAGTGATTCAGGGGAAAGGGTTGCGAGAGTTCAAAATTGACTTGTCGTGAAAGCCACCGTTTAAAAGATCCCAAAAGAAAATGCTAAGAAAAGGGGCAATAAAATTTTCTCTAAGTTGAGAATGCTAGAAACCTCAAAAGAACTTGAAAAAGTATATATTTATGAGGGAGTTTGGTTGGAGAGAATTTAAACGGATTTACACAACTAATCCTAATGTTGAAACATTGCAATTTGACACTATTATTTATAGAATCGTCAAAATTCTGGATTTGTGTGCGTGTAGTATGTTTAGTTCATTAAGCTCACACTTTAATTGTCATATGGTTATGATAAAGTTTGATGATTTATCGCTATCAATTAGAGCTTCTTGATCTTTTTGATGTGTTGGAATTGTGACTCATTTGTTGTAGTTTCATGCCCATTCATTCATTGTCCATGTTGAGCACACCGATACTATGTTTGCATGTAACTCGCCTTGTTTGTTTTTATGCATTTTTGCATTTTGTATTAAAAGCTTACTATTTTAGCACTGTTTTACTATTGTCATCCCCTTCCTGGAATTTTTTTCTCAAAATTTTTTCACTGGCCAATAATATATAATATTTCTGGGAATCTGGGAAAATTTAGCAGGTCGCGAGAAGTCGTTCAAATGACATATCCATGTCGCGCAAATGACATTTGTACTTCGTTTGAGCGACATCCGTATCTCTTTTGAGCGACGTCCGTGGCTCGTTCAAACTACAATCTGGGTTTTTGCTTCTGATTTGTTTGTAGTCCTATTGTTCAAATTGTGATATTATTTTGGTACTACTGGAAGCTTTCTGGACTAACAGGTTTATATGCAGGTTCAATTATCTTTAAAATTGGTATTTTGCTTATGATTCCGTTTATCACACCTGATTAGTTTTCTATAATCTTTTTGTGATTCCGTTGTTTACTAGCTACTGATTTGTCATTGCTTGATCATATTTAGCTGGTTCTTTCATGATTATCTAGCATTTGTTTTAATTGGTATATTCTCATGCTAGATAGTTATTGATTTGTTTATCTTTTCACCGGATTGTCCATTCGAGACAAAAAGGGGGAGAGATATATGTGATGTAGGGGGAGATTTGCTGAGCATGTTTATTGATATCTGGACTTACATATTTCATATGTCTTTTTTATAAATTGGTATCATATAATTGCTCACATGTTTGTCAAATGATTTGTTCTTATTGGAAATATAAATTGGGGTCATTTGTTCCTCCATACTTCACTGGGTATTTGTTTGTCTGTTTTATGTGTTAGGTGTGCTTTAGCGATTCGAGATTTGAAGTCTACATCACATTCAAACAGTTCATGCTTGCCAGTGCTACATATTCTAGTCTGTGTCCTGTATTTTTTACTTTGGGTTTATGAGATGGGATTTAGGCATCATACAGCTTGACGGCCCAGCTTAGGCATTTCACTCGTTTAGTTTTGTCCCGAAATAGTCAAAGGGGGAGATTTGTAAGGACATAAATTTCCAATTGAGTCCCTGTATTATTTTGACTTAATTTCGTGAACAAAACTGTGTTTGTAATATGTCATAGGGAGATTTTTATTTTTTCACGATCCCAGTCGGTCTATGACGTATTGAAGAAATTAAAGACGTTGGGGAAAAGCTTCAGAGAATTAATCATGCCGAAGTTTAAATTGGTGCAAGTTTATTTTTCTTCAAGTTAATTGCATTCCGAGATCACACATGTATGGATGCATATAATTAATGGTGCTCAGAATTGTTTTTATAAAAGATAAGGATGTGTTTTTATAAAGAAGAATATTTTAAAAGTGTTTTAGAAGGTTTACACTATGTTTTATTCAAATAATCTCGAAATAGAGTTTGACTTATTTGGATCTCTTTTGGAAAAGATGTTTTAAAGAAAAAAGTCAAAAAGGAAAATTGACACGCGGCGTCGTTCAAACGACATAAGAGCTCGTTCGAGGGAGATGCTCATGTCGTGTGAACGACGTGTCATTCTCGTTCGAGTGACACGTTTTACGAGGCTGTGATCTTTTCCTTTTTAAAACGTGGTTTCGTCTGAATTAAAAGTGTGTGCATATGGAAAAATAGTTTACCATCCAGTACGTTGTTTGCACATGGTTTTCTAAGGTTTTAAAGCTTAAACACATCCTTAGAGTTGGCAAAGATTCGAGTTATCATTATTATATGTTTACGTGATCTTGCTGCACCAAGAAGGTTTGTTCTACACTTGAACATCAGGGTTTTGAGGTGAAGAAAAGAGAAGGACTTTTTATTTGACATCGTAGACGAATCAAAGCCATTCGATGAACACCGAGACATACGTGGATGAGTGTGTTGTGGACAAGTACCGTGGAAGACGGAATTTCTGCGTGGGCACTATCGAAGAATGGTAGAAGATCAGAAAGAGCGTCAAGACCCGTGGGGATTGAGTCATTGAGTAAGGCTAATATGTCTTTTGTAAAACCTTTGTTCATAGTGATTGTTTGGCTTGGGCCGTCCGAGGTTTTTTCACGTCTTGGGTTTTTCCTCGTACATCCGGCATTGTGAGTATTCTTTACTTTACTTTACTTCTTTTAATCACTAGATGCATGTTTAGGAGGTGAGCCCTCATTTGAACCCTATTTGAAAACATATAAAAGTGACTTATCTAACGACATATAATATTGTTTGAATGAGATTTCAATCTCATTTGAATAAGATAAAAAAATAAAATTATTTTTCTTTTTTGAAAATAAAAAGACCTGTTCCTTTTTTATAAAAAAAATAAACATCCCAAACATTAATTTTGTAAAGTAATTTAAACTCTAAATTATTTATACCTTTATGGGATGTCGGGTTTTTTTGCAAACTTGGAGATTATCGAGTTCTGTTCGTCTTGACGGTGCGTGACGATTTCTAACGGGATACGTCAAACTAGTTTAAATTATGCTATAAATAATGTTAGAAAAACTATTCTTACAAATCTCCCTCTTAGGCTGTTCCGGTACAAAACAAACAATTATTATCAAACACCAAACTATACAAAAAAATCTCCTATGACAAAAATACTAACACCCTTCTCAACCCTATAACAGAATGGCATATGTCTCTTTATCTTCAAACTTCTTCTTCTTCCCTTTTTGGCAAACTTTGTCTTCATCCGTGTGTCTTGCATTCCTCTTTAAGTACCTACACGCGTGAGATAAAAACATATGCCCTCGTGACGCATTGAGTTTGAAACAAAGTTAAACTCATAAATTAATTCTCCTCAAAATTCAAACTCATTTTAATTTGTTCTCCCCTTTGTTTTTATCCGAAATTGACAAAGAATTAGAAATATGAAGCATCATGTAGAAGATAAGATATCATTATAAAAAGATATAAATTAAGTATGTGTAATGACCATCTCAAAAGCAAACGCAACCAACTATTTTTGAAATTTTTTAATTTTTCAAAAAAAAACAAATTTCACAAATACAATATACAACATTCAATACCATATATAATATATCTGGTATATATGTATAAACAACAACAAAACATGACACAAACACACATAAGCTTTACACACCATCATAGTATCGATGTGTCTAAACATGTGGGATGGAATGAATGGGTGTGAACTAGTAATAAAAGAATTATGACTCAAATACTCAAATATGTTTAAGAAGTTATAATTGACCACAAAACTTTATCAAACTAAGTGTTAGCCTCAATTAACAAATAACTTTGAACTTAATGAACAAAACAAGTACAAAGCACACAAGATTAGAGTATTGATGATATACAGATCAATAGCATCATGACAAAATAAGCATAATTAGGTATCATTGTGCAAACCTGTTGATCTTCAACTAAACTCTTCAAAAGATAGACATAATCATATTTTCTAATCCTTCATTTTCTTTTCTTCTGAAGTGATTTCTTTTGCAAGATCAATAAAACTAAACTATATTAGCCCCTTTTTGGCAAATTTTGCTCTTTTTATTGCCTTTATTTTTTCTTGGCCTCTTTTCAAACGGTGGATTTCACAATGAGTCAACTTGTCTCTCACAACCTTTTTTCGTGTTCACTCATATTTTTCAATACTAAACAAATTCTCTTACGGGCAACGATTCTTACATGCACAAGTCCCCCATAGTCACATAAACATGTAAATGACAAAATTGATGGGAGAACATCTCACCAACCTCAAATATACATAGTGAATTCAAAATACAATAAGTTTGTACATGTGTGTGCGAAAGCATATACAAAATTGAATTCGTAAAGCAAATCAAGTTCAAAATAACTCTATAAACATGGTTAATATCAATCTAAGTATCTAAAGTCATAACCAAATGTCCTAGCCACATGAAAATTATGGAGTGAATTGAATTCAAACACACTAGTATGCCACACGAAATGTGTAAAACTTAAATACACAAAAATCAAAAAATCTTTTTGTATTTTTCAAAAATTTTATCAAATTAAAATCTTTTTGTATTTTTCAAATATGACTCAATAAAAGGAAAATATAATACAAAAACTACACATGTCATAACACTAGCATGATTATATTATGAAGCACAACTAGAGTATGGCAAGTAAAATCATGCAAGCAGTCATCTATAAGATATACCAAGAGAAGAATCATGTGCAAACAAACGAAAATCAACTAGTCTAATATTTAGATCTTCTACAAATGAATTTCCTAACGCAAATAAATGTAAACTTAACACGTCGGGTTTCGAGAACTAAGGGAACACTAAACTTCAACTTCCTAGGACTTCTTCCAAGATCATAACAAAAATGCATAAGGTGACATTTCCCACTACAATGCGAACATGTGTAAATGTGAGGAATGTTACCATTGGGTGGACATTTTCTAACGTCCTTGTATGAGGTTGACCCTCTAAAACAAACAATGGTCTTGACTTTAACACTCGAAGTATTGGAAACATGCGATCCATTACCATTACTACTCAAACTACTCGAGTCCTTTAAATCATCTTTTAAATTCAAAATTTTAGACTCAAGCAAAGAATTTGACTCTTCCAATTTTAGGGACTCCTTCTTTATATTTTCAATCATTCCTATAAGGTTATCTCGCTCGCCCTCAATGAAATCAAATTTAACCCTAAGAGTCTTCTCGCTTGCCTTAAAATCATTGATCAAAACATTATCCTCAACGGCACAAACATCAACCCTAGAATTTTTAAAGTCCTCTAAAAATTGAACTCTATCACCACTCTATTTCTTGGACAATCCTAAATTTTTAAAATCACGATCCATGTCCATAATTTTCTCATAAAATATATCTCTTTGAATTTGAATATAGTTTGCAAAATATCCATACGGGATTTAAAATGAGAATGTTCTTTTTCAAGAATTTCAATTCTTTTAGCAAACTTAAATTCAAAACGATTTAAGTCATCGAAACTAGGGGAATGCATCGATAGAAAAAAATCACACAAAAAGCAGTGGACATCAAAGATTCTTGTTTAATGTTTTTTTGAACAATCAGGATCACTCGATAACTTGGAGTAACCCACTCTGACACCAATTTGTTGGGACGAAATAATGAGTGCTCATGCGAAAATAAATATGTTCAGCAAGGATAAATTAGGATTCCAATTTTATCTTAACTCAAAATTAATCTTTTTATCCTAAACATGCATCTACGTGATAAAACAGAGAAATCAAAATTAATCATTCAACAAAGATAAGGTTTCAGGAAAATACCCTTTCGGGTAAAACTTTTATTCACTTTAGAAATTTACAAAATAGTCGACTTACAATACTACTTGATAACTTTCACGAGTATAATGCACTAATCTGTGCAAATCTCTAGTGAACAACTATAATGCTCACAACAATCATAAGACCGTAGTCCTTCATCTTCAGCCTTAGCCTTTGTCTTCAGCGGTGATCTCCCTCGGGTATCACAAGTCAGTTATGGAGATTCTCTCTACAAGGTGTATGCAAGGATTCAAAACTTTCTAGGGTTTAAATGAATTAACAAGAACGATATTTAAGGATATTTGATTGTGAATTAAACGGTGTTTTTACAACACAAAAGGTAAAGAACTTTCACAAAAGTCATACAGAAACGGAGTTGGCAAAAGTCTTAAACATTTTGAACACAAAACATATATTTATAGGACATTCACAAATTTTGAGGCGGTGCGATTTTGTGAACAAGAAATAGACTTCGTTTGAACGACATAGAGATGTTGTTCAAATGACATATGAGTCGTTTTTAACGACCTAAAGAAAACTTAGGCAGTGAGCCCTAGTTTAAATCCCATTTGAAAACATATAAAAATGACCTATCTAACAACATAGAATCTCATTTGAATGAGATAAAAAAATAAAATAACGTTTCTTTTTTGAAAATAGAAGGACCTGTTCGTCTTTGATAAAAATAAACATCCTAAACATTACTTCTGTAAAGTAATCTAAACTTCAAATTGTTTTTATACCTTTGTAGGATGTCGCAAAGTCTTCAAACTTGGAAATGCTCGAGTTTGGTTCGTCTTGACGGTGCCTGACAATTTGTAACGGGATACGCCAAACTAGTCTAAAACTATACTATAAACAATGTTAGAAAAATATTTTCTAGTGTTATGACTTGTATATTTTGTAATTTATCTTTTTATTTTCTTGATTCATTTTGAAAAAAAAATTGATAGATTTTTTGAAAAATACAAAAAGATTTTTCTTTATGTCAAAATATTTTGAAAAACTTAAAACTACACTTATGATATGACATATTAGTGTTCTTAGACCCCCTTCACTTCATTATTTTCATTTAAATAGGACATTTGGTCATGATTTGGATAATTAGATTGATCCTAACTATGTGCTTAATAAGGTTGTTTCGAACTTGATTTGAATTTAGATTCGACTATGTATTGCACACACATGCACGAGCTAATCTGAATATTTGACTTCTCATGTACATTTGAGTTGGTGAGATGTTCTCCTCTCAATCTTGCCATCTATGCATACATAAGACTTAGGGGGAGTTGTGCTTGTAAGAATCGTTGTCCATGAGGATAGTTATTGCTTATTAAAAAATATGAGTGTGCATGGGAAAGGGTTGCGAGAGGCAAGTGAACTCGTCATGAAAGTCACCGTTTAAAAGAGCCTATGAGAAAATTAAGGCATTAAAAATATCATATGTTTCCAAAAAGGTCCAATAGGAAATCTCTTAAAAGAGAAAGTAAAACTTCAAAGGAAGATTGCATTAGAAAATAATAATCATATATGTTTGTCTTTTGAGGGAGTTTACTTGAAAAATTAACGAGTTTGCACAATGAGTTCGAGGTTAAAAAAGTCGTGTTATGACGCTAGTGTTTGGTAGAATCGTCGAAATTCTAGATTTGTGTGCACAATGTTTTTTTAATTCATTAAGTTAAATTTATAATTGCCGCATATGGATAAACCGTAGTTTGATGACATTTAGTGGTCAAGTAGAGCTTCTTGAACGTACCTATGTGTTTGAATCATGATTCACTTGTGTTAGTTCACCCCATACATTCCGTTCCATTTTTAGGCACATCGATACCATGTTAAAGTGCAACTCATTTTTTGTTTTTGAGTCGGTATTTTACCTATTTTTTAGTATCGGTTGTCTATATCAGAGGTTCAACTTTCTGGGTTAATGTTACATATTTTTCTGGGTTAGAATTGAATTTTCTTTCTATTGTTAGAACGAAATTTCAGGGTCATTTGAACAAATTTGTCATGTCATTCGAAGTATGGTTCCAGCGAGCTTCGAGCGAAGTGTGTTCAACGTACAATGTTGGGTCATTATAAGGTCGTTAGATGGCCACTTCAAGCGGGCTTCGCGTGAGGGCTTATTGTTACAGGTTGTTAGAAGCAAGATCTCTTTGGTTTTGAATGAGACCCTTATGTCGTTAGAACGAAATTCTTTATTCATTCGAACACCCTGCACTTTTTCAAAAAAAATTCATTTAGTTTCAATACTTGTATTCTAGATATCCTTATGTTATTCTGATATGGTACTTATGGATTTTTTGTGGACAGTTTATAGGTAGTTTAGTCACATCATTTGATATTGTGATCTTTTATTAGCTGGTTATTCGTGTTTATCTAGTTATGCTTCACATATTATACTCATTTTAGATATGATTTCTCTGTTTATTTGTCCCACTAGTTGTGTATTCTAGGAAAAAATGGGGAGAGATAGATATGTGTTGTAGGGGAAGATTTGAGATTTAATCATATTGTTTATATAAAATTTATATTCCTTCATACTTCACTTGGTATTTGTTTGTTTTCTGTGTCTAGTGATCATTCAGAGATTCAGATTTTTCAGCTACATCACTTTTAAACAACTCATGCTTGTCGGTCCTACATATTCTAGTCCATGTCCTGCATTTTTATTTTTGAGTTTATGGGATGGGACACGGTCCATTCGGCTTGATAACCCGGCTTAGCATTTCTCTATTTTTGATTTTGTCTCAAAATAGCCAAATGGGGAGATTTGTAAGGATAATTTTTTAAATAGAGTCAATTTGCATGATTTGGCATTATTTCGGATAAAAATCACTTTGAGTCATAGAATAGTCTTTTCGTTTTGTGATTCCATTAAGCCCATGACATTGTGATGAAAACGTAGCAGCAAGGCTTCAAAAGATATATCATGTCGTATTTTAGGTGCACGTTTTAAAGTCTTCACATGAATTTTTGAGATTTTCCCAGGTATGAATGCATAATGGTTTATGGTTCTCAGAATATTTTATAAGGATGTTATCTTTTATTTAAAATTGATTTTAAAATTATTTTTATAAATCTTTTCTAAGTTAAATCGAGTTTAGAGTCGTATGAACAAAGGCTTGCACTTTATTTTGTTTAAAAGATTTTATACCTTGTTCAAACAAGATTGTATTCGCGTTCCAACGAGATACACATTTTGTTCGAATAATTGATGTTTCTCGTTCGAACAACATGCCGCCTGAAAATTTTTGTTTTACTATTTAAGGCATCTTTGACTCAGAAAAAGGTGTGCCGAACATAAAAGAAAGATATACGATTTTTGGAGTTTGTTTATAAGGGGTATCTAAAGCTAAAACAAAATCATCCTTCTTGTTTCAAGATCCGAGTTTATATAATCCTTATGTAATTTGAGAGTGCACAATTCTCTAATGGTGACCACCTCTCTCAAAACGTCTGGAACGCGCTCTCCTATGGGGAAACGGACCCTAGGTGGGTTGGGTTTAGAGCCATTAGGATCTATAACAAATTAGAGAACCGACTTGGGTGCAATATGGGAAGTGGACGCACCGCCATAACCTATTCCTAGTCTCTCAACATTACTCAAAGTGGGATCGAGGAGCGTCTTTCCAACCTTCTTAGATGTGTCCTCCATAATCACTTTGACTCCCGGACATTTTCGAGATCTCTCTCAAGTTGGGATATACGAGTTTTTCACGAGCCTCCAATGAAGAATGAAGATCGCCCATAAGACTAGCCACGGTGTTGGTCAATTCACTCTTTTCCCGACCTAAGACAATAAACTCCTCACATAAAGAATCTCTCACCATCTCCGACACCTCTCACACCCTCAAAACTTTCACCTCTCTCTCCAAATCTAACACCCTAAGACTTAAATCTTTATTCAACTTTTTGGTTTTCAACACCTCAGTGTATAAATCACTAAAAGCTTTTGGGAGATCACTTTCACCCTCACTTGTAATGTCATCCTCACACTCACTATCTCCCGAATAACTTAAAACTTTATTGAGGCTCTCACATTTACAAGTGTCCTCATTGTCGTGGGACAAACTAGATGTGCCTACGTGACTAGTCATGAAAGAAACACACTTTTCATGTGATGATTCTTCCCCAGAATCATACAACTCGATGTCACTATTTCTAAGAGTGGCCTTATTAGAAACTTCTTTCTCCTTTATCTTTAGCCTAGTGGGACACTCAAACGACTTCTGCCCTTACCCTCGCACTTAAAACATCGTATATCTTCCATTTTCTCACCGCTCTCCTTGACCTCATCTTTCTTTTTGTTTTTCTCAAAAATCTTTTTATTGGAAGAATTATTTTTGGAAAATTTGAGAAACTTTTTTAAAAAATTTGCAAATAAGGCCAAGTCATCATCATTAAACTCTCCCTCAAATTCGAACTCATAAAATTTCTCCTTTTTCTTTTTCTTTATCTTAATTTGATTCTTTAAAGCTACCCCTCTATCCTTAGTCTTTATGGTTTTGGAAACCATATCGATTTCATAAGTTTGAAGGTCTCCTATGAGTTATTCTTCTAACCTAAGAGAATCTAAGATCCTCACTGAGTTCATAACAGTGACCTTAGGAATAAATCGGGAAGGTTTAAAACTTTTTCACAACTCTCGAATCATCAATCTTCTAACCCAAATTAAAACTAGTGTTAACAATGTCTGACAACCTAACATAAAATTCATCGAAACTCTCGGACTCTAAAATAGTGATGATCTCAAACTGGGTGGTCAAATTTTGAAGCTTAGACGCCTTGACAGCGTTGGTACCCTCATGTGTTAACTGGAGGATATACCATGCTTACTTAGATGTAGTGCACAATCATAATATGTCGAAACTCATCGGGTGTGATGGCTTCGAAACTAGCACTAATGCCACGTGAATTAAAGTTACTCCATTTAAATTCTTCTTTAGTCCATTCAGAAACAGGTTTGGGAATAATGTCATTCCCAACTATGATAGTGGGAGGATTACACCCTCTTTCACAAATAAGGCAAACTCTTTCATCAATAGCCTTTAAAGTGGATCTCATATGGGCTTTACCATAGGCATAATTCGATGCATACAAAATTGGCATCCTATTATATAAGTTATCCGTAAAAAAAATTTGATTTTTCCAAACAATTAATATCTCAAAAAAAATTTACGAAAAAGGATTTCACGGTAATTTGGTGAAATCGGCTTTGATACCAATTTGAGAGTACACAATTCTGTAATGGCTTAAACTTATTTAATTAGACGTCAAACCCATAAATAAATTTTAATTTTATTGACCCTAGAACATGCAACTATGTGAGTCAAATCAAACATGTAAAGAAATCTCAATTTCAGGTAAAATCCCCTAAGGGGCAAAACCTTTTATTTCACTATAGTTTGCAAATCACAACTTACAAGTACAATAGGCAAATACATCCAGACGAATTCTCCTGTAGGTGACCTTCGTCCTCTTCAGCAATAGTTCCCATGAGAACTACAAAGATCTTAATATTCTTCCTTCGATAATGATTCTCGTAAGAATCACAAGAGCAGCAGTATGAACTCCTTCTCTACAAGGTGTAACTTCAATATAAAAGTGTTTGGGTTCTAAAGATGATTCACAAAAGTATTTGGGCGAATCAAAAAGTGTTTTGCAATAGAAAAATGAAGACTTAAAAGTAGTAGCTCTGCAGTTTTCATAAATGCGAAGTCTTAACAAATTTCATCCAGGAAAGAAGTATTTATAGGCGAACACAAAATTAGAGTTAGTGTAATGTCATTCGAACAAGAAGGAGCAGTTGTTCTAATGACATAAAGATGTCGTTCGAACGACATGTGAGTCGCTTCCAACGAGAGGAAAAAAGTCTAGACAGTAAGCCTTTGTTTGAAGCACGTTTGATGCTGGCTATCAAACAACCCTTCTAATGACATAGGCAGGTCGTTCGAACGAGATGTCAATCTTGTTTAAACGAGGCTGTCAAAAATAAAAAATATTTTTTTAAGTTTATAAACCGTTTAAAAATGCCTCGTTTTGACAAAATCAGTTTATGAAAATTTCTCAATACTTTGCACAAATCCACGAAACACAAAACAAAATCCATACCAAAAATATATGACGACGTGGAGCATATTGATAATCGGATCCATATTCTTGAACGTGTGAACTTGGATAGCATATGAAGTCTCAAATTCTAGATTGTAGTTTAGGATTTACAAATGGTGAAGATAGGTAATAGATCAGTATCCCAAATTTTGGCCCAACAAACTTAGGGGCAATTGTGGGTACACGGATTTAGAATGACGGGCCTGGACGAGTAGCCCAATTGAAGCGGCCCAAAGTCCAAACCCTTCATATCTTAACATTAATTCGGTTATGACTTAGTCTTCTCCCATGTTCTCGTAAAGAGGTGTTCCAAGAGAAGATGGAAAACGTGGGGGAGTCCAACAACCCCACTCCTTGAAAATAAACATGTATATAATAAACCCTAGGTCTGGGGCATAAGACACGCACTATATTCTTTGTAATCGCTCCCCGGAGTATATAAAAATAATACTGACTGCACCACCGTGGACTTAGGCATTCTTGTTGAACCACGTACATCTCCTGTTGTGTGATAGGCATTTTGTCTTCTTTATTCTGCTTGGTGATTGCGCTTCTCTTATCTATTTGTGTTAAATAATAATTGTCATCACAATTGGCGCCGTCTGTGGGAACGTTTATCTTTCCTGAGAAAGCCCATACCAAAAAAGGAGTTTGAAATATCTGGTCACAGTAGTAATGCTCCTTAGGCAAGAGATATCCAAGAACCACCTGCTTCTCGTAGGATCAGATTTTGAAGTTTGGTGTTCAGATCAGGGGGTTTGCCTAGAAAGGCCAGCCTCAGAAGAAAGCCAAGGACCAGCGAGGTCCACACAAATATCTAGGCTGATTGATGCATATGAGGCGAGGCTTCAAGAGAAGATGGAGTCTTCTCACAAGTACGAAGCTGGGAATGCTCGCCTCAAAAGAAGATTAGAAAGAATGGAGAGAGATCTCCATCGTGGTACCAAGAGACGTCCGTACCGCACTCTGAGCCCTCAGGTGAGCAAGTCTCGCAGCCGAGGAAGGAGCCCCAGGCGCGGGTCCCAGAAAGTTGAGAGAAACGAGTCAGAGAATGACTTGCTCAAGAAATTGCGTATATCTCGCAATTACAGGAGCCCAGATCGCAACAACGAGAACAAACGAAGTCTGGTCCGAAGGGAGATGGACCAACACCCTGCGCATCACGGTACCAGATCGACCCGAGAACTCGCTAGGTGAGCTCTCAAAACTCAGATGAAATCACCTTTCTCAAGGGAAATAAAAGAAGAGGAAGCCCCCAATAAATTTTCTATTCCAAGGTTCAAGATTTATGATGGTAAAACTGATCCCATTGATCACGTCAGGTAATACAGGCAGGACATGACCCTCTGGAACCATCGAGACGCACTGATGTGCCGAATTTTTCCCTCGAGCCTACATGATGTGGCGCATAAATGGTTCAAAAGGCTCCCCCACAGGCCCATTAGAAGCTTCAAGTCCCTGGTCGAGCTCTTTATGGCTCGCTTCATTACTAGTAGCTCCCATCCCAAAAGGATGGATGCTTTGCTAATAATAAAAAAGACACCTCAAGAGACCCTCCGAGACTACGCTAAGAGGTACTGGGAGTTATTCAACGAGGTCGAGGACTGCTCGGAGCAAGTGGCAGTGGCCTCTTTCAAAATTGGGCTACCCAGTTCTTCCCTTCTGTACCAGTCCCTAACCAAGAAAGAGGCCATGACCATCGACGACTTGATGGCTCGCATTGAGAAGTATGCTAATGTGGAGGATGTGACCCGCCTTAGCACAGAGGAAAACGGTCGAGCTAAGATCGCTACCAAAGGCAATGATAAAATTAAGAACCAGAAGAAAGGAGGAAAGAATGGGGGCAAGAATGTCTCCAAGAACGGAGGCAACAACGATGTGGCAAAAGCATTTCAGGCGGTTAACACTGTCTTCAGAGAACCAATTTATAAAATTCTTGCAAAAATAAAAAATGAGCCATTTATTAAGTGGCCCAAAAATATGGGAGGAGATCCCTCAAAGAGAAATAATGCGATGAGATGCGCTTTTCATAAAGAAGGAGGACATAAAACTGAGCATTGCAAGGCTCTTAAGTCCCACCTCGAAGAGCTGGCTCAGTCCAGGCATCTGAACGAATTCGTGGAAAAGAAGGCAGAGAAAGTTGCTGCCCATATAGAAGCAAGGCCCGGTAACGTACTCGAAGACAATGCCGACCATGAATTCGCAGTAATTCATGGGGCATCTGACATGAAGAAGATTCAAGGAAATTCAGGTCGAATGGAGGTAAAAAAGCTTACAGCGGTGATGCAAGCTTTTCAGATCGATCCAGCAAAGACACAATCAGGAAAGCATCGGCGAGCAGATGACGTCGACTATAGTAAGCATATTGTATTCACAGATGAAGATCTGATGGGAGTGAGAACCCCACATCATGATGCTTTAATCATTACTCGCGGGATATCGAACTATGACGTCGACAAGTTGCTCATCGACCAAGGAAGCTCGTCCGAGGTAATGTATCTCGACCTGTTCAGAAAATTAAAATTAAGCATCGCCGACCTGAAGGAAGCTACTATCCCTTTGGTTGGCTTCGCTGGAAAGGTGACTATGCCCTTGGGAAAGATCGTGCTGCCAGTAAGGGCAGGAAATGTTTCTAAAATGATTGAGTTTCTGGTGGTCGACATTGACTCGCCATACCAGGCTATCTTCGGCAAAGGGTGGCTGCACGCAATGAAGGCAGTCTCCTCGACCTACCATCAGAAGCTCAAATATGTGACCGAACAAGGAGTAATAGAGATCCATGGAGATCAAGCAATGGCAGAAGGTGCTTCATAGCAGCCATCCGCCCGAAACCAGAGAAGAGGGCTGACAAGCCCAGCGAGAAAGTTAAAGAATAAGAAGGACTGATACCTTCGAAACAGTAATTAAAATACGGAAGGCCCGGAGTAGAGGAGACCAGGCTCCTCCCCTCTGAACGGGTCATCGAGGACCTAGAGGAAGTCACAGCTGGAGATAGCGATGATAGCAGGATCTTCTTGATCGGAGCTTCTCTCACAGATCAGGAAAAGAAGGAGTTAACGATTCTGCTGAGGACCAATGTAGAAGTCTTCGCATGGGAACCATACGAGTTGCCTGGAATTGATCCTAGTATGGTTTGTTATCAGCTGCACATCGATCCCACCTTCAAACCAATCGCGCAGAAGGCACGACGAACTGCACCCGAGAAGGCAAAAGCCGTGGAAAAAGAAGTTAAAAAACTGTTGGATGCAGGATCCATACGGGAGGTCCAATTCCCCAAATGGTTATCCAACCCAGTAGTAGTTGAAAAGAGCAACAGGAAGTGGAGAGTCTGCATCGACTTCACTGACAGTGCGTGCCCTAAAGATAGCTTCCTTCTTCCAAAAATCGATCAACTAGTGGACGCCACAGTAGCTCACGAGAGAATGAGTTTTCTGGACGCATACTCAGGGTATCATCAGATCCCCTTGTACGCTCCAGACCAGGATAAGACAACATTCATCACCATCGTTGGATTGTACTGTTACAAGGTCATGCCATTCGGGCTAAAAAATGCAGGGGTAACTTACCAGCGGCTGGTCACCAAGATGTTCAAGGACCAAATGGGAGACACCATGGAAGTCTACATCAAAGATATGCTCGTCAAAAGCAGGAAGAAAGAAAACCACCTCTCGAACCTATCAAGAACCTTCGAAATCCTCAGGAAGTACCAAATGAAACTTAACGCAAGCAAGTGTTCTTTCGGTGTCCAGTCAGGAAAATTTCTTGGGTACTTGGTCAGTAAAAGAGGCATCGAGGCTAACCCAGACCAGATCGATGCAATAAATAGGGTACAACCTCCTCAAATAATTCGAGACGTACATAAGCTCACCGGTATGCTTGCTGCCTTGAACTGCTTTATCTATAAGTCCTTCGAGAAGTGCAAGCCTTTCTTCCAGCTCCTAAAGGGAAACAAAATGGTAGAATGGAATCAAGATTGCTCGTAGGTATTGGACGAGCTCAAGGCTTACCTTAGCTCCCCACCACTGCTCGTCATACCATAGGAAACAGAGTCCTTGTACTTATACCTCTCCGTTTCCAACCACACTGTCAGTTCTGTATTGATGTGCGAAAAATGCCAACTTCATGCTCCCATGGTTCATCAACCCGCCAGCGATCTAAAATCACTTTCAACCCATGGCCATTCGCACAATGGGGAATGGACATCATAGGACCTCTTCCCATCGCTATCAGCAATCGCAAGTATCTGTTGGTCGCAACTGACTACTTCACCAAATGGATAGAGGCAGAGCCACTAGCGAACATTCGAGACGCGAATATGATAAGATTCATATGGAAAAATATAATCACCCGCTTTGGGATCCCTAGGACCATCATCACTGATAATGGACCGCAGTTCGAGAGCGATTCCTTTCAGAAATTCTGTAATGACCACGGAATCAGACACCATTTCAGCTCGGTGGCCTATCCTCAAAGTAATGGTTAAGCCGAGGCTTCCAACAAAACGATGATCGATGGGCTAAAGAAACGATTAAAACGAGCCAAAAGCGCACGGGTGAATGAACTACCGCATATTCTGTGGGTCTACCGTACCACCCCACGTCGAGCAATGGGGGAAACCCCATTCTCATTGACGTATGGAATGGAAGCAGTCATCCCATTGGAAGCAGGCTTACCCACTATGAGGTCCACCCTCGTCGACCAAGACCAGAATGATGCAGCATTGCTCGCTGAGCTTGAGCTAGCTGACGAACGCCGAGAGCTTGCCTTGGTAAAACTAGCTAGTTATCAGCAATAACTCGCAAAATATTACAACAAAAAGGTCAATCCAAGGGCATTCCGAGTTGGATACTACGTCCTAAGGAAAATCCTGGGCAGTGCAGTAAAACCATCATTCAAGATAACAAGAGATGATTTGCCAGGAGCCTATCACTTAGAAACGCTGGAGGGTAGAGAGATACCTCGAGCATGGAATGCAACCAATCTTAAGAAATTCTATTTCTATATTCTTCTTTTGCATTGTACGTATGAGAATGGAAGCTCATTTCCTTATCATTAATAAAAAAGTTGTTTAGCATTTGCATTCTACGAAGTGTCAGTTAACTAGTATATGAACTTCATAACTCACACACCCTTTCCAAGTGACAGGCACATTAATCATTACGCTATAGCAGGGAAATCACCCTCCTCAGGTTTTCGTTATGAAACATGAAAAACTTCTTAGCATTGCCCCTGGCAATATATGAAGCCCTATAGGGGATCCTTAGGAAATATGGCCAATTCAAAATTGGCTGCCAAATAATGTTTGGTTAATAAAATCATGATCGGATGAAGCATCCAACATTAGGTGTGTCCTCGCAAATTGCCACACTTAGGCCTAAGGAAGTGTGACGACACGACCTAAAAGGTAAAGTGGGAGAAATGGTATCTTATAAGCATACTGGACTGGAGGGACACTTACTCGACAATACAAACTTACAAATCTAGTCGGCCAAGAGAGGCCCAAGGTTATTAAGAAAAATCTAAGAAATGCGGAAAATATAAAACACTTGTTGAGTCGGAAAATTCGCCCAGAACATAAACTTTATATTACTTCATCATATTTACAACAAATACTACCCATATTTAGACGGCGAGCTCGCCCAAAACATCAATATCACATTACAAAATATACAGAGTTACTACTGGCAAACTCTTAATGAGGGTGAGGCCTCTGAGCAAGATAATCAGCCACTTGGGATCTTCGATCGTCATCGGGATGGGGAACTAGCTCCTCCTCGACTTCATTCACATCCGACTCCAATAGATACCGAGGGATGGCATCAATAGGGATCCACTAATCATCTATCTGGAAGGGATTAGGCAGTAGAGTAGAAGGAGAGATCTCATAACGGTACTAGAGCATCGAGTTCCTTGGTACTTGCAGCTCCTTCAGGGCACTCAACCATCCCCTGATAAAGGCGAGCTCTTCAAACTCTGTTAGCCTCGTCGGAGCATCTAGTCAACCTTGGTCATAACCTTCGGCCCATACTTACCGAGGACCTCTCCTAAACAAATGCCTCAGCCGAGTGACGTCCCTTTGAAGCCCATTAGCAATCACATACGCTCGTTGGACATCACCTCGGAGCTCTTTCGTTTCCCTAGCTGAACTTCTTACGTTTATACCAGCTCGCGGAATAGTCAGCGGGGTAGAGCTTCATAGCACCGGAGGAACATAGCTCGGACCAGTTCCAGTTCACGACGAGGAGGAACCTCTTAATACTGCAGGAGCAATGCTCGGCGCATGCTCCCTAAATCGCGAGACCTCTCTCCTCAAAGCCTCATTCTCTTGCTGAAGAATTTCCCCAACCTGGTTTATCTCAGAAGTATCCAGAAGCTTTGCTCTCAGTGTATTCACCTCTTCTTGGACTGAGGCACCAACTTCCTCCATCTCTTGGAGCTTGTCTTTCAGTTTAACGACAAGCTCAGTCTGCTTTATGAAACGCCTATTCCTCAATCGCAGTGATTTGTAAATCCTCACAAAGGTATGACGAACTTCAGAGCTTACATCAGAACCAAGCATTCTTCCCAATTGAGAAGTGGCTGGTATATAATCATCAACATCAATCAATTACAAGCAATGAAAGATAGAATTATTCAGTACACTAAAGGAAAAAGTCTTCTCATTTCATTCATATGAAAAAGATCAGAATACATTGAAGAAGCAGAAAGGGAAATTACAAACAAAAATACACGTGTAACCCTAAGGGTAAATTAGCTAGCGACCTCAGGCTTCCCAGAAGAAGCTGGATGCTTCCCCTTGTCAGTAGCAGTAAAAGCACCTCCCTCAGCAGGGATAACCTCTGTCGCCTGAGCAGGGGGAAGCAGCAGGAATTATCTGGGAGGGAGGGTCAACACCTTCGATGGCTGGGACAGGGGATTCATCCATAATTGGCTTCGGGCCTGGGTCGTGCTCGTCGAATAGAGGAGAAGCAACATCCACACCAACAGCTAAAAGGGCCTTGTTCCAGCCCTTTTTGAAGTTCAGACGGCTGATGTAGCCTATCTGAACCTCAACGTCTTCATACGCAGTAGCCCACCCGGAGTTGTATGAGTCCTTCTTAACAGTGGCTGCCTGGGACTCTTTCTCCTTTAGTTGCTCGGTCAGTGCCTTATTTTCCTCCACAACAGCCAGCTTGCTCGAGAAGACTGGGTCATAGGCTTGCCGCAGTTCATTCAGTTCTTTAACTACTCCTTCTCTCTCTCGATTGGCATTAGCAAGAGCCAGGTCAGATGACGTCCGAGCAGCATCAGCGGCCTTCAGACTAGCCTCCAGCTCTGTACCCCTCACCTTTAAGGCAACATTCTGCTGCTCCAGCTCGCCATTCTTATTCACCAGCTCATCGCGAGAATGATAGAGCACGGTAAAGTCAGTCACAAACTGCAAATAAAATAAGAATTAGAAGAAAGAAACAACCAGAACTTGTTAAACATTAAAAAAGAGAAATGGTCTTACCAAGGCTAGCCTCTGACTAGCTTGTAAGGCCAACTGATTGAACCCCGTCGCCCTTTGGCGATCTGTAGGAAGGACTGCCCTCTCGAGCAGTGTAGGGGCCAGTTGAGGGGAAATGGCAATTGAGGCCCCCTCCGACAACGCGGATACAGGCACTAAGGCCTGCCCAGCCTTTGTCCTCGCCTCCATCTTTCTCCTATCCTCTTCTTTTTCTTTTTCTTTCTCTATCCTCCTCCTCTTATCGACCTTCTTTTTCTCTTTAATCTTCCTCTTCTCTTCTTCCCTCTCTCTATCTATTTCACCTGCTCTTCTTCCTTTCTCTTCTTATCCTGCTCCTGAGCAGAAGATCGGGAACCAGTAGCAATCGCCCCAGTGCTGGACTTCCGCTTCTTCGTCCTCTGAGCGAGAAGCACATGATTATCATCATCATCATCTCGGATTAAATTTTTTCTTGGAGGAACCATTTCCTCGCTAGAGCTGCTGGACGTGCTCGAAGGTTCTTGGGCTTTAGAAACCTCTTCTGAATCAGAAGAACTGTCAAAACTGGAGCTCCCCTCGTTAAAATTGCCTTCAGCACCGCCTATGATATCACTCTCAGAACTGCTCTCCTCCTCGTCTAACTGAATGGGATCGGTAGCAGTCTCTTCAGAAGTATCAAACTCGGGAATGCTATCTACCGGCCTCGCTATAAAGCTAGAAATAACATTTTTGTACTCGAGCAAGAAAGCAGCAGATCGGGGATGCTCGTCGTCAGCTAGGGGCTCCCTGATATTCCAAGCTTTGACCAACTCAAAAAGACTAACCTCGCTGAGAGCAGGTTCCAAGTTCTTCGACCTCGCGAAAGAAAAAACAGGAAAGAGTCAGAAAGATCACACATTAATAAAGAAATTGAAAGAACAGAGCAAAGACTACCTATATACTCTTCCCCATAAAAGGGAACAGTAAACCTATCAGACCTCGACCCCTCAGTCTGGGGGGAGAACTCCTAATTTCTAGCAAGAAAGCCATCTTGCCATTAATCCTTGTGGGAATCAGGTAGGTTTACTACCAATACCCTGTCAGGACTCCTGGCTTTAAGATAGAGAACACCAGAGCTAGTTCGAGAAAAGGAGTAGCAAAAGCAGACTTCGGCGAGCCCCAATTTGGTGTCATAAAGTTGATTTATTCTATGGACGCCATTGATTATCTTCCACACATTGGGCGAACACTGTGCAGGAACAATGTTGAAATAACCAAAGAAATGCAAGAATAAATCGTTTGGAGGAAAAGTAAGTCCCCCTTAAGAAAGTAGCAAGACGTAAATCCAATGGGCACCCTCTATCTCTCTAACATTTTTAGGGAGAGAGGCGCACTCAATCTCTACCCACTTTGGGATACTGTGAAATTTCCTAAACTCGGATACTGATCTATTACCTATCTTCACCATTTGTAAATCCTAAACTACAAATTCAAAGAAAGCAGAGAGAAAAAGCAAAAGAGACTTACGAGATGAGAGCTTGACTTGGACAATGCCAGAACACAAGTCCAAACGACGAGGGAGATCGAAAGCAAGGAAAATGAAGATCTGGAGAAGAGGGCACAAATTGCTAAAACTCGCAGAAATTTCGTAGAAGATAGAAGAACACTGAGAAGCTTGAAACGGCAACTATGAAACGTTGCCCAAAAAGACTTTTAAATGTTGCTAATCATCGGGCACAAGACCCGAAGCAACTGCCGCCTAATCCATTCCTCAAATTTTGGGAAGAGTTGCACGATGTACAAAGGAGCCATTATGACAAATCATTTAAATTTATTGCGCCCAAATTTTGGCCCAACAAACTTAGGGGCAATTGTGGGTACACGGATTTAGAATGACGGGCCTGGACGAGTAGCCCAATTGAAGCGGCCCAAAGTCCAAACCCTTTATATCTTAACATTAATTCGGTTATGACTTAGTCTTCTCTCATGTTCTCGTAAAGAGGTGTTCCAGGAGAAGATGGAAAACGTGGGGGAGTCCAACAACCCCACTCCCTGAAAGTAAACATGTATATAATAAACCCTAGGTCTGGGGCATAAGACACGCACTGTATTCTTTGTAATCGCTCCCCGGAGTATATAGAAATAATACTGACCGCACCACCGTGGACGTAGACATTCTTGCTGAACCACGTACATAACCTGTTGTGTGATTGGCATTTTATCTTCTTTATTCTGCTTGGTGATTGCGCTTCTCTTATCTATTTGTGTTGAACAATAATTGTCACCACAGGTAAGAGTGATGACTTCAATCAATAAATCATTTACTTTAATGCTTCGGGTTGTGAGTAGTTCCATATTACACATGTCATCCATTTAGTCTTCATTGTGACGGCATAATGCTTATCTTAGTTCTTTATTTAAAATGTCCCGAGGGGTTAGGTTATTGGGTAATGCTGATGTAACAATGAGTGATAAGCTGCGATTGAAATTTGGAATTTTTTTAGTGAATAGATTAATGAACGTGGATTGTAGGTGTGTGTCTAGTGGAAATACTCTTATGTTGGAATACTTGAAAAGTACAGTTTGATATAGACTATTATTGTGGCACACGGTGTTGTGGAGTTTCGACACTGCGTAACAAGGCGACAATAGTTTTTTTGGCACCGCGAAGTAGGTGGCTACAAGTTATGTGACGGTTCTTTATAGGCGTACAAAATATTTCTTGAGATGGTTGGGGAAAAGGCCCACATCTCGGTTAAGTTATAATTAATTGATGAAACTATTATATCCTTTAAATGCATTGTAAGATTCCATGAGATACTTTGGGCCATCTTTATTGATTATATAAATTGTGAATTTACCATTTGTTTATATATTTGATTTAAGTTGAGTATCTTAGCGACATACTGGGGTTTTGACCCATTTTATTTGTAGTGACTTTCTTGGTGCTAGAGCTGGTCATCTCGGTTAGATTTCCTCCTCTCCAGCTATCACGCATTCTCCATTCTCTCATTTAAAATTTTTCAGGTACAGAAACCAATGTAGGTCCATCTCTTGATAGACTATCATTTACTTTTTTAGTTGTGTGAGTTATACTTTTGAGTTAGATGGCATATATATTAAACAATATGACGTGACTTGTATTATTGATATTCAATATTGACATGTATATTTGGGAGTTGTTGTTTTAATTGTTGATCTCTCTCACTCTATTATGACTTTGAATACATCTTTATGAGTTTTATATTATAGGACTTTTATATCGCATCCTTATATTTGTCATATCTTTCATTTGTTCTTTTCATGTTGAGAATACTATTTAATTATTTTAATAACCTATATAATTTAATAATAAAACTTGATCAACTTTAGTATTAAAATATACGGGGTATCACACTCGGTCTCCTTATGAAGTGGGAAAAAGAGTTAAGCAAGGCTAAGAAATTTGTTCTTATAATAGTTATATTATAAAGAAAAAGTAAGTAACTAACAACAATATATTTATTCTGGTTTTGCCAAATTGATTTCGTTTAAAGATGATTTCTAAGAATAGGGGACTTTGGGTTGGGCAATGCTTGAACTTAGGAGCTGGGGCTTAAGAATGTTTGGTGGAGCTTGAACTCTGGGCATTTCTTAGAGGGAGGGATAACATTCGAGGACCAAATAAGTGCTAGAAGGGATTCGATGCTTGGGATTGGGAGGAAATTATAAAAAACTAATTGATATGGGTTTTGGGATCCTTAAATTGTGGTAATGGGGGATATATTTATAGTTTTTTTAAGCTAGGGTTTTTCGCGTAGTTAAAGGTTCACCATTAACCTTTCTGCCACATAGTTGACCATTTAGAATAATGACATTCTTGAAAGGTTTTGTAATTAATTTTCTTTGGCTTTATCACGTAGTTGTAAGTGCAGTTAATGACTGAAATAATCATAATTACATCCTCTGTAAAACTGTCATATAGTTTAACGTTAGTTATGATGATGACACTTTATTTTTTAAGCAAGTAGAATTGCACAGTCATTTGGCATGCAACTAAAAGTCTTATGCCATTTTCTTTAACTTTGCTCGTTTGGGGTAGGCATGTTGGGCTTAAGTGGTGCTTTTAGGGATCTTTGGGTTGTTGGGGGTGGTTATGGGTGTTAATGGCTCAAGTTTTAGAGCTCAGGCTTTTCAAGGCTTTTAAGGAGAATGGGTGTGGGGATGAAAGTTTGTAGTATCTACAATATTTGTTAAGAAATTCGGTATCTTCCAAAACAACTAAAATATCTTTCAACTTAGATTCAATACCACTCACTAAATTTTGTAAGATTTCTTTACAAAAAGCTTTAGTAATGGTGGAAAAATGATGTTTTAACAAGGTTTCTTGTCTCTTTAGTAAATATTGAACCTCCAGTAAAGGTGAAAAGTTGATAGATAGATAAAGAGAGAGAAGGATCTGGAGTGGATTTTTTTACATACGATAAAATATTTTCCTAAAAAGGATGTTTTTTAGTTGACTTTGACAAACATTCTTTTAAATTAGAAAAAAAATATTTAGAGAACTTGTCGAGAAAACCCCACAAATGAGAGGTGTAATTATGCGTGGCCGTTGGTGTTTGAATTGTTTGCGTGACTCATATATTAATAAATATTATAATTAATATAACACATACCGTCGTATAGCATGACAAAAATATTTTACATGTAACATAAATACTTTTAATATGACAAAAAAACATATTATAATATTAGAGGATACAGACTCCTGTACATACCACCTATACATACCACCCGCGTAGACCATTTCTTTTAAATATTAAGAAACTATTTTTGAGTTTATTTTTTTTGCATGGTGCATCATTTCAGGGAACCCGATAAAGAGTAAGCTCAAAATTATTTTTTTAGCTATTTAAAAAAAATGGTCAAAATATGAGAGCGCTTGAGCACCTTAAAAAGTAACATATTTTGATCGTTTTTTTTAAATAACAAAAAATTATTTCGTGTTGATTTTTTTGTGGGTTTTCATGAAATCCGCTAATTTTTTAAAATGTTTAAAAAAAATTGATCGTTTATTATTTAAGGACTTCACGAGACTTTCGGCATAATGTTATACTAGTTTTTATAGACTACCCACAATCTATATTATACCTCTAATACGATAATATTAGAGGTTTAAATGAAGCTTTTATAAATTTAATGTTAACATGTATTGTAATTCACATTCATTCCTTCTATCCATTAATTCAATTTTCTTCAAACCTATTCATCTTTTGACCATTCCACTTATCTCTCTCTTTTATATAACCGAAACTCATTAGGTAGATATCTGTATTGTCAATTCCTTCTCTTTATTAGAGCAGGTTGTGTCGCTAGAAGTAACCCTTTCACTTTCCTATTCTTTTTTGTTTATGTTTTTCTTTTCTTACGTGTACCTCTATTTAGTCGTTGTGTTGAAGAATTTATTTGTTGGAGAAGTTCTTTGTACATGATTTTAATGATTTTAACCCTTATTCTTCTGCTGTTTGTTATTTTTTTTTATCTTCTCTTTTGTTTCTGTACTTTTTCTTTCATACCAGTGATACCGGCAACAATACCACCAATGGTACCACCAATAAAACTCCCACCTAAAACCATCAACAACTTATTACAAAACCATCAACGGTACCACCAACCCCCAACAGAACCACCAACACCGGCCCATCAACCTCCGTAATTTTATTGCAAAAAAAAATTCGTGAAGAAAAAGAAGATGGACCAATAAATTTTCCCCAAAAGTTATTGCTCCCAAACCATCCTAGTCCACCGCCCAAAACCAAACCTTACTGCTCGAAAAAAAAATGTCATTGAAGAAAAAGAAAAGAGACTATCAACAATCAATCAACCGCCCAAAACCATCAGTAAACCCATCAGCATCATCCATCAACTAATCCATACCGCATTAGCCCAAAACTATCCCAGTCCACTGCCCAAAAACACCAGCAAACCCATCATCAACATCCATCATTGACATCACAATATCGCATCAAATTACTACACCCATCAACATCGCCACTACATCACATCAAACCAACCCATCTTCATTGGAATATTGAAGAGGGTACGGTAAATGGACCCCGTGATTCTTACACCATTGTGATATCATCTCGCGAACCAAGTGATTTAGAGTGAGGACTGTATGAAAGAACACATGTTGGGTTTGAGAGCATGTCCTATTCCCAGGTTTTAACCACTTCTTGATAAATGATCTATCATATATCTGAAAATTTAATTTTTTTAATAAAAATCAATAAACATACACAAACAAGATATTCAAAGGTTGCACTATGTTTAACAAATGACAATGTTTATCATAGTGCCAAATCCTTACAATTTAGTCAAGGCCTCTCAAAATTGGCTGTCAACTAATTTCTAGAAGAATAAAAAAGAAAAAAAACTCTTTTCTGATATAAAGGCAGAGAGAAGTTTGTATATTATAATCTAACCAACAAACTGTTGGTATAATTTTAATGATGTTGGTACTATTAGAGTTTTTAATGAGTTTTTTATGGATTTAATGTTAACCGGAATCGATTGGATGAAATATTCAAAGGCCATCAATTTCATTTTCCAGTAATACCTACATTTATTATGACGTTATGATGGAAAAATATTATTGGATGCATTCTATTAGTGATTTACTATTTTTTTATAAACAATTATTTTTTCACATTGAGTTTCATTCCACATGTTTGGTTAGAATATTAACAAAACTAAATCACTCTCTCGGAAATGATCTTTCTAACGACATGCCATACTTTCTAATTGTTGTGATAGTAATAAAATTACATGTTACGTGAATTCAGTTGTTCATTTTTTACGGCACATATGTCTTCTTATCTTTTGTTTTTCCTCCTATTTATATCTATCTTGGAATAATGAGGAAAGTATTCTGTACATGTATTACGTAATGCAGGACAATACCGCTTCAAATCATAAAAATGAGGATTATCGAAAAAAGTTAGAAAGGGATCGCCAGATATGCATGTCGCATAAAATTCGAGCTATCAAAGTTCAGAAATGAAAATTACCGAGGAAGGAAACAACATAAGGACGTCAAAGAGACTCAAGTCAGCAAGGTAACTTTCATTACATTATTTTACGTACAGAAATCGAATATAACATTCGCTTACTTTCTAAAACATCTAAATATTTCTAAGTTACATGTGATTAATTTGTAGGAGCAAAGAAATTGAGATCAAGGATTTAGAAATCACAATAACATTTGGAACGAAGAACACATTTTATCATTTTAAGAATCATTATGTTTTTTTATACAGTTACTATGTGACGTCATTTCATTATACTTATATAATTTCTTTATGCCATTATATAATTTCTTTATAATAAAAATAAACCACAATTATGGAGTGTTAAAAGTGTTCTCCCGAACAATATTAGAGCGTGGGCATTGGCGGAAACTTCCGATGGGAGTGGATGATCATCTCCGTCAAACACGCAGCGTAACGAATACGATCTCCGTTCCTTAAATGTCGGCCCCATCCTCATCCCCATCCCCACCCCTCCATTCTTTCCTCTCCCAACCAAACCCTCCCAAAACCCAAAATCTTTTCTTCCCAAAAACTCAAAAAACCCAGATCCGGTGCGATTTAAGCAGGTGGACAGTCGATTGCGTTTCTGGATCCGACCCTATCCACATAATTCTGAAGCCCCCGGCTTCTTCAATCCCAATGGCTTCTACCGCTGAGTTAAAAACCTCCAAGAAGGTGTGTTTGTTTTATTGTGCGGAGATGAAGGAATTAGCTCACAGGATTGCTTCTGAATCCGATGCTATTGAGCTTCGTGCCATCACTTGGAGGTAGCTCTTACACATGTATGTATGTATGTACATTTATTGGCCATGGTTTTAAATGCAACTCGCATGATGCGCACGCGGTTATAATAATATATATAGCTAATGTATAATAGTTTTTTAATATTGGTACGATTTTTAGCACGCTCTCCTAAAATTACTGAACAACATAAAAAATCCAATGTTTTAGCAACTTAAAATAAGTTCCATGTAGCTCCATTGCCAAGAATAATGAAAAAAATTGAAATAATATCACGACATAGACCGAAATGCGAAACAAAAAACAAATTAATACCCGTGGTTATCAATATGTCAACAAACAACCAAACAAAAATGGAACGAAAGATTTTGCAACATCTAACTAAACAAAGTAATGTTATTTTGAAACATAATATGGACAATCAAATCCTTTAAGGCCTCGTTTGATACGCCGTATAAGGGGTCCGGATAGGATAGGATAAGAGTTGGATTGGATAGGATAAGGATGGACCGTACGTATAAGGCTTATTCCAATATTGCGTTTGGAACAGTTCCAAATAAGAAGACGAGATGGGATATAATAATACAGTCATGTGTTTGAAATGTTCCGGATAGGATTAATTTATCTCCAGTTTTTCAAAAATACCCTTATTTTGTATTTAATAATAAAAAAATAAAAAAATATATTGTTATCACATATTTTAACTCAATAACATAATATTTAATTCCACGAGGGATGTTAAAAAAATAATATTATGAGATGAAAATATGTATTTGTATTTGTATTTGTATTTATAATTTGTACACACTCAACCACTAGTAATCACTTACACGCATACAAAAACCATGTGTACACAAACTAGTCACCAGAAATAATGAGATAGTAAAACTGGTTGCTTACTATCTTTTCTTTCGATTCAAAACAATTCAGTTGCAGAAAATTGCTTGAAGTCACAACTGAATAACATCGATTTTACCCAAAATAGTCGCCGGAAACATGAGGAAACAAATAAATTGAATTGTACACAACTTTCAACTTGTCTAGCATATAGGTTAATAATACATTAAAAAATATATGTGTAACAAAATATTAGCAGTGAATTAACAACATATAACTTTCAACTTGTCTAGTAGGGGAGTTAACATAATATTTGCATCGATTTAAACCAAAATAGTAGTTCATGATAAAGCAACAAATATGGAAAAAAAATGAGGAGGTTACCTACCGTGATGAAAAATATGAATGGAGAGTTATGTGAATCAAAGGGATCGCCGACTGCTATCTAATACTTGAGATAGTGTAAGTTGCGTGAGTTTTTTTTAACTTAATAAGGGTAGAGTAGTAATTTTTAATTAAATTTTGGATAACTTATTCCATCTCACATCACATCCTAAATTACACCAAACATTGGATAGGATAATTTTATCTAATACAAACATCTTATACGGCGCATCAAACGAGGCCTAATAGTCTAAAATAATACCCAACTTGATTAGGTTAGTTAATAAGGAACAAAAAATCAAAATGGGTCTGATCCAAACTAATTACTGAATAAAAGTGGAAGCTAAAAAAGAAACCTTTCTCTACCATTTTTAGAGGAGGGAGTGATCATGTGAATAACCTCCTTGTGCTCTTTAAGCCCTGTCTTAATGGATTTCATTGTAGCATACACCCTTTTTTTTCTGCACAGAACAAACAACAATCACAAAACTATTAAAATGATTACAAAAGTCTAAAATGAATTAAGATCCACAACAACAATTATAAGTATAAAATATAAATATGTAAAATTTATCCTAATACCTTTTTCATACAAACAATAACTAAATTTATTAAACATTACATCAAGTTTTTTTTTTTTTTTTTTACATTGGAGAAAAGTGTTTAGGGTGCATTAGAATGCCAAAGTTAATTTTTTTTTGTCTTTAACCATCCGAATGACATTTCCATAATTGAACAAATAGGTAAGAACTCATACATCCTAGTCTCATGCTGGATCCAACATCAACATAGCCCAAGAAACTTTCAAAAATGAAAACTAAAAGAGACAATAAAATGAACACCTAAAAGGGTGTGAGCAAATATGTTGTTCACTTTTTCGATAATTTTCTCAACAACCAAAAAGAGCACATAAGTAGAAAGGGCTTACCGGGTCTTGAAGATTCAACATATACACATGGTTCTCTCTGATTCTCTTTATCTATCACTCCATCCTCCCTCTCAAATACATATGATTTGGATGTTGAAAAACATGAAATGAAACAAAAGAAAATCCATTAAGTAACAGAGGAACATAAGACAATAAACGTACTAATTTTAGAACTTCAAACATTGTTAATTAGATTAAACCAAAATCAACTAAAACAACTAAAAATTAAAATAAACAATTTTACACTAATGATACGACAAAAAAATTCACCTAAGTGGAGGAATCATGTGGAACTTCTACTAAATTACATAAATATATCTTATTATTTACAAAAAAACGCAAAAAAAAACTAATACATAAAACAAACAACCCAATAAAAAATAATGGAAATCCGAACCTTGAAGATCCGGATCCGGACTAAACGTTGCCGATTGAACCTTGGATTGTGGATGATCGAGTCGTCGTTTTTAAAGTTACAGATTGAAGCACACATCTGATTCTTTTTTTTGCGAGCCTTAAACGAAAAATAATCGAATTTTGCAGATTGAAACAGATATATGATCCTTTATTTTTTGCGTACCTCAAAGATAAAAAAAATAATCGAAAAAAAGAAGAAAAAGAGGATGAGAGAGAATTATGGGTTTGATATTCCCTTAACAGTATGAAGAATAGTGGGTCTGAATGGGGGTCGGAATAGTTGTTTTGAAGAGGGATTTGTGATGTAGGTTTGGTTTTTAGATTTGAAGATATGGGGTTGATAATCAGGAGAGAGAGAACGCAAATGAGATGGGGTGAAATGGGCTTTGGATCTCAGTAGTCACATAAATATAGTAGGAAGCTGTTTGTGTTCTTGTGCTCCATTAATAAGGGAAGATGTATAGATGCAAAAGGTTAAAGTTGCGTATGGTGTATAGAGAAAAAAGTGTGGTACTGTATGCTTTATGGTTTTAATGATTTATTTATTAATTATTTTCATTCAATGTAATGAGATAGGCATAAGATATCGGTAATCCAAAAGGCAGTGAGATAAAGAGTCATGGAGCCAAATAAATAGCGCCTCTTCAAATTCTGGGAAAGAGTAAAATGATTAAAATATTTATGAATCGTACACGTGTCGTAGTGTGTGCGTGACAAATGTCGTCACCGTGTTCGGCTGTCAATTTTAGTTATATACTATAATTTGGAGAAATTACAATTTCTGGATATAGAATTCCCACAAAATTGGAATTCTCCTTTCACCTCTAAAATGGGGGAAAACCTATATTCTCGAGAATTTTAGCTTACTTTTGTGGTGAGACAAAAATACGCTCTCACATAAAATCTCACACTCTTTCTCTCTCTCTCTCTCTCCCTCTCCCTCTCCCTCTCCCTCTCCCTCTCCCTCTCTCTCACACACACACACTCCTCTTACACACACACACACTCTAACACCACACTCATTCACACACACGCACACTCACACACACGTTCACTCACTCAAACACACAACCATACACACACTCAAACGCACGCGCACAGACACTCACACTCGCACACCCCACACACTCACACACACACTCACTTAAACACACACACTTAAATTAAGTAGAATTGTATCTTAGTTAAATGATATTTATTTCTAATATGGGGAAGTAATTTTAGATGTCACGAAAAGAGAATTCTTGTTTAAGCCAAACAATGGAAGGGAATTCAAGATTCTAGAGAACTTAGAATTCCTGGTATTAAGGATTGCCATTCTCTTTTCAAACCTCGAACCAAGTGAGCCCTTAACACGCATTTGAAAATAACTGTTGACCAAATTAATACATCAACAAATAGAGTAAAACCCATTATTTATAGCTTCAATTAACTCCGATGCCTCTATTCGGTAGAACATATGGTAATTAGGTTAATTTGGCTCACATTTGAAACAATTGACTTTCATGTTGTTGCCAAATTGATATATCAACAATGAGAAAGTAAATCCATTATATATTTGCGTCATATCCAAGGTTCTAAAAGGCACGAGGCGTGATCGAGGCGTAGAGGTCAACCCTCAAGCTTTAGGAGCCTAGGCGTAAAAAGGTGTTTTTTTTTTATTATTATTTTAATTATTCGAAGGCTAGTAATATATTCGCCTAGGGGTAAAAAAGTGTTTTTTTTATTCTTTTAATTATTCTAAGGTTAGTAATATAATAAAATAATACATACCTTGAATTTTAAAAATATTCGTATGTTCGGTAGCCATCTTTCTCATATTCATGCTCCATAATCAATATGTAAAATATATTTCTCAACAATTAATGAGCAATATACAACATGTATTTTTCATAATTCAATAATCAATATCTATAATCATTCAATAATCAATAATCAACACAAAATGATTTAATATAAGAAATGTATTTTTCATCTTTCAAATGAACCCATATAGACTTTTCGTCGGAAGTCGATCGTTTCACTAAGGTGTCTTTGTTTTTAAAAAAAGTGCTTCTTAATCCTTTTACCAAGAGGCTTTTCATTCTTCAAGCTTCAAGCCTAGGCACGCCATTTAGAACACATGTCATAGCCTCAATCAATATGGCTATTCTTTACTTGTGCAATTCAACAAACAAGAAGGGAACATATTTGACGTAAACTATATGTCAATGGTCAAGAAAATAAACCAATCCCTAACTTTTAGAGAGAGAATCAAGAGATTTCTTATATTTCAAAATGAAGAGTGTCCTCAAATGAGGAATACAAGAGAATATTTAAAAGGGAGGGGTAGCTTAGGGCTCTAAGCTAATATTCTAATTACAAAAATGCTCTTAATTGCCTTTACTACTCCTTACCTCTAAATACTAAACAAACATAAATACAATGACATAACAAAATAAAAGAAAATAACAAAAATAAAATAAAATGCAATAAAACCCTAAAAAGACACATTTTCATCACTTTCCCCCTCTTAAAACCAAGTTCGCCCTTGAGCGTTCAAAATTTGGGGACTCGTGAGGAAATTAAAAAAAAAAGGAGGCAGCGGGGTGGATAAGGTGTGCGGCGAGGACATGAGGGGTTTAGGGCAGGGTGGGTAAAAGGAGGACGGGAGGGTGTGGGTTTGGGGTAGGAGTAGGGTTAGGGATTTGGGCAGCGGGGTGGGGAAGGTTTAGGCCTCATTTGATACGCCGTATAAGGGGTCCGGATAGGATAGGATAAGAGTCGGATTGGATAGGATAAGGATGGACCGTACGTATAAGGCTTATTCCAATATTGCGTTTGGAACAGTTCCAAATAAGAAGACGAGATGGGATATAATAATACAGTCATGTGTTTGAAATGCTCCGGATAGGATTAATTTATCTCCAGTTTTTCAAAAATACCCTTATTTTGTATTTAATAATAAATGGATCTGGACTGTCAATGGACCGGATCTGGACCCGGACCCGATCCGTATCCGATCCGATCCGATCCGTTTACTCGAACCTGGATCATATTCTAAAATCCGTTTACCCGATTATCCGATTATTAAATGGATCGGATATGGATTTAGTCTAATTCGATCTGTTAAGGACCCGATCCGATTAAATATAACATATATAAATTTATATATTTATTAATATATCTATATCTATATAGTATGTAAATATGATATGTATAAATATTTATAGATCAAAGTATTATATGCTTTATTTCTATGAATCATATACGATAATAAATTATAAAATATTTTAATCTAAGATTAAAAAATAAATAATTGGGATAAATAAAAATTTAAAATAAACGTATATATATGGCTAGACGTGGACCCAATCCGATCCGATCCGATCTTATATGGATCCGATTAAGACCCGATCCGAATAAGTGCTTGCTAAACGGATCTGGATCACCCTAGATCCGGTCCGAACCCGACCCGTTGACAGGCCTAAGTTGGGCCATTTGTTGTTTCAACTCATCAATTTGTTGTTGTGTTTGTACCAACTCTTCCATTTGTTATTCCAACTCTTGAATCTTCGAATTGTTGTTTGGATATTCTTGGAGCTATTGTTTGTAACGTACGATTTGATAAAAATACACCGATACACCAAATACCAATGTTGGAGCGACACTTCGCTCTAATATCAATTTGACATAAACTACACGTCAATGTCCAAGAAAATAAACCAAACCTTAACTTTTAGAGAGAGAATCAAGAGATTTCTTATATTTCAAAATGGAGAATGTCCTGACATGAGGAATACAAGGGAGTATTTAAAGGGGAGGAGTAGCTTAGGCTCTAATCTAATATTCTAATTACAAAAATGCCTTTAATTGCCTTTACTACTCCTTATCTCTAAATACTAAACACAAAAGAGATACAATGACATAACAAAATAAAAGAAAATAACAAAAATAAAATAAAATGCAATAAAACCCTAAAAAGACACATTTCCATCAATATTAATATCTTTTTAAATCACAGATAATTGATATCTTTGCAAAAATTAAGAATGAGATAATTATTTGCAATTTGCTAAAAAACCAAACGGTTGTTACCGTGAATTAGATAAGTACATAGAAGAACCAAACGGTTGTTATCGTGAATTAGATATGAAGTATATAGAAGAATATAACAACAGTAAAGGAAGAAAATAATTCAGAGAAGAAAAAAGTTAATATCTTTAATTCGATACCCCCCCTTCAACAATTACATCTCCTTTTATATGCATACTAGTTTACAAGCCCATGCGATGCGTCGACGGGTTATAAATAAAATTATTAGATTGTAAATGTAAAACATTTATAAAAATTGTTCTTAAACTTCAAAAATCGAAGCGTGGGAGTAATTTATCAAAAAAAAAAAAAATTATCACGTGAATGGATCCATCAATCTTGTACAAATTATAGGGAAAAAAATGCATCCGCAAAAAAAATCTCAAAAAAATAGGTTAATATCAATAACTAATAGAATAATATGCAAAAAAAAACCTTTCACATAAAATTAAACGTATTAAACCTATTACTATGTTCTTGCTAGAAAACAATAGTGTGTACATCTATACTTCTTTTAAGTAGGATAACAATTTTTACATATAAAAGAATGAGAAAAGGAGAAATTGGTGGTGGAAAAGTCACGTTGAACCGGAGAAGACAAACAAAGAACTGTAGACTGTTTTGCATTCTTTTCAAAAATAGACTTGAAGTTGGGGCTTTTCCTAGATGTATACACCTATCCAGTAATTGTTATTTCTTATGAGCTGTTATATTTTTTGTGGGAAGATGGATAAGAACAACCAAGAGGCTCTACATTAAGAAGAAATGAGAGGTTGACAAAAATCGAAGTTGCAGAAGATTTATTCAGTGATTTAGGAATTTCAACATCAAAATAGATGCATCATAAAAAAATATATGAATAACACGAAGGGTTATAAAAAGGAAGACTGCCTAAGCCATAACTGATGGCACAAAACAAATTATGCAATTCAGGTTATAAAAAGGACTATTTTAAACAAAAATCCGACATATGAAATTGGTGATTTCGACAGGTGTAAACAATACCTGGCTAGGTCGAGATAGAGAAAGCCTTGAGGAATGCAAATGCGTAGGAGTTTTATATAATGTATGTACAGAACCTTTGAGCTCCATGAGAAAGTTGAGGGGTTAGGAGGAAGTGGGATAGTCCTTTATTTAAGCCAAGGAAATGGAATATGGTTGGTGGCAAAAGAAGCTGGAGAGTCAGAAATAAAGAATGGAGGAAGCCAATTAACAAAAGATATCTTTCAATACACGTGGCAATTGTCTTTTGGATTGCCTCTTTAGATTTAATTACAATTGTACACATGGCGCCATGAAGAAGCAACAAATGTCATCACTGGGTTTCTTGTCAATTTTAGTTATATACTATAATGTCACAACCACCTCCTTACAAATTATTGACCTCACTAAATCAGTTGTAATAGACTTGAACAGCTATGAAATACGGCTATAAAAGTCTCTTTAATGACCCACTCAATCAACTGCTAATTTGCTGAATAAATAGCTGAATATTAGTCTAAAATGACATTCCTTTCCAGTAAAAAATCCGTGTCCTCGTAGATTGGACTAGTAGCTTTCCAGTTTTCTACCTCCTGGATCAAATACAACCTGGAAAAAATATTCTCATAATTTCACTACTCAGCAGTAATTGAGTCATCATAATATTTACTGGTAGTGGCCAATATGTCCAGACTTCACTGTCCGGAATTACCAGTAAAACCCTCAAAAGTTGGTATCATCAATAAATCCTTTCCAATATAGCTAGCTGTTGAAAATACATGGCTCGGTTTCATAGTAGGGAATGCACCTACCAATAGTTGTGCATTTCTCTTGCTGAACAACAGCAGGGTCCTTTTTGTGATAGAAATCATCTTCAAAGGATTCAGCTAGACTAAAGAATTGATGCTTTGAGAAAGAGACACTACTCTGCCTTGGAACAGTAGCTTCACTCCTTTTTGCATCAATATTAGAAACAATGTGCCATCCTTTAACAACGTTTGACAATCCATGGCGTGGAATATGAGTACTTTGTCTCATATAATATGAATACTTTGTCTCATTCTATATGAGAATGAGTTGTCTTAGTTGCATTAGCCTGGTCAAAGTTTGAAGAGCGTATGAGGTGCCCTATAATTGCTTTAACATGGTCATAGTTTGAAGAGCTGGGTGGTGAAATCATACCCAACCCAAAGATCTTTTCATCCATTGCATGTTCAATAGAACCCACATTAATTGTTACGCATATGAGATCTTTATGTAGAGAATCCCTGTGATTAGATGGATAAGCTTCTAATGTCGATCATTGATTTTTGCACCGCCAAAAAAAAATCTTTTATATGGGGTCCTCCTCCATACTTGACTTTTCAATGTTTGTTGGCATACCTTCATTGTATGCCATTTGTTGTGTTACATCAAATTGGTATCAGCGCTAAGCTGAGACTCTCCCAAAGTTGTAAAATCATAATAAGTTTGACGTAAACTACATGTCAATGGCCAAGAAAATAAACAAAACCCTAACTTTTAGAGAGAGAATCAAGAGATTTCTTATATTCAAAATGGAGAGTGTCCGCAAAATACAAGTGGGTATTTAAAGGGGGAGTAGTAACTTAGGCTCTAGGCTAAGGCCTTAATTACGAAAATGCCATTACTACTCATTTTATCTCTAAATAATAAAGCAAAAGAAAGAAAAATACAATGAACAAAATAAAAGAAAATAACAAAAAAAATAAATAAAAATGACAAATAATTTCTAAAAAGGGACCCATTTCCATCACTCTCTCCCTCTTAAGACCAAGCTCGTCCTCGAACGTTAAAAAAATTTGGGAACTCGTGAGAAATTCCAAAAAGGTGCCAAAAAATCTTGTGGGGACTCAAAAATAATTTCTGAGAGACGAGGGGGTGCACATTCCACTAATCTTGGTCTTATTTTTTCTTCTTCTCTCTTTCTTCACTCAAAGCAACCCTAAAAACTTTAATCCCGGTCAAAAACCATGGTTTTGGAGCAGTTGAAGGGTTTGGCAGCCAGATGGGCTCCGAGCAAAACTAGGGCAAAACCCTTGGTTGCCGGGGCCGTTAAGGCGTACAGAGGGTCGTGCGACCACCTGGGGTGGTCGGTGGCCAGGAAGGGATCGGGTTTGGGTTTGTGTGGCTTCGGGGGGAGCCTTTTTTGGGTTGGGGGGACTGGGGTTTGGGTCGCGAGCCGCAGGGGGGTTGGGGTGGTCGGCTGCTAGGGTTTTGGCCGGCGCAGTTGGGTCGAGCAGTTTTGTTGGGTTCGAAGGCTGGGAGAGATAGGCGGAGGTGGGGCGATGGGGATAGGGTGTCTCTAGGGCAGCGGGGTTGGCGGGGGGTGGCGTGGTGGTCGGTGGGTAGGGCTGGAGAGCAGTGGGGTGGAGTAAGGCAGATTGGGGGGTTATTAGTGCTGGGTTTTCACCCAAAACAACCCCGGTGGAGGAGCTAAGGTGGTTGGTGGTGGTGGTGGTTGGCCATTGAGGGTTAGGGTTTAATGAGATTTGAATGGTGGAGAAAAGTTGCAAGAGAGACTCCATTTGTTGGTGTTGCCTATCCAACCTTTGCATCAAATCTTGATGGGCCTTTTCTAGTTGTTGTTTGGATCTTCGTGGAGCCATCGAAAGTAGTATACGATTTTGATAACTACACACCAATACACTAATAGGGGAGCGACACCTTGCTCTGATACCAATTTGACGTAAACTACACGTCAATTGCCTGAAAAATAAATCAAACCCTAACTTTTAGAGAGAGAATAAAGAGATTTCTTATATTCAAAATGGAGAGTGTCCCCAAATGAGGAATATAAAGGGGTATTTAAAGGGGAGGAGTAGCTTAGGCTTTAAGCTAAGATCCTAATTATAAAAATGCCATTACTACTCCTTACCTCGAAATAATAAAGCAAAAGAAAGAAAAATATAATAACAAAATAAAAGAAAATAACAAAATAAAATAAAAATGACAAATAATCCCTAAAAAGGACCCATTTTCATCAAAGTTTATAATGGCTCCTAAAAATTGTAATCATATTGATATAGACCGCCGCATGACCGCCTTTGAAGACTCCTCCGCCAATAACCAAAGTCTCCTCAGAGCTCTTTCTTCTCTATGCGCCATCACTAACCCCCTCCAAGCTGGATGCTAGCGAAGGGTTCTGCCTCTACCACCAGGCTTCGTCTCGTCTTACACCACCGCATTTCAGCAACCCCTATGGAACTCGGGCCTCCTGCAATGCTCCACAGGCCACTGCCAACCACCCTCCAGCCGATTCACACCCCACCGAGGCCTTCACAACCCATTGCGACAAGGAGAAAACTGCAATTTAGGCCTGTGGGGATCGACTGAGTTCTGCACTTCCTTAGTGGCCTCACCGCTAGGGCTGGTGGCTCACCCATACTGTCGTAGCCTCCCTAAGCATCTTGTGAGGCCCCACCCAAGTGGGGTCGCCCTCAGCGATCCTCATATGCGCTTTGGCGACAAATCCACCTGGCTCCACCCCCACCACGTGGATCTAATGTGGTTTTGATGGTTGGAAAGGCACCCATAAAGCTGCGGTTACTATTGACACTCAATATGTTTTAGCTCTATTGGACCCTCGGTTTTATGATAGAGACCAAGGAAAATGGAGTACCAAAGAGTGGGTTAGGAGTGCTTCTAGAAGAAATTAAATTTGGGAATTTTGTGGGAACGGAGTATGAGGTTGATATTTGACCCCATTTCGATCCGATTTCATTGATGCATCGGTTTGTCCATGAAGATATTAAGCGATCGGAGAGGGAGGAGTGGAGGACAGAGCGATCTCACTCCATTTGAGGACTTGAGCCCTAAGGGACATCCATTCGTACTCCTAGTGCAATGCCTTTGTTTTGTTAATGCCATGGATGGGGCAATGAGATGGATGAATGCCTGAGTCGAGAAGAGAGGGCTTAAGACTCCTTGGAGGTGCTGAGACAACACTGGGATGGCTCGAGGCCATGCGCCTTCGGACGTGTGGAGGTTGATGTCGGTGAGGAAGAAGAGGAGAATCCACCGAGGAAAGAGAGGTTGCACCCGATCATCTTCGGCCAAGCCTTACAAGTTTTGGCCAAGATCGTACATGGTGATATTCGGGTGCAGGTTCCAATGTTTGATGCCCGGATGAATTTGTGCACCTTCATTTGTTGGTTGGATATTGTGGAGAAAATCTTGGACAATCTTTGAGTATAAGAATTTGAGAAGAATGAAGTGCGTGCGATTGGTTGCCACCGAGTTTTAAGGCTATGCTAAAGTGTGGTGAAATGACTGGATTAGGAGAAGCGAGTTGTATAGATTGGAGCCGGTATTTTCGTGGCCGGTGATGAAGTATTTGTTAAAAGGGAGCGTTCATACCCAAGATTTACGGTTGAGACCTATTCACCAGGCTTCAGGTGCTATGGTAGGTACATTGTTGTTGATTACGTAGAGTAGTTTAGCTACTTTGACCTCGAGCCACGCTAGAGGAGTATGGGGAGAAGTTCATCATCCTCTACATCCAGGGCCTTCTACCCATAGTTGTCGAATCGCGATCGAATCGTGAATCGAATCGATCGAATCGGAATCAAATGATAAAAACGTAGTAAAACATACGTAAATGGGATTTAACACTATAGAATTGGTAATTAAGCGTAATATGGCAAAAAACTAATCATAGCACATGATAATATACCAAAATATATCACAAAAATTAACCGTAGCACATGTTCTCATTCATTTTAAGCTTAAAAATGTAAAAAACAAAAATATATCATAAAACAGCCTACATATTAATTTAAAACATCCTATATATTAATTTAAAACAATAAAATAAATACTAAGGTTAATTTAAAATTGGAAAACAAATACTTCCAAAAATTTTAAACAACCTACTTACTAAGATTAACAATATTAATTTAAACCAACCTACAAAATTACAACAAAATTAATTTAAAACCGTAAACCATATTAATTTAAAACAATAAAACAAATACTAAGATTAACTATAAAACAATATTAATTTAAAACAGTCTTCATATTAATTTAAAGCAACAAAAAAATATACCTTCAAAGATTTTATAACAAATACAAAAGTTTTATAACAAAAAAAGCAAAAGAAAAAATTCTCGAAAAAAAAAAAGTGAATCGGACACGAATCGAAAGATTCAAATTGTGAATCGCCGATTCGGTCCGATTCTTTAGACAATTGCGATTCTCAACTCGATTCGAATCGTTTTATGTGTGAATCGAATCGAATCGTACGATTCGAATCGCGAATCGTACGATTTTGACAACTATGCTTCTACCCCACTTCCGATAGGGTTTGCCTATTAGTAACATCCGATGATGGAAATAACCATCGGAGGTTGGGGGATTATCCCAGCCAGTCTTGGACCCTTTAAAGGGAGTGGGCAATCAGGGCACAAGGTGGTGGAGTGCCCCCATGAAGAAGCGACGGTTTGTTCTAGCTACGGTTATGGGAGAACAACATGAGATGGAGGCTCATAAAGAGGGCACCTGTGAGGTGTTGGTTATGTACACCGTTTGGATTGCTCACGATGAGGAAGTCATTCCCCTTTGCTGAGCTCTTTTGAGGTCAGAGGGAGTGATGGGATCGGCTTTAGCCCCTAGGGGTGACTGTTCACTTTTTTCATTTTTGGTATTTGAGATCAATTGTGGTTATTTAGGGCATTTCTTAATTTTTTTTTACCTTTAATATTAGGATGTAACCTCTATGTTATAAAGGATTAGGTTCTGAAATATACGTTAGTGTCTTTTAGTCTTTCATGTTTTGCTACACACACTTTTAGGCTATAAATATCGTATTCCTTCTTTTGAGAGGCACCATATTAGTGAGAAAGAGATATTATTTTATGTTTAGTCTTCTATGCCATTCGTTATGTTACGTCAGTTAATATCAATAATTCGATGTCCTGTTAAACAATTACATCTCCTTTTTATACTCGTACATCAGAATCTGTTCCTGGCAAACTCTCAGTCGTAACAGACTTAAACATCTACAGACAACGGCTCCACTCAAGTAGCTGCTAACTAACTAACTGATTATAAGGGTGTCCTGACAATGTAGTATCGTACGCAGGGTGCTTGCAATAAGGCATGACCTCTTGTTGCCTTGAATAGAGGGATTTCTGTAAGCACCAGAGTAATATATACAGTTTGACAAGATTTTGAATTTCCTTGGTGAAAAGTAATTAATTACCTTTTTGTAAAATCTGAGTGCCTTATTTTATGATATTTGTTGTGACAAATTTTTTCACTTGACACTAATTTGTAAGACTGAATAATAAATGAGGCTTTGATAATAAGAGTTTATTTATGATGTTCTAGTTTCTCATCAGCGTCTTAGTTGTTATGATGTTCTAGTTTCTCATCAGCGTCTTAGTTGTTATGTTGGAACCCTTGCCCTAACATATGTTATGCACTGCAACTTTTAGGACTTTTGAAGATGGATTCCCAAATTTATTCATAACTAATGCTCATGGCATTCGTGGACAGCATGTAGCTTTTCTAGCCTCATTTAGTTCTCCAGGAGTAATTTTTGAGCAACTCTCTGTTATCTATGCATTGCCAAAGCTGTTTGTCTCCTCTTTCACACTCGTCCTTCCATTTTTCCCAACTGGAACGTTTGAACGAATGGAGGAGGAAGGGGATGTTGCAACAGCGTTCACTCTCGCTAGAATCTTGTCAAACATTCCAATTTCACGTGGAGGACCCACTAGTTTAGTGATTTATGATATCCATGCCTTGCAGGTTGGTGATGAACTTCTGCTGATGCAATGTTGACATTTTTTTGTGCTGTGTGTTTGCTACGATGCTCATATATCATCATACTATTTGAAACTGCCTAATTTTTAGTGCGATGACCACCTTTGTTTCCCTGTGTTGTTCCATATCAGGAAAGATTCTATTTTGGTGATAATGTTTTACCATGCTTTGAGAGTGGGATACCTTTGCTTAAAAACAGGCTTCAACAGCTCCCTGACTCTGACAATGTAAGATTCTTTAAATGATATTTATATTTATTTTAAAGGTACTACATTATATTAATCAAAATTCATTTTAAAGAATAAAGGGATTCTGATCTACTTGCCTGTACAAAAACAGTTGGATGATAAAATTTATCCTCAGTGGTGTCATAAATAGTCCACCCATTTTTTGTTTATTCGTAGTGCTAGGCTTTCAAACTAGATATATAATTGTTGCAAGTTTGAAATCTCTGATGCCCAAATGCCTTTACAAATTGTTGTCCCAGCCAAGGTTGCTATCTGACTCAAACTTGCATTCGTTGAAAATTTGTGGCTGTCATAAGATATGTTGCTAGGAAAGCCTTAATTCTAAGGTGGTTGCTAATTAAAGAACGATTCCATTTCCTGGGGTTGCTGGGACTTGGGAGTGGTAAGCCACAAACGAAACAGACATATTTTGCATGAAAGGGCTAGCACTGGAATGAAACTGCAATCATGCTGGATAGCAAGTTACTTTGTCATTGATCTGATAAATTATAAAATTGGGATGATCTTTGCAATTTCGTTGTCAATACTGTGGTTTCAACCACGACTATTTAGAAAAGTAGCCCATTGATTTAATTATAGATCTTGATTAGTTTGCTTTACATTGAAATGAATGGCTTGAGAGGCTTTCAAATGTTGGGGTTATTCTGCCATTCCTCTTCAGTGATAAGTCGCCGTTCCTCCTATTTTTTTTAATTGGGTTTATTCTCTGAAGTCTGGATTAGTTCTTTTTGTGAAAATGAATTTGCATTTGTTGTGTGCCCGTCTAATTTTTTCAGTGATAAATACTTCTTATTGTACTTATTTATTGCAATGTCATTTAACCTTCTTAGCTAAACTCGGGCTTAGAGTTTTGATTGATTGGTCCATTGTGAATCGAATAGGTTTAAATGATGATATTGATTGCTTCTTGGGATCTCTTTATCGCTAACAATGTCCTGTTCTCATTCTCTCTCTGTCCAGATATCCATTGCTTTTCCTGATGATGGTGCATGGAAACGGTTTCATAAACAGCTGCAGCATTTTCCGACGGTACTGTTTTCTAATTCTGACATGGATGCTCCTTTATTCCTTTGTTGTCATTTCATCTGTTTTTGATGAAGGCTGAAGTATTTTTCTTTCGCTCCAAGTGCTTGTGTTTTCACTAGAGATTTAGCTTTTGAAAGACTACAATGGCAGCATGGACCAGTCAGTCCTAAATACAATGTATAAAGTGAAAACATATAGCCATCTTTTTTGGGAGACTTTATCTGTAAAACCTTTTCAGCTGAAACTCTTTTTGATTACTATTGTTTTTATACTTCTAAATAAAATCTGTAACATTTAGGATATAATCAAATGAATTTCCATTTCTTGGGAGTCGCTATAAAAGAACATTTATGATGGTGCATGATGTAAAACAAGTAACTTGTTTGATTGTCTTCTACAATGGAGGATGTTTTTCTTTTTCAAAGTTTATAGTTGCATGTCAGGTGTATAGCCGTTTCATTTGTTATGTTTTCTCAATAAAAGAACCATGTATCTATTCTACTTTATCCAAGAAGTTCCTTCATGGTGCATCTGCAAACTGTTGATTCTCAGATTGTTTGCGCCAAAGTTAGGGAAGGTGATCAACGAATTGTACGCATTAAGGAGGGAGACCCTAAAGGTCGTCATGTTGTGATAGTTGATGATCTTGTTCAGTCAGGTGGCACCTTGATTGAATGTCAGGTATGAAAACTGAATGCTTAATACCGTATCGTTTTTATTTTGTGCTTTGTGGTGGTGGGGTGGGGGAAATGGGAGGCGATGATTAATTTTCAGTGCGACTTTATTCTCAAATATCAAAAGAATAAAGCGATTTGGGAGTAATGGTATATTAAAAAAAGGATTCTTACTGGGGTTAAGTTATTTTTTGTAGTGTAGTCACTGTAGTGAGTTGCAATATTCTGTGCATCGGTTTATGTATATGATAATATTACTTATGAGGTTTGCCAGGTAGAAATTGATACAACAGGGATTATGTAACATGCTTTATACTTTTTTTTTCTATCTAATGATTGGATTTAGAATAAGAGTAAGTGATATTTTCCAGTTTGAAAGCTTTATAAGAAGAAGCAAATAAACAAAACAATACAACAGTGATAATGTAACATATGCTATTTTTTTTCAATCTAGTGGTTGGCTTTAGAATAAGGGTGTGTTTAACTGCCCATATTTTCCCTGGAAAATGAGGTTTTTCCGACCATTTTCCATCTTTTTGGGTGTTTGATTACCATATAATCATTTTCCCTAATGGTGCGTTTGAATTGAAAAGAATTGATTTCCATGGAAAGCTGTTCTAGAGAAATATTTTCCATGGAAAACTATTCTAGCGGTTGCTTGATTGCTTTTATTTTCCAAATGGAAAAGTAGGAAATTTTCAACTTTTATTGTTTGATTAACATTATTTTCCAACTAGAAAATAAGAGGATCATGAGATCTATATACGTAAAAGTTCATTTTTTGGGGCAAAATCTTAAATTTAAGACTTGATAAATATATATTATTCAACTTTCAACATTTATGACCCAAGACACATATCATTAAAACAATAGTAATATAAAGTCAAATATTAAAAGGCTTAAACGTTCATTCATAACCAAAAAAACTAGAATATCTAAAAAAAACTACGAAATATTTAAATGTGCCAACTGTAAGAATAATAATTAACTCAACAAAATCAGTAAGTCGTAAAATTACTAAAATATTGATGTCAATTTGACGACTCCCCCCAAGCTTGGCAATGATCCACAATAACATTCTAAGCAATAACAGATAAGGCAACAAAAGCATCGTCCATAGGTTGCCTATGTTTACGTCGATCTTTTGAGTTTTATCCTTGTGAGGTTCGTTTGGATACTAACATTCTCATCATCCTCATATTCATCCAATATTTTTACTAGCATCATTTTTATTCATTGGGGGAAAGTCATTTCTTGATACGGACCGATCATCTGTGGCAATGTCGTCACCAAATATAATATACAAATCGTGGTAGTGAAGACACGCTACCCTTTAACTTCGTTGCATGGGGTTTATACTAAATACAAAATATATAAAAATAAATTAATAACCGAATTTTATCAAACTAAAAAATATTAAAAACAAATAATAGTAATCTTATAAAAAAATTGGTACTACCTTAATGTACTCTTTCCAAACATTGGGATCCGCTGTTATCCGTCCAGTGCTGGCGTCCCACCCAAAACTGCTAACCTTGAATAGCTTTCAGAGATTTTTATAATTTTTTTCAAAGTCTTCAGGCGTCCTCTTACATTCTTCTCAACAACTACACCACATCCAAAATATACGCTCTCAACCAGCCTTGAAATCTAAGTTGCTGAGAATCCATTGTTTACCATCTACCTCATCAGTCCGGCGAACTCGTTTTGTCCTGGCTATCGCTTGCATTACCATTGCCCAAAATGCAACCACAGGTTGATCGTTGTTTCGTATTCTTGCCATTTCGTATTATGTTTGAAAAAATAAAAATAAAACAAATTATTAAAAAAAAGTTTGACATAATATTCGTCAAATATTGTAAGTGTAAAATGCAAGAAGACCCTTTGACCCAACCAAACAAGAATCTTAGTCAAATTCGAGTTAACATAGAACGTGCAAATAATTTTGAAATTACAATGTTTAAAGGTGCTGTAAGGACATAATTTTATAAATGTCCGGGGTAGAATCTATGAATTTTCTGTTTCCCTAGATCACAGTTTGTATGTCTGATACCGCTACATTCGGCACGTCATCACGATCATCCACGACGGCCTTTATCCGAACTGAAGAGTGCGCGTATGTTCAAATAAAGAAATTATTTAATTAAACTCAGTTTTTCAATTAAATCCTAAACATGCAACTAGGTGTGATTGAAGATGATGAAATCATGTAAGAGCATTCAAATACACAAGTGAGGAAACATCCCCCAAAGGGGCAAAACCTTTTTATTTTCACTATAATTTTGTAAGATACGGGTTACATGGGATTACAATGAAAATAAGTGTGACACAGAAATACTCGCAGGTGTCGGTTCTGATGTCGTCGGCTGGAATCTCCTGCAGGAACTCCAGGTGGGCAGCAATGAAGAAGAGAGCGGCTTCTCCACAAAGTACTCCAGAAGAGTAAATGATCCTCTTGAAGGTTTAACAATTTACATATATAAATAGGAGTGATTATGTGAATAAAGAAGGCTTAAGAAAACCTTAAAAGGTGAAGTTTGATTCTGGGCAGTTTTCGCAGAATTCGAGATTGCAAAAAGACTTGAAAAACGTGTAGAAGGTACACTGGTATTTATACGAAAATCGAGGCGGCGACTTCGCTCGAACGAGATAGGCATCTCGCTCGAACGAAGGACACGTGTCGTTCGAACGACTTCGCGCGAGATGCTGATCTCGCTCGAACGACAGTGCAAACTCGTTTGAACGAGCTCTTCGACCGAGGCACTCCGCTTCTACACTTAGAAAAAATTCTGCTTTTTATAAAAATAAATCAGACTTTGAAAAAACATTTTCTGAAAAATTTCCCATATATTTATGCAAATATAAACAGCTCCAATAAATCATTTTACCAATAATGCGTAGTGGAGTAGTGGGAAACAGTTGAGCAACACGTCGCATGAGCATGACGCACGTGTGAAGATGATGGATGCATGGATTCGGATAAAGGCCGTCGTGGATGATCGTGATAACGTGCCAAATGTACCGGTATCAGACATGCAAACTGTGATCTAGGGAAAACAGAAAATTCCTAGATTCTACCCCGGACATTTATAAAATTATGTCCTTACAAATCTCACCCTATGTCTATGCTGGTACATACATAAAAAATCTCAATTATGCAATCTCCCTAAAACAAATGACATATAAGATAATATCCCCATTAAACACTCAAACTGAGAATACTACATGACATGTCTTCAATCAAACTTCAACATCTTCAAATCTTCAGCTCTTTAGAAACTCCCAAAGCTTTTCTCATCAGGGTGTGCAATCCAATCAATATCAAATTTGTACCTACACACATGCGATAAAGCAAATACCCGTGACAAGCAACAGTTTGAAATAATAATGATATGCTAAAATCAAAGATCAATTAAACTTAAGCAAATCATTGATAAATCAACAAAATTCTTCCCCATAATTCATTCTCCCCCTTTTTATGTTGTCCCCAAATAGACAGATATGAGAAGCATAAATATGGAGATTGTCACAAGGTAAAAAAAAATTTATATTTTTGAATTTTTCAAAATTTCTCTCACAAAATATACAACAAAGAATCACACCATGAATAAACACAAAAACAACCAAGTTGATGATAGCGTAAATGAAGGGGTGTGATCAAATTCGATAGGAAAATCAATGCATACAAACATGACATATGTGCACGATGAATATCTAATAAACTCAACATCTTCCTTAGGCGTAAAAAGATGGAAATATGAGACATTGACTCAATCAAATCAACAAATCAAAGCTCAAAATGATTTCCACACCAATAACGTCCAAAACGATCGAACCCGTTTAAATTCTCTAACCAAACTCCCTCAGATTTATATTTTGACTAGAGGAGATCTAAATTCTCAAACTTTGGAGAATTGATGGTGAAACCTAAATGGCCCATATTTGGCATGTATTGCTTTTTATTGCCTTTAAATTTTTTCAAGCTCTTTTAACCTCTTTGGATCCCGGATAATAAAATTCCTCAATTTTTTAGGTCCAATTTAACGGTGGCTTAATCGCAAAGAATAGATAATTACCTTTCGTAGCCCTTCACCGTTTAAAAACATAATCTCACCAAACGTTTTTTTACATGCATTCCAATCTTGTCAAGTTTTATCGCATATGGTTCGTTGTATAGACATAATTGAGATGGAAACACTCAAGCCAATATGTGACAGACAAGTACAATAATCAAATAAAACCGTGCATGTGAGCAATGAAGGAGTTAAGGAGCCAAACATGTAGAAAGATATCACTAATCACATCGCAAAGACTCCAAACAATGTAAAGCACATGGATGCAATGATGTAGCGTCTCAAATCACTATCAAACAGTCACATGGATAAATGGAATGAAATTTGAGACTCGGTTATCTTAAATGCTCATCCATAAAAGGTGCAAATAAAATATAAAAATCTTTTTGTGCTTTTTCAAAATTTTTATAAAAAGAAAATCTTTTCAAAAAATATAAAAAGCAAAAACTAATAATACACATGATACAAACTAGCAATAGGAACCATATGATATGAACATGACAATGCATCCTATCCTAGACATGAACCAACCCCTCAGTCAACTGTGCAAATCCCCAAAGACTTCCTAAGACTCTGAAATCTAAGGGCATCTAAAGGCTTAGTGAATATATTGGCTAACTGAAGGTCGGTGGGTACGAAACTCAGGAATACGACTTTCTCCTCAACTAACTGTGATAACACGAGTGCTCACGTATCCTGATGTGCTTTGCGCGCGAATGCTGGACTGGATTGCGGGATGTGTGTATCGCGCTCGTGTTATTACAGGAAATGATCATGGTGGCCTGTGAAATCTCATAATCCTCCAGCATTTGCTTCATCCACAAGAGTTGCGTGCAACAACTCCCAGCGGCGACGTACTCAGCCTCCGCAGTGGACAAAGAGATGGAGTTTTGCTTCTTGCTCAACCAGGAGACAGGAGCAAAACCAAAATAGAAACACCCACCCAGAAGTGCTCCGACAACCATCTACATCCCCGGCCCAATCGGCATCCGAATAGGCGGACAAACGGTCATCGGTATCAAAGGAATACCAAATATCGTATGTGAGAGTCCCACTCACGTATTTGATAATACTTTTTAAAGCGAGGAAGTGTGACTCTTTCGGGAACGCCTTATATCGCGCAAAGACTCCAACACTAAAGGCTATGTCGGGACGACTGGCAGTCAAGTAGAGAAGACTACCTATCATACTCCGATACAAGGTTTGCTCTACGTCCTTGCCTGAAGTGTCCTTACTAAGCTTGATAGAAGTACTCATAGGTGTACGTGCATGCTTAACGGAGTCTAAACCAAATTTCTTCACTAGGTCTCTAGCATACTTGGATTGGGAGATGAACATCCCATCCTCTAGCTGACGAACCTGGAGACCAAGGAAGAAAGTAAGCTCACCTACCATACTCATCTCAAACTCACTTTTCATCTCCTCCTCAAAGTGGTGAGCATGCTAGGAGCACGTGGATCCAAAGACTATGTCGTCCACATAGACCTGGGTACCTAAGAAAGATGAAAAGGCCCTTGTTGTTCATATCGCTCTCAAAGCACATAATACCTCACAGTGGTATTTTGATAGTGGGTGCTGCAGACATATGACAGGTGATGTCTCAATTTTTTTACCTACCTAGAGGAGTATAAGGACGGTAAAGTCACCTTTGGAGATGGGAGCAAGTCTAGCATCATAGGACGAGGTACAGTAGAGTTACCAGGATATCCAAAGCTAGAGAATGTTTTGTACGTCAAAGGTTTGAAAGCAAACCTTCTCAGCATTAGCCAGCTGTGCGACGCTGACTTTGCCATAAAGTTTGATCGGGACGCGTATAATGTCTACAATCAAGCGGGTAAACTTTTAGTGCAAGGGGTGAGGACAGAGGATAATTGCTATGGGACTGTGCCCACATCCTCACTTGTCTGCAACAGCGCCACGATCACTCACTCCTATGGATCTGTGGCACCAACGTCTAGGGCATGTGAACGTTAGAGATTTGGCACGCTTAACTAAAAGGGACCTAGTACGTGGCTTACCGTCATTTGGAAAGCCGACTTCCACGGTTTGTGGACCCAGTCAGCTAGGAAAGCAGATCCGTAGCCCCCATAGGAAGTTGCATTCCATTACCACCTCCCGTGTACTTGAGTCGATTCACATGGATTTTATGGGTCCTACTCGTACTGAGAGTCTGGGTGGTAAGAGATATATCCTCGTGATGGTGGATGATTTCTCCAGATATTTGATTGTAGGTTTTCTAAGAGAGAAATTCGATGCTGTAGAGTTTTTAACGACCAAGTGCCGTGTCCTGCAAAATCAACACGGAGTCACTATTAACAGGATACGTAGTGACAACGACACATAATTTAAGGAAGCAAAGGTAGATCTTTACTGTGACAACCTTGGAATCAAACATGAGTTTTCTGCTGTGAAGACTCCTCAGCAAAATGGGATTGTTGAGAGAAAGAACATGACGATTCAGGAAATGTCTAGATCTATGTTTACAGGTCGTAAGGTTGCCAGGAGATTTTGGGTAGAGGCAGTGTCTACTGCATGCCACACGGTGAATAGGGTACCTGCGTCCACACACTTACGACGCGTTATGAATTGTGGACTGGCAAGAAACCCAACCTTGCATATTTCCGTGTATATTTCCGTGTCTTTGGGAGTAAATGCTACATCCTACGGGATAGAGAGCAATTAGAAAAGTTTGACTCCCGGAGCGACGAAGGAATATTGCTAGGATTTTCATCAAATAGTAGAGCGTACCGGGTTTTTAACCTGAAGAGCTCTAAGGTTATGGAGTCAATAAACGTCACCGTGCAAGATGACTACCCTTCGACGTTTATTGATTCTAGCCTTCAGTGTGAGGATGAGGACTTTTCTGACAGCGATTTACTTGTCCCTCACCCACACCCTGTGGACCCTGCTCCTGTGTTAGGGGACACGCCTGCTTGGGTTCGCAAGAGTCATGATCCCTCTGTCATTGTTGGCGATCCCACTTTAGGGGTCAAGACTCGTGCTCAGCTAGAGAACGTTGTTAGCCATCTTTGCTGCACGTCCAAAGTCGAACCCAAGAATCACAAAGAAGCACTCAAAGATGAACACTGGATATCTGCCATGCAGGATGAGTTGCTTCGGTTTAAAAAGAACAATGTCTGGGAACTTGTCCTCGACCTAGTGAGACTAGGTACCAGGTGGATTTTCAAGAATAAAATGGATGAAAATGGTACCATAATCAGAAATAAGGCTAGGTTGGTCGCTCAAGGCTACACACAGATAGAGGGTGTAGACTTTGGGGAGACATTTGCTCCTGTTGCGAGGCTTGAGCGACAGGAGCAAATGTCTCCCCAAAGTCTACACCCTCTATCTGTGTGTAGCCTTGAGCGACCAACCTAGGCTTATTTCTGTGTCACACTTATTTTCATTGTAATCCGTGTAACCGTATCTTACAAAATTATAGTGAAAATAAAAAGGTTTTGCCCCTTTGGGGGATTTTTCCTCACTTGTGTGTGTTTGAATGTTCTTGCATGATTTCATCATCTTCAATCACACCTAGATGCATCTTTAGGATTTAATTGAAAAAATTGAGTTTAATTAAATAATTTCTTTGTTTGAACATACGCGCACTTTTCAGGTGCTTATGTTTCGGGATTTTGGGAATTTATGTGTTACATTTAATTGGTTCCCAACCATGTAAACATTTTAATGTTTACTTAATATAATAGATTTGAAAGGTTTACAAAGGCTTCTCAATAAAAAATGGTGGAAGGGCATAATTTGTCCGCACTATTATATACCCTAAGTGATATAGGTTGCATTGATAGCATAACAAAGTTTAACTCTTCCACGTTTGTATTTTTTATATGTAAAGTTGTCTAGTTTGATTGAGTTTTGAATTAAGTATACACCACACACACACACACACACACACACTCATCCAATGCATTTTGCATGAGTGTCTAGGTTGCATCGATGCACGGTCCGATGCAATGCATTTTGAAATATATTATTCTAATATGTAATCTAATATATATACATTATCTATATATATAAGTATTTAAGAAAATAATACGTACCGTGTTACTCCACTAGCCACGTCTTGACTCCTGCGGTGCCTGCTCTGCCTGAGACTCCCGAGTCAGAAGCATATAACACCTACCCACTGTGGTTACTGCTGATGTTGTTGGCGCTCCCTGTACACCCGGCGATGCCGGTGCTGGAGGCCCTGTTGGCCTTGTGTTACTTGGCCCGATTGGCCCTGTTTCTTTGAACACCTGAGAGCTCGATGTCCTTCCTCTCCACAATTAAAACATGCACCTCTAAAAGGTTCAGAACATCTAGCTGCCTCTCGTTCTCCATGTTGTCCCTATCCCTGGGGGTCTACCATTGTCTTGTTGAACGACCTGGTGCTCCTGCCCTGCTCGCTATCTTTTCCACGGCTGTTCATTTCGACCCTTGTTCTCTCCTTCTTGACCATTTGACTCCTGTCTCTTCTCCATCTTCTTTTCCATCTTCTTTTGGTAGCTCACTTTCTCCTGCCACAATAACAGTGCGACATCCATCACCTGGGTGTAAGTAGTGTACGCCGAATTCCCTAACACTATCTGCTTAATAGACCAAGACAAGTCCTTAATGAAGCACTCCATCTTCTTCGCCTCTGTATTCACCTCCTCTGGTACAAACATCGACAGATTGGTGAATTCCTGCAAATACTCGGTGATTAATTTCGAACCCTGCTCTAAGTCCAGAAACTCCCACTTCTTCGCGCTCCTAATTGAATACGGGAAATACTTGTCATTAAACTTTATCAGGAAATCTCCATAGTTCAAGCGATCCCTATCCTTCGATGTGGTGACACTCTCCCGCCACTGTAATGCATCTCCAGTCAGCTTGAATGTAGCCAACATCTGCTTTTGCACATCAGTACAGTCCACCATCCTCAAGTGTCTCTCCATGTTTCTTCTCCACTGGTGGGCCACCATCGGGTCAGATCCTCCTGCGAATATGGGAGGATTGCCGTTACGAAAACTGGCTCTCACCTTGTCCCAAGTCGAAGCGGGTGTAACCTGCTGCTGTGCCTCTAAGGTCACCCACCTCTGTCTCCCTATCTCAATACTGGTCGTCGTGGCCTCACACACAATAGCAGCTAACTCCTTGGCATCCAAAACAACCTGCCTCGGCCTCTCTTGAACAGCGGAACCAGAAACTCAACCGTCTCTCCTATCTCCTCCAGCTCTCCTAGTGGTCACCATCTGAAAAGATAGGAACAAAAACATCAGACTCGGAATAACTAAGAGTACAAATCATCAAAAGGAATCAAAGATAAACAACGTGAAAGCTAAAACGGACTCACAACCTACGAGATCTAAGACCATGCTCTGATGTCATCTGTAACACCCCTCGCATTTTGGCAAGCGAGGTGGCCACCCGCCGGCGCCAAACTACGTCGGATGTCACTAAATAAGTTATCATTCTTAGCGTGTGATAGATATATGAGACATAAATTTTTTTCCACTAGATAATAATTAATTTGATTTAATAAATATGAACATTTAAGCAATATTAAATCCATCACCAGGGTAATCTCCAAAATAAATGCAGTTCCAAATAAATATAACTCCTAATGAAAAATCGAACTATGAATATTTGACGAAAACTGTAAACAACTGTGGAATCGATTGGTCTACTAAATCCATAAATATAAGTCTCATAATAAAAGCGACGGAAATGGAAAGCAATCCTAAGCATCTAAAATAAAACTTTAGCTGCATCTCCAAAAATATCTCTAATCCCTCCCATCCAGCTACTCCAGTGCTACTTGAAATGTTAGTCAACGCAATGAGTCAGGCCCCACCGCATGAATACTAGCTACTCTCCCCAATTAGGGTCCGTGAACCCAAACAGTAGCATTATACATGATAAACATCACAATAGAGTATTTTAATTTAAATGAGATATAAATATTATCATGCGAATAAAAATGACTCACTATTTACCCATGTAACTAGGCCACCCCATTATTTAGAATCAATTATCATGTTACAATATTTAACTAACTTTTATAATTTAATTTAATTAATTCTCATTTTAATTTTATGCGACACCAAGATCGCTAGTTCACCCTCTCTCGGGTCCTGCACATATTGCTGGCACGCCCAAAGTTTTACACCACACACAATCCCCTCACTATAGCCAGTTCGCCAGTTCCACACACGACACGTCACTATAGCTAGTTCGCCCGTATTCTGTCAGCCCTGCACATATTGGTGAGATTCCACACACGACACGTCACTATAGCTAGTTCGCCCGTATTCTGTCAGCCCTGCACATATTGGTGACGCCAACACATACCCACGTTGCTATAGCCAACTCGCCCCTTATTGTTTGCACTGCACATATTGGCGATGCCAATCCGTTTTAATACCCGTTTATTACCTTAGGTATTAATTCTCAATTTCTCATTATTTTATATTAGCCCCACCCCATTATAGAGCATAAATCCTCAAACCTACCTGTATTCCAATACCTAGAGATCTCCAAAACACAAGCATGTCCTACCCTATCATAGGATGAATCTTTACCTTTAATTTCCTCCTAATCTTGCGCCTAGACTATTGAACCAACGGAACGATACAAAAATCAGCCGCACCCCGGAACATCTCATTCGTAAAAAATCTACACCAATTAGTTCCCTACCTAGAAAGTGTTAGGTGGCCCCGGTTGAATTTTTCAAAAAATAAAATAAAATAAAAATATAGGGTTTTTTTGTATTATTTTTATGTATTTATATATTTTTTGTATGTGGTAGAAATTTTACGTATGTGGAGTTGTGTAATTTAGTTTTTTGTATGTGGAGTTGTTCAATTTAATTTTTTGTATGTATGTGTAGTTTAATTTGAAGTTGTTCAATGTTCAATTTAAATATGTGGTGATATATATAGTCTGAAATATGTGGTATTTTTTAAGTAGGAAGTCATGGAGAAATTAATTAGATATTGTTAATAATGATTGAGAGTAATTGTTTGAGCATTATAAAGCTATAATTTGTTTAAAATTAGAAATAACCCAAAAAAAAATCGCCTCCGGGGCTCCCGCCCCTGAACCCTCGGCAACACTCGAAACTTTCACATATGTAATTTTGAACCGATTTCGCCCCAGTTGGACTGTAATCCTGGATCCGCCACTGACGACTAAGACATAACTACCCAAAAACTAAGGTGAGAGCATAACTACCTGAAAACTAAGGTACCCGAAAATTCCGTCGTTTCCGTGGTGTCAAATATAATTAAAACATTAAGTCGCATGAGACATTGTATTAACAAATCTACCAATTTCTTATAAGATCACAAATAAGTCTAATTTCATCCGTTCAATCAATTTTCGAAATTAAAATTATTTAATGCAACTAATATAATTTCATCATCATACAAATTTATGATGTATTCAACATGAATTTCTCTTTTATCACACTTACATAATTTTATATGATTTCACAAGTCACTTTCGATTAACAATTCTACTACGATTTTCTACATGCAAATCTACATCCATATTAATAAACATCCAACCTCTACCCTAAGCACACAAGGGTAAGTCTTAATTCATGTTAAGATTTTTCATAAAAACAGTTCCAACATGGATTTCACTTTCCCTAATTAAGGTTTCTAATTTATTTTAAGAAAACCATGCAAATTAATGTTTAGGCGATATTTAAAACGCATAATACTAAAGAGAAAGAATAGAAGTATTCATGCCTTTAGAAAAGTCGGTTGAAAATTCTGATTGGATAGTTGGGTTCCTCTCTAAAAATCAATAAAGACTTGTTCTTGAACGATCTTAAGAAAACACGGTTTGAGCCTTCAAAACTTGGTTTAAATCTTGATTTTAAATGAGGCTAGGATTTGTAGATGAGTGGAAGTAAAGATGTGGGAGACTTCTGGTTTAAGAATTAGTGAAAAAGTAATTAGAAAAGCCTAATCCCGAGTTACGTTTATATTAGAAAAGGTCAAGTATTTTAATGGAATTAAAACTCTAAGAAAAACCAAGCCAAACCATCGGCACTGTCTCGGTCGAATCAATTCGCCCTGTAGGCCGAATCGATTCGGACTTGAACAGGTCGACAGTTCGCCCTAAAAATGTATACAGGCAATTAAAAACCCGATTTTTTCCCTGATTTTAAATCCGATTAAAATCCTATTTTTCATAAGTAAAATACAACGTTTTGCTAAAAATAATTACATCCAAAAATTTTTATTTTTATTTTTTGAATTAAATTAAATTATTACCGGTTCAAAATTACAGGGTGTTACATACTTATTTTATTTGCGTGATACACCCAATTCCACACGCACCTTCCCCACGATAAAAAATACAATATATACATTACATATATATATAAGTATCTAAGAAAATAATACGTACCGTGCTACTCCACTAGCCACGTCTTGGCTCTTGCGACGCTTGCCCTGCTTGAGGCTCCCGAGTCGGAAGCATATAACACCTACCCACTGCGGTTACTGCTGGTACTGCTGGCGCTCCCTGTACACCTGGCGCTGCCGGTACTGAGGCCCTTGGCCCTGCTAGCCCTGTGTTCCTTGGCCCGACTGGCCTGCTTCTTTGAACACCTGAGAGCTCGATGTCCTTCCTCTCCACAATTAAAACATGCACCTTTAAAAGGTTCAGAAGGCCTAGCTGGCGCTCGCTCTACATGTTGTCCCTGTCCCTGGTGGTCCTGCAGGGCACCATTGCCTTGCTGAACAACCTGCTGCTCCTGCCTTGCTTGCTGTCTCTTCCACGACTGGTCATTTCGACCCTTGTTCTCTACTCCTTAACCATTTGACTCCCGTCTCTTCCCCAACTTCTTTTGGTAGCTCAGTTTCTCCTGCCACAACAATGCGACGTCCACCACCTGGGTGGGTGTAAGTAGTGTATGCCGGATTCTCCAACACTATCTGCTTTTAGACCAAGACAAGCCCTTAAGAAAGCACTTCATCTTCTTCGCCTCTGTATTCACCTCCTCTGGTACAAACATCGACAGATTGGTGAATTCCTGCTCATACTCAGTAACTGATTTCGAACCCTGCTCTAAGTCCAGCAACTCCCTCTTCTTCGCGCACCTAATCGAATACGGGAAATTCTTGTCATTAAACTTTATCAGAAAATCTCCATTGTTCATGCGATCCCTATCCTCCGATGTGGTGACACTCTCCCACCACTGTAATGCATCTCTAGTCAGCTTGAACGTAGCGAATATCTGCTTCTGCACATCAGTACAATTCACCATCCTCAAGTGTCTCTCCATGTCTCTTCTCCACTAGTGGGCCACCGTCGGGTCAGATCCTCCTGCGAAGGTGGGAGAATCGCCTTTACGGAAACTGACCCTCACCTTGTCCCAAGTCGAATCAGGTGTACCGTGCTGCTGTGCCTCTAAGGTCACCCACCTTTGTCTCCTATGTCAATACTGGCCGCACACACAATAACAGCCAACTCCTCGGCATCCAAAACGACCTGCCTCGACCTCTCTTGAACAGCGGAACTAGAAACTCGACCCTCTCTCCTATCCCCAACTCTCTTAGTGTTCGCCATCTGAAAAGGTAGGAACAAAAACATCTGATTCGGAATAACTAAGAGTACAAATCATTAAAAGAAATTAAAGATAAGCAACGCGGAATCTAAAACGGACTCACAACCTACGAGATCTAAGATCATGCTCCGATACCATCTGTAACACGCCGCGCATTTTGCCAAGCGAGGTGCTAGCCGCCGCTGCCAAACTACGTCGTACGTTACTAAATAAGTTATCATTCTTAACATGTGATAGATATACGAGACATAAATTTTTTCCCACAAGATAATAATTATAACTAATTTGATCCAATAAATATGAACATTCAGGCAATATTAAATCCATCACCAGGCTAATCTCCAAAATAAATTTTACTCCCAATGAAAATGCAGCTATAAAAATCTGACAGAAACCGTAAATTGTGGAATCGATTGGCCCACTAAATCCATAAATAGAAGTCTCATAATAAAAGCGACGAAAATGGAAAGCAATCCTAAACTACTAAAGCATCTAAAATAAAACTTCAGCTGCATCTCTACAAATATTTCCAATCACTCCCATGCAGCTACTCCTACGCTATCTGAAATGTTAGTCAACGCAATGGGTCAGAGCCCACCACATTAATATTAGTTACTCTCCCTAATTAGGGTCCGTGAACCCAGATAGTAGCATTATACATGATAAACATCATAATAGAGTATTTTAATTTAAACAAGATATAAATATTAACGTGCGAATAAAAATGACTATCACTATCTACCCGCATAACTAGGCCACCCCATTATTAGAACCAATTATCATGTGACAATATTTAACTAACTTTTATAATTTAATTTAATTAATTCTTCTCATTTTAATTTTATGCCACACTAGTATAGCCAGTTCACCCTCTCCCGGCTCCTGCACATATTGCTGGTACACCCAAAGTTTTACACCACACACAATCCCCTCACTGTAGCCAGTTCGCTCAATTTCGTTAGCCCTGCATGTATTGGTGAGGTTTTACACACGAAATGTCACTATAGCCAATTCGCCCTTATTGTTAGTGCTGCACATATTGGCGACGCCAATCCGTTTTAATACCCGTTTATTATCTTAGGCATTAATTCTCAATTTTCTCAATTTCTCGTCATTTTATATTAGCGCCACCCTATTATAGAGCATAAATCCTCAAACCTACCCCTAGTCCCATACCGAGAGGTTTTCAAAACACAAGTATGCCCTACCCTATCATATAGGATGAATCGCTACCTTTAATTTCCTCCTAGTCTTGTGTATAGACTATCGAATCAATGGAACGACACAAAAATCAGCCCCACCCCGGAACATCTCATCCGTAAAAAATCTATACCAACTACTCCCCCCCTACCTATAAGTGTTAACCACAACTAAGACATAACTACCTGAATGAAAACTAAGGTGAGAGCATAATTACTCGAAAACCCGTCGTTCCCGCGGTGTCAAATATAATTAAAATAATAACTCGCACGAGACATTTTATCAACAATTCTACCAATTTTGCATAAGATCACAAATAAGCCTAATTTCATCCGTTCAATCAATTTTCGAAATTAAACAACTTGTTTTATGCAACTAAAATAATTTCATCATCATACAAATTTATGGTGTACTCAACAAAAATTTGTCTTTTATCACTCTTGCGTAATTTTATGTGATTTCACAAGTCACTTTCAATTAACAATTCTACTCTGACTTTCTACATGCAAATCTACATCCATATTAAGAAACATCCAACCTCTACCCTAAGTACACAAGGGTTATAAGTCTTAATTCATGTTAAGATTTTTCATAAAAACAATCCCAATATAAATTTCACTTTCCTAATTAAGGTTTCTAATTTATTTTAAGAAAACCATGCAAATTAATGTTTAGGTGATATTTAAAACGCATAATACTAAAGAGAAATAATAGAAGTATTCATGCCTGTAGAAAAGTCGGTTGAAAATTCTTGATTGGATGGTTGCGTTCCTCTCGAAAAATCAATGAAGACTCGTTCTTGAACGATCTTTAAAAAACACGGTTTGAGCTTTCAAAACTTGGTTTAAATCTTGATTTTAAATGGGGTTAGGGTTTGTAGATGAGAGGAGGTAAAGATGTGGGAGACTTCTGGTTGAAGAGTTGGTGAAAAAGTAATTAGAAAAGCCTAACCCCGAGTTACTTTTATATTAGAAAAGTTTAAGTATATTAATGGAACTAAAACTCTAAGAAACACTAAACCAAACTGCCGGCACTGTCTCGGCCGAATCGATTCGGACTTGAACAGGTCGACAGTTCACCCCAAAATGTATGCATGCAATTAAAACCCCGATTTTTTCCCCATTTTAAACCCGATTAAAATCCTATTTTCCATAAATAGAATCTAACATTTTAACTTGTTAAAAATAATTCAATCTAATTTTTTTTATTTTTCCGAATTCCGAATTAAATTATATTATTACCGGTTCAAAATTACGGGGTGTTTCACCCGGGTCAGAACAAGGGCGGGGTGAGATTTTTTGGGTCGGAGGGGTGGGGAGGATAGGCGTATGTGGGGCGGTTGGGGCTGGGTTTGTTCTGGGCAACGGGGTGGGTCGGGTACGGGTCTTGGGGGCTGCCGGCAGCTAGGAGGGAGGGGAGGGGTGGGCGGCAGAGGTTGAGGCAAGGGTTAGGGCAGTGGGTTGGATGGGGTGGGTTTTGGCAGGACTAGGATTTTGCAACTTGGAAAATTGTTGCATTAGGGCTTCGAATTGGGTTTGTTGTTTTTTTGACAGTTTCCTGATTTTTTCTCTCGACTCTTGATTAATCTCCTCTTGTTGCTTGGATCTTTTGGGAGCCATTGTGAGTAGCGTACGATTTGATAAAAAATACACCGATACACTAAAGACCAATGTTAGAGTAACACCTCACTGTAATACTAATTTCAATAGCCAAGAAAATAAACCAAACCCTAACTTTTAGAGAGAGAATCAAGAGATTTCTTACATTTCAAAATGGAGAGTGTCCTCAAATGAGGAATACAAGGGGTATTTAAAGGGCATAAGTAGCTTAGGCTCTAAGCTACTCTTCTAGTTACAAAAATACTCTTTAAGAGCCTTTTGCTACTTCTATCCCGAAAGTTGTCTAGTTTGATTGAGTTTTGACTCAAGAAAGTATACAACACACACAAAAAAAATGAAATAGAAAACAGGAACTTAGATTTGTTTCCTACATACATATACTTAATTCAACAAAGCCTTTTCCCAATTATTTGGGGTCGGCCCACATACATATACTAAGAACTAATATTTCAAGAAGCTGCATCTGTCAGCCCGGTTGTTCAGTTATAGCCTAATTTTTGTCATGATCTAGTACTTTAGTACTTGGAAATTTGGATTACAACTACATAGGTTGAAACAATAGAATGTCTTGAATCACTTTCTTTGCTTGTGATATTTTTTATCCTTCATTATCTTGTGGCTTAAAACTAATTCATTTTTACTTCGATTTGAAATGCCAAACTTACCCCTTCCAACTCTTCTCTCTCTTCTAGAAAGTGTTGGCCAAACATGGAGCAGCAAAAGTCAGTGCCTACGTGACGCATGGAATTTTTCCAAAAAGGTCATGGGAGCGGTTTGAACATGACAAGGGTGGTAAGAATGCATCTCCTCAGTTCCTTTTTTTATTCATTGTTTTTATTGTAGTTATTTTTAGGTTTTCTTTATCTTGTGCATTGAGAGAACTTTTACATTTTCACCTTTCCTTAGTTCAGTCTAGTTATGTTCATGATGTAGTACTCCTTTTGCTTCTGTCTTCTAAATTGATCTTATTATGACTTCATTAGGGTGAATTTACTTGAGTTTTGGTAGTTGGTAATTTTTCCATTCAAATGCCAAGGCCTTGTGTTAGCCCTTGTGTGCGAACTGGTGATGAGTATATATATGTATACATATCAAGTCTGGCTCTCAAGTGGATTAAAGAAGGACAATAACTGAGCTTTTGGGGGGGGAAATGACTCAGTTTTTCCATCAAATTTGGTGGAAGTAATCTCCGTGATCAGTGATCATCTAACGCAAATTGCACCAAAAAATTCAACTATTAGTGGATCGGATGATTATAAAATTTTTACAAGCAGGATGTTCTCACACAATGATTTTGCATTTCACCACTTTTTAATGAAATTTGATGAAAATGATCTGTTCATCATGCACACCATCTTCACTAAACTTGGTTAAACTTCTTTATCTACCCCTAAAAGGGGAGGTCCATTGTTCGTCCTTTTTTGGTTTGCACAGGAGTCTGGCTGCTGTATAGATGAAAAGAACATTTTATTAAAACATCGGCTGTTTTAATTTATAACCAATTTTGGATTTTGATAATCATTGTCCTTTTCTTTTCATTTGTGCAGGGTGTCCTGAGAGTGGAATGACTTACTTCTGGATCACGGACTCGTGTCAACTGACAGTGAAAGAGGTGAAGGAGAAACCCCCATTTGAGGTTCTTAGCCTCGCCTCTTCCATAGCAGCTACCCTTCAGATCTAATCTGTTTTTGGAAGCTTTTGGACAACTGACTTTAAGTAATAAAGGGAGTTGTTTACAACTTTCCAGGAAAATAGTCACCATTTAAAGAAGGGCTTGAGGTTGAAATTGAGGGGGGAGGATTGTCATAGGATTCGAATTCAATGTATTGTTTAAAATTTAATAAAATTTAGATTTTTAATGGTTCATCATAGGAAGAATTAGTAGTTGATCACAAAAAATTGGCTTGTAGAGAAATTTTATGCTGTTCTCTTTCAGAAAAGTGTGGAGATCAGTTTCTTGCATTGCACGTCTCTCGCGTAACAGTATTCGATATGACATTCCCAATTAGAATGTGTTTGCTTGAAAAGATGGGAAATAAAACATCGTACATGAAAATTATATAGTCATTAAAGGTTTTGCTTGAAAACTGTTTTTGAGTTAGAAAATTTATCTAATGTATATATGATTGTAACTATGAAAAGGGGGTTGTTAAGATAAAAAAGATAGTGTATATATAACCTAAAATTTTCACTTTGCATGGAAAATGTTTTCCTACAAGGGTAGTGGGAAAATAAAGTTTAAATATATATATATATATATATATATATATATATATATATATATATATATATTTCAGGAGATTGTTGCAAGTGTCTACAATCTCCTGGATCTTTCCGCTCTCGATGTTGAAGCAGAATGTCAGTTCCAAGGTATGCTATTCGAAAATTTTAAATATACATTACATGTAACAGCTGGTGTTAAGAACATGGCAGTGTTAAAGGATAAATGTTCGATGAACTCTAAATACCAATGTTCTAAAAGGCGCAATGCGTGGAGGTCACGCATCAAGCATTAGGAGCATTGGCGCGCCTATGCGAAGCATATGCGTGAAAAGGCGTTTTGCCTATTTTTCATATTTTTTTAATTATACCCAGGCTTGTAAAGTAATAAAAGCATAAATATAAGCATAAATAAGAAATAAGAAAAAAATAAGATCTAAAAAAAGTTTTCTTATTCGAAAAATTACAATGTAAAAGCAGAAATAAGATGTAAAATAAGAAATAAGAAATAAAAAGAAAGAAATAAGAAAAAAATCAGAACTTACTTGTTTTCGAGTACAAGCAAAGATCGGCGGTATAAAAGCAGAGATCGGCCGGAGGTGTTTTTGTTCTAGGTTTTCCCAAAACGTATTTTGGCTTGTTAATGATTTGTTTGGGTGTGATTTTTTGATCGGGGCTTTTGTTTATTAAAAACAGAGATCGTCTCTTTTGTTTTTTAATTTTTTGACCGGGGCACACTTTTTTTTTATATCCTTGTTTTCTCAACTTAATACATGAGGAAAAAAAATGATAATTTTTTTAAAAAAACATGGAAAACGACGTAGTTTTGCTTTTTAAAAAACGCATTGCGCGCCTATGCGCGCATTGAGCCCGTTGACCGCCTTAAAAATCGTTCCCCCGCATTTTTTCAAGCATACCCCTAATGCGTTGCGTTTCTAAAAGCATCACGCATATGCGCGCATTTACGACGCATATGGGCGCCTTTTAGAACACTGGTAAATACTGAGAAAGATGGATAAAGTTACATCACCTTGACATCGTTCTTCTTTAATTCGTCTTCAAATTGAAAGTCAATATTAAGTTATGTTAGTTTTGTTTAGTGTTAGATTTTTTAGACACAAAATCAGACGACTCACAACAAATGGCGTCCCCAATACTCGTTTTTGTTACATAATCATAATATAAACTCATCCACCTCAAATAGATAAAGGAAACAATAGTTATGTTACATCTGTTGTAATAAAACAAGCAACATTAGTTAACAAATTGACATTGTTTCCTGATCTCTCCTTGTGTTCCTGTAAGCACGCCTATGTTCCCCATCCGAACTGTGGCCCTCGCATACTTCTCAAGCCACCCTGGCTCATTTGAAGCCATGTCAGACACTAAACCTCTTGTTTTAGGGTCATCAGCCATCTTCTGATCCGATTCCAACAACCCTTTCTTTTCCAAAAGTGTCTTATAAAATTCAACATCCATCTTGTAATGCGTGATTGGATCGAAAGCCAATGTGGTGGGGCTAGATTGGTCTGGGCATGTGGTCCTTATATCGTGATAGAGCCTGTGGTCTAGCTCTTTATCGGCATTAGGCTTCTGCACTCTATAAGCAAAGTTAAAGCATGGGGAGACGCCAATAGAGTGTGAACCGGTTAAAACAACCATATCTTCGATGGTTAGGCCTTTTTTGACGAATGTGGCAATCATGTTGTCCACAGTGTCTGTTGGAACGGGAATGTTTTGAGGATTAGCGCCAGCTTCGCGAGAGGAGAGAGAGTCGCGCCTGCCACCTGGCATATTGAAGTGCGGTAGGCCGGACATGTTGAGAGCATCGCGAGCAGCAAATGATATTATATCAGCACAGGACACAGTGCCTGGGCATTCTTTTTCTAGCTGAGTCTTCACCTTGTCCATTACATCAAATCCTTTGAGATTTTTATTGGCAAGTGATTGCTTCTCTACTCTCTCCCCGGAAGGTGTTTTGTCCAAAAGAATTGAGGCATCGCAGCCCTGAAAGTTCAATGAAATCTACTATTATCATTCCACATTCTCGAATATATATATATAAACACACAAGAAGAAGCTACACACACAAAATTATATCGACACAAACACAAGTATATACAATATAGTATTTCTTTTATAAATAATGGTAAGATTAACTTTCAGAATTGTTATGTGAAGCTCTTTCATCCTGTTTATTTTTTTGGGTGATATTGGAATCATTAACAAATTTTGTAAGCACATCCACTTTAAGATATTATTAAGTTAATCCATCAAAATGACACATGTATTTATAGGCATTCACTTTGTGACTGTTCCATTTTAGTAGATTAACTTATTAATTATTTTTGAGCGAATGTACTTACAAAATTTGTGAATGAATTCAAGATTACCCTTTTTTTATTTGATTGATGAGGTTGTACTTTGTAAACACGTCTTGATTCAAATTGAGGTCCCAAATATGTATTTTTACTTATTTTTAAATTTAAAATATGAGTTATTTTATTCAAAATTTTGTCCCCAAATACTCTAGTATAATTAGTCTTCAAACGACACGTGTCATGTTTTAACGCCACAATAATTTTCTCTTGTAAATTAGATTTTGATCTATTAATCATGTAAAATAATTAGATTCGGAGTTGGTCATATTTTTAAATGGTACTCCCTTTGACATTCGCCGTTTCGAAGCAAACAAATTTACTTTCCAATTTTATCCTCATATCAAGATATCCATTCGAATCATTGGTCACTCACGTGTCTAGACAAATAACCTTGTAATCTCATCAAAATTTATATAATAATTTTAGAAACATGATTATTAGTTTGAGACGAATAAAAAATAGGGAGCTTGATAAATATGTCCTATTTACATAAGACATTTTTTAATAGATCCTATCATAACAATTTTCTTTTCAATAGGTCTTATTTATACATATAGTGAATATTCACTATGACCTCGTTTGATGCGCCGGATAAGATGTTTGTATTGAATAAAATTATCTTATTCAATGTTTGGTGTAATTTAGAATAAGATATGAGATGAAATAAGTTATCCAAAGTGAGCTCCTTTTCCCACAAGAAGTGGGATAAAAAATCCCACCTCCAAGGTCATATAAAATTATACGGTGTCAAGATTTGATTAAAAATTACTACTCTACCCTTATTAAGTTATAAAAAAAACTCACGCAACTTGCACTATCTCAAGTATTAGATAGCAGTCCGCGATCCCTTTGATTCACATAACTCTCCATTCATATTTTTCATCACGGTAGGTAACCTCCTCATTTTTTTTTTCTATTTTTTTCTATTTGTTGCCTTATCATGAACTACTATTTTGGTTTAAATCGATGCAAATATTATGTTAACTCACCTACTAGACAAGTTGAAAGTTATATGTTGTTAATTCACCGCTAATATTTTGTTACACATTTTTTTAAATGTATTATTAACCTATATGCTAGACAAGTTGAAAGCTGTGTACAATTCAATTTATTTGTTTCTGTGTGTTTTCGGCGACTATTTTGGGTAAAATCGATGTTATTCAGTTGTGACTTCAAACAATTTTATGCAACTGATTTGTTTTGAATCGAAAGAGAAGATAGTAAGCAACCAGTTTTACTATCTCATTATTTCTGACGGGTAGTTTGTGTACACATGGTTTTTGTATGCGTGTAAGTGATTACTAGTGGTTGAGTGTGTACAAATTATAAATACAAATACAAATGCATATTTTCATCTCATAATATTATTTTTTTAACATCCCACGTGGAATTAAATATTATGTTATTGGGTTAAAATATGTGATAATAATATATTTTTGTATTTTTTGATTATTAAATACAAAAGAAGGGTATTTTTGGAAAACTGGAGATAAATTAATCCTATCCGGAGCATTTCAAACACATGATTGTATTATTATATCCCATCCCGTCTTCTTATTCGGAACTGTTCCAAACGTAGTATTGAAATAAGCCTTATACGATCCATCCTTATCCTATTCAATCCGACTCTTATCCTATCATATCCGGACGAGGCCTATATGTTTACCAGTAGAATCTATTGGAACAAAAATATTTTTGCATGGGACCTATTGGAGCAAAAAAATATATTAGGACCTATTGAATTACAAACTTAGTAAACGGGACTAATTGATAAAATAAAGACAAGTATTAATTTGGGATGAAGGAAGTATTATATTTGCTCTCACAAAAAAGTGCATGCATGGAATAGTAAAGAAAATTGAAGAGCTTACGTTAACAAAGCAGTCATGGAAGTGAAGTTGAACAATGCTAGCAGTAACTGCCGGTTGCTCCTCATGGGCTTTAGAGATAACATCATACACAATTTGCTCAGCTCTTGGGCAACTCTCTTGGTAGAATCCCACCCTCAATCCCCCCTCTTGTTTCATTCTCACACCTCCTTTGGTAAACTTCTTAAAAAATCCTTCTACTATTGCAACATTTTTACGGCCTTTAAGTCTATGGCCATTGTCATTGTGCGGTTTTTTACCCGGGGGAGGAAAAGGTTTTGCAGACATGGTCGGATTATCGGGGGGTCCAAGGTCGGCATAGTCGGAGTCGAAAAACCAAGCAGACGCTAGAGGAGAGAGAATTGAGCACAAGAAGAAGAGTGCCAGAATAATTCTGGCTGTGGCTTCCATCTTGTGTTTTGATAGGTGATGAGTTTTGGGCGAAATGCAATTTTTGAAAATGGGGAGGAGGTTATATTTATAAACAAGTTTTGTGGAGGGTGGTGCCCTTTTTTTGGGGGGTGGGAGGCATAGACAGGAGATAGTTTTGAATGAGTCTTATGGATATGATGTTTTTACTGAAATTGGAGGTGTGAAAGCTGTTTCTTTGATGGAGGCTTTACATTATGTCTTTTTCCCCGCTGTACACACTAACAAAAAATAGTAGTTACATCCGGGGTGACAATATAAGAAACTAAAATGATAAATTGACCTAAAATTACCATAATGTGTCATATTCATTGTTTGCATCAAAATTATCATTCACTAGTTGTCAAACCAGCGCTATACGCGAGCATTTTTAAATTTTTTGAAATATTGTATTAATTATACTGTTATACATAAAAAATTAATAAAGTCTTATTAAATTAAAAAAGAAATCAATTTCATTGTAATTAGAAATATATTTACTTTTACACAAGAAATTGTTAAAAAAATATAATCGCATAACAATGACACTCCCAAAGAAGTAGAAATATATTAATAAGCAAATGAAATATTCTCATATATATTTTGAGTCATCTCAAATGCTCTGATTAGTTTGATTTAAAAATAAACGAACGAACTCATAAGTAACATCATATACAGATAGTGATAATGTACACAGAGAATAATCTAACTTGTTAATGAGTTTGATTTTTAAGAGTCCAGGCTCATCACATGGGAACAAAACGTTATCGAGATGAACAAAAAGTTCACCACATATATGAATATGGAGAGAAGCTTTGTCCATTATTATTAAATGAAATGGCAACAATATCATTCTTTCCAAAAGTATAGATATACAAAAATACTAATGTGCCCGATTTTTTGATCGAATTTCAGCCGACACACTGACGTGTCAGCTTGGTATTGGTTGGTTTGTGGGATATTCGCCACTGGGACCTCAAAACCAACCAATACCAAGTCAATACGTCAGTGTGTCGGCTGAAATTCGGTCAAAAAATCGGTCCCTGTAGAAGTGCTCATAGATATAAGGTCTTTCTGTTTGAATAGCAATGCAAGAAGTATATTGTGAAAAGCATAAACAATAAATATGACAAATGTTTGTATATGTTAATATACGCATGGAAAGTGCTAGAAAGAAATTACACAAATTGAGGCGTCATTATACTAAAGCGCGATACAATATCTTGGAATGAGTGTTGTACAATACTTCATTGCAATGCCACATCACTTTGTGTACTTTATGTGTAATTTTTTTTGTACCAACACAATTACTTTTATGTATACACATATTTCAGGATATGAGTCCAAATATATATATATAAACCAATAATATGCAAATATATATAAAACGAATGCATTACTTCACACAAATAAATATAAACAAACACTAAAAAGCTGTATTAAAAAATATTGTGCCCCATCGCCCAATTTGTTGGGGCAACCTCTAATCAACAATGGTCCGAATATAATCAAGATAAAATGGTAACGATGATAAGCGCAAAAAAGATGTAAACGAGAGACATCAACAAGATATACGTGGTTCATCAACATGGCTATATCCAAAGAGAGGCTCTATTCCACTATATTTGAAGAAACTACAAGTACAATAGAAAATATAAATGGATAAATCACATACCCTTTATTCTTCTACCCAAATCCCGGGTAGCCATTGTACATCAACTCTTCACCCAAGTTCATGAAACCTCTCCATCTCTTGCCCCCGAGTGTTTTCCAAGTGTTTTTCATGTACCCAATCTGGTGTATCCCACTTCCATATAAACCGATGAGAAATCTCTCACACATTACATCTTAAAAACACCTACGATACATAAAATACTCATAATCACACTCACACCCTTCTTGCACCTTTGAGCAATATCCATGGGTGAGAGGAAAAATCCCTCACCTCTCACCCTAAACCTTCAACTTTGGAAGAAGAGTTTTTCTAACTCTCAAGAGAGCAGTTTAAGAGTTAGGGTTTTAACCCTCACAAGGTTCATTTTATAGGTGAAATACATTTGCGATAAAAAACCCAAAATACCCCTAACTAACAAATCCATTTTTCGCATATTTGGGCTCGTTCACTGTAGCAAAGCTCCACCTTCGCTGCTCGCTCCTACTAAAGTAAAACATGCCAAAAAAACTATGGAGAAATCTGTTCCCAGAAGGCCCACTTCGTTGCAGCGAACCTATTTTCACCGCTGGGATTTTGAGCCAAACTCCACAAATCTACACCTTGGTGAGAAATACTGCAATCCCAACCGAGTCTCCACCTGATGAGAATTACCTCCCATGACGAATCTCCCCATTTTCCACGTCACCAAAAGAACCACCATTGATCTTCATTGTGCCAGCTACACCTATTTGTATACCGTTCAATGCTTCTTAAAAGATTCAATTAATTCGTGAAAATTTCTCTCAAAGTATACACCTACTCTTGCAAATATACCCATTATACCTTGCAATTTTCAACTTCTCTTCTTGTCCATCTTATGAGTTGAACGCATGGGTCAATGCCTAATTATAACTACATACAGTTGAATACACCCATCGAATTTGAAGAGGGACCTCAACCCCACCCCTTCACTAGCACAATTTCTCCGACCATCATATACAAGAACAAATACTCGACTCATCGGCTGTAAACAAGATACTTTGGAAGGCCTTACTCATTTATGTACCTTATTCCCAAAATATACCATAGAGATCAATAAAGACGACATCAACCAATCACGCATACCCACAACGCCGTGTGATTTATGAACTTTACCTATAATCGAGCATCATTGTCCTTGGAATTCAACACTTTAAGAGATTGTGATAATATCTCCAAAAGTTTAGCATATACCATTAACCATCTTGATGTAGTTTTTGAGCCACCACCATCCTTGTTTCAAATACCGAACCAAGAAACGACTCATTTCTCTCACATACATAACAATGCCCATTATCTATGGATGTAGACTTCCTATGATAACGTCCTGAAAAATTAATTTTCTTCCGGGTGAAAATAAAACCATAACCATTAGACTTTTCGGGTGGCTATCACATCATTACTAATTGAATTCTGGGATAGAAATCATACCCCCCCATCTTTTGTGGCTTACATTCTTCCACCAACCCCGTTACATGACTTATGTTGATAAGAATGACCTCCACTCTATTCACCAAGAGTGAAGCACCCATTATTATTAAATCCTTCCACATAAACTTGTGAAGAAATATCCCCTCTTGTGGTTGAAATAACACACCTAAGGAATCCAATAACTAGTGGTTTGACACCAAAATCTCATTTCGAATTTTTGACAAACGCTTTGTGCGAACCAAAAGCTCTGATACTAATTTGTTGTGCGAATACTCACTCAAAGGAGTGTCATGCACACCCAAGATCCAAGATGGAAACAATCCAAACAGATAATAATAGAATACAAACTAAACACAAAGTAATGATAAAGTAAGAGAAAACAAACACCAACAATCATGAGATAAAATGTACGTGGTTCACCAATATGGCTACTTTCATGTATTTCTTTGATTGAGTTAACAAGGGTTACAACTCACTCAAGCTCACAATTTCTCTCAATGTCTATACAAGAGCAAAGAACAATCAACAATCATTAATGGTTGCTCTAAAAACTTAGGTTTTGAACCCTAAAATGTTCTATTTATATAAGAGAGCAAACATGGGCGAAATACCCAAAAGATCCTCACTTAAAATCCAATTTTTGCCCTTTTTCGACGCCTGTTCGCTGCAGCGAACTTGGGCTTCACAAGCCGTGAGATCCACTAGGTAGTCCCCATCTCGTGGCCACCATCGCTGTAATGAAGCCCCATCAGAGAAAACACTTCATTGTAATCAACATCTTTTATTTAGGTGCTATTGGCTATGGTGAAGCATTTTAACTTAGAGATAGAACAAATTGACGTCAAAACAACATTTTGCATGGGGATATAGAAGAGGAGATTTATATGTCTCAACCAGTGGGTTTCAAGGTTATTGTTTAGGGAGATCATGAGTGCAAATGTGAAATTCTTTGTATAGGTTGAATCAATTTCCTTGACAGTGGTACACGCGATTTGACCCTTTTATGTTGGTCCAAAAATTCACACATAGTGATTTTGATCATTATGTATATTTCAAGTGGCTCAAGAAAGGTATTTTAATCTATTTACTCTTGTATGTTGATGGAAAGTTCATTCCTTATTCGATCATGGTGAAGATTGACAAGATGAAGGCTCAATTGAGCCGAGAGTTTGAGATAAAAGATTTAGATAAATCCAAGAAGATTCTCGGTATGGAGATTATTATAGAGAGGAATAAGGGAAGGTTTAGCCTTACAAAAAGTCAATACCCAGATAAGGTTGTGTAACAATTCAAGATACATAATGCAAAACGTGTGAATACTCCCTTGGCTGCACACTATAGACTCTCGGCTACAAAGGATCTGAGCTTCGAAGATGAGGTGGAGTTTATAGATCAAGTTTTGTATGTAAGTGTGGTGGGTAGCTTCATGTATGACATGGTTTCTACTCGGAAGAATATAGCTTAAACAATGAGTGTGGTGAGTAGGTACATCACGAATCCGGGCAAAGAGCATTAGAATGAGGTTAAGTGGATTTTATGATATCTACGGGGATCACTTAATGTTAGACTTATGTACCAATAGGTGGAGAAGTCACATGTATGTGGGTATATGAATTCAGACTATACGGGTGATTTGTGAAGCACCCTTTGAGAGAGATTCTCCTAGGTATTCTCGAGACTAGACTATCAAGGTGTTTAATTAGTTTGGATAGTTTGTGCAAAATATTTTAGTAGAGCTCCCTTCTCAAGATTCATTCAAAATTGAAGACCCAAGGGAACCCTATCTGAACAACAAGATTCTAGTTAGTAAGAAGAAAACATAACATGAATATAGTGAAACACACTACACCACTCGCTCTTCATACACATTCATTCATATAATTTTTTTTAACATTTAATTGATTTAATTAGATTTAACTTATGAATTAATCAGATAAATTAATCCTATGTTTAATAATGCTAAATCTGTGGAAAAATTATATTTTAGTGTAATAATGTGTGAAAATATTTTTAATGATTTTTCCTGAATTAAAAATATTTTTTTGGTATTTTAATTGGATTTATAAACATTCTTGTAATTAAAAAAATCATTTAGAAAATAAATTTTAAATATTTTAATTCATAAGGGTGTATCTGGTGTTTTAGTTGTGTGTTTATTATATGTTTGCGATGTTTATCTCTTGTTACTACCGTGGATTGTTTTTATCGAAGGCTAAGATTTGGGTTAGGGTTTTCACATGGATTACAAACCTATGCCTTTACCTCTTACCTATTGAACCAGTTTAGCTTACTTGGTACGTTTTAGTCTCAATCCTCGAATTGATACTCGATTGATTAGAATCAATCCCGACCTTACATTTCATCCGGTGGTAACCTTCTATTCAACTCAAGTATATAAACCCTTACCTTGATTTCATCTGAGCCTTTTGGTCATTTAGGGTTTTATTTTTAGAGAGAGAGAGAGAGAGAGAGAGAGAGAGAGAGAGAGAGAGAGAGAGAGAGGAGTAATCGTTTAGGTTTCAAAAGTCTTTTCAAATTCATTGAATGTGAGTTTATAACCTGGATCAAATTTCACGATTTACGTTTCTGTCTAGGTTTTCATTTTCTTTTTTCGTTTGAAGCTACATCTATTTTAAACACCCAGCTTCTTGAAAACATTTTACAAAACTCTCTTGCAACATTTCTTTTATGTTTCATCTCTTTAAATTCGACCGTTGATTTTTGTAAAGATTTGAGATCTAAATTCTTTTGTATAGTCTATAAATACTTATTTGATTAAAACATTTTATTTTTCAAAGGGTTTTGAAAAATGAGTTCATTTTTGATAGATCGAGTTTACTAAATCATAGATCTGAAATCTGATATTGAACATTTTTAGACCTAATTTAAAATCTTTGTAATAGTTAGATGCATGTAGATAATATTATGTAATTTGTACTCAGGACTGCTTGTAACATTTTAAATGTGTGTGTGTGTGTGTGATTTATAAGTGTATTTAGCATAATACACTTCACTACACAACACACAAAATTCCACTACAATCAGTTAATATTTGGAGGCTTAGCTTTTCCATTCTACAGGAGCTGTTTGCATGAACATTCATAGGCTTTATACCTTCGTTTGAGAGGGAATTCTCAGTTAGATAACTTGGTTCTCAAAACTCACAACAAGAATCTCTCGACCAATCGCAGATCTATACCTGGAATAACCCGAACCTTTTGTTTGTTTATATATAGAAGAAACTGGAGAATCTGAACAACCGACGACCCCTCACACGAAAGATTTAGGCTTAGGAATAAATAGGGGAGTGCATTCAAAACTGGATATGGTGTTGAACAGTTTCCAAGGGCAAAATATCGAATCACCTAACTGATAAACTCGACCTCGGGGAGAAGCGACGGACCGAGAGACAAGCACTCCCGCATCCCCGTAGGGATCAGAACAAACAAATAGAGCACTATTTGCAGCATCCCGCTCTCCCCACCCATCCAAGGCCCATAACACCATAGTGGCGACTTTGTTGGGGATACATCAAGCGAGCCGAACTATCCTTATGCTTCCTTTCTATTATGCTTAATATCACTCCCCCACATGAATACTTTGCACACATTTTAGAACTATTTAGAGGCCTTAGTTTTAGATTCCTTCAAAATAAATACATTCTTAGGTCCCCACTTATAACATTATACATCCATCCAAACATATAGGTATGCACGAAGGACCTCGCGATGAAACAAACGTGAAAGCATGTAAAAATAAAGATTACCTGTTTTACATCAAGCACTGCATAGTCTTCATTTTCATATTATTTAAACCCTATACCCTCGAGGCCAAAAGTGATTAGTAAAAAGGCTAGTCACTGATGAATATTCTCGCTCTTTTTTTCCCACCCATATGATATATCAGGCAATTCCTCTCTTGATCCCAAAATCTCCGTGACAGGGAACGTTTGGACCTTGTCCAGTACTAGAGTTTATCGATTATGAATCCATAGTTATTCAGTAATAAGGTGAAGTGGTTTCACATGTACCTAAAAGGTTATTCAGTCTAAGTATCCCGGTACATCACATCCATGGCAATGAAGAGCGATCCATCAATCACTGAGTCACGTCGCCTTTTTTCATAAAGAGGAAAGCTCTACGAACACACTCAATCGCACAAAAAGAATAGATACTTACATGCCAATCATTTTGATAAGATTTTTAAAAATTGCCATACGACCGAAGGCTGGTTAAAATCCCTTATATTCTAGACTGAATGTCTTCCCTTTTTACATGGAAGATAAAATAATATTAATCAGTAAGTCATCGCCAAAACAAAATTCCCTTATGTTGGATACCCTTACCCACAATTTTTGGAGAAGATAATAGACCACATTCAATTACTTCTTCACTACTCGTACGAAAAAATGAGAGCTCACCCCCGTCCACCCAAATCCAATGGGACTCTGTTCAGTTATTCCCTTTTGAAGATACTAACAAAAAAATATTAAAAAATAAAATACCGTCTATATATGGTAAAAAAGATAAAAATAATATCATAAAAAAGTCATAGATATGTGAGTCCTTCTCCCCTTATATATTATCCTCATGTCATTCCTTCTATCTACAAAATCATGAATAAAAGTGCCCCAACTTTTTCTACAGTTGTTTTTATTAGCAGAGAATTCACACTAAGTTCTTACTTAGAAAACCCGAGTTCGCGCTCCGTACGGTCGTTTAGTTTTCATCAGTGAGCTTCCCACCCATGACAATCAAGTTTGATTTGCAATACGTTCCAAGTCTACCAAAGAAGACTAGGATCCATCCATAATAGATCAGGTTTTAGATAACTTGATAACATCATCATCTCTCAAAATACCATACAGTCAGAAATCAGGGCACTAAGTCGAGCTCAAGCCCGCCTACAAGAGGCCAATTCTATAGCCGGGGACTAGAGAGAACGTACTCCCTCTCCCATCCCCAACATTAGTACACCGCCTATGATAGTTACCGAGACAATACTGACTAATCCTCAGGATCCACCCACGCCAGTTCCAAAACATGATCCCCATACTAATGCGGTGCCCTCACTTCTAGGTACCATTCTCCCTCCATTATTACTTTAAACCTTACCATCAGTACCTTAAGTACCCACACCCCGCCTTTCAAGGCCCCCCACGAGCTGAGTTTGTATCTCCTCTAATGGACGATAAGGTTATACCTCCACCTCCGAATCGAAAGATAACGCAAGTACAATCTTAATCGCGTCTCCTCCAAAAGACACTAGCAAGATGCAAACCACGAGTGAACTGACAAACATTAAGAAAATGGATCTCTACCCCGAAGCCCAGTTACCTAAAAAGTTCTATATGCCTGTATTCAATACATATAAGGGATTAGACTCCCAATTTTCCCATTTTTCCAACTATAACCAATATATGCAAGTACAAAACATAGACCTCCTGATACTAGCGAGGATGTCCTCCTCCTTCCTGGTCGAAGGACCTCGTACCTAGTACATGGGCCTAAAATGGGAAGGAACTTCCAAGACATGGGATGACATCTGTCGTGATTTCCTCAAGAAGCATGAATACAATAAGGAACTTAGAGTCACTTATAATAATCGAGAGAACTTAAAATAATAGGAAGGTGAGGCAATCGACACTTTCGTCACCCGCTAGAGAGAGAGAGATGAACAGATGGCTAATAGCCCCTTAGAAAATAATCATAGTGAGATCGTGATCATAAACCTTTAAAAATAATTATAGAGCGAGATAACGCTCACCTGGATCCCTGACTTCAAATACCTCAATCACATATGATGCATATTCGAAGAGAGCTTGTCCACCAAGGCTTCCAAATTAGCTGAAAAGTCTCGTCGACTTGATAGTCAGTTCTACGCCCTTAAAAACTCACCTAGAGCCTCCACATCTCACATCACTACTCTTGTAGCTAGTCCACGGCCAGAACCATGCCAATTTACTAACATCCCTCAAGACATGGTAGTCACTGGTGCACCTTTCCATCCAAAACTCCCTCCCCAAAACTATAAAGTAGTGCCCCCTCCTAAAGAGTTCCAAACTTGGTAAAGACATCCCAAAGATCTTCAAACCCCCTCAGATATGTTTTCACCGCATTAAAGTTGGAGTGTCTCCTCAAACCTCTCAACCCTAGGCCCTCCCCTCCATTCTTAATAGAAACGAGAAGGTCGACTCTCATTTTGAGTTCCACTAAGGGCCGTACCACATCATGGATAACTGTTGGGCATTACAATACACCATCCAAGACCTCATTGATGCCGGGAGACTCATCCCACCAAAGACCAATGTTACTAACAAGCTTCTTCCATATTATCCCAACCCACGCACTAATGACCTATTAGACACCCCTATCCTAAACATTGACCCATACACCTTAATAGTTCCCATTCATCACAAATTGAGAATGAAGATACGCTACCCATTCCAGACAACAACCCATGTCCAGACCTTCTCTTAACCACATAGTTCATTCTCTCAAAAGAAGTAGGGATCCTTACTCCTTTTGAGAAGAGAATGGATCATTCAGTCGAATAGGACTAGATGTATGATGAAGCGTTCCAAGCAACGAAGCATATCACATCTGTTGTACTAAACCAATCAACCATATGGGGCAGGTCGGCTTCTAAAGATTAACTATTTATTCTCACATACTTTAATATAAATAATAACACCCGCTTGCCTACAAACCTCAAATAAATTCTCTTACAGTTCATCAAGGAAGTGTAGAAGTGCCACATCTTCAAGTCACCAATCGTAAGAACCCTTAATTCGAAACCCTCGTTACCTTAGCCCTTAGATAAAGATGAGCAAGCGTGATAGGCATCTTATGGAAAATGATCACATCATATGAAGGTTACGAGCTTGTCACTAATTATTGTACAAGGTGGACGAAAGAGTCATGTACCTTGCTCATAAATATGCCACCTGGGAAGATAAATTGAGGGCTAATCCTGGCCCAGTATCATACGTCCATCACACGGGTCTTTCGAGAGAAATATAGAACCTTATTTGAGAAGACCAATGGGTTATATATGCCCAAATAATATTCCATACCAAGTATGACAGGTAATGGGGAATGACTTCCTGGGCTAATCCCCTGGGAAATGAATCACGAGTTCTCCCTCTTGGTACTATTCACATGGTCCGAACAGACGATAAAATCACTATCAACCCTTCTCGACTAATTGATCCAGGACCCGAACAACACCCTACCAAAGTATACACCGCCTCTAAAGGCCCAAAACCGACCAAACAGTCTCTAATCCCTATCTCAAACATGTTTACTATGCTCATATGCCAAAATAAGGAATTACAGATTGCTTTAACCATCTCTTAATCATCAAAGGGAACACATCCCCAGTGCTCAAAGACGAGTTTGCCCTTAACCCCCAAATCTTGGAAATTATGACACAATGGTTGAAGAACACTATATATATGACTCACTTGAGTCTAAAATATAGGAGCTTGCCTAGTTTCGAAATAGAGATAAAATTATGCCATCCTATTCTAAAACCCTAAGCCTCATGCCTCGTAATGATCTACATCAACAATTATTAAGGACTGGAGATGGTAGTAACTAACGCAACTCACAACACCTAGGACTGCATTTATTTAACATTTGGTGTGTATGAGGTGTGTGTGTGTGTGTTACATTGGCTTAAAAATATTTTTTAATATTTTTAAAGAATTTTTAGGAATTTTTAAACATTTAAAATCTATTTTTTAAACATTTAAAATTAGGTTTTAAAAATGGTTGGGCCATTTTATAATAAATCAAAGTTCCTAAATTTTGCGTTGGGTAGAATTTGAAAGCGACAGAAACGTTTGGGGTAGAAAATAAGATTTTATAAAACTAAAAAACACGCATTGTCAACTTGATCTTCACCATACACGTGTTGCACACAAGACAGTCTAGATTGTGTTTTCTCCCACTCACATACCTGAGAATTAATCTGGAACGTTGGTTTGATTTAATCAATGTCGTGCATATCATCCTTGGCAATCCTTGTCTAACCTATTTGAGCCAATCAGAAAGCGTTTAGAAGCGATGCATTATCAATCGTAAGATTTATAACCGTTTGCTCGAAGCAATCCTGGCCCTTGATTTTGAACCCTATTCCAGATCCTTCCATCATCCACTATATATACAACCTTAGGGTTATTCGTTCACAATATTTTGGAGAGTCTGAGAGTTGGGAAAAATAAAAGAGAGAGAAAAAGAAAAACCTAAACCAAACTCTGGCCAAATTTTTCCAGAAATTTCCTTGAGAGTTTGGGAGTTTTTACTCGTTTTGTGATCAAATTCTCTCTGGTTTACATCTCTTGTTTAACATCTTCACCAAGTATGATCTCGTCTCACTTCAATTGAGATTTGTAGATCTGACTAAAGTGATAGAGTCACGTTTAGTTGATTAGGACTTACTTCTTCATCAGAAATCATCTCTTTGTTGGGCCTTTTGTTCTCAAACGTTTTTATCAGATTTATCCCCAACAAATCTCCTTTTTTGTTTTCTAGTTTTTTTGAAAAATAAGACTTCAATATTTTTCAGGTCTAAAGACGTTTATGTCTCCAAGTTCATTTTTCACATTTTGTGAAATAAATTTTATAAATAAATAAAAGTGAGACTTATAGGATTTTGGCTCTTTTTAATAGCAATATTATTTTCTGATCTACCTTCAAAAGAAGTCTATTTTTCAAGAAAAATTGATTCAGACTCTTGCATGTCATTTTAGAACAAATTTGTAATTTGTAGAATATCGTATGTATAAGTGTGAGTGAGTTTCATGCATGTGTTAGGCACATCACTTCACTACACTTTCACACAACATCACTAAGGTTTTGTTAGTAGAGATATTTTTACCATCAGAGTCGACGTAAAGAATGAGCAAAGGAGTTAAGCTTTGGAGGACGTTAAAGACAACAATTAGAGCCAGAAAAGTTAGAGAAAAACTAGGAGTGCTGGTATAATTTCTTGAATTAGTTTAAGGTCTGATTTGGTTGGATAATACGTTGCTTGCTTGTACCCTAAAACTCATTCTAGTGATTTTTTATTTTACTCCGTAAAGGGAGTCGTGGATGTTTCCCCTGTTTGATAGGGGTTTTACCATGTTAAAATCTTTGTAATGTGTGAATGTTTTTTATACTTGTTTTACTATTTCTATCACTGCTATAAGTGTTTAAATTTCTTTTAAATCTTTAAGATTCCAAGTAACTGAAACTTCTTGTTCAAAAACATTTTCTTACACATCTTGTGTTTCATTAGTGTTATTAAAAGAGTTTCCTCAAGAAAATAAGTTGGACCCTTCTTAACTGTTTTAAATTTTGATTAAATGACTTAGTAAGGGATTTTTAGGGACTAGTCCCTAGGGAAAGGACTAATACTTCACAAATAAGGACCCACATCCTTCAAGGTTACCCATATTCGAGATTATTTGGGATCAAAATCAAATCTACTGCAGAAGATCTTGATCGGCTTAAACAACACGAACACTAGACTCGCCGTATGAAAAAATGAGGTTACACTACAAAAAACTTATTGCCAAGTTTCTTGTACGAAGGATCACCCCTCTAATTATTCAACAGTAATGGAGAAGTCTGACACACTAGTATCAATGTATACCAAAGTATGTAATCCACCAAATATGAAGAATTTCCATTAGAAATACACGAGGTCATATGATAATCCATCGAAATAGATCCCAAGATGCCTAAAATCGTCCTTCAGCCTAAAAGACACCCCATGTGGAATCATATTGGTCCCCATAGTAAATTGGACCGACTTGTCCTAAGATTGGCCTTCGACCTATTCATACTCGGAATATCACCATACACCCATCACTACACCAGTATGGGACGCATCTATGGGAGCACGTACTTAGATGCTTCCCACATCATCAACATCATTGCACTTCGAGATGAGATTATATGTCGAGGCTACCCTCCACCAAATAGGTCCACCTACCCGAAGGTACTCATACAACTTGTGGATAAAAATGGTTAGCCCATTTCTCCACGATCACACACACGAAGAATTCCCCGGTCTCCAGTCTTTGGTATCTGCATTAGCCGTTGCCAGGTTCGTCAAAGGACTCTCACCTTGGGGGCGATAATATTCAGGCTATCGCTACTATTATAGAGATATCTATTGTGAGTCTGCAAGCATAGTGAGGGACATAAAATTGGGGGAATTAACCTCTTTGAATGATGACAATGTCCATGAGACCACCTCAGATGGCGATATTTGGTCACGATCATCCATGTTTACAAACCCTCCTTATGACACCCTGAGCTCAAAGGATGAGCATATCCTTACGATAGTAGCAGAAATCCTCACCTAAACTTATGACTCCGTCATGGACATATGATGACAGACAATTCAATGTCCAAATTCCTCAACCATATTCAGAATAAATCTCCAGAAAACACACCGTCCTCAATTGGACCAAAGTGATGGACCCTAAACCCACACTGTCTACTTCCATCCCCACATTCTTAATGAACCTTTTGATCCATTTAGAAAAAATTGACCAAGAAGTCTGGGCAAAACCCATACCCTCCCCTAATAAAGAGTTCAACTTTCTCTGTCGGTTTGGATGACAGTCCACCCCTTCAAACCATACTAGTAAAGAGAAGAATCATGATGAAGAAGTTATTATCCCCCTCGTTGAGAAAACAACAGAATCCAGGAGTAACTACGCCGTACGTCTTCTAATATCACTATCTGGGAATTGTTAGATATATCTCAATAACATCTAACCTCCCTCATCCATCTATTATCTTAAGCTTTTGTACCTCAAGACCTATCCCTACCCGAGTTATCTACCACTATCGTGTCCATCACCATGCCATGACACATTAGTTTCTTTAATGTGGATCTGCCCTTGTAAGGCCATAATCATCGGGTTCACACTACACATTTTCCCCGAGGTGTGCAAATAGATTGTTCTCTTAGTAATGATGGACAATGAGTCTACTATCAATGTATGTTCCCTTCGCACAACCACCAGCCTGGGATACACCTCTTTTGAGTTTACACCATCTTCTATGGCCATTAAGGGCTATGATAACACTCGCTGAGAGGTCATAGTTATCACCCTCACTCTCATAGTAGGTCCTATCAAATGTGATGTAGAGTTTTAGGTACTCGATGCCTCATCTGTAAGAGAAAGTTTTATAATTACTCAATTTAGTTTTTATATGGCTTATCCCATTACACCCCACTGCGCCTTCAGGACTACTTCTACGTACTCGAAGATAAGAAGTTGATGACATTTTGGTAGATTAAATATCGTTCATCATAATGTTATCCGAGAAGAGTTATGAGGTAGTTTGGTAAAGACTTTATTTATCCAGTTTTTTTAAAATTAGAGTTTGCATTAAAAGAAGTTTTTAAAAGAATTTTTGAAAATTTTGACGACTCGTTAGAATGAGTTTGTCAGGTCATTCGAATGATCCGTTCTGGAATGTCGTTCTAAATCTTGTTAGATATCATTCAAATGAGATTGGGTACATCATTAAAATAATTTTTCCATGTTTGAATGAGATATTTATTTGTCAATGACTAAAATGTCATTCGAAGTTATGATGGAATCCTTATCGAACAAAAAAGGATCCGTCGTTCGAACGAGGTACCAGGTTATTCGAACGAGAGCGCGAGATGTTATTTTTTAATTAAATCTAATGCAAATATCTAATTTTTATCCTTTTACAACAAACTTCCTTGTAAATAGAGATACATGATTAAAATTTTGAAGAACTCTTATAACACTTTTCCTATCCCTTTTAGAGTTCCTTTTATGATCAAACTCTACCGTTTTTCATCCATACCCCTTGGAACTTTAGATATCACTTTACCAAATCAAGAAGAACACATCCTTGTTAAAAGAATCTTGTAGAGTTCATCTCTAATGCTAATTTGTGGAGCAAAGGCTCTACTGCTAAAGACGAAGGCTGGTCGATGGATACCGAAGGAAGACTGCTTCCTGTGGGTGGTTCTGGATTTTGCCGTCACTATAGAAGATAGGCCTGTCAATTGAGTCGAGCAGGCCCGAAGCCCGTTTGCTCGGCCCGCTAAATATGAGCTGAGATTTTATTAAGTTTGAGCCGAGCCGAGTTTGAGCCGAGATATTAAGCCCGAATTCAATTTGAGCCGAGCACGAGCGAAGCACTTTCAAGCCCGAACTAGGCTCGGTCCGAAATAATATATATATACAAAATTATTTTATTTTCCATGATATGTAAAAAATATTTTAAAACAAAATAATTTTTATAATTTTATCCTAATGCAAATAAATTATTGAACTTAATATTAAAGGAATAAAAATAAGGTGGGTTATTGGACTTATACTAGCGTGTGGCTACAGATACCCATTAAGAAAACTTATACTAGCGTGCGACTACAAATTTCAGACTTGAAAAGTGTTGCAAATGGCCGCAACAAGGATCATTTTATTGCTATGGAGGAAATTTGTGCTTTTGTCTGGACGATTTTTTTTTCCTGTCTAAATAGCTTTTTTTTGGTGTTAAATGTGGATTTTATTGCTGTCTAAACAGCTTTAAATATCAACATCAGGGAAGAATTTTGTTTTTTAGTTCTGAAACCTATTTTTTTAGTGCTGAAATATGGTTTTGTAATGCTAAAATATCAATATTAGTGCTGAAATGTGTTTTTAAAGTGCTGAAAAGTGTTTTTAAAGTGCTGAAATTTGTTATTCAAGTACAATAATGTGGTTTTGTAATGCTGAAATGTCAAATAATACTGTCGATATTTGTTATTTTAGTGCTGAAAATTTGTTATTTAAGTGCTGAAATGTGGTTTTGTAATGCTGAAATGTCAAATATTAGTGTTGATATATGTTATTTTAGTGCTGAAATGTGGGTTTTTAATGCTGAAAATGTTAATAATATTGCTGAAATGTGTTTTTAAAGTGCTGAAAAGTGTTTTTATAGTGCTGAAATTTGTTATTTAAGTGCTGAAATGTGGTTTTGTAATACTGAAAATGTCAATAATATTGCTGAAATGTGTTTTTAAAGTGCTGAAAAGTATTTTTATAGTGCTGAAATATTTTATTCAAGTGCTGAAATGTGGTTTTGTAATGCTGCAATGTCAAATATTAGTGCTGATATATGTTATTTTAGTGCTGAAATGTGAGTTTTTAATGCTGAAATTGTCAATAATATTGCTTAAATGTATCTTTAAAGTGCTGAAAAGTGTTTTTATAGTGCTGAAATTTGTTATTCAAGTGCGAAAATGTGAATTCGTAATGCTGAAATGTCAAATATTACTGTTGATATCTATTATTTTAGTGCTGAAATGTGGGTTTTTAATGCTGAAAATGTCAATAATATTTCTGAAATGTGTTTTACTAATACTGAAATGTGTTTTTTATTGTTGAAATATATATTTTATTTGCTGAAATAAATAAATATATATTTGAATATTGAATTCGGCCCTGCTCAAATCGGGCCCGAAGCCCGATTTACTTCGTGAGCCGAGTTTGAGCCAAGCACTCTCAAGCTCGTTCGGGCCGAGCTTGAGCTTGAGCGAAGTCAGTCAAAATCGGGCCGAGCTTGGACAACCATAAGCTCGGCTCATAGAGCCCGATTGACAGGCCTAATAGAAGACTTGAAGAACTGTGCATTATACTTAGTGAGCTAAGCGGTTTATAATCCATTTTATGTTTGTCAAATCTTGTATAGTGCTGAAAATAAAGATTTTCCCGAAAGGAATTTTTCCTTACTTCTTCGCATGTTTGCTTGTTTGGCGTGGCTTAATTAATTTGGACATCATCGTTGCATGCACACTAAATTAATTCAAGATAAAATTTGTTAAAATTTGAATTTGTATGTGTGTTTGGCCTAAGATACGAATAAATCCATAGATTTTTCGTTCTTAAATTGGTTTCAGAGTTGGTTGCACTAAAATATTATGTGATCATTTTTTACAAAAAAAAAAAATTTGGATATCAATGTTTTTAAATTAGTGATCTTTAAATTTTTTGATTTTATAGATAATTTGTATAAGAGGATGCTTATTTTCGATGGGTTGCATTATACGCACTGGAAAGCTTGGATGAGGTCTGCCTTAAAATCCATTGATGAAAGAGTCTGGCTTGTTTGTGAAAGTGGGTGGCCTGTGGCAATGTCATAGCTTCAAAACCAGTCTCTTCTTGGACAAAAGAGGAATTTAAATGGAATAATTTTAACTCAAACGAATTAAGGTCCCTACCCGAGAGATTTATTCCTAAAGTGACCGTTTTAAATTCTTTACCCACCTTGCACTCTACCAAACTTGAGGAACTAGTAGGTGATTTGCAAACCTATGAGCTAGATATGTTTCCCTTTAAAAATGAAAATAAAGTTGATAAGGGCATTGTTTTAAAAGCCCAAAAGGAGGAAAAACATGTTGTGGTTGATGAGAGTGAAAGTGACTCAGAAGACATGGCGATATTTGCTAGGAAATTTCTTAAATTTAATAAAGATAAATTTAAAAATGATTTTAAGAAATTTGAAAATTCTGAGCATGACAAAGCCTAAAAGATCCCTAATTCCTATAATGGAAATCTAAATAGGGATGAGTCAAATGGGTGCTATGGTTGTGAGGGTTATGGCCGTAGGACGAGAGAGTGCCCCACTAAACTAAGGAGAGAGGGTAGGCAACCTATTTCTTACAATGCCACCCTTAGTGATAGTGATAAGGAAGAGGGACCCGATTCCCCCATTGAGCACAACTTTATCGCATTCATGGAAACTCATGTGAGCGCCGATAATGAATCTTCTCATGAGGATATACAGTTGCTTGACTCTTCCGAGGCCTTTGTTTGTGAATCTCCAAAAGATGATGGTTGTGAGACTGAAGAAGAGAGATATAGTGAAAGTGATGAAGAGGTTGATGAGAGTGAACTTCAATTTGCATTTAGAGAATTATATGAATAATATATTAAATTAAAATGAGCAAATTTGAAGTTAATAGTTAGTTTAAGGAAGTGTGCCAAGGTCGTTAATAAGAGTGCGTTGGTTGATGACCTTAGGACAAGTGAGAGAGCTCTTCGTGAGAAGCTTGAATATGTAGAAGGCGAGAGATATAGCCTTAGAGGTTTAATGGAATCAATGAAAAAGGAGCTTCTTATGCTTGAAGAGAGGAATGTTTTTACTAGAGTCTAGAATTTTAGAGTTGGAAGAAAAATTGAGAGACTCTAGTAAGGTCAAATTTGATTTGGAATGTAGGTCTGAAAAACTAGATAAAATCTTAGGTACGGTCCGAATAAAAAATGACACTTGTGGTTTAGGCTTCGATACTTGTAATGATTCATGTAATAAAGCCAAAACCAATATTTTAGGAGAATCCTCTAGGAAAAATGTTAACGATAATTTCTTAGGTAAATATTTTCGCAGAGTCTTTAGGTGTTCACATTGTGGTCGAAAAGGTCATCTTAGGAAGTTGTGTTTTGATCTTAAATAAGGTCCTCGAAAATCTCAACATAAGGCAACCAAGGTAGCCAAGATTCCTATATCCCGAGATAGTCATTCTTCATTAGTTTGGGTTAGGAGATCCGACTTGGTAGCTTTACAAAATAAGATTTTTGATTATCATTTGCTTTCACACGCTTCCTCCCTTGCTAAATCCAAAGGTTAAATATGTTAGTTGTTTGCATTCTCTAGCCTATGTGTTTTATATCATATATCCTTGCTAGATGTATGCATGTTTATCATCTTTCTAGTCTATGCTCCATGATAAATCACATGCTAGAATTATAATTTATGTTTATCTTTTGTATTATATTTATTTCATTTTAAGTTGAATTAATTGAAAAATACAAAAAGATTTTGTTTGTCTTTCGAGTAAATATTTTTGTTTGTTTTGTTAAAAATTTCAAAAACTCAAAAAGATTTTTTTTGCGTATTTTAGTTTGACACATTTTATGTGGCATGTACTTGTGTTTGAATTCCTTATTTTTTCGCTTCCATGTGGCTAGAACTTTTGGTTAAGATTGTAATCCTTAAAATGTTATTTTCCATGCTTACATGGAGTAGTTGGATTTTGCGTTGCTTAATGGATTCTATTTTTATATGCCTCTTTTCACACATGCACGAGCTTATTTGAAATTTAAACTTCACATGTATATTTGAGTTAAGTGAGATGTTATCCCATTAATTTATCCATCTACATTTTGCTATGACTATGGAGGATTTGTGCATGTAATAACCGTTTTTCGGATTTAAAAATAGAAAAATATGTTTATCCGGTGTAGTTGTTTATCAATGGAATCGGGATGCGAAAGACAAATTTTTTTTGCGTGAAAAGCCACCATTGAATATTAGGCCTTAAAAATGTGTCATTAAAAAGAAAAATTGCCTAGCCAAAATTGTTTAGATAATATGTTCAAAAGAAAAAAAAATAAGAGGAGTATGGTTGGATATATTAACGAGTATGCACAATGACTTTGAATCCTAGTTAAGCTTTTATTGTCACGACTCTATTGGTTTGTAGAATCATCAAAATTCTAGGCTTATGTGAATTGTGTATATTTGTTCATGTAGTTCAATTTATATTGTCACATGAGGATATATCTAAATATGATAAAGTTTTGCAATCAAATGAAAACTCCGTGAACATTTTTTAAGTGATTGGGTCAAAATTTAATTGTTACTAGTTCACACCCCTAGACTTTCGTTTACCATATGTATTTGGACACATTTTTACCATACGAGTGTGAAAAGCTTAATGTATTTTGTGTTATGTGTGGTGTTTATACGTCTGTATATGTGCATGTGATTTAGTGATATTCATTATGTACTCATATACATGGTATCTTTTTTAGTGTTTGCCTTGCGTTCTAGTCCATCTATGCTTGTAATTCATAATTGGTATCTATCTTGTTGCGTATTTTGTTTGATATCACATGCTTAGAATCTTATTAGACAAATTGGTATCATTTTTTTGCATCATAAGTTGGTATCTATTTATCCCTGTTGTGGATTAGTTCTTGTTATTGTTGCCCATATGCTTTCATGTTCCTATCACCTTATGCACCATCTTGTTTACTTGCTTTCCCATATGTATATCCCTTATGTAGTTTTTAGGGGGAGCCATGGTAATTACTTTCATTCGGAGATGTGTATTTAATTAATTCTATCACCTTTGTCTATTCCTGAACAAAAAGGGGGAGAATGATAGGGGGAGAAATGGTATTTAATCCTATTGTAATCGTATTTTAGTTTGGGAGATTTATCTTAGGGGGAGACGTCTTTCTAAGTAGGTCATTTATTTAATAAAGGGGAGAATTAATTTAGGAGGAGTATTTATTTTCATTGCATTTAATACTTTGATATTCCCTATGCATTTAATGTTTTGCTTAGTGTGTAGGAATTCTATTTAGCGGCAACCTTATATCGGCAAAGATTTTGATTCTTGGGTCTTGAGTCAAGTTTTCTATTTTTAGGTGGGATGTTTTTAAGTCTAGTAGAGCTTGATGGCCCTTTAGGATTTTTGTTTGGTTTTTGTCCCTGAATAGCCAAAGGGGGAGATTTGTTAGGACACAAATTTTCAATTGAGTCATTTGTAGTTTTGGCTCAATTCTGGACAAAAACATTTGAGTCATAGGATAGAGTTCATGTGTATCCATCCAAGCCTATGACGTGTTTGTTGAAGATGTAGCAGCCAGATTTGTAAAGCTTCATCATTGCCGAGTTTCTTGTGCCTCGTTTCTACGTCATCAACTTGAAGATTCCAAGATCTTCAAAAGGTATGAATGCTATATATATATATATATATATATATATATATATATATATATATATATATATATAGACACTTGGACAATATTTTTATGGGTGTATTTTTTGATCAAATGACTTTTATTTCCAGAAAATGTTTTTAGAATAAAAAGTTTTTGGGCTTAAAATGTAATATTGGTCATTTTGACTTTTCGTTCGAAATTGTCGTTCGAACGAGAATTTCGTTCAAATGAGTTTTGCCAACGAGTTTCCCTTTTCTAGACTGACTTTTCGTTCAATGAGTCGTTCGAACGAGATTTCAGGCGGGAATAGTTTTTTGGCAGTTTTTGGCATTTTCCCACTATTTTGTCCCACTTCTTTTTTGACAGATTTTAACCACTTTGTCGGGACTAGATTTTTTCCAAAACTTTTTACATTATTCTATAGAACTTTGGAGAGAGAAATTCATGTTTATAAAAGTCCCCTTTATGTGTTTAATTTAGATGGCTTAAACTCTTTCAAAACATAAAAGATATACACCCATTTAGTTTATTTAACATTCCAAGTTCTGCATTTATATATATTTGTCACTTGGAGCTTTGTTTGGCACCATTGGTTCATCTCTACCACAAGAAGGAGAAGTTTTGTTTTGATTCTATTTCCCATAAAAGAAGAAGTCATGTTTTTGCTGCGGCGCTCTCATACGGTGAAAGGCACCGTGTGTGGTTGACGGGTTCCCAAAAAGCTTCATTGGTGGATTCCAAGGTTCCGGTGGAGTCCGGGATTATCGACTAAGCAGAGGTTGGTACAAGAAGACGCGTCAGGGTCTTGAAGGGAGTTGAGTCGAGTTGTGTAAGTCATTTGTCTTGTATTTGAAAAATTTCATACTTAGTGGACTTAAGGCTGGGGCCGTCCGTGGTTTTTTTCATTTGGGTTTTCCTCGTACATTGCGGCGTAGTGGTTGTGAATTTATTTTATCTTGCAAATCACTTAGAACGCATGCTTAGGATTAAAAGATAAAATATGGTTTAATTCACACTCTAATTTGATTTGGGTGACGTTTAAATTAATTTAATTCAAGTTGGTAATTTGAATTTGATAAAATTTGGTTTGACCTAAATAGAAAAAAGAATTAATCTTGTTAGGCAAATTTCTAGGACTTGGGTTGAATTAATTTGTTTAAGTGAAAATTTATTTGTTGTTTAATTTAATGTCACTTTTAGTTTAGTTTAATTTTGATTTTGAAAGAAATTAAAATTGGTAGGTTGTGTAGTTTTTGAATTTGAACCATCCCATCCCGCAATTAAAGGAAATTTATATTTAATTTTGAAAGAAAATTTAAAATTAGGGGTCTACGTTCCCTACATGAACATCGCGATTAGAGACGACAAGCCCCCGGGGTCTATTGACCCTAGCCCTAAGTGTGAGGATGATGCACCCCTGCTGACGGTCCCATCCTTCCTCATACTACCCCGGTGGACCCCACCCTTGATTTATAGGATCCACCCTCTTAGGTTCGAAAGATTCATGAACCTATCGTTGTACCAAGTGATCCTACACTTGGTGCCAATACTCGTGCTCAACTTGAGAATGTGGTTAGCACCTTTCCTACACCTCCTTAGTCAAGTTCAAGAATGTGAAAGAAGTACTCAAGGATGAGCATTAGATATCCGCTATGTAAGATGAGTTGCTTCAGTTTCATAAGAATGATGTCTGGGAATTAGTCCCCCGACATAGCGAGACTAATGTGATATGTACCAAGTGGATTTACAAGAATAAGATGGATGAGAATGGTACCATAGTTCACAATAAAGCTAGGTTGGTCAATCAAGGCTACACAAATCCATTGAGGGTGTAAACTTCGACGATACATTTGCTCCTATTTTTTGGCTTGAGTTCGTCCGCTTACTACTCTCCTTAGCATGTCATCTGCGCTTCAAGTTATATCAAATGGATGTCAAGAGTGCCTTTCTCAATGGCATTCTATAAGTGGAAGTTTACGTGGGACAACCAAAAGAATTTGAAGACACAAATCACCCGAGACACGTCTTTTATCTTAAGAAGTCCCTGTATGGTTTGAAGCAAGCACCCCGTGCTTGGTACGAGAGGCTCACTTCCTATCTCTTAGATCATGGTTTCAAGAGAGGGGGAGTGGATAAGAAGTATGATGAGAGAGAGTGGTGTTATCTTAGTTTACCAAGTCTATGTGGATGACATAGTATTTGGATCCACATATGCTCGACATGCTCACACTTTTAAGGAGGAGATGAAGAGAGAGTTTGAGATGAGCATGATTGGTGAGCTTACGTTCTTCCTAGGTCTCCTAGTGAATCAATTAGAGGATGGGATATTCATATCTCCATCCAAGTATTCTAGGGACCTAGTGAATACGTTCAGTTTAGACTCCTCTAGGCACTCTCGCACCCTATGATTACATATTAAGCTTAGCGAAGACACTTTAGGCAAGTACGTAGAGGAAACCCTTAATAGGAGTATGATAGGTAGTCTTCTCTACTTGACAACTAGTCATCCCGATATTTCCGTTAGCGTTGGAGTCTATATGCAATATTAAGCATCACAAAAGCGTCTCACTTTCTCGCACTTAAACGTATCACCAAATACGTGAGTGGCACTCTTTCCTACGGTATTTGGTATTCCTTTGATACCGATGACCATTTGTGCGACTATTCGGATGCTGATTGGGCCGGGAATATTGATGGTTGTAGGAGCACCTCGGGTGGGTATTTTTACTTTGGGAGTGCTCCTTTCGCTTGGTTGAGAAAGAAGCAAAACTTCATATCTTTGTCCACGACGGAGGCTGAGTATATAGCCGTCGAAAGTATTTGCACGCAACTCTTACGGATGAAGCAAATATTGGAAAATTATGGAATTTCACAAGCCACAATGACTATTTCGTGTAATAATAAGAGTGTGATCCATATATTCCATTATCTAGTCCAACATGATCGCACAAAGCCTATTGGGATACGTGAGCATTTTATTCATGATTTCATTGAGGAGAAGGTGGGGTCCTTGAGCTTTTTAAGCACCGAATGTCAATTAGCCAACATCTCCACCAAACCTTTAGATGCACCTAGATTTGAGGATCTTAGAATGTCTTTGGGTATTTGCTCTGTTGATTGTGTTCGGGTACTTTATCTAGTATACGATATTTTTCATGTTCATATCTTATATTCATATTTCTAAATTGTATTATCATTATATTGATATGTTTTTTTAATTTATTTTGAAAAATTCCAAAAAGAGCTTTGTTTTTATGAAATTTTTTAAAAAATTCAAAAAGATTTTTGGTTTTAAGAAAAAATTTGAAAAATTGAAAAAGGTTATATGTTTGATAAAATTTTAAAAAAAGACAACAAATTTTTTTATTTTTATTTTTCACCATATATGGATTAACATTTTCACGTGACTTTTTCTTAGTGTTTTGAGACATGGCTTTGTTGTGTTAGTGTGCTTAATAATGTGTGGATAACATTTCATTGATCATTGATGATTACTTTGTAAATGTTGGATTCTTTATCACCTTTATTTCACACGTGCACAAACTTTTTGAACATTGTGCCTACTTGTCATATGTCGAATATGATGTTCTCATCTCAATTCTGCTTAATAACAAACCAATTGTAAAAAGAGATAAGCTGTGCTTGTAAGAACCATTGCCCTAATTTCATTTCCCAAAAAATATTGATAGATGTTAAGCAATGGAAAGGGGCTTCCAAAGAGCAAAATTCTCTTTGCGTTCAAAGCAACCATTTGCCAAAAGAGCCTAAAAAGATTTTTTTTTGCTAGAAACAAGTTGTTTCATTCATTTATTAATTGAAAACCGTTATCACATCCCCCACAAGAGTACCCTATAATTTCTTGCCAACTTACTAACATAACTATTCTAAACAATTGGCTAAATACAAAAATCGAGAAAATTAAATTGATAGAAGAAATCTAAATAGCCTTTCTCGGAGATTTGCTGTCCTCTGCCTTAGATGGAGACTTGGGTTGCTTTCCAGCCTTGTCTGATTTCTTTGGCAAGAGAACTGAGTTGATGTTGGGAAGGACTCTACCATGTACAAAGGTAACACTGGTAATCATATTTTCGAGGCCCTCATTATTACTCACATACAACGAAACGTGCCTTGGGATAATTATGTTCTTCTTATTGTCACGGGAAACATTTCTAGTCAACTCCAACACCTCAACAGCTAGGTATTCAAGAATGGCAGCAAGGTAGACTGGAGCACCGGTTCCAATATGTTGAGCATAACATCCATCCTTATGATAATAACCAATTCTGTCGACAGGAAACTGGAGACCAGTCTTGACGGAGCGAGTAACAGATTTCTTCCTTCGACCGGCAACTTTCCTTCATGCGGCTCCCTTATTTGATTTCTCGAAGTATCCATGTCTTAACTTTTAAAGAGAAAAAAATGATAGTTTGGTTTGGTTAATCGATTATCTAAGCGATGGATTCAGTCTAAAAAGATTAATGGCACATAAAGACAGAAGTGCCAAAGCCATTTAGTTTATATTCATTGATGCTTCACTAATATGTGCATTATGATTTCTTTAAAATATTTGAGAGTGAATTCTTATATATGTGATATTTTGATGGAGTTATATAGTAGAAGATCATTGTGTTTGCACAATGGACTCTCTTGAATAATATTAAATAGTTATTGTTTTGATAATGATTAAAATTCATGGAATATTGTATAAGTCAAGTCAATTTAATTTTAGTTCAACATTTTACTCCTAAGATAGAAATTGAGTTCTTTCTTTAGAAGTATCTCACGACTTCATGCACCTATGTTATGAAGGCATATGTTGATTTGCCTAATGGAAAATTTTCACATAATTACATTCCATTTACATGGTTCAGATATTTTAGTATTATTCCACGGAGACTATATTTTTGTACCAATATATACTTTAAAAAATTGAAAAACTTCAAAAATAGTTAGTGGAGTATACATGTGCTTTATTGATTATCTTTGTGATGATATATTCGCTTCTTAATGGGATTCTTATTATTCATGATTAGAATCCATTCATTTATCTATTATGGAAAAAAAAAGGGAGAATAAATTGAGGGGTAGTTTTATTTATTCTTATTTAAAAATCGTACGTGTCATGGTATTTCTTTTGTCTCATGTGTGTAGGTCATTCTGCCTCGATGATGATTTCATGGACCACATAACTTGAAGACTTTTCAGTTGAAGACTTATACATTTATGCATTTTTCATTTCTTGATTTGGGAGGACATTAGTTGTTTTAGTCTTAGGGGTTAGTTTAGTTTTGATTTGTGTTTTTTTACCAGAATAGCCAAAGGGGGAGATTTGTAAGAGCAAGCTTTATAATTGCTCAATTTAGTTTTTATTTGGCTTATCCCGTTACACACCACTACACCTTCATGACTATTTTCACGTACTCGAAGACAAGAAGTTAATGAAATTTTAGAAGATTGAAGATTGTTCGTCACAACGTTATCCGTGAAGAGTTATGAGGTAGTTTGGTAAAGACTTTATTTATCCATAGGTTTTTAAAATTAGAGTTTGCATTGAAATATGTGTTTTAAATGTTTTTAAAAGAATTTGTGAAAATTTTGACGACTCGTTAGATTAAGTTTGTCAGGTCGTTAGAAGGAGTTACTACAATGTCTTTAGAATGAGATTCCATCGTTCGAATGAAATCTAAGACTACACTTTTTGGTCGGTTCTAGAATACCATTCGAAGTCTCATTAGATGGTGTTCAAACGAGATTGGGTACATCGTTAGAATGAGTTTCTCACGTTCGAATGAGATGTTTATTTTTCAAGCACTAGAATTTCGTTCGAAGTTACGTTGGAAACCTGATCAAATAAAAAGAGGTACGTCATTCGAACGAGGGATCGTATTATTTGAATGAGCTCACGATATTTTTTTAAAATTAAATCTGATCCAGATCTCCAATACTTATCCTTTTACAACAAACTTCCTTATAAGAGAGATGTGGGTTCATAGTTTTGAAGAACTCTTTTTAACGTTTTTCTAAGACTTTTTATAGTTCCTTTTGTGATCAAACTCAACAATTTGTCATCCAACTCCCTTGAAAATTTAGAGATCACTTTACTAACATATCCTGGTTCAAATACTCTGGTAGAGTTCATCTCTACTACTGATTTGTGGAGAAAATGCTCAACTACTAAAGAAGAAGAAGGCTGATCGATGGATACCGAGGGAAGAATGCTTCCTATGGGAAGTACTGGACTATGCCATTGCTGTAAAAGACTTAAAGAACTGTGCATTATACTTAGTGAGCTAAGTAGTCTGTAAGTCATATTGTGTCTATCAAATCTTATAGAGTGCTGAAAATAAAGGCTTTGCCTGAAAGGGGTTTTCCCTTACTTCTTCGCATGTTTGCTTGTTTGGTTTGGCTTAATTAATTTGGACATCATAATTGCATGCACACTAAATTAATTCAAGATAAAATTTGTAAAATTTGAATTTGTATATGTTTGGCCTAAGATAAAAATAAATCTATAGAATTCCCATTCTTACCATCCATTTTCGACTTCATGCTATGAAGGTGCTGGATATACCCCATGGAGGCATTACCCTTATTATTACACAAGAAAGTCAGGTTCCTATTCGATGTAGAGGTCATCACCATCCAAGGGGATGAATAATGGACCACGATTACCAACACCAGTACCATTCCCCTCCTGGAGACGCACCATAACAATAACGACATCTACCTTAATGGATTCTGAGTCGTCCCACTCCCTCATATAATTAAGGAAGAGCTAGTTATTCACATTGTAGTTGGCCGAATCATCCATAAAATGGGAAACCTTTCGGGATTATGACTTGGAAGTAATCAACAAGGAAACCTTGAATCCATCACTACCACGAAACACAAGGGAAAAGACGACCTTCGGTATACCCCCAACGATAAGGATCTAACCCCCATTCCGGAAGACCCCTATCATGTGTGGAACAATCACTTTCGTCTCCAAGGAGAATGCTTCCCCTATCACGAAATTCCTAAACTATGGTGGGATGAAATAAAGAAATCCTTATGTCCCCAAATGGGGATCCTCTTGGAGGAGAGACTGTATGTGGATTTTGGGAAAATCCACAAGGTCATCCAGGGCGAGGACTACCTGTGACAAAGCCTGAGTGAGGACTACCCCGTGACACCTGAGACAGAGCCTGAGTGAGGACTACCCTATGACACCCCACCTATTCTAATAACGGGTGATCAATCCTCTACTGAAATAAAATAGGAATCTCATCTAGTTCATTCTTAGCATTATTGTCGAAAATCAATTTAATTACTAATAACATATTAGGTTTGGTGTCAAAATTTTAAAACCTTTTTAACAAGTTAACTTTCTTTAATAAAACTTCCAATCAATGCAACCAACCATTCCATCTAACTAGTATAAACATTCACCAAAAAATAAGTTAGCCGATGACTTTAGGTAATTATCCACTGTAATACCCCGTAATTTTGAGGACTTTATTTATGAATATGGTATATAATTTTAATAATATTATTATTTTATTAATAGGGATATTGATATCATATTTATTTTTATTTGAAATGAATCGAATATTTAAATTCAAATTTAATTGGCTTTTGAACATTTTGTAATGGTTTAAATATGTAAATTTGATAATTTTGAATTAAAGGGCGATATAGTAATATTCGTTAGCTTAGGAACCAAGCTAGGGTTTGAGAGACAAACTATATAAGGAATATTATGGGTGATTATAAGGAATGGGAGATGAAAAAGAGAGACCAAAAACGAAATCCAAAGAGGCAAAAACGAGTGGAATGAGAAGAGTCATTTTGGAGTGTTTTATATATTCATTTTGAGTGCCTTCGAATGAGATTTGAGAAAAACTCAAAACACATACCTGACTCAATTTTTTGTGTAGAATCTAAATTTGAAGTCGGATTTGTGATTTGAATAATTTTTGGATCTGATTTTTTTGGGTTCTTAAAATATGACTATTTTGGAGTTATCTCGTGTTTGGACTAGAACATGATTTGATTATTTTCGAGAGAGGAAGGTGATGGTGCGATCATATTTTGAGGCTGAATTTTATGTGATAATTCATGCCATGATTTTAAGGTATGGGGTTTTACACAATATGCTCCTTTAAATCTCTTGAGAGTTATTCCGTTGATTTCATGTTTAATTGAACTGGTATTTGAATTGATAAATTCTTGAAAATCTAGAAAAATAATTGTTGAAATTATTTTGATTCATGTTGTATTATTCATATTGTTGTTGAGAGAGTTGTCATGAGATTTTAATACGACACGGATATTGGTCACCCGCCAAAATTCCTTCTTCCCGGGCTATGGCTTGATAAAGCATATGCGGATGGGGTGAGGCCTGGTGACCCATTGATGTGTTGTTGAGAAATTTATAATTAAATGCTATTGAGATTCGCATTTGATTTGAATATTCGTACTCGTGTTGTTACGTTTTATTCACCGCTAATATTTGTTGAGCATCTTTCCCGTCGTATTGTGTACTTCCCCATATTTTATTTTAGTTGGCAGGTTAGCGTGAATATGAGCGATATGGACCAATTGGGATGATTTTAGTGTGGATTATTTTGAGAAGAATATTTTTGGAAGATTTGTATTATTTTATTGTGTTGTATAGAGCATTGGTGATTTATATTATTTCGAGAGACTTTGTTGTATTGAATTCGAAGAATTGAGATTAGTGGTTTCGTTTATATTGTGGGATTTTTTTAGATGCTCTATACCTTGTTATTTGCGAATTTGGTTAGTTTTATCGATAGTGGCGCTCCGCTCCGCTCTCCCCGGGCGGGCGGAGTGTTACATCCACTACAAAATTCCAACTGAAATTGAAAAGTAAAAAGTTTGAATAATACAATAATGTCTAACTGGGCGACATGCCTAAAATAGTATCTAAAGAAACATCCTATCTAGATCATAAGGATAGAAGCATCTAATCAATTCCTGCAGGCATCCAAAACTGTTGCAGTATCGTCTGATCGGGAAGATAACTAAGCCTGGCATCCTATGGCTTTGATATGGGTCAGAGACCCAAAACCATTTGAAAATATTTTGCAAGTGTTTACACTATAATAATAAAAATGCAATGTAATCATTCATATTTAAACTGGTGTCGCACTCTCATGAGATAATCATCTCCCCTCATTTATAGTGAGCACATAACACATGTATTTCAAACACCCAAGTTATGCTATCCTGCCTAACTAGTACCACCACTTAACTTAGTCCCACACAGTAATATTCTAGCCCAACCATACTACACATATTATCACTTTACTTCATTTCTTATTTAGCTATCACATAAGCTATATCATTATAATTCTCAATTATAATCTTTTAGTTAACCGTTTCACATAACTTTGCACTAGTTATAATTTCAATATTCACATATTCGTTTAATTATCACATATACATATATCACTCTTATATAAGTATATAAACATAGTACCCCTGAGCTATCCGATGCCTATATTTTACCGTTTGCACGTCTCTTTAATTCATCCATACATATTTAAAAGGCATATATATTCATACACATATCACATCTCGTACACACAAACACACACATGTGTATATATCACTCACTATATACGTATAGCTGCATCCTCAAAGCTTAACCTCACGGATACATTCTCTAGCATGCTATCAGGCTCTAGGTACATCACATACCACTCCTGGACTAACGGGTCGAAATCTCGCCATTGAACCCAAGTCGTAAACACATGATCAGAGGCAGTCATGGTCCTATATCCATGGGTTATAACCATACCACATTACCACTAGACTCTAAACTCACATAAAATGGTTATGCGACAGACCTATGACCTAGGGAACCGATCCAACACCTGCTGGTCAATGCCAGAATGGACCACCCACTATGCGCAAACTCCAACGATAGCATCCATAGTGCAGGTATGTTTCACATATCACACACACACACACACACACACACACACACACACACACACACATATATATATATATATATATATATATAACCGGATAAATGTGCATATATCACTTGTAAAACTAGCCCATAATTTTTGAGTGTAACCCCGGCACCCGAATACATAAGTAGTTACTTACTCATAATTAATTCGCAACTATCATTATTATTATAGGCACTAAGCTATTCAACTCCAGCCTGTATTTCGATTCTCTTCGAAATCCCAAATCGATTTCATTAATAATAACCCGAGTGTTATTTACTCTTAAACACCCATACAATTATACCCAGATTTGATTCCTGATTAACCGAAAGTAAATAAACATTTCCCACAAATTTCAGAAGTCCCAAGTCATGTAACAAACTCTCTAAATTAATCCAAACCCCATACGATTCATGGAAAAACCCAACGAACAAAGTATACCCAACATCAAGTCTGAATTGAATCGACTTCTTGACCCGAACTGTTTTTCCTACTGAATCGATTCGACCCTTAGGGGCGAATCGATTCGATTCTGGGTAGTGGACTGATTAGTTTAGATGGGATTCATCATCTCCCCAATAACTAAATCAATATCTTTCCCCATTCCATTCCAACCCAACACTATTGCTTTTTATCAATTCTAAACACGATTAAACACATCTTTAACATCTGAATTCATTCGATAGCAATACAAATCATGTGATTCAACTTATTTATTCAAAAATCAATCACTTCCTTAATCTTTAATCAAGATTTCATTAATTCACATACATGTATTTATAGATCACATCATTATGATATAAATCCTACTAGGTTTAATACGGGATTATATTCAGTTTGCTACACAATAATTTCAATCCCAAAATATCGTTTTCATGTGAATACCACACCAAAAATCCATATTTTTACACCAGTTCTAATATGAATTATAAACACAATATAAAATTTCAAAGCAAGTTAAACACTTTCCTTTAATCATAGAGAATCTGATTTTTCCCTCTTTTAATTGTCTTCACGTAATGATTCAAGGCCCGAAATTACCCCAATTCTCTTCCTAAGTGTTCTTCACTTTCTCTTTGGTTCTCCCTTCTATTTTATTCTCTCTCTCAAGTATAGGACTTTTGGTATGGTGGAATGGATACCCACACCATCCATCTTCACTAAATATGTCTGAAATACCGAAATTATTATTAGGGTTAAATGCAAAATGACCCAAATGACCCTATACGGGTCCTATTTACTCAAAAAGTCCTCGAAACCCGATTACAACACATGGGTACCTAATTCTAACTATATCGACCCATTACGGATCATTGGTGCACTAAACATACCATCCGAGTTATCCAACATACATTTCCCATCTCATTCTCAACACGACTCCACAAGTGCGTCCCGGATGGGATACCGTCAAACCCAATGATTTTATGCACTTAAGACGTAATGAAAAATAACACGTTTTCATTTGCTTATCCCTCAAGTAAATATATTAACACATAAATAATAATTGAATTTTATCTAACTAACATATAGTGAATTCATTTTGTTTCTCAAATTAATTAAATTACGAGCACACATGTTATTCAAAGTTTTTCCAAAAATACGGGATGTTACATATTTTCCCCTTATAAAAGAATTTTGTCCACAAAAATTCGAATATAACTGGTACTAAGAACTCCGAATGCTTATCCCACACGAAATCCTCATGTTCCCAAATCAACTCATGACTACATACCCCGACGACACCATCTTTACCGAAGGCCTACTCACTACGGCCCGAAACTAGCAATAAGTTTTTTCAAATCATTTCATGCCAATATAATACATCATTACTATGGTATCTCCTTAATGAATACACCTGAAACACGTTATCAACCCGATGTAAATGTTCCACTAAGATGATCCTATAAACCACTGGCTCTATAATCTTAATATTGAGGAAAGGCCCCAAATATCTAAGTGCCAACCTTCATATTTTCCAAGCCACATAACTCCCTTCATGGGATACACCCATAATAGCACCTGTCCACTCACGCCAACTTTAAAAACCTTTGATTCATGGAGATGTAACTCCTATGACGCCCCTGAACTACACGAAAATAACATATGATTAACTCAATCCTTGTCGACGGACCCTAAATCACGTTCAACTAGAAAAGCTTGTTATCCCCCACCTCTAACTAACCAGAGGGAAGACGATAAGGTCTCCTATACTAAGTCTCAAAAGGCATCACATCAATAATAAACTAGTCGAGTTATTAAATGTAACTCTATTAACGGTAATTACTCCTCCCAATTACCCAAAATACAGAATATGCATCCCTCGCATATCCTTAAATATCTTAGTCACCCTTCCCATTTAACCATTGGTCTCTAGGAGATACGCCTTGTTCAAATCCAACTCCATCCCCAATGCCTTCTAATAATCCTTATCAGAGGTGGAACCTAAGAATCTCATCTCGATCTATAATAATATTGGGTCACACCTCGTGTCGTTTCATCCCCTTCTTCAATGAAATATTGGGCATACTACCCGAACGTGTAACTCACCTAATTCAATAACAACTTCTCCATTTCGATCAACTGATCCCAAAAACCCAAGGAAATCTTAACCTTTTCATGATGTTGGTAACCCGATAATGAACTCCATCGGTCTACCCATTAATTCCATCACTGGAATCACCAATTATAGCAAAACTCTAGTTGATCGCCTTGGACCAATCCTTTTTCCATCTAACGAGTGGTGCCCCTGGAGATAAAGTTCCCTATGTCTTGTTCTACATTGACCCACATGTTCTGTATCTCACGTTATATAGTACATCTTACTCCCCTTCCTGTGGTATGTCCAAAAATCGTGACCCATGCGCCTGCTCCATAACTATTCACTACCAGGGTCCTTCTTGCCTGGTAAAATTAACATCTTATTTATGCGCAAGATACCCTAAGAACTTGATTGAGTATATCTCTGATTTATTTTCCACAGCTGTTGGATCCACCCTTGGCAAGAGTGCTCTTATGCATGTGTCTTCACAGTCTTTCAACCCATCTCAAGTGTGGTACTTCTTCTTGTAGTATAGATCTGGATGATCTTCCTCCTCTAATGAAGTGCAATTCATCTTTCTATTCCAACTCTGTGTAACACCCCGTATTTTTGTGATATTTATTTTATGGGATTAATTAAATTAAATGCGTATTAATGGGAAATTAATCCGGATTAAAAATACTAGCGAGATGCGAGTTGGTATTTGATTATATGTGCATATATGATTATATATGAATATTGAATTATGAAATTTGTCGTGAGATTGAAATACGGCAATTTGGAAATTTTGATTGAAATACGGCAATTTGGAAATTTTGTTGAGACGCGTGTGACAGTCGCGTGGGAGAAATATTTTTAATTAAAAAGTGAATTTTAGTTCTATTAACTGTATGGTCATTTTGAGTGCGTCAACGCGTCCGGAAGGGTCGAAATAGTCAGAAAACACAAGCCGGGGGTTTGGTTTAGGTCCCGGGGCATTTTTAGGCCATACCGACAATGTATAAGGGTAGTTTGGTAATTTTGAATTTTGGGGAATTAAAACCTTCGAAATTGGGAATTAATATCTGATTTGGCACTAACCCACTAAGCCCACTAATACCCAAATAGGCTACGGAAGTTATTGAAACTTGTTCCAAAAGAATTTCTAAAGCACAAACCCTAGCCACCATTAACTTTGGAGAAAAAAGCTTGTAGAGAGAGAGGAGAGGAGAAATCTGCAGAGAGAGAGAGAACCATTCATCAAATTCGTCATCAAATCAGAGATTCCAATAAGGCAAGTGATTTAATTTCGTTTTTATAGAGAATGTTTCTTCCATGTGTAGGAATTGATAAAAATTTGATTTGTTCTTGGGAGTTAATGAAAAACCCATTAAATTGGAAATAGAAATTACTTTCTTGATGAGAAAATTGCATGTAGATTTGTAGTTGATGATTATTCTGATGATATTACAATTAGTATGAAACCAAAAAAGGATTTAATTAGACTTCTAGATGATTTATAAATTCTAGGGTTCATGTGTTTGAAATTTGGGGAAAAATATGTAGAGATTTGATATTTGAATGATGTTAGGATGAATTAACACCCCCAAACATGTTAATATGTGACCTAAGGATGTTTAGGGACGATTAGGAACCTTAAACAATCGTTGGAGTAATGTTTGGATGATATTTGAGGTGTAGAGAGATGGGAAAAACGAAAATAAGAAATCTGGGCTCGAATCTGGTCGCTCGTTAGAAGACCTGCCCAGGTCGTTCGAATGAACTCGTTCGAACGAGCTTCTAATGAGTTGACCATTGACTTCTAACGAGGGTGAAGTTCGTTCGATAACTTCGTTCGAACGAGACCTCGTTAGATAGGCCAGTTCGTTCGAACGAACTCTCGTTCGAACAGCCTCGTTCGAACGAGACTTCGAACGAGTTGACAGTTTAGGCTTTTTATCCTGTTTTGATCCCGAGTGCCCCGTAACCTTGTGTATAGGTAGAGATAGCTTTCCCTTGATGATAAATTGATATATTTGGTATGTTTGGGATATAATGAGGAGTCAAACTTAGAAGTGTAGTTTGAACCTAAGGGAATATAGGAATTAGGACGTGAGAGTCTATTACGATGTACGAACTATTGACGGCCTAATTTATTATATTAACCGGGGAACATATAAAGTGTGTAGTATTATATGTCGGTACGAGAATGAGAAGTACACCACCAATATATATTATGGTGATTACTAAGATGTGTGAATACTTAGTATATGTATTGATTTTATGTGTATGACATACCTACCATACTTGCTATCACGGGAGGTTTGCGTTCGCTTAGGGCCCTCTAATCCTTGTGTTGCCCGGATTTAGACTGGTTACCTCGATGAACATAGGTCAGAGAAGGACTTATTGGGATGTTAATAAGTCTGCTGATCGTGGGAGCGCAGGTATGTGCGTGACCCATGTGATGTGACTGTGTTCGCCTCCATTATTTGTGATGTTGTTATCTGAACGATTCCTGAGAGATTCGGAATGCGTGATCCTTATGTACGTGATGTACCGGGATGGATAGCAGAGTATGTGTGCACCGCAGCTTAGTCTCGGGGTGCTTGTATTGTATATTTATGATGTGAATAATATACACTTAATTAATGAGAACTTTCATGTTAACATTGTGAATAAAATTATGGTATTGTTTTGAGAAAACATAACGGGTTAACCGATAGTGAAATGTATTACATATTGAGAATCTGAGTTTAAGTAAAGCCCTCTATTTATTTGATAACGCTAGAATGTATTGTGGGAATCGAGTAGTAAGGGGTAGAACTTATTACGGGTTGGTTAGATATGGATGTCTTATAGATGGGTACGGTACGTTAGGAGTGCACATGTAGTCGAGAGGTGAGAATTTCATGTGAGTGCACGTCCTAATATGTATTTTGTATTTAATGTTTTAATGTTATTAAAACACTTGCTTTTTTCAAAATGTTTTACACTTTCGGGCTCTGACCCATTTGCTTTCAAATCTATTTTTGTAAAAACCATTTTAGGTGCCCAGCCACAAGGACACCATGCATAGGATTCTCATTCAGGTGACGAGTTGTAGCTGATTGTGGAAGTTACAGGACTTTGCTTGTAGACGCTTCATCTATCTTGACTCGATATTCATCAGTTATCAGTTGTAGGGCATGTCGCCCATTTCTTTTAGAGATATTTCATTTATTTCAGTTATTCAGACCTTTGGCATGTAATTATTCAGGATTTAGACTTGTAGTATTATTTTTCAGTTGTGGGATTGTTGTGAGGAGTTTTTCCTCCGGTTTATATTTATGTTGTTGGTTATTCATTACTTGATTATAGTGAATGGTTATTATTCTTTCATTATTCTTTTACTGCATGTTAATCAGACTTAACTTAAAATTTGGCACTTACTTTTAAATACTAGGTGGTTAGTAATTATTAAAATGTTTTCGACAGTGATGCTATTAACTGAACCAACTTGGCATTTTGAATTAATTTAATAAAGGAGTATCTACCCGGTATTTAATTAGTCGGGGTGTCACAGGTGGTATTAGAGCATCAGGTTCTAGTGTCCTTTAGGATCTGTACGGCTTATTATGTTTCTGCTGAGCTTTCTTTGATGTAGAGCCCTATATTTTAGGACTGTTGTATTCTTTTGTATATGCTACGTTCTTCAGCTATTTTAAGTTTATAACCGCGAACTTATAAACTTCATTCCTATTTCAGATGCCTCCACGACGTGCACAACGGGTTCCCAGGAATGCAACGCCAGAACCACAGCCCGCACCAGTTCAGGGCACGATGAATGCCGCCGAGGTTGCAGCCATTGTGGCCCAGGCGGTAAATGCCGCATTAGCAGTAGTTCAGCAGGCACCAGCTCAGATGCCAGTAGTCGCGCCAGTTTAGGCTCATGCATTCCCGTCTGCTTGGGAACGTGTACGTGATGCTTTTCAGAAAGCACACCCTCCGGAGTTCGCAGGTAGCTCCGATGTGGTAGTTTCGAGTCAGTGGAGGAAGGACATACAGCGACACCTGAGGATGTACGAGTGCACTGAGGTTTAAAAGAAGATACTAGCTACCTTTAAGCTAGTGGGGTCTGCACTGCAGTGGTGGGAGTCTATTACCACCGTAGAGGAGAGGGATACTCTCACTATTCAGGAGTTTTGGGTGCGGTTTGACCGCAAGTACTTTTCGTCGGCTGTTCACACAGAGATAAGGAGGAAGTTGATGAGCCTTAAGCAGGAGGGTAAGACTGTGGCCGAGTATGAGGTCGAATTTACTGATCTTCTGAACATTGTTCCGGATGAGATACCGACGGAGGAAAAGAAGATACAAAAATTTACTGACGGGTTGACCTGGAGGATTCGTCAGCACTTTTTAGGGAACCTCTCGTTTGCCACTTATTTTGATGTGGTTAACGCTGTATTGCTCCATTGTCAGGATCATCGCTTTCACATGGCTGAGGGCAAGCGATCGGGAGAGTCCAGCCATCAGGGCATGACTGGAGGAAATGGTGCCAGTGGGGCATAATCTGTTCAGGGGCAGAGGCAGGGTGATCAGGTACCCAGCAGGGGGATCATAAGAGGTTCAGGTCAGGAAATTTCAGGCACGGACAGGGAGGTTTCCGGCAGGGCCATCAGGGTCCGAACGACCATCAGCACCAGCAGGGTCAGAATGGTCAACAGCAGTTTCAACAGGGCCAGCAGGGCCAGTGGAGGAATGGTAACGGCCACCAGGGCCGGGGACAGCAGGGACAGAGAGGGGGGAACTTCCCGGGGAAGTGTTTCATTTGTGGCAAGACTAGCCATAAACGCCAAGATTGTCCTGATAGGGGCAGGGCCCCACAGCAGCAGCAGGGTGCTCGACATGAGCCATAGAGGCCGCTTTTTCCGCCAGCCCTCCCAGCTCCAGCCCAGGTGCCAGCTCTTCCAGCTATTCCAGCAGTTCCTGTGCAGCAGGGACATGTACAGTATGGACGTGTCTATAACGTCCACCAGGCAGCAGCTCTGCAGGCACCACTCGCTATTGAGGGTATGTTTCCTACCCATGGTACTATGGGTCGGGTTTTGTTTGATACGGGGGCAACACATTGCTTTATAGCTACACATTTTTCTAAATCCTTAGGGTTGTTAGCCACAACAGAGAGCACAGTGACGTGTGTAGACTCACCATTGGGGAGTGGGTCACTTATTTTCTTTATATGTTGGGGAGTAGGGGTAGAGATTGGTAGTCTGGTATTACCTGCAGATATGTTGGTATTAGATATGCATGTTCACGATGTGATTATCGGTATGGATTGGCTCGCTGATTATAGAGCCATGATTGATTGCTTCGGTGGGAGCATTATTTTTGCCATTCCGGGGCAAGAGATGTTTGTAGTGGCGATGCCTCGCCCAGAGGGAGGCTCGACCACTCATTTGTATTATATAGAGGAGGATACCTCTAAGGAGGTTGTGATTCCTTTAGATTCAATCCCAGTTGTCAGGGAGTACTCAGATGTGTTTCAGGAGATACCAGGCTTACCCCCCAGTCGAGAGATAGACTTTGTTATAGACTTATTGCCAGATACGAGACCTATAGCACGCGCACCGTACCGTATGGCTCCAGCTGAAATGAGGGAGTTACGGGATCAGATTGAGGAGTTGTTGGGTCAGGGGTTTATACGGAGGAGTACTTTGCCGTGGGGTGCCCCTGTGTTGTTCGTGAAGAAGAGAGATGGTTCACTGAGATTGTGTGTGGACTACCGAGAGTTGAATAAGGTCACGATACGGAATAAGTATCCGTTGCCTCGAATCGTTGACTTATTCGACCAGTTGAGAGGAGCTTCTTTCTTCTCAAAGATTGATTTAAGATCGGGATACCATCAGTTGCGTATCAGGGAGGAGGATGTCTCGAAGACTGCGTTCTTGTCAAGATATGGTTCTTACGAGTTTCGAGTTATGCCTTTTGGTTTGACCAATGCTCCACCCGTGTTTATGGACTAGATGAATAGGGTGTTCAGGGATTTCCTGGATCAGTTTGTCATTGTCTTCATTGATGATATTCTGGTTTACTCCCAGACAGAGGAGGAGCACGCCGAGCATTTGAGACAAGTTTTGCAGACACTACGTCAGAACGAGTTGTATGCAAAGTATGAGAAATGCGGGTTTTGGCTGAAGGAGGTCCAGTTTTTGGGACATATTATTTCCGACCGGGGAATATCTATTGATCCGGGGAAGGTATCCACGGTGAGGGAGTGGGGACAACCCACGACACCGATAGAGATTCGTAGTTTCTTGGGCCTAGCAGGATACTACTGGAGGTTCATTCGGGGATTCTCGAAGATAGCAGGTCTTTTGACACATCTGACTCGTAAGGGTGTGCCATTCATCTGGAGTGATGCCTGTCAGTTGGCATTCGATGAATTGAAGGATAAGTTGACCTCAGCACCTGTGTTTGCATTGCCGAGACCGGGAGTTGAGTATCTAGTATACACCGATGCGTCCTTACAAGGACTTGGAGGTGTATTGAAGCAGGAGAGTCAAGCCATGGCTTATGCATCCCGTAAGCTAAAGCCTCACGAGAAGAACTACCCCACTCATGACTTGGAGTTGGCGGCAGTTGTATTTGCCCTTCGTATTTGGAGACATTATCTTTTGGGGGAGAAGTTTCGATTATTCACGGACCACAAGTCCCTACAGTACCTATTCACGCAGAAGGAGTTGAATATGCGGCAACGGAGGTGGCTTGAGTTCGTGAAGGATTATCAGTTTGATATCCAGTATCACCCGGGGAAGGCTAACGTGGTAGCAGACGCGTTGAGCCGTAGGCCAGCAGATGAAGTGGCAGGGGTGTGGAAGGACAAATGGAAAGAATTGGGACACCAGGATGCAGTGGCCCGATCATTCATGTCGGTAATGACTATTACGCCGCAGATTGTCACGAGAGTGGTAAAGGCACAAGCAGATGACTCGTTCTGTCAGGAGCAGATAGTTTGATTACTAGCAGAGGGAGCCGAGTCCTATACCGTTAGCTCAGACGGGGGATTATGCTTCAATGGGAGATTAGTAGTTCCGGAAGGGGAGGAATTACGGCATGAGGTAATGGCCGAGTCGCACGGCTCACGGTTCGCGGTACAGCCCGATGGGGACAAAATGTACCAAGACATGAGACGTCAGTATTGGTGGAGCGGGATGAAGAGAGATATTGCCGAGTTTGTTTCTAAATGCGCCACTTGTCATCTAGTAAAAGTGGATCATCAGAGACCGGCAGGACTGCTACAGCCGTTGGCGGTCCCGATGTGGATGTGGGAGAGCATATCCATGGACTTTATTACGGGATTGCCAACGTCACAGAGAGGTCACGACTCTATTTGGGTAATTGTGGACAGGTTGACCAAATTCGCTCATTTTCTACCCGTAAGGATAGACTACACTGCGGGACATTATGCCCATCTCTTTATTGCAGAGATAGTGAGACTTCACGGTGTGCCCTTAAATATCGTGTCTGACCGAGACAAGATATTTGTTTCACGGTTTTGGGAGAGTTTTCAGGAGGCCATGGGCACGGAATTGCGGTTGAGTACGGCGTATCACCCGTAGACCGATGGGCAAACGGAGCGTACAAACCAGATGTTGGAGGACATGCTACGTATGAGTATCATTGATTTTGGGGGTGGATGGGAGCAGTATCTTCCACTGGTGGAGTTTGCTTACAACAACTCCTACCAGTTCACCTTTGGCATGGCTCCATTTAAGGCGTTGTACGGTAGACCTTGTCGTTCCCCAGCATGTTGGTTAGAGGTAGGGTACAACAAACTACTAGGGCCGGAAGTGATTCAGGATACTTCGGCAAGGATATAATTGATTCGGAGTCACATTCGAGTAGCTCAGGACAGGCAGAAGAGCTATGCTGATGCGAAGAGGTTCTTCAGAGAGTTCCAAGTGGGGGACCAGGTTTTGCTCAGAGTATCTCCTATGAAGGGGATTATGCGTTTCGGGAAGAAAGGGAAGTTGGCACCGAGATATGTGGGACCATTTCCTATTATTGAGCGGATTGGACCGGTTGCGTATAGGCTTGGATTACCGGAGCATTTACATCGGATTCACGATGTGTTTCATATTTCCTCGCTAAGGAAATATCTTAAAGACGATTTGGTTCATTCTCACATTGCTTTGGAGGACATCGATCTCCAGCCTGATAGCTCCTACGAGGAGGGGCCGATTGCTATTTTGGACCGAAGTGAGCGGAAACTGTGGTCAAAGATAGTTCCGTTAGTACGTGTTCAGTGGCGACATCATAATGTCAAGGGGTCCACATGGGAGCGCGAGGATGAGATGCGCGAACGTTATCCAGAGTTGTTCTTACCAGGTACCTTCTAGTTCCGAATTTCGGGACGAAATTCAGTTATTAGGGGGGAAGTATGTAACACCCCGTATTTTTGTGATATTTATTTTATGGGATTAATTAAATTAAATGCGTATTAATTGGAAATTAATCCGGATTAAAAATACTAGCGAGATGCGAGTTGGTATTTTATTATATGTGCATATATGATTATATATGAATATTGAATTATGAAATTTGTCGTGAGATTGAAATACGACAATTTGGAAATTTTGATTGAAATACGGCAATTTGGAAATTTTGTTGAGACGCGTGTCACAGTCGCGTCGGGGAAATATTTTTAATTAAAAAGTGAATTTTAGTTCTATTAACCGTATGGTCATTTTGAGTGCGCCAACGCGTCCGAAAGGGTCGAAATAGTCAGAAAACACTAGCCGGGGGTTTGGTTTGGGTCCCGGGCCATTTTTAGGCCATACCGGCAATGTATAAGGGTAGTTTGGTAATTTTGAATTTTGGGGAATTAAAACCTACGAAATTGGGAATTAATATCTGATTTGGCATTAACCCACTAAGCCCACTAATACCCAAATAGGCTACGGAAGTTACTGAAACTTGTTCCAAAAGAATTTCTAAAGCACAAACCCTAGCCACCATTAACTTTGGAGAAGAAAGCTTGTAGAGAGAGAGGAGAGGAGAAATCTGCAGAGAGAGAGAGAACCATTCATCAAATTCGTCATCAAATCAGAGATTCCAATAAGGCAAGTGATTTAATTTCGTTTTTATAGAGAATGTTTCTTCCATGTGTAGGAATTGATAAAATTTTGATTTATTCTTGGGAGTTAATGAAAAACCAATTAAATTGGAAATAGAAATTACTTTCTTGATGAGGAAATTGCATGTAGATTTTTAGTTGATGATTATTCTGATGATATTACAATTAGTATGAAACCAAAAACGGATTTAATTAGACTTCTAGATGATTTATAAATTCTAGGGTTCATGTGTTTGAAATTTGGGGAAAAATATGTAGAGATTTGATATTTGAATGATGTTAGGATGAATTAACACCCCCAAACATGTTAATATGTGACCTAAGGATGTTTAGGGATGATTAGGAACCTTTAACAATCGTTGGAGTAATGTTTGGATGAGATTTGAGGTGTAGAGAGATGGGAAAAACGAAAATAAAAAATCTGGGATCGAACCTGGTCGCTCGTTAGAAGACCTGCCCAGGTCGTTCGAACGAACTCGTTCGAACGAACTCGTTCGAACGAACTCGTTCGAACGAACTCGTTCGAACGAGCTTCTAATGAGTTGACCATTGACTTCTAACGAGGGTGAAGTTCATTCGATAACTTCGTTCGAATGATACCTCGTTAGATAGGCCATTTCGTTCGAACGAACTCTCGTTCGAACAGCCTCGTTCGAACGAGACTTCGAACGAGTTCACAGTTTAGGCTTTTTAGCCTGTTTTGATCCCGAGTGCCCCGTAACCTTGTGTATAGGTAGAGATATCTTTCCCTTGATGATAAATTGATATATTTGGGATGTTTGGGATATAATGAGGAGTCAAACCTAGAAGTGTAGTTTGAACCTAAGGGAATATAGGAATTAGGACGTGAGAGTCTATTACGATGTACGAACTATTGACGGCCTAATTTATTATATTAACCGGGGAACATATAAAGTGTGTAGTATTATATGTCGGTACGAGAATGAGAAGTACACCACCAATATATATTATGGTGATTACTAAGATGTGTGAATACTTAGTATATGTATTGATTTTATGTGTATGACATACCTACCATACTTGCTATCACGGGAGGTTTGCGTTCGCTTAGGGCCCTCTAATCCTTGTGTTGCCCGGATTTAGACTGGTTACCTCGATGAACATAGGTCAGAGAAGGACTTATTGGGATGTTAATAAGTATACTGATCGTGGGAGCGCAGGTATGTGCGTGACCCATGTGATGTGACTGTGTTCGCCTCCATTATTTGTGATGTTGTTATCTGAACGATTCCTGAGAGATTCGGAATGCGTGATCCTTATGTACGTGATGTACCGGGATGGATAGCAGAGTATGTGTGCACCGCAGCTTAGTCTCGGGGTGCTTGTATTGTATATTTATGATGTGAATAATATACACTTAATTAATGGGAACTTTCATGTTAACATTGTGAATAAAATTATGGTATTGTTTTGAGAAAACATAACGGGTTAACCGTTAGTGAAATGTATTACATATTGAGAATCTGAGTTTAAGTAAAGCCCTCTATTTATTTGATAACGCTAGAATGTATTGTGGGAATCTAGTAGTAAGGGGTAGAACTTATTACGGGTTGGTTAGATATGGATGTCTTATAGATGGGTACGGTACGTTAGGAGTGCACATGTAGTCGAGAGGTGAGAATTTCATGTGAGTGCACGTCCTAACATGTATTTTGCATTTAATGTTTTAATGTTATTAAAACACTTGCTGTTTTCAAAATGTTTTACACTTTTGGGATCTGACCCATTTGCTTTCAAATCTATTTTTGTAAAAACCATTTTAGGTGCCCAGCCACAAGGACACCATGCATAGGATTCTCATTCAGGTGACGAGCTGTAGCTGATTGTGGAAGTTACAGGACTTTGCTTGTAGACGCTTCATCTATCTTGACTCGATATTCATCAGTTATCAGTTGTAGGGCATGTCGCCCATTTCTTTTAGAGATATTTCATTTATTTCAGTTATTCAGACCTTTGGAATGTAATTATTCAGGATTCAGACTTGTAGTATTATTTTTCAGTTATGGGATTGTTGTGAGGAGTTTTTCCTCCGGTTTATATTTATGTTGTTAATTATTCATTACTTGATTATAGTGAATGGTTATTATTCTTTCATTATTCTTTTACTGCATGTTAATCGGACTTAACTTAAAATTTGGAAATTACTTTTAAATACTAGGTGGTTAGTAATTATTAAAATGTTTTCGACAGTGATGCTATTAACTGAACCAACTTGGCATTTTGAATTAATTTAATAAAGGAGTAGCTACCCGGTATTTAATTAGTCGGGGTGTCACACTCTGTTTCCAACTTCTCTATAGTCATACGGCTCAACACATTTATTTTCATGTCCTCTTATCTCAGACAATACTGAAAATCCAACTAAGCAGGGCTCCTATACACCATATAACTCGTGCATATCTATAAAAGATTAATATTCGCAACATATATATATCAAACTTGGCCCCGCATGCTGGACATGGCCATATAGTAGGGGTATACTTGATTACCCTACTACTCACAACATAATTATCCTTGAGATCCCCACCTATCAACTAGTGGTGCTAACATTCCCCAATGCTTTCTATATAGCACTACCTGGCTCAACTCGCCTTAAATCATAACAATAGCTCTCAGCTCAAAGTGTTATGGACATACACATGTAATAACTAAAGTACTAAATCCATTCCCCAGTTCCCAACACGTCTCCCAACTCCCGACGCTCACAAGGGTTCATGCATGGGACGCCTTGCACTCGGTGGTAACCCCGATATTCCCTGAATCACATCAGTAAAGTCCTTACTCACAAGGATGGAATACAACGAGACAACTATGCTCCGTGAAGTCTCCTCTATAATTTAATATAAATGCAGGATTGAACCTCTTTTAGGACGAGACATCGCAAAAATAACACATTTTTCCATGGAATAGAAAAAACGGTAGCCTCACTGAGACAGTCCACCATCGTTCAAACAGTCGCTAACCAGTCCATACCCAGGATAACGTCATACTCGAATATCAAAACTCTCTAAAATGAGTAGATTCAAAAAAGCATATCCTCCCAGCTTCCACACCTACTCCCCATGTAAATGGGACCAAAGAGCGCCCCGCTACCTAACGTTAAATATATACACATAATAGTTATACTAACAATACATCCACTAAACCCACCTCATTTGCGAGTCTAGTGCTAACAAAATACGGTGACACACATATTTCATACAAAACTTACCCCATTTTCCCATGGATAAATTCATATCTTCAATTGCCAAAGGCATTGGCTGTTCAACCGGTTCCTGGACATAATACTTACGTATGAACTGAACTAAAAACTGCTGTAACTTTTGCCCGTATTGGGTGCCTTACTCCTGTCCCCTAGCTCACTGCGAACAAGCTCAATGCATGTGTCCCTTCTCTCCACATATAAAACACATTCCCGTGAAATCACCCGTCTCTAGCTCAACTTACCATGTAGTGACTGCCCTGCTCTCGGGCCTTAGTGGTCTCGACCCTGATGGCCACTCTCATTGTTCCTTTAGCCTTGCTAGCCCTATGGAACAGTCCGCTGGCCCTGATTGCCCTACCTAAATCCACCATCGCTCGGTCAAAATTCCATTGATTTGAATCTCTTAGACGAGCCCCCTGCTGGGTATCCGCCTATGTTGATCCACTAGCACTGTTATATACAATCTTGCCTTACGGGTAGACTCTCAAAATCTCTTGGCTCCTTTCACATGGAAGCGATGATCTTAATGGTGAAAAAGTGCAGCATCGATGACACCAGCATAAGTAATCAATGTCAAATTTCCCAATAAATGTTGGTGAATCCTCCACATGAGTCCATCAAAAAACTTAAGGACCCTTTTTACTCCATACCCACCTCATCGAGCACGAAGTTTGCTAAACGAGTGAATTCTCTCATATAATCGGCCACTGTCCGACCCTCTTGCGATAAGTCTAAAAACTTCCTCCTCATCTCTGTCTGAACATCAGATGGAAAGAACTTGCGATTGAACCGCACCTAAGATTCCACGATAGTCAAGGTATCTATCTCCTTAGACGTGGTGACTGACTCCCACCAATGCAACGCCGCTCCTACGATCTTAAAAGTTGCCAAGATTTATTTTTGAGTGTCACTGCACTCAACCATATATATATATGCCTCTTGATATCCTTCTTCCAATGGTTAGATACTACAACATCCGTATTTCCCTAAAATTTTGGCATATAGCCCTTCTGAAAGGCTCCTCTAACTCTTTCCCACTGATTGCACTGGGTGAGCCTGAATCGGTGCCACTCGCTGCTGTGGCAGTGCTTGGGGAATTGCAACATCATAGCAGTCATCGCAATATTAACTGCCTGAGAAATAATATAGGTGACCTTTGTTGTGGTCACCATCCCCTAAATAGTTTGTGTCTCTGACTGAGCCTCTCCTCCCATGGCCCTTCTTGCGGACCTAGCTGGTCATCCTTTCCTATTCAGCATTTGAAACAAAATCGAACTCGTTTAAGATTCTTTTTAATTATACGTAATAGCAGTTGAACGTAAAATCACAATACGAATTAACAGTCCTAAGCATAGGGATCTACATCAAAGATAAAGCAATGTCGAAAACGTAGTAAGTCCGTACAGATCCTAAGGACACTAGTACCTGATGTGCTGATACCATCTATGACACCCTTCCTATCCTAATAACGGGTGATCGGTCCTCACTAAAATAAAAGAGGAATCTTATCTAGTTTATTCTTAGCATCACCGTCAAAAATCAATTTAATTACTATTACCTATTAGGCCTGGTGTCAAAATTTTAAAAACTTTTTAAGAATTTAAGTTGCTTTAATAAAACTTCCAATCAATGCAACCAACCATTCCATCTAACTAGCATACACATTCACCACAAAATAAAATGAATACTGAGTGAGACAAAATAAATAAGTTAATCGATGACTCTGGGTAAATATCCAATACAAAAGTACAACTGAAAATGAATAGTATAAAGTCTTAATAATAAAATTCTATCGAACTGGACGACATGCCCAAAATAAAACCTGAAGACTCATCTAATCAATCCCTATAGGCATCCACAGTTGCTGCAGCATTGTCTGATCAGAAAGAGAGCTAAGCTTGGTGTCCCTGTGGCTTTGATACGGGTCAGATCCCAAAAACTATTTGAAAATATTTTGCAAGTGTTTAAAATACAACAATAAATATGCAATGTAATCATTCATATTTAAATGGTGTCCCACTCGCATGAGATAATCCTTGCCCCTCATCTATAGTTCACACCTAACGCATGTAATTTGAACCCCTAGTTATGCTACCCTGCCTAATTAGTACAACCACTTAACTTAGTTCCACACACTAATCTTCTAGCCCAACCATGCTGAACGTATTACTACTTTGCTTCATTTCTCATTTAGCTATCACATAAGCTATATCATTATATATCTCAATTATAATCTTTTAGTTAACCATTTCACATAACTTTGCACTAGTTATAATTTCAATGTTCACACATCCGTTTGATTCACATGTATACATATATCATTTTTATACATAGCATCTTCGAGCTGTCCTCCCGGATGCATATAATTTACCGTTCACACATTTCTTTAATTCATTCGTATATATTTAATATGCATATATATGCACACACACACACACACACACACACACACACACACACACACACACATATATATATATATATTACTCACTATATACGTATAGTTGCATTCCCAGAGCTTAACCTCGCGGATGCATTCTCTAGCATGCTATCAGGCTCTAGGTACATCACGTACCACTCTTGGGCCAACGGGTCAGAATCTCGGAACCGAACCAAAGTCGTAAACACATAACTGGAGGCAGTCATAGTCTTACATCCGTGGGTTATAACCATACCACATTACCCCCACTAGACTCTAAACTCAATACAGTGGTCATGCGACAGACCTATGACCTGGGGAACCGATCCAACACCTGCTGGTCAATGCCAAAGTGGACCAACCATTATGCGCAACCTCCAACGATAATATCCATAGAGTAGGTATGTTTCACATATCTCAATTACACATATATATCCATATATATATATATATATATATATATATATATATATATATATATATATATATATATACATGTATAACCCTCTAAACATGCATATATCACTCGTAGCATTAGCCTATAATTTCTGAATCTAAACCCGACTCCCGAATACATAAGTAGTCACTTACTTATAATTAATTCACAATTATCATTATTATTCTGAGCATTAAGCTATTCCACTCCATCCCGTATTCTGATTCTATCCAAAATTCCAAATCGATTTCATTAATAATAACCCAAGTGTTATTCAGTATAAACCACTTGTACAATTATACTCGGATTTGATTCTCAACTAACCTAAGGTAAACATAATATTTCCCACATTTTTTAGAAGTCCTAAGTCATATTACAAACTCTTTAAATTAATCCAAACCCCAGATGGTCCACGGAAAAACCCAAGCGAACAATATATACCCAACAGCATGTCCGAATCAATTTGGCTTCCTGACCCGATCCGATTTGCCTGCCAATATGATTCGGCCCTCAGGTGAGAATCGATTTGATTCTGCGTAGCGAATTGATTAGTTTAGACGGGATTCAACATCTTACCAATAACCAAATCAATATCTTTCACCAATCCAACCTAAGATTTCTACTTTTTGTCAATTCTAAACATGATCATCATGGGATACAACCTATTTATTCAAGAATCAATCACTTCCGTAATCTTTAATGAAAGATATCATTAATTCACATATTTGTCCTTATAGATCACATCTTTATGATATAAATCCTACCATATTTAACATAGGATTATATTCAAATTTCTACACAATGATTTCAATCCCAAAATCTCGTTTTCATGTGAATCCCACACCAAAAATCCATATTTTTACACCAGTTCTAATATGAATTATAAACACAAAATAAAATGTCAAAACAAGTTAAACACCTAGCTTTAATTGTAGAGAATCTAATTTTTCCCTCCTTTAATTCTCTTCACCTAATGATTTAAGTCCCAGAATTGCCCCAATTCTCTTCCCGGGTGTTCTTCTTCACTTTCTTTTTGGTTCTCCCTTTTATTTTCTTCTTTCTCTCAAGTCTAGGTCTTTTGGTATGGTAGAATAGTTGCCCAGTCCATCACCTTCCCTAAATATATCACGAATCCCAAAATTTTTCTTAGAGTTAAATGTAAAATGACCCGAAAGCCCCTATATGGGTCTTATTTACTTAAAAAAACTCCCTGGAACCCGATTACAACCCCGGGTACCTTATTCTGACTATCTCGACCCATTATGGATTATTGATGCACTCAAAATCACCATTCGAGCCACCCAATAATATATATTTTCCATTTCATTTTGCACGCGCGTTTCAGATGAGATACCGTCAAACCTGATGATTTTACTCACTTACGATGTAATGAAAAATAACGCGTTTTCATTTACTTATCACACAAGTAAATATAATAACACATATATATTAATCCAATATTCACTAGTTAACATTTATTCAATTCACTTTGTTTCTCAAATTTGTTAAATTACGAGTACATGTGTAATTTAAAATTTGCCCAAAAATACGAGGCGTTACATGCCCGTCTTATTTTTTGATGAAGCTGACCTAGTAGCCATGTTGAGTTCCTCAGATTTCACTATGCCATTTTTTTAAATAAAATGAAATTTATTAATATTAGAGAGAATATCCCTCTCGAAGTGGCATTACATATGGAGAAAGCAAACAATAGGCATCAAATATTCCTAAAAATAGGATTTTTTTTATGAATCTAACAATGAAGCTACCTTAAGATTTTAAGGAAGATCATGAACTTTGTAGTAGGTATTTAAACTTTTTTTGCGAAGATCCATTATTAGCAAGGAGAACTGGGACTTTGTTGGCATCTCTTGAGTAGAAGCTTATAGAGCATTTGAAATTTTTGATAAGATCTTGAATTTCCTTAAATTCTGATTGTAATCTCCAAGGAGGAATAGAGGCTGAGGTAAGAACTTCAAATAAGGTTTTTAAATGAATTTCCAAAACAAACTTATGATATTTCTTTCGAATGCAATAAGTTAATCCATCTTTGATGGCCTGAACCAGAGCATGTAAAGGAAATTGGGTAATGAGGAAATTTGAATAGGCCCATATAAGTCTTCCTTGGTCATCTCTAAGAATTGCTCTTAATCCTTGCAACATTTTATTTTCAGAGGAGGCTGCAACATTGAGTTTTAAACATCCTCTCAATGGGACGTGCCATTGATCCATCTTACTTAGAAATTGAGGGTATTGATTCAAAGAAAATATTCTCCTAACTCCTTGACTTAACACCTCCACAGTGCCTCTACAATTAATAAATTTAGAAAGATATGATACAGTAGAGATAACTCTATGAATTATGATATTTGATTTCATAGGGATGGATTTTGTTTTTGGTTTACACCAGGGTATCCACTAGTGACTTAGTGACTAATCCCTTCGCTGATTTGTAGGCACCTCGATGGGTGGGACAGCTGGCCCAGGAATTTAAGGCTGCTCCATGCCCAAGGTGGGGATCGAACCCCCGACCCTTGGTTAAGGGAGGAAGATCCCCTTCCGCTCTACCACACCCCTTGGGTTATAGGGATGGATTCAAATAGAGATTCATTTCTACTATACAAAATTTGCCAAATAATACAAACTGGAATCATCTTGAGCAACCAATTAGTCAGATTTAAAGAACTAAAGTGAAGCCACCACTGAATCAAAGCTCTATGAACCGAGGAGGAGGATTTTTTTATTCCCATTAACTAATTAAAGAAATCCCATGTATGTTTAGAAATAGGTCCTATCATAAAAAGATGAGAAATTTATTTTGTAGTAGATGCGCAACATTCACATTTAGAGGCAATCTTGATACCAACTGATTAAATCATTTATTCAACTGGAACACATTTTGAGAGGACTTTCCACACAAGAATTGACATTTTTGGAGGAATTTGAGAATTCCATATAGACTTAAAGGCCAAAGAAGATAGTTTTTGGTTTCTAACCATATCATAAGCTGATTGAAATGAGAATTTACCATTAGTAGCAGGCCTCCAAATCAAGCAATCATCAATATATGTTGTGTTGGCATCTAAAGCCTCTTTAGCTGAGAGAATCATTTTAAAAGTCATAGACCTTGTACCACAATTCGTATTAACATAATTACTCTTCACAAATTGAGCCCATAAATTATTGCCCTCCTTTAACCTCCAAGCCAATTTAAGATTAGATGCTTCCATAACTGAGAACAGGTTTCTTTCTCCTAAATATCCTTCACTTTTTGGCAGATAAATTGATTCCCAACTGTGTTAAATGAAATTTATTCACAAACTGTTGATTAACACCCCCCAAAAAAGGAATTGAGCAGGTTGTTTGTTAAGTGGATAATTAGTTTGGGATGTTTTAAGTCAAGTAAGATGTGGGTACCTCGATTTGTCACGCTGGCACAGAAGAGTAGACCTATAGGTTAACGTGGGGGAGTCCAACACCCCCACTCTCCAAAGAAACATCATGTATATAATAAACCCTCAGCCCGAGGAAAAGGGCATGCATTTTTTTTTGTAAACACTCCCCAAAGTAAAGAGAAATAAAATACTGAGAGCACCACTGTGGACGTAGGCTTTCTTGCTAAACCACGTATAGCTTTATGTTATGTGTGATTATCGTTCATTTAATTTCTTTAATTATTTTGATGATTGAATTTGCTTGTTAATTTGTGTTGAGTTTAATTATCATCACAATTGGCGTCGTCTGTGGGAAGCTTTTATTTTCCTTTAAGAATGACTTCACCAAAAAGAATTTGGAATGTCTGGTCACATCAGCAATACCCCTCAAGCAGGGGATATTCAAGAGCAGCCTGCCCCTCGTAGGATCAGATCTGAAGTTCGACGTTCAAATCCTAGGGCTAGCCCAGAACGGTAAGCCTCAGTGGAAAGCCAAGAGCCAACCATGTCCACACAGGTCTCCAGGCTAATCGACGCCTATGAGGCCAGGCTCTAAGAGCAAGAGGGGGGCACTCGCAAGCAAGAAGCTGAGAATGCTCGCTCATAAGAAGATTGGAGAGAATGGAGAGAGAACTCCATCATAGCACCAGGTAACGTCAATACCGCACTCCTAGCCCTCAGGCGATCAAGTCTCACAGCCGAGGAAGGAGCCCTAGATGTGGATCTTAAATACTTGAGGAATACTGATAAAATGATGACTTTCTCGAGCAACAGTAACCAGCTCGCCATTATAGGAGCCCAACTCGAGGAAATGATGACCTATAAAATTTGGTCCGAAGAGAAATAGACCAGCACCCAACACATCGGGGTGCCAGATCGACCAGAGTGTTAGGCAGGTGAGCTCTTAGGACCCAGATGAAATCCCCTTTCTCAAGGGAAATAGAAGAATAAGAAGCCCCCAAGAAGTTCATAATTCCCAAATTCAAGATCTACGACGGGAAGACTGACCCTATTGACCATATGAGGCAGTATATGTGGCCCAGAAGTGGTTCAAAAGACTACCTCACAAATCCATCAGGAGCTTTGAGTCCCTGGCAGAGCTCTTCACAGCTGGCTTCATCATTAGCAGCTCCCATCCGAAGAAAATGGATGCCTTGTTAACGATGAAGAAGACGCCTCAGGAGAGCCTCAGAGATTACGCGAAAAGATATTGGGAGTTGTTCAACGAGGTCGAGGACTGCTCAGAGCAGGTCGCTATGGCATCCTTTAAAATTGGCCTACCCCACTCCTGCCTCTTGCGCCAGTCCTCACCAAGAAGGAGGCCACGACCATTGACGGCCTAATGGCTCGCATTGAAAAATATGCCAAGGTTGTGGATGTGACCCGCCTAAGTGCAGGGGAGAATGGTCGTGCCAAGTTCGCTGGTAAGAGCAGCAACAAAGATGAGAACCTGAAGAAAGGAAGCAAAAATGGGGGCAAGAGTGGCTCCTAGAGCGAAAACAAAAATGTTATTGCAAAAGCATTTCAGGCAGTGGACACTGTCTTTAAAGAACTAATCTATAAGATCCTAGAAAAGATTAAGGACGAGCCATTCGTTAAATGGACCATAAATATGGGAGGATATCCCTCAAAGAGGAACAACGTGCTTAGATGCGCTTTTCACAAGGAAGGTGGGCACAAAACTGAGCACTGCAAAGCACTCAAGTCTCACCTTGAAGAATTAGCCCAGGATGGGCACCTGAATGAATTGGTGGAGAAAAAGGCAGAGAAGGTCGCAGCCAATGGAGACACAAGGCCCGATAACATGCTCGAGGAGGATGATGGCCATGAGTTCGCAGTGATTCATGGGGCATCGAACCTAAAGCAGATTCAAGGAAACTCGTCTCGGATGGAGGCTAAAAATCTTACGGCAGTAATGCAAGCTTTTCAAATCGATCCAACTAAAACATAGGTAGGGAAGCATCGGCGAGCAGATGATGTCGACTACAGCAAACACATTGTGTTCACAGATAAAGATTTGGCGGGAGTAAGGACCCCACATCATGATGCCTTGATCGTTACACTCACAATAACTAACTATGATGTCGATAAGTTGCTCGTCGACAAGTTATTCGTCGACCAGTGTAGCTCGTCCGAAGTAATGTATCTCGACCTATTCAAAAAGTTGAAGTTAAGTGTAGCCGATTTGAAGGAATCCACTGTCCTTCTAGTCGGCTTCACTGGTAAAGTGACCATCACTTTGGGAAAGATTATTCTGCCAGTAAGGGCAGGAAGCGTCTCCAAGTTGATCGAGTTTTTAGTGGTCGACATTGACTCAGCCTACCAGGCCATCCTTGGCAGAGGGTGGCTACATGCGATGAAGGTCATCCCCTACACCTACCCCCAGAAACTCAAATATGTGACTAAACGAGGAGTAATGGAGATCCATGATGATCAGGCGATGACAAGAAAGTGCTTCATAGTAGCCATCCGCCCAAGGCAGGAGAAGAAGGTTGAGAAGGACAAGGAGAAAGATGAAGAACAGGAAGATTTGATGCCTTCCAAATAACATCTAAGATATAGAAGACCTGTAATGGAGGAGACCAGGCTCCTCCCCTCTGAGAGGGTCATTGAGAACCTGGAGGAGGTCACAACCGATGACAGTAAGAAAGACAGGATGTTCTTGATCGGAGCCTCTCTCACAGATCGAGAAAAGAAGGAACTAACAGCACTTTTGCGGAACAACTTGGATGTTTTTGCGTGGGAACCCTACGAGCTACCCGGGATTAATCGTAGCTTGGTTTGTCATTGGTTGCACTTTAAACTGGCTTTCAATCCAATCATGCAAAAATCACGGCAAACTGCACCCGAGAAGGCCAAGGTTGTGGAGAGAGAAGTGGAGAAGCTGCTGGATGCAGGATCCATACGGGAAGTTCAATTCCCTAAGTGGTTGTCCAACCCAGTAGTGGTCCCAAATATCAATGGAAAATGGAGAGTTTGTATTGACTTCACTTACCTTAATAGGGCATGGCCTAAGGACAGTTTCCCTCTCTCAAAAATTGACCAGTTGGAGGACGTCATAATAACTCATGAAAGAATGAGTTTCCTGGATGCATACTTCGGGTACCACCAGATCCCTCTCTACGAACTAGATCAAGACAAGACAACATTCATCACCAACCTCGAATTGTATTGTTACAAAGTCATGCCCTTTGGGCTAAAAAATGCAGGGGCAACCTACCAGCGATTGGTCACCAGAATGTTTAAAGACCAAATGGGAGATACTATAGAGGTCTACATCGAATATATGCTCATCAAGAGCGGGAATAAAGAAGACCACTTCTCAGGCCTATCAAGGACCTTCAAAATGCTCAAGAGATACCGAATAAAGCTCAACGCAAGTAAGTGTTCCTTCGGTGTCCAGTCAGGAAAATTTATCGGGTACTTGGTTAGCGAGAGATGCATTAAAGCCAACTCAGAACAAGTTGATGCAATCAATATGGTGTAGCCCCCCCGCACGATAAGAGGCGTACAGAAGCTCACAGGCATACTCGCCACCTTGAATCGGTTTATGTCAAAGTCGTCCGAAAGGTGCCAGCCGTTCTTCCAGTTATTGAAGAAAAGCAAAACTGTGGAGTGGAACCAGGATTGCTCGAAGGCATTAGAGGAGCTCAAATCTTATCTCAGCACACCACCCTTGCTCATAATACCTCAAGAGATCGATTCCCTGTACCTATACCTCACAGTTTCTAGCCATGTTGTCAGTTCTGCACTGGTATGTGAAAGAACGGGAATCTAGCACCGAGTCTAATATGCGAGTAAGACCCTCTTAGATGCCAAACAACGATACCTACCACTAGAAAAGCTCGCCTTTGCACTAGTGGTATCCTTGAGGAAATTAAAACACTACTTCGAAGCTCACTCTATCATCGTCCTTACATCTCAACCCCTTAAAGAAGTCCTATGAAAAGTAGATCTATCTGGCAGACTATCAAAGTGGTCAGTCGAGCTCAGGCGATTTGATATCCAGTTTCAGCCAAGGAATGTAATCAAGGGACAGGTCCTCACCGACTTCATAGCAGAATTTACCGGAGAACATCCTTACGACCAACTTTAACCCGTTGGTCAATGGGAAGATCACTCGGAGCAAAGTGTTTGGCGATTGTTCTTGATGGAGCCTCCAATTCCAAAGGGGCAGGAGTGGGCATTGTGCTGGTTACCCCAGAAAATACGATCCTCGAGCAAGGAATCAGGCTTGGGTTCGAAGACTCTAATAATGAAGCAGAATATGAAGCATTGATAGCAGGCCTGCAAAAGGCACAGACGTTGGGGGTGAAACAACTCCAGGTGTTCGGCGACTCACAACTGGTCTCCAATTAGATAAGCAGAGACTTCAACGCGAGGGATGAGAGAATGGCGACCTACCTCGCTATAGAAAAGAAATTAATGTCTAACTTCGAACAAGTCAGCGTCCAACAGTTTCCTAGATGACAAAACAGTCATGCTGACGCCCTAGAGGCCTTAAGCTCAGCGATTAATTCTGACTTGAAGATAACAATCTCGATCGACTTCCTCACCCAGCCGAGCATTAACCAGAGTGAAGATCAGCGAAACATAGATTGAACCAGCCCCCAGTTGGATGGACCCCCTAAGGGATTATTTGAAAGATGGTGCCCTACTAGATGATAAGAAGGCCGCTCATCAGATAAGAGTCAAAGCTGCTCGTTTTCACTTATCTCCTGAAGGCAAACTGTATAAGAAATCTTTCACCGGTCCTTACCTCCAATGCGTTCACCCAAAGGACATTGAACAAGTTATGCACGAGATCCATGGGGGAATCTATGGAAGTCATATTGGGGCAGCTCGCTAGCTTTCCAAGCAATCAAGGAAGGCTGCTGGTGGCCATACATGCAGAAGGATTCTAGGATATATGATCGCAAGTGGAAAAAATGTCAACTACACACTCCTATGGTTCACCAACCCTCCAGTGACCTAAAATCACTTACTAGCCCCTGGCCTTTCGCTCAATGGGGAATAGACATCGTGGGCCCTCTCCCTGTCGCTGCTGATAATCACAAGTGTCGCGACAGACTACTTCACCAAATGAATAGAGGGAGAGCCGCTGGAAAACATCAGAGACATTGATATGATGAGGTTCATATGGAAGAACATTATCACCCGCTTAGGGATCCCCAATACCATCATCACTGACAATGGAACCCAATTCGAAAGTGGCCTTTTCCAGGGTTTCTGTAACGACCACGGGATCAGGCACCATTTCAGCTCGGTGGCATACCCCCAGAGCAACGGACAAGCTGAAGCTTCCAACAAAACAGTGATTAATGGATTGAAGAAGCATTTAGAGTGAGCCAAAGGGGCATGGGTAAGTGAGTTACCACACATCCTATGGGCCTATCGCACTACCCCAAGACGAGCAACCAGGGAAACCCCATTCGTACTGACATATGGTATGGAGGCAATCATCCCCTTGGAAGCTGGCCTCCCCACCATGAGGTCCACCCTGGTTAACCAAGGACAAAATGATGTAACATTACTCGCTGAACTTGACCTATCTAAGGAACGCAAAGAGCTGGCTCTAGTGAAACTAGCTAGCTACCAGCAATAGCTAGTGAAGCACTACAACAATAAGGTCAATCCAAGAGCATTCCAAGTTGGGGACTACGTCCCAAGGAAAGGTCTTGGCAGCGTAGTAAAACAATCAGATGGTAAGCTAGGACCAAACTGGATGGGACCATTCAAGGTGATAAGGGACAACCAGCAAGGATCCTATCACTTAGAAACGCTGGAGGGCAGGGAGATACCCCGAGCTTGGAACGCAGACAATTTAAAGAAATTCTACTTCTAGTTTTCTGTTTTAATCTTTTATTACAATGTCAAAATTTACAATTCTTTTTTGATTAATAAAATATTGTTTGGCAGTGGCATTCTATGAAGTGTTGATTTTTCAGAAACTTTATAACTTGTGCACCTTTTCCAAGTGACAGTCTCTCCTCTTAACACATATAAGCAGGGTTTTACCCTCCTCAGGTTCTCATCATTTAACACGAACAACCTCTTAGCATTGACCCTGGAAATATATGAAGCCCTACAAGGGACCCTTAGGCAGCTCGACCAATTCAAAATCGATCGCCAAATAATGTTTGGCTCAAAAAACCTGCTTTGATCGAACATCCAACACTAGGTGTATCCTCGCCATTGCCACACTTAGGCCTAAGGGAGTGTGACGACACGACCTAAAAGGTAAAGTAGGGAAGAATGGTATCTTATAAGCATACTGGACTAGGAGGATACTCACGTAATAAAACAACTCTAGTTGGCTAAGAAAAGCCCAAGATAATTAAACAAGAAATCAATGAAGTGGACAATACACAACACATTTTTAGTCGGAAAATCGCCCAAAATATAATTATTTTATTACTTCATTGCATTTACAAAGAGTTACATTAGTTGAATTAAATAGATCCTAATGAGGATTAGGCCTCCGAGCAATGTAATCATCTACTTGCGCTCTTCGTCCATCGTCTTGGTGAGGATCTAACTCCTCCTCGACTTTGTTTGCATCCAGCTCCAGTAGCTTCCTGGGGATAACATCTATGGGAACCCACTGATCATCCCTCCTGAAGGGGTTAGGCAACACAGTTAAAGGGGAGATTTTTATGACGATACCAGAGTACTGAGTTCCTGGGGACCTTCAGCTCCCTGAGATCATTCAACCAACCCCTAATAAAGGATAGCTCTTCAACCTCTTCCAACCTCGTCGGAGCATCGGTCTAACCCTGATCATAGCCATCAGCCCACACTCGTCGAGGACCTTTCTTGAACAGATGCCTCAACAGGGTAATATATCTTTAAAGCCCAGCGACTATCACGTATGCTCGATGAACATCTCTTCGAAGCTCGCCAATCTCCCTAGCCGAACCCCTGTTATCTGTACTAGCTCGAGGACCAACCGACGAAGAAGAACCCCGTAAAACTTAAGGGGCAATGCTCGGCACGTGCTCTCTAAGTCATGAAACCTCTCTCCTCAGAGCGTCATTCTCTTATTGAAGAACTTCTTTGACTTAATTGATCTCGAAGGCATCCATAAGTTTAGCCCTCGGAGCATTCACTTCCTCTTGAATGGAAGCGCCAACCTCTTCCATCTCCTGAAGCCTATATTTCAGTTTAGCAACAAGCTCTGACTGGTCTTTAAAGCTCTGGTTCCTCGACTTAACGAACTTGTAAATCCTTAAAAAGTCTTGGAGAACTTGATTACTAGCATTAGGACCAAGAATCCTTCCTAGTTGAGAAGCAACAGGTATATACTCGTCAACATCAATCAGCTACAGACCATATAAGCATTGAAGAATGAAATCAGTATGCAGAAGGGAACAAAATTTCACTTCATTAAGAAAGCGTTCATAGTACATCACCAAAAGAAAAAGAGCAACAAAAGTAAAAAATACAAAAAGTTCCCTAAGAAGGACTAGCTGGAAACCTCAGTCTGCTCTGAGGTCGCTGGTTGCTTCCCTTTATTTGTAGCAGCTCCAGGCGCATCTCCCTCAAACGGAGCAGTTGCCATTCCCTGGTTGAGGGGCACTTGAGCAGCGGTGGTCAGAACAGCAGGAGGAGGCACCTCATCCACAACAGGCTTAGGTCCAGGATCGTGCTCATCAAAAAGTGGAGAGTTGATGTCCCCCTCGGCAGTCAGGAGAGCCTTGTTCCAACCCTTCTTGAAGTTCAGTTGGTTAATGTAGCCAATCTGAACATCAGCATCCTCATACGCAGCGGCCCATCCGGCGTTGTACGAGCTCTTTTTAAGGGTGGCAACCTCGAATTCCACTTTCTTCACCTTTCTCGCGAGCACCCTGTTCTCCTCCACCATAGCCAACTTGTTCATGCAGACCAAGTCGTAGGACTTGCTCAACTCCTCGAGCTCCTTAGTCGCCACCTCCTTTGCTCAATTGGATTCAGTCAGGGCAAGATCGAAAGACTTTTAGGCAACATTGGCAGTCTTCAAGCTGGCCTCCAGCTCGGTATTTTTTCCTTCCAGCTCGGCATTCCTCCTCACCAGTTCGTTGCGTCTACGGTAGAGGACAGCAAAATCGATCACAAACTACAAAGAAGAGAAATGTTTGCAAGAGAAGTATTGAACAAAATTTTGCAAGAATAGAAAAATAAAGACAGACTTACCAAGGCTAGCCTCTGACTCACCTTCAGATCTAACTGGTCAGTCCCCGTCGCCTTCTAACGATCAGCCAGGAAAATTTCTCTTTCGAGCATCGCAGGAGCCAACTAGGGGGAGAGGGCAATAGAAGCCCCCTCAGGTAAAACAGACACGGGCACCAAAGAGTGCCCCACCTTTGTCCTCACCTCATCTCTCCTCTTTTCTTATTCTCTCTCTTTCCTCTGCCTCTCAACTCTCTTCCTATCCTCCACCTTCTTCTTCTTCTTCTTCTTCTTCTTCTTCTTCTTCTTCTTCTTCTTCTTCTTACTCTCCCTCTCTCTCACCAGCTCCTCCTCCTTATTCTTTTTTTCTTGCTCATGTGCAGCAAACTGAGAACTAGTGGCAACATCCTCGCTGCTAGATTTCTGCTTCTTCAACCGACGAGAGAGAACCGTATCATCTTAATTATTATCTCGGATTAAATTCTTCCTAGGAGGAGCCATGTCTTCTGATAGAAAGACTTTTGCGTATATTTATCGTTGTTGTGCAACTTCCTTCTAATCAAAACCTTGAATTACCTACAAAATAATATTAATCTAAAGTGTAGAGGTAAGTAAGGGTATCAATCCACTTCCTAGGGAGTAAGCTAGAGACAGATTCAATTGTAATTCACTTTTTTTTAATTTCTTTTTATGTTTTTCACTTTTCTAATTTTTTTAGCTTTTTTAATATTAAAACAATAGGGAGAGGTGAGGTGAAATAAGACTAAACTAAACTAAATGTGATATGAAAATAACTAACTAGAAAGTGACAAAAATGAAAAATAAAGTCTAACACTAAAAATAAGAGATAAAGTGAGGTGAATAATTGTGTGAACAATCAAGGAGTGGGATTACACCACAAATTTTAGTTATTCTAATTAATTAATTTAATTATTTGAATTCTCCCAAATTAATATTAAAATTACAAACCAACTCTCGTTGCAAGTGTAATTATAATAGTAATGTTTTAGAAAATTAAGTTTAACACCCCACAACTCTAAAAAAATAGATATACACTCCTTTTAATTAATCACCTGCTAGGATCGATCAATTAAAATATATGTCAATCTTAGAAAATAAATTTAGAGTTGAAATTCAAGTTATAATACCCCACCTAAGAAACTCCTATCTCTAGTTCGAATCTAAAATAAGTATTATAACTAGAATTTTGATTTTCTCTCAAAAATCATTTACCCTCTCTCGAGGCATAAATTTAAGGGTGAGGGATCAAAATTAACATTCAAAGGGACTTTTCAAGTAATTAAACTAATAAAAATATAATAACATCAAATAAGGGTTTTACTCCACCCCTTGAAAGGGGATTTAGCCTAACATGGTTTCAAACATAATAAACAAATATTCAATAGACATTAATATAATAAAAGAGTAGAGAAAGAGAACAAATCTTCACAAGTCTCCTTGAAATTGGCAATTTGAACTCTATCCTTGAAATTGAAGCTTACAACCCTCCAAGTGAGTGATCAACAAAAATATAAATGAAAAATTTACTCAACTTGAATCTCACACAATTATCACTCACAAATATCTAAAAAAAAATGAAAATAAACTATTTACAAATATTTCTACCTAATTTATTCTAACCTAACTCTCTACTTTTCTCTAGAATTTTCTCTCTCTTTATTTGATGATGAGTCTCCTTTTAAATGGGGTCTTGAGTCTTCTTTTATAGTAGATGCATGACACACATGGGGCTAAGGGGTATTTTTGGGAAGGTTTAATGTGCATGGAAATTGGGGTGTGTGCACATGAGGTGTGAGGTCAAGTGGGTGAGGGATCTGATTTGGTTTATGGGGTATTTTAGGAAAGTGGGTAAAAATAGGTAGGTGGGGGTAAAATGGGTAAATGGAAGTTAAAGGGTTAATTAAGCACATGGGGGTTTGTTTTGATTTTATTCTTGCTTTTGGTATTTGGCTTTAAGCAGGTCAGGTTTATGGCTTGGGAGGTTTGGCATTGTTGAAATGGGTATGGGTTAGTAGATGATTTTGGACTTGGGTTCACGGGTTGAGTGTTTTGGAGCTTCGCCGAATTGTGGTCGGGTTGATTTCTGGACAGAAGTTTTGATCTGGAGGTTAGAGGGTCCCGGCAGGAGGGACGGAGGTGGCTCCGGGAAGGGGTGAGGACGACGGGGTCGACGGCGGGTCAGGACGGAGGATCGGCGCCGGGGCTGGAAGCAGGGGTGTGGCGGTGGGAGGTTGGGCGCGGTTTCGGGAGGGCGCTGGTGGGGAGATGATGGAAGTCGGTCAGGCGGGTTTCAGTTCGCCGGTGGAACTGGGGAGACGCCGGAAGGTTCGAGTTCCTCGCCTTTGGATAGGGGGCTTAGATGTAGGGTGAGAGATGAGAGATGGGTGTGTGTGTTTGGTGTTGGAAGATGTGGGTTTGTGTTGGTTGTTGTTGGTTATGGAGAAGAAAGAGTAAGATGGGTTGTAGGTTGAAGATGGAGGGGGGGTATTGGGTGTGTGAGGTGTAGGAGGTTTAGTGTGAGGGTGAGGGTGTAGGCTTAGAAGAGTATGTGTGTTTAGATTTGTACTAAATAATTACTAAAAACATAAACTAAAATAAAATAAAATCTAACTAAAAATAAAAATTGAAATCTATTAAAATAAAATCCTAATCTAAAAAAGAAAACTAAAGGAAAATAAAACTAAAAACAATAAACCTATTAAATTAAAAAGTCAAAAAAATTAAAAATCTAAAACTAAAGTCCTAAATAAAATGTAAAATCTAATAAAACTAAACTAAAAAAAATTTTCTAAAAAAACTTATCCTAATAAAATAAAATAAAGGATAAAAACTAAAAATAAAAAATAAAAAATCAAAATAAAATTACACTAAAAAGAAATATAAAAGTAGAAAATAAATCCTAAAAATTCAAAATAAATTTAAAGATAAATCCTAAAAATAAAACGATTCAAACTAAAAGTCTAAAAAAATAATAAAAAGACACAAACTAAACACACACAGGCTTGGGGTGATGCTTTGGGCTAGGTTTAGGCTCGGGTTAGGGTATGGGAGAGGGAATTAGCTCCATTCTAACTGCAATTGGCCTCGAAATGTAGCTTTTGACACCGCAACTGCAGTTAAGCCTGCATGACAAACATTTAAGCACATAAGACCCATATTGTCGAGAATTAGCAACTAAAGTATGTCTATTCGGGGTATAAATTGTACAGTTTTGGGTGCTTATCATCTTTCTCAATGGAGCTACTTGATTCACCCGAAGACTCCTGAACCTCTGAACTCTATTTCGAGCTAGAAGATGTAATAACCAGCATTTTTATGCTTTCTAAATTTGGGGATTTATTAAATTTAATGTGAGTTATTAATTTAATATAAATCCAGAAATTGATTATTTTTTTTATAATTACTAACGTGACGAGAGTTAGTAATCATTGGAAACTTGTTGAATATTACTAATGAGAAAAGTAATATATAATATTGGTACTATTAAATGACACGAGTGAATAAAATGATAATTTTAGAAATTTAAGTCGGGACGCGCCCGTGTCGTGTCGGGACTAAATGTTGATTAATAAAAGTGAATAAATTATAAATCACCTGTATGGTCATTTTGAGTGCGGCAAAGTGTCCGAAAGGGTCGAGATAGTCAAAATAATGTACCCGGGGGTTTAGTTTGGGTCTCGGGGCATTTTTAGGCCTAATTAACACCCTGGGAGGTCGTTTTGGACATTTTACATTTTTAGGCCTGAAAACCCACGAAAATTGTAAGGTTATATCAGATGCTTAGGGTTGTCTTCTAGGGATAACACAACCAAAAACAAGTGACGGCCATTGGAGAAGGAAAGGAAGAGCCTACCAAGGAGTTCTAGGCCAAGAACTCCTCCGTTTGCACCGCCGTCACCGCCAAACGCTAGATCACGCCACGAGGATCACAATCGCACTGATTTCAGCTGCAAATCAGAAATAAAAATTCCCAGGCAAGTATTTATCTTGCTTAATTTCGTTAATGCTTCATTCATATTAGTTTAGGGTTGATTAGGATGAGTTTTTATGAAAGAAAACCCATATTGGTGATTAGAAATCGCATGTTGTAGTGATATAAACAATAATCTGGAAATCCCTTTCACATGTAGAGGTTGAACCACGAATTTATATTGGTTTAGAAGTATAAATTCTGGGAAAAGAATAAGAAGAAGTAAGTTAAAGAAATTTCTAGGGTTCATGAGAATTATATAAGTTTTGGCCCTTTTAATCCATGAATCTTGATGAAAACTCGCATGCTTTACGTAGAATATTGCTCATTTGGGTTTATAATGTTTGTGGTATAAATTTTTGGGAGTTTGAGAATTAAAAATTTGGATTTGGATAATGTTGGATCATAGAACCCTTGACTAGTATTCTGCAGATTTCGCCATACCTGCTTGATCGATCGATCGAGCCAAGAGCATCGATCGATCGAGGGTTCGATCGATCGACCCCTTTCTATCGATCGATCGACCCCTTCTGGGAAAAACCAGATTTTTCCTTGGGCTAACTTAATCCGATTAAATGCGTAATAAATCTTGATTAATGTTATTAGGACATAAGGAAACATAAAGAGGACCAGTAGGGTCAAGGTAACCCCGTTAAGTGGAACTTTAATGAAATGGGAAAAATGAAGGGTAAACGAGGAAATATTCATACCTAAGAAATCTAACGTGCGTAGACTTAAAAATCGAAATGTCTAGGAGTTGGATTAGAAGGTGAGTGAGGGCTTACTGAAATTGTACTTAGGTAAAGGAAATACTTCGAGGGATGATAAGTGAGTTGGAATAAATTAAATCTCGAAAATAAAATGAATAAGAGACAAATCGTTATACGTGATGACTAAATAACAAGTAATAAGGATAAATTTCATAATCATGGGTTGTGAGAATGTACCTAAATGAATATGGTAATAGTAGTATATTTATATGACTGTGTTTATGCATATACTATATACATGTAAAAATCATGCCCGCGCTACTTGCTATCCCCGAGGTTACTGCGCTGGGACAGTCTTATCTTGATGGAACCTTTATGGGGGATATTGACTCGTACCCTAGAAGATAGAAATCCTTTGGAACAGGCTATCAGATCGATAGTCAAACGGTCCTAAGAGACGTGAGTGCATGTGCTGACCTCTTAGAGACTTGGAAACTATGCTTTGCCTCAATATTGTTTATGTTTTGTTTCAATACAGTTCGAGAGTGATTTCGAACTTGTATTTCCTTTAGTATGAGTGATACGGGGACTGGATAGCAGAGTATGCCCGCCCCATAATTATTATGTGGGGTGCTGTTAGAATATATATATTATATGAGTATTTAGTAAGTATATTTAAATCTGGAATTTAGGAACTACCTACTGTGTATATGGTAAGTAAGAAAGGAATAATTATTTCAATTTGGGAATAAGTGTTTGAAAAGTATAATATGTTACTGAGAAACTTTATTAGTAAATAAGGTTTAAATGAGAACTTTGTTGTTAAATGAAATTAGCCTCTTAAACAATTGAAATTGTCAGTTTAAATCTTACGAGTAACCTAAGATAAGATAAGTTAAACCGTTGGGAAGGTTAGTGCGATAGGCGTGCACATTATAAGAGAGGTGAGAATTTCTCAAGGGAGTGTCGCACTAATATGTTGTTGCATTGGCCAGTAAACATTTTAAATACTTGATAAACAAATTTTAAATCCTTTTTACAATCGGGCTCTGACCCATTTCCATTTTCTTTTCTCTCTTGTATATATGTATATATTACAGGTGCCCAGCCACAGGGGCGTCTTGCATAGGATCCTTTGGAAGGAACGTGCTGCAGCTTAGGTGGGAGTTGCAGGCCTCTTAATTAGACGACCTCATTTTTTATTCCATTCCTAGCATTATTTTATCCAGTTGGGCATGTGTCGCCCTTTTCCATTATTAAGTTATTTTATTGGATATTGTGATTCGTTTATTTCCAGTATTTACACTTTGGGATTTATTATTGTCAGGAGGTTTTCCTTTAAGTTTTAAATGTTGGATTCAATTAGTTGAATGTTTAATCATTTGGATTATATGTTACAGGATAGTTGTTGTATGATTCTTTAACTATGAATTATGTAAAGTTAAATGTTGGTTTATAAAATAAAAATTGGAAAGTAATGTCTAAAATGGTTTTGACACTTAGCTTCATTATTTAGGGTGTTTAAATTGGAAAAGTTATTTTTAACACAGTGATGCTAAGAATGAACCGACCGTTCACCTTGATTATAATTTAATAAAGGACTGATCACCCGGTATATAATTAGGCAGGGCGTCATAGGTGGTATCAGAGCATCAAGTTCTAGTGTCCTTAGGATCTGTACGGCTTATTTCGCTTTCAGCTTAGCATTTTTGTTATGGAGCCCTATTTTAGGATTGATGTATTCTCGCTTTTACGATTACGTCTTCAGCTATTTGAGATTTGATAATAACTGTAGACTAATAAATTTCTTCACGTTTCAGATGCCTCCGAGACGTGCACCAAAGGATAGGCGTGCCCAAGCCGAGCATCCAGTAGCTCCGGCTCAGGGAACGATGAATGCTAATGAGGTAGCCGCTATCGTTGCTCAGGCGGTGAATGCTACACTAGCGGTAGTACTGGAGACTCCACCCCAAGTTCAGGCAGTGGCGCCAGTACCTGCACAGCTTCCATCAGCATGGGAGCGGGTTAGGGATGCCTTTCAGAAGGCGCATCCCCCTGAGTTCTCGGGTAGTTAAGATATCATCATTGTCAGCCAATGGAAGAAAGATATCCTGAGGCATATACGTATGTATGAGTGCACAAACGTGCAAAAATAGTTGTTGGCTTCATTTAAGCTAGTGGGGGCCGCTTTGAAGTGGTGGGAGTCCACCACCATCTTGGAGGAGAGGGATACTATCCCGATTCAGTCATTCTGGGAGCGATTTGACCGCAAGTATTTTCCATCCGCCGTGCAAATTGAGATGAGGCGAAAGTTACTGAACTTGAAATAGGAGAATTCTAATGTTGTTGAGTATGAAGAGGAGTTCACAAGACTTCTCACTATAGTGCCAGATGAGGCACCCACTGAGGGCAAGAAGATACTATTGTTTGTGGACGGGTTAGCTTGGAGGATCCGATAGCACCTTATAGGGAATTTATCTCTGAGTACCTACACAGATGTACTCAATGCTGCTTTGCTACACTGTCAGGATCACCGCTTCCATCTTGCAGAGAAGTAAGCGGGCAGGAGAGTCCGGCCAGCAGGGCAGGACAGGGGGTAGTGGTGCTAGTGGAGCACCGACATCTCAGGGACAGAATCGTCAGCATGAGCAGAGTTCCCATCAGGGGGACCATGCCAAGCGGTTCCGATCAGGTGATTCTAGGCAGGGATTTGGGGGATTTAGGCAGGGTCAGCAGGGCCAGCCTAATCAGCAGGGCCAGCAAGGCCAACACCACCAGCAGCAGGGCCAACAGGGCCAACAACATTTTTTTCTGGGCCAACAGGGCCAGTGGCGGGGCAGTAACGGCCAACAGGGCCTTGGTCAGTAGGGTCAGAGGGGAGGTAATTTCAGGGGCCGATGTTTCGTGTGTGGTAAGAATGGCCATAAGCTCCAAGATTGTCCAGAGGGTGATAGGACCCCACAGCAGTAGGATGCCCATAATGAGCCACAGAGGCCACTTTTTCCAACCTCCCTCCTAGCACCAGCTCAGGTACCAGCCCTACCAGCCATTCTAGCCGCTCCGATGCAGTTTGGGCAGTTACAGTACGGACGTGTCTATAACGTCCACCAGGCAGCAGCTCCACAGGCACCGCCCGCGATTGAGGGTATGTTTCTTATCCATGGTACTATGGGTCAGGTTTTATTTGATACTAGGGCGACACACAAATTTATAGCTACCCATTTTGCGAAGGCCTCAGGGTTATTAGCCCCAGCAGAGAGCACTGTGACGTGTGTAGACTCACCACTGGGAAATGGATCGCTAATTTTCTTTATATGCCGGGGTATGGGGGTAGAGATTGGTATCTTGGTATTACCATCAGACATGTTAGTCTTAGATATACATGAGCACGACGTTATTATCAGTATGGATTGGCTCGTAGCTTACAGAGCCATGATAGATTATTTCGGTGGGAGTATTGTCTTTGCCATTCCGGGGCAAGAGATGTTTGTAGTGGCAATACCTCGCCCAGAGGTAGGCTCAACTGCTCATTTGTATTACATAGAGGAGGATACCTCTAAGGAGGTTATGATTCCTTAGACTCGATCCCAGTTGTTCTTGAGTACTCCGATGTATTTCAGGAGATACTAGGCCTACCACCCAGTCGAGAGATAGATTTTGTCATAGATTTATTACCAGATACTCGACCTATAGCACACGCTCCATATCGTATAACTCCGATGGAGATGAAAGAGTTACGAGATCAGATAGAGCAGTTGTTAGGTCAGGGCTTCATTCGCAGGAGTACCTCACCTTGGGGCGATCCAGTTCTGTTTGTGAAAAAGAGAGATGGTTCACTGAGGCTATGTGTGGACTATCGGGAGCTGAACAAGGTCACAATATGGAACAAGTATCCGTTGCCTCGAATCGATGATCTGTTCGACCAGCTGAGGGGATCAACTTTCTTTTCGAAGATAGATCTGAGGTCAGGATACCATGAGCTACGTATTAGGGAGCAGTATGTTTCAAAGACTACTTTCTTGACGAGATATGGGTCCTATGAGTTCAGAGTGATGCCATTTAGACTCACCAATGCTCCAGCCGTATTCATGGACTTGATGAACCGAATGTTCAGAGAGTTCTTGGATCAGTTTTTCATCATCTTCATAGATGACATTCTGATATATTCACACTCCGAGGAGGAGCATGTCGAGCACTTGAGGCCGGTTCTTCAGACTCTACGAGAGCATCAACTGTATGCTAAGTACGAGAAGTGCGGGTTCTGGTTACGTGAAGTGAAGTTCTTGGGACATGTTGTTTCTGAACAAGGGATAGCAGTTGACCCGAGTAAAGTGTCAGCGGTGAGGGAGTGGGGACAACCCACGACACCGATGGAAGTACGTAATTTCTTGGGATTAGCCGGATACTACAGGAGATTCATTCGGGGGTTCTCCAAAATAGCGATTCCATTGACAAACCTGACTCGTAAGGGGGTACCATATGTTTGGGATGATGCTTGTCAATTGGCTTTCGACGAGCTAAAAGATAAGCTTACTTCATCACCGGCCCTTGCTTTACCTAAATCGGGCATGGAGTATCTGGTTTACACCGATACATCTTTATGGGGACTTGGGGGAGTACTTCAGCAGGAGAAGGCTATAGATTTTGCCTCATGCAAGCTTAAGCCGCACGATAAGAATTACCCCACACACGAACTAGAGTTAGCAGCGGTCATTTTTGCGTTGAGGATATGAAGGCACTATTTATTGGGGGAGAAATTTCGCTTATTCATAGACCACAAGTCACTGCAGTACCTATTCACTCAGCGAGAGCTGAATATGCGTCAGCGCAGGTGGCTAGAGTTTGTGAAGGACTATCAGTTCGACATACAGTACCATCCGGGAAAGGCCAACGTAGTTACCGATACGTTGAGTCGTAGACCGATAGACGATGTAGTGGACATCTGGAAAGCAAAGTGGAAAGAGTTGGGTCACCAGGACGCAATAGCCCGTTCCATCATATCTGTCATGACAGTGACACCCGAGATTATTACAAGGGTGATACAGGCGCAGACCGCAGACCCATTTTGCTAGGAGCAGATTGTATAACTTTTAGCTGAGGGTACTGAGTCCTATTCTGTTAGTTCTGATGGGGGTTTGCGGTTTAATGGGATATTGGTGGTCCCAGAAGGAGCCGACTTACGTCATGCAGTGATGACCCAATCTCATGGGTCTCGATTTGCGATACATCCTGAGGGAGATAAGATATACCAGGATATGAGGCAATAATACTGGTGGAGTGGGATAAAAAAGGACATTGCTGAGTTCGTGTCCAAATTTTCTACCTGCCAGCTGGTAAAGGTGGACCACTAGAAATCGTCAGGGTTGCTTCAACAATTGGAAATACCCGCGTGGAAGTGGGACAATATTTCCATGGATTTTATTACAGGGTTACCTACATCACAGCGGGGTCACGACTCCATCTGGGTGATTGTGGACCGTTTGACCAAGGTGGCTCATTTTTTGCCGGTGCGAACAGACTATACCACGGGTCAGTATGCTCAGTTGTTTATTGATGAGATTGTCAGATTACATGGGGTTCCCTTGAATATTGTGTCAGATAGAGACAAGATTTTTGTGTCACGTTTTTGGGAGAGCTTTCAAGAGGCCATGGGTACAGAGTTGAGGTTGAGTTCAGCTTATCACCCACAGACAGATGGACAAACAGAGGGTACTAATCAAATGTTAGAGGATATGCTACGCATGTGTGTCCTTGATTTTGGAGGAGGTGGGGAGCCACATCTTCCACTGGTAGAGTTCGCTTATAATAACTCTTATCAGTTCACGATTGACATGGCTCCATTCTAGGCTTTGTATGGTAGGCCTTATCGTTCCCCAACGTATTGGATAGAGGTGGGGGATAACAAGTTGCTCGGACCAGAGGTGATTCAGGAAACCTCCGCGAGGATTGAGATTATCAGGAGTCGCATTCGAGTAGCCCAGGACAGGCAGAAAAGCTACGCCGATGCAAAACGGTTCTTTCGAGAGTTTAATGTGGGGGACCAAGTATTACTACGAGTATCTCCTATGAAAGGAGTTATGAGGTTCGGGAAAAAAGGGAAATTAGACTCGAGGTACGTGGGACCATTTCCCATTATCGAGAGTGTTGGGCCGGTAGCACACAGATTGGGACTGCCAGAGCATTTACATCGCATCCACGATGTATTCCACATCTCGTCGTTGAGACGATACCTTCGGGATGATATGGCCCACACCCACATCGCGATAGAAGAGATAGACTTACAGCCTGATAGCTCTTACGAGGAGAGACCAATGGCTATCCTAGACCATAGCGAAAGGAGATTGAGGTCGAAAGTAGTTCCACTTGTACGGGTCCAGTGGGAGCATCATAATGTGGAGGAATCCACCTGGGAACGCGAGGCAGATATGCGCGAGAGATACCAAGATTTATTCTTACCAGGTATGCCTTATTTTTTGAATTTCGGGACGAAAATCCGTTATTAGGGGGGAAGTATGTAATACCCCGTATTTTTATGCTTTCTAAATTTGGGGATTTATTAAATTTAATGTGAGTTATTAATTTAATATAAATCCGAAAATTAATTATTTTTTTATAATTACTAATGTGACGAGAGTTAGTAATCATTGGAAACTTGTTGAATATTACTAATGAGCAAAGTAATATATAATATTGGTACTATTAAATGTCATGAGTGAATAAAATTACAATTTTGGAAATTTAATTTGGGACGCGCTCGTGTCGTGTCGGGACTAAATGTTGATTAATAAATTTGAATAAATTATAAATCACCCATATGGTCATTTCGAGTGCGTCAAAGTGTCCGGAAGGATCGAGATAGTCAAAATAATGTACCCGGGGGTTTAGTTTGGGTCTCGGAGCATTTTTAGGCCTAATTAACACCCCGGGAGGGTGTTTTGGACATTTTATATTTTTAGGCCTGAAAACCCACGAAAATTGTAAGGTTATATCAGATGCTTAAGGTTGTCTTCTAGGGTTAACACAACCAAAAACAAGTGACGGCCATTGGAGAAGGAAAGGAAGAGCCTACCAAGGAGTTCTAGGCCAAGAACTCCTCCATTTGCACCGCCGTCACCGCCAAACGCTAGATCACGCCACAAGGATCACAACCGCACTGATTTTCACCGCAAATCAGAAACAAAAATTCCCAGGCAAGTATTTATCTTGCTTAATTTCGTTAATGCTTCATTCATATTAGTTTAGGGTTGATTAGGATGAGTTTTTATGAAAGAAAACCCATGTTAGAAATCGCATGTTGTAGTGATATAAACAATAATCTGGAAATCCCTTTCACATGTAGAGGTTGAACCACGAATTTATATTGGTTTAGAAGTAAAAATTCTGGGAAAAGAATAAGAAGAACTAAGTTAAAGAAATTTCTAGGGTTCATGAGAATTATATAAGTTTTGGCCCTTTTAATCCATGAATCTTGATGAAAACTCGCATGCTTTACGTAGAATATTGCTCATTTGGGTTTATAATGTTTGTGGTATAAATTTCTGGGAGTTTGGGAGTTAAAAATTTGGATTTGGATGATGTTAGATGATAGAACCCTTGACTGGTATTCTGCAGATTTCTCCATACCTGCTTGATCGATCGATCGAGCCAAGAGCATCGATCGATCGACGGTTCGATCGATCAACCCCTTTCTATCGATCGATCGACCCCTTCTGGGAAAAACTAGATTTTTCCTTGGGCTAACTTAATCCGATTAAATGCGTAATAAATCTTGATTAATGTTATTAGGACATAAGGAAACATAAAGAGGACCAGAAGGGTCCAGGTAACCCCGTTAAGTGTAACTTTAATGAAATGGGAAAAATGAAGGGTAAACGAGGAAATATTCATACCTAAGAAATCTAACATGCGTAGACTTAAAAATCGAAATGTCTAGGAGTTGGATTATAAGGTGAGTGAGGGCTTACTGAAATTGTACTTAGGTAAAGGAAATACTTCGAGGGATGATAAGTGAGTTGGAATAAATTAAATCTCGAAAATAAAATGAATAAGAGACAAACCGTTATACGTGATGACTAAATAATAAGGATAAATTTCATAATCATGGGTCGTGAGAATGTACCTAAATGAATATGGTAATAGTAGTATATTTATATGACTGTGTTTATGCATATACTATATATGTGTAAAAATCATGCCCGCGCTACTTGCTATCCCTGAGGTTACCGTGCTGGGACAGTCTTATCTCAATGGGACCTTTATGGGGGATATTGACTCATACCCTAGAAGATAGAAATCCTTTGGAACAGGCTATCGGATCGATAGTCAGACGGTCCTAAGAGACGTGAGGGCATGTGCTGACCTCTTAGAGACTTGGAAACTATGCTTCGCCTCAATATTGTTTGTGTTTTGTTTCAATACAATTCGAGAGTGATTCCGAACTTGTATTTCCCTTAGTACGAGTGATACGGGGACTGGATAGCAGAGTATGCCCGCACCATAATTATTATGTGGGGTGCTGTTAGAATATATATATTATATGAGTATTTAGTATGTATATTTAAATCTAGAATTTGGGAACTACCTACTGTGTATATGGTAAGTAAGAAAGGAATAATTATTTTAATTTGGGAATAAGTGTTTGAAAAGTATAATGTGTTACTGAGAAACTTTATTAGTAAATAAGGTTTAAATGAGAACTTTGTTGTTAAATGAAATTAACCTCTTAAACAATTGAAATTTTCAGTTTAAATCTTACGAGTAACCTAAGATAAGATAAGTTAAACCATTGGGAAGCTTAGTGCGATAGGCGTGAACATTAGAAGAGAGGTGAGAATTTCTCAAGGGAGTGTCGCACTAATATGTTGTTGCATTGGCCAGTAAACATTTTAAATACTTGGTAAACAAATTTTAAATCGTTTTTACAATCGGGCTCTGATTCGTTTCCATTTTCTTTTCTCTCTTGTATATATGTATATATTACAGGTGCCCAGCCATAGGGGTGTCTTGCATAGGATCCTTTGGAAGGAAAGCGCTGCAGCTTAGGTGGGAGTTGCAGGCCTCTTGATTAGACGACCTCATTTTTTATTCCATTCCTAGCATTATTTTATCCAGTTGGGCATGTGTCACCCTTTTCCATTATTCAGTTGTTTTATTGGATATTGTGATTCGTTTATTTCCAGTATTTACACTTTGGGATTTATTATTGCCAGGATGTTTTCCTTTAAGTTTTAAATGTTGGATTCAATTAGTTGAATGTTTAATCATTTGGATTATATGTTACAGGATAGTTGTTGTGTGATTCTTTAACTATGAATTATGTAAAGTTAAATGTTGGTTTATAAAATAAAAATTGGAAAGTATTGTCTAAAATGGTTTTGACACTTAACTTCATTATTTAGGGTGTTTAAATTGGAAAAGTTATTTTTACGACAGTGATGCTAAGAATGAACCGACCGTTCACCTTGATTATAATTTAATAAAGTATTGATCACCCGATATATAATTAGGTGGGGTGTCACAAAAGATTCTTCACTACCATAGTTACCCTCTTCACTACCATAGTTACCCTCACTGGAATTACCTTCATCACCGCCCCTGTTAGCACCCTCGCTCTCCTCACCAGAGTTGCTCTCCTCCTTGTCCAATTGGATTGGGTCGGCAGCAACCTCTTCTGAGATGTCTAGCTTAGGAATGCTATCCACGGGTCGCGCAATAAAATTGTACCCAACATTCTTGTACTCCAGAAGGAATGTCGTTGATCAAGGATGTTCACCGTCAGCTAAAAGTTCCTTGATCTTTCAGGCCTTAATCAGTTTGGCAACCCAAATCTCGTGAAGATCTGGCTCTGAGTTCTTTGTCTTCGCTGAAAAGAGAAAAAGAGAAAGATATGAGAAAAACTATGCATGAACAGAGAATCAATGAGCAAAATAATAACTATGCCTACCTATGTATTCCTCCCCATAAAAGGGAATCTCGAATCTCCCAGACCTCGACCCTTCAGTATGGGGAGGGAACTTCCAATTTCTGGTAATAAAACCCTCATGCCAGTAGTCCTTGTGGGAATCAGGTAGATTTACTACCAATACCCTATCAGGACTCCTAGCCTTGAGGTAAAGAAGGCCAGAGCTTGTTCAAGAAAAAGAGTAGCAGAAGTAGATTTCAGTAAGCCCTAGATTGGTGCCATAGAACTGGTTAATTCTATGCACACCATTGACAATTTTCCAAACATTGGGCGAGCACTGTGCAGGAACTATATTGAAGTAACCAAAAAAGTGCAAAAATAAGTTATTTGGGGGAAAAGTAAGACCCCCTGGGATAACAAGAGGACATGAATCCAGTGATCATCCTCAACGTCTCTAACATTACGAGGAACAGGGCCACATTCAATATCCACCCAGTTTGGAATGTTGTAGTGATTTCTAAGTTCAGTTATCGACCTATTGCCTATTTTCGTCATCAAAAAATAAAAATCCTAGTAGCGGATATGAAGAAATTCCAACAGAAAAAGGAAAAAGAAGAAGTAAGAAGAACTTAAGAAGTAGGAGTCAACTTGGGACGAGGCAAAGTCACAAGCAGGGACGATGAGAAGATGAGAAAGAATCTTGAAGATGGAAGACGAGACCTGGGCACTGTAATACCCCGTATTTTTATGCTATATTAATTTAGGGATTTTTATGCTATATTAATTTGGGGATTTATTAAAGTTAATGTGAATTAATTATTTAATAAAATCCGGAAATTAATTATGTTATAATCATTAACGTGATGAGAGTTAGTAATTATGGGGAAATCTGTTGAATATTACTAATGAGCAAAGTAATATATAATAGTGGTTATAAAAAATGTCACGAGTGAATAAAATGATAATTTTAGAAATTTGAGTCGGGACGCGCCCGTGTCGTGTCGGGACTAAATATTGATAAATAAAAGTGAATATTTTATAAGTTGTTCGTATGGTCATTTTGAGTGCGCCAACGCGTCCCGAAGGGTTGAGACCGTCAGAAAAGTATACCCGGGGGTTTGATTTGGGTCTCGGGGCATTTTTAGGCCTAATTAGTACCCCGGGAGGGCATTTTAGTCATTTTATATTTTTGGGTAATTAAACCCACGAAAATTAAAGGGGTTATATCAGATGTTTAGGTTATCTCCTAGGGTTAGATAACTCAAAACACTAGAACGGCCATTGGAGAGGAGAGGAGAGAGCTCTCAAGGCATTCCAAGGCTCAAAACTCAACCATTTGCACCGCCGCCACGGCCAACGCGTAGATCGCGAGACGGGGAACGCAACCACACCAAATTCAACACCAAACCAGATTTCTGAAAATCCCAGGCAAGTGTTTATCTTGCTTATTTCGTTGATGCATCTTTCATATTGGTTTAGGAATGATTAGGATGAATTGTATGGAAGAGAAACCCAATTTGAGATAGGAAATTGCATGTAGTGATGACTTAAATTATATTCTGGAAACCTTTTGTGATGTAGAGGATTAAACCACAAAATTTTGATGTTGTATAAGAAAGAAACCTTAGAGCTAATCAGAATAAAGGAGGCAAATTCACGCATAAGACCCCCCGAACCGGTTCGCATGTACCCCGAACCGGTTCTCCCTTGGGTTCACGAATGTTTGCTGGTCAGGGGTGCTCTTTCTTCCATTCAACACTTAGTAATTTTTTTCTTGTTTTCTTTCCTTTCTTCCTTGGATTTTTCTTCGACTTCAACGGGTCATAACTCATCAACCGTAGCACGGATTTGGGTGCCGTTTCTTCCAGTGTTCTCGTTATTCCTAGATCTTCAACTTTCCAGTTGACTCCTCCTTCGGGATCTGGCTGCAGAATTACTAAAATGCCCTTGAACTTGCCTTCTTAGCTTTTCTTTCATTGTCTCGCTTTCTCTTTTGCGTTGCTTGCATAAATAACCTGTAAAACCAATAAGAGAAGCACGTAACACAAAATACTTGCCAACGAAGATTAGTAGCATAAATGTGCGTTAAATCCATATGGGTTACATCACTCGGGTTCACAAATGCACTGAAATTAGGGGAATAAATATACAATATTTATGTCCAATCACGTAGTAAGTTGGAAAAACCCTTCGAATTAAAGTTAGAAACGAACCATTATACTTGATATATAATAATGGGAAAATAAGGATAAATGTTGTGAATGTGGGTTATGGGATAAACCTAAATTGATATAATAAAAGTGGTATATTTATATGATTGTGTATGCATATATTATATACTTGTGAAAATCATGCCCGCGCTACTTGCTATCCCTGAGGTTTCCGCGCTGGGACGATCTTATCTCGTGTGCCTTATGGGGGATATTGACTCGTACCCTAGGAGATAGATATCCTTGGTACAGGCTATCGATTTGATAGTTCAGACGGTCCTAAGAGATGCGGGTACGTGCCATCCTCTTAGAGACTTGGAATCTATGCTTCGCCTCAATATTGTTTGTGTATGTGTTAATACAATTCGAGAGTGATTCCGAATTTGTATTCCCCTTAGTGCGAGTGATACGGGGATTGGATAGTAGAGTATGCCTGCACCATAGTTTTTATTTGGGGTGTTGTTATAATATATATATATATATATTATACAAGTATTTAATATATATATGAAATTCTGGAATTTGGAACTGCCTACTGTGATATGGTAAGTAGGACATGGTTGATGACTCATATTGTAAATACTTGTTTTGAGAAATTATGAAATGACACTGGAAAACTTTATAAATTAATAAAGTTAAAACGAGAATTTTGGATACTAATTGAAATATTCTTTTCAAACAATTGTATCGTTCAATTTTAAATCCTGCGAATAACCTAAGATAAGTTAAATCATTGGGGAAAGATAGTGTGATATATGACGAGATAGACCATTGAGAAGGTTAGTGCGATAGGTGTGCACATTAGAAGAGAGGTGAGAATTTCTCAAGAGAGTGTCGCACTAATATGTTGTTGCATTAGCCTGTAATCAATTTAAATACTTGCTAAACGAATTTTTTTAAATCATATACACTATCGGGCTCTTACTCGTTTCTATTTCTCTTTCTCTCTTGTATATATATGTATATATTACAGGTGCCCAGCCGCCGGGGCGTCTTGCTTAGGATCCCTTGGAAGGAACGTGCTGCAGCTTAGGTGGGAGTTGCAGGCCACTTGATTAGACGATTTCATTTACTTGATTCCACTTCTATCATTCTCAGTTATTGGGGCATGTGTCTCCCTTTCCCCTATTCAGCTGTTTTATTGGGACATTGTGATTCAGTTATTGTAGTCTTGATACTTTGGGATTTATTATGGTTTGGATGTTTTACTTTAAATTTTTATGTTGGGATTAAATGTCGAATGTTTAAATTATTTGGATTATATGTTCTTGGATTATTGTGGTGTGATTCGTTATATATTAAATTGCTGTAAATAATTAAATCTTGTTTTCGAAATAAAATTTGGAAAGTAATGTTTAAAAATGGTTTTGACACTTACCTTAATTAAATAGGGTGTTAAATTTGGAAAAGTTATTTTTACGACAGTGATGCTAAGAATTAACCAACTGTTCACCTTGATGTTAATTTAATAAATGAGTGATCGCCCGGTATTTAATTAGGCGGTGTGTCACAGGTGGTATCAGAGCATCAGGTTCTATTGTCGTTTAGGATTTGTGCAGCTTATTATGCTTTCAGCATTGCTTTCTTTGATATAGATCCCTAATACTAGGAATGTTGTGTTTATCTCTACATTGGAATTTCGTGCTTCTGCGATTTGTTTATACGAATGATGAACTCATCCAAATTTACTTAAATTTTCAGATGGATCGTCAAGAAGAACTAGCTAAAATGGTTGGGGGAGTCAACGAGCAAGATCGACTCACATCTCAGGTATCCCCAGAGAGAATATCAACTGCCGAGTTAGCAGGTATCATGGCACAAGCAGTTACCACTGCGGTCTTACAGTATCAAGAATGCAATACACAGCTCATGGGGGGCAAAGGATCTAGAGAGTACAATCAGTCTGTCATGACTGGAAATAACAAGTGTGTGAAGACACAAAAATCGCAACAACAAGCTCTTCAGGCCCGTAAAAGCCACGAAGGTAACAAATTGTGCGGGGAAACCCAAATGCGTCAGGATCAACAAAGCCAAGGTCCGAGTGAAGTCACGAAGAAGTGTTTCAGAGGTGAAATGGACGGTCATGAACGTCAAACTTGTCCAGATTGGTCTAAAAAGGAACTTCAAATCAACCAGCGAGAACTTTCGGGACTCTGCTATATATGTGTAAAGCCGGGTCACAAGTGAAAGGATTGTCCTTACCCTAACATAGTTTCTCCGCAAATTTTCCACCTAGGCCAACAAGATCAGGGAAAAAGTGAGACTAGTCAACAAAGTGGTGAAGTGAAGCAGTTTCGAGAGAAGCATTTTCGGTGTGACTAGAAAGACCATAGTTGTCAGAATTGACCCGAGCGAAATAAAGTCCCAAGTCGGCAAGGCCAGCAAGGCCGACACCGACAGCAGCAGGGTCGGAGGGGGAGTAACTTCAGAGGCCGATGTTTTGTGTGTGGCAAGCATGGCCATAAACGCCAGGATTTCCCAGAGGGTGTTAGGGCCCCACAGCAGCAGTGTGCCCGTAATGAGCCACAGGGGCCACTTTTTCCACCTGCCCTCCCAGCTCCAGCCCAGGTGCCACCCCTCCAACCATTCCAGGAGCTCCAGTACAGCAGGGACAGTTACAGTATGGACGTGTATATAACGTCCACCAGGCAGCAGCTCCACAGGCACCACCCGCGATTGAGGGTATGTTTACTATCCATGGTACTATGGGTCGGGTTTTGTTTGATACTGGGGCGACGCATTGTTTTATAGCTACGCATTTTGCGAAGGCCTTAGGGTTGTTAGCCATAGCAGAGAGCACAGTGACGTGTGTAGACTCACCACTGGGGAGTGGGTCGCTTATCTTCTTTATATGTCGGGGAGTGGAGGTAGAGATTGGTAGTTTGGTATTACCTGCAGACATGTTAGTCTTAGATATTCATGAGCACAATGTTATTATCGGTATGGATTGGCTCGCAGCTTATAGAGCCATGATTGATTGCTTCGGTGGGAGCATTGTTTTTGCCATTCCGGGGCAAGAGATGTTTGTAGTGGCGATGCCTCGCCCAGAGGGAGGTTCGACTCATTTGTATTATATAGAGAAGGATGCCTCTAAGGAGGTTGTGATTCCTTTAGACTCGATCCCAGTCGTTCGTGAGTATTCCGAGGTATTCCAGGAGATACCAGGCCTAACCCCCAGTCGAGAGATAGACTTTGTCATAGATTTATTGCCAGATACGAGACCTATAGCACGCGCTCCATACCGTATGGCTCCGGCGGAGATGCGAGAGTTACGAGATCAGATAGAGCAGCTGTTAGGACAGGGCTTCATTCGCAAGAGTACCTCACCTTGGGGCGCTCCAGTCTTGTTTGTGAAGAAGAGAGATGGTTCACTGAGGTTATGTGTTGACTACCGAGAGTTGAACAAGGTCACGATACGGAATAAGTATCCGTTGCCTCGAATCGATGATCTGTTCGACCAGCTGAGGGGAGCAACTTTCTTTTCGAAGATAGACCTGAGGTCGGGGTACCATCAGCTACGTATTAGAGAGCAGGATGTTTCAAAGACTGCCTTCTTGACGAGATATGGGTCTTACGAGTTCAGAGTGATGCCATTTGGTCTCACAAATGCTCCAGCCGTATTCATGGACTTAATGAACCGAGTATTCAGAGAGTTCTTGGATCAGTTTGTCATCGTCTTCATAGATGACATTTTGATATATTCACACTCCGAGGAGGAGCATGCCGAGCACTTGAGGCAGGTTCTTCAGACTTTACGACAGCATCAGTTGTATGCTAAGTACGAGAAGTGTGGATTCTGGTTGCAAGAGGTACAGTTCTTGGGGCATGTTGTTTCTGAACAGGGGATAGCAGTTGACCCGAGTATAGTGTCAGCGGTGAGGGAGTGGGGACAGCTCACGACACCGACGAAAGTGCGTAGTTTCTTGGGGTTAGCCGGTTACTACAGGACATTCATTCGGGGATTCTCCAAAATAGCGGGTCCATTGACGAATCTGACTCGCAAAGGGGTACCATATGTTTAGGATGATGCTTGTCAATTGGCTTTCGACGAGCTGAAAGATAAGATTACTTCAGCACCATTCCTTGCTTTACCAAAGACGGGTGTGGAGTACCTGGTTTACACCGATGCCTCTTTACGGGGACTTGGGGGAGTACTTCAGTAGGAAGAGAAGGCTATAGATTTTGCCTCCCGCAAGCTTAAGCCGCATGAGAAGAATTACCCCACCCACGACCTAGAGTTAGTAGAGGTCATCTTTACATTGAGGATATGGAGACACTATTTATTAGGGGAGAAGTTCCGTTTGTTCACAGACCACAAATCACTGCAGTACCTGTTCACTCAGCGAGAGTTGAATATGCGTCAGCGCAGATGGTTAGAGTTTGTGAAGGACTATCAGTTCGACATACAGTATCATCCGGGGAAAGCCAATGTAGTTGCTGATGCGTTGAGCCGTAGACCAGTAAATGATGTAGCGGACGTCTGGAAAGCGAAGTGGAAGGAGTTGGGTCACTAGGACGCAGTAGCCCATTCCTTCATATCTGTTATGACAGTCACACTCGAGATTGTTACGAGGATGATACAGGCCCAAACAACAGACCCGTTTTTCCAGGAGCAGATTGTACGACTTTTAGCCGAGGGTGCTGAGTCCTATTCTGTTAGTTCTGATGGGGGTTTGGGGTTTAATGGGAGGTTAGTGGTTCCAGAAGGCGCAGAATTGCATCATGCAGTGATGACCCAATCTCACGGGTCCCGATTTGTGGTACATCCTGGAGGAGATAAGATGTACCAGGATATGAGGAGGCAATACTGGTGGAGTGGGATGAAGAATGACATTGTTGAGTTCGTGTCCAAGTGTTCTACCTGCCAGCTGGTGAAGGTGGACCATCAGAAACCGTCAGGGTTGCTTCAGCCATTGGAAGTACCTGCGTGGAAGTGGGAGAGTATTTCCATGGATTTTATTACAGGGTTACCTACATCACAGCGGGGCCACGACTCTATCTGGGTGATTGTAGACCATTTGACCAAGGTGGCTCATTTTCTGACGGTGCGGACAGATTATACCATGGGTCAGTATGCTCAGTTGTTCATTTCTGAGATTGTCAGATTACATGGGGTACCCCTGAATATTGTGTCAGATAGAGACAAGATTTTTGTGTCACGTTTCTGGGAAAGCTTTCAGGAGGCTATGGGTACTGAGTTGAGGTTGAGTTCAGCTTATCACCCACAGACAGATGGACAGACATAGCGTACTAATCAGATGTTAGAGGATATGCTACGCATGTGTGTTCTTGATTTTGGAGGAGTTTGGGAGCCACATCTTCCGCTGGTAGAGTTTGCTTATAATAACTCTTATCATTTTACGATTGGCATGGCTCCATTTGAGGCTTTATATGGCAGGTCTTGTCGTTCTCCAACTTGTTGGCTCGAGGTGGGGGATAACAAGTTGCTAGGACCAGAGGTAATTCAGAAAACCTTCGCGAGGATTGAGATGATTAGGAGTCGCATTTGAGTAGCCCAGGACAGGCAGAAGAGCTACGCCGATGTGAAACGGTTCTTCCGGGAGTTTAATGTGGGGGACCAAGTGTTACTGCGTGTATCTCCTATGAAAGGAGTGATGAGGTTCGGGAAGAAAGGGAAATTGGCCCCGAGGTACGTGGGACCATTTCCCATTATCGAGAGGATTGGGCCGGTAGCATATAGATTGGGACTACCAGGGCATTTGCATCGCATTCACGATGTATTCCACATCTCGTCGTTGAGACGGTATCTTCGGGATGATATGGCCCATACTCACATCGCGATAGATGAGATAGACTTACAGCCAGACATCTCTTACGAGGAGAGACCGATGGCTATCCTAGACTATAGTGAGAGGAGATTGAGGTCGAAAATAGTTCCACTTGTACGGGTACAGTGGGAGCATCATAACGTGGAGGAATCCACTTGGGAGCGCGAGGCCGATATGCGCGAGAGATATCCAGATTTGTTCTTACCAGGTATGCCTTATTTTCTGAATTTCAGGACGAAATTCCGTTATTAGGGGGGAAGTATGTAATACCCCGTATTTTTATGCTATATTAATTTGGGGATTTATTAAAGTTAATGTGAATTAATTATTTAATAAAATCCGGAAATTAATTATGTTATAATCATTAACGTGATGAGAGTTAGTAATTATGGGGAAATCTGTTGAATATTACTAATGAGCAAAGTAATATATAATAGTGGTCATATTAAATGTCCCGAGTGAATAAAATGACAATTTTAGAAATTTGAGTCGGGACGCGCCCGTGTCGCGTCGGGACTAAATATTGATAAATAAAAGTGAATATTTTATAAGTTGTTCGTATGGTCGTTTTGAGTGCACCAACGCGTTCGGAAGGGTTGAGATAGTCAGAAAAGTATACCTGGGGGTTTGATTTGGGTCTCGGGGCATTTTTAGGCCTAATTAGTACCCCGGGAGGGCATTTTAGTCATTTTGTATTCTTGGGTAATTAAACCCACGAAAATTAAAGGGGTTATATCAGATGTTTAGGTTATCTCCTAGGGTTAGATAACTCAAAACACTAGAACGACCATTGGAGAGGAGAGGAGAGAGCTCTCAAGGCATTCCAAGGCTCAAAACTCAACCATTTGCACCGCCGCCGCCGCCAACGCGGAGATCGCGAGACGGGGAACGCAACCACACCAAATTCAACACCAAACCAGATTTCTGAAAATCCCAGGCAAGTGTTTATCTTGCTTATTTCGTTGATGGATCTTTCATATTGGTTTAGGAATGATTAGGATGAATTGTATGGAAGGAAAACCCAATTTGAGATAGGAAATTGCATGTAGTGATGACTTAAATGATATTCTGGAAACATTTTGTGATGTAGAGGATTAAACCATGAAATTTTGATGTTGTATAAGAAGGAAACCTTAGAGCTAATCAGAATAAAGGAGGCAAATTCGCGCATCAGACCCCCCGAACCGGTTCGCCCCCCAAATCGGTTCGCCCTTGGGTTCGCGAATGTTTGCTGGTCTGGGGTGCTCTTTCTTCCATTCAACACTTCGAAATTTTTTTCTTGTTTTCTTTCCTTTCTTCCTTGGATTTTTCTTCAACTTCAACGGGTCATAACAAATCAACCGTAGCTCGGATTTGGGTGCCGTTTCTTCCAGTGTTCTCGTTGTTCCGAGATCTTCAACTTTCCAGTTGACTCCTCCTTTGGGATCTGGCTGCAGAATTACCAAAATGACCTTGAACTTGCCTTCTTAGCTTTTCTTTCATTGTCTCGCTTTCTCTTTTGCACTGCTTGCATAAATAACCTGTAAAACCAATAAGAGAAGCACGAAACACTAAATACTTGCCAACGAAGATTAGTAGCATAAATGTGCGTTAAATCCATATGGGTTACATCACTCGGGTTCACAAATGCACTGAAATTAGGGGAATAAATATACAATATTTATGTCCAATCACGTAGTAAGTTGGAAAAACCCTTCGAATTAAAGTTAGAAACGAACCATTATACTTGATATATAATAATGGGAAAATAAGGATAAATGTTGTGAATGTGGGTTATGGGATAAACCTAAATTGATATAATAAAAGTGGTATATTTATATGATTGTGTATGCATATATTATATACTTGTGAAAATCATGCCCGCGCTACTTGCTATCCCTGAGGTTTCCGCGCTGGGACGATCTTATCTCGTGTGCCTTATGGGGGATATTGACTCGTACCCTAGGAGATAGATATCCTTGGTACAGGCTATCGATTTGATAGTTCAGACGGTCCTAAGAGACGCGGGCATGTGCCATCCTCTTAGAGACTTGGAATCTATTCTTCGCCTCAATATTGTTTGTGTATGTGTTAATACAATTCGAGAGTGATTCCGAATTTGTATTCCCCTTAGTGCGAGTGATACGGGGATTGGATAGTAGAGTATGCCTGCACCATAGTTTTTATTTGGGGTGCTGTTATAATATATATATATTATACGAGTATTTAATATATATATGAAATTCTGGAATTTGGAACTGCCTACTGTGATATGGTAAGTAGGACATGGTTGATGACTCATATTGTAAATACTTGTTTTGAGAAAGTATGAAATGACACTGGAAAACTTTATAAATTAATAAAGTTAAAACGAGAATTTTGGATACTAATTGAAATATTCTTTTCAAACAATTGTATCGTTCAATTTTAAATCCTGCGAATAACCTAAGATAAGTTAAATCATTGGGGAAAGATAGTGTGATATATGACGAGATAGACCATTGAGAAGGTTAGTGCGATAGGTGTGCACATTAGAAGAGAGGTGAGAATTTCTCAAGAGAGTGTCGCACTAATATGTTATTGCATTAGCCTATAATCAATTTAAATACTTGCTAAACGATTTTTTTTAAATCATATACACTATCGGGCTCTTACCAGTTTCTATTTCTCTTTCTCTCTTGTATATATATGTATATATTACAGGTGCCCAGTCGCCGGGGCGTCTTGCTTAGGATCCCTTGGAATGAACGTGCTGTAGCTTAGGTGGGAGTTGCAGGCCACTTGATTAGACGATTTCATTTACTTGATTCTACTTCTATCATTCTCAGTTATTGGGGCATGTGTCTCCCTTTCCCCTATTCAGCTGTTTTATTGGGACATTGTGATTCAGTTATTATAGTCTTGATACTTTGGGATTTATTATGGTTTGGATGTTTTACTTTAAATTTTTATGTTGGGATTAAAATGTCGAATGTTTAAATTATTTGGATTATATGTTCCTGGATTATTGTGGTGTGATTCGTTACATATTAAATTGTTGTAAATAATTAAATCTTGTTTTCGAAATAAAATTTGGAAAGTAATGTTTAAAAATGGTTTTGACACTTACCTTAATTAAATAGGGTGTTAAATTTGGAAAAGTTATTTTTACGACAGTGATGCTAAGAATGAACCAACTGTTCACCTTGATTTTAATTTAATAAAGGAGTGATCGCCCGGTATTTAATTAGGCGGGGTGTCACAGGCATAAGAGAGCTACAGTGAAAGCTTGGGGAAATTTAGAGAAAGCAAAGAAGTTTGAAGCGACGTTCAGAGAATGGTCACTCCAAGCTGATTTAAACCTTTCTAATCATAACGCACTGGTAATGAGGAGATTTGTCACCTAAATCAATTCGGGAAGGGCGCTTCAATCCCAAAAGTGATGCATGATTCACAAAAGAGCCATTAAGGCAAATCATTTGAAATTATTGAGCCTAAATTGTGACCCAAAATTTTTAGGGGAAATTGTAGGTACCTCGATTTGTCACTCTGGACCAGACGAGTAGCCCGATTAAACATGGCCCAAAGTCTATAGGCCCCACGCATCAACTGATTCAGTTGTGACTTATTCAATTCCTAAAATCTCTCATGGAGATATTCTAGGGATTATAGGTTAATATGGGGGAGTCTAACACCCCCACTCTCCAAAGAAACAACATGTATATAATAAACCCTCAGCCCGGGGCAAAGGGCATGTATTCTTTTTCTGTAAACACTCCCTGGAGTAAAGAGAAATAAAATACTGAGAGCACCATTGCAGACGTAGGCTTTCTTGTCGAACCACGTATATCTTTGTGTTGTGTGTGATTGTCGTTCCTTTTAATTCTTTACTTATTCTGGTGATTGTCTTTGCTTGTTAATTTGTGTTGAGTTTAATTGTCACCACATCAGAAATAAAGAGGAATAAATGAAAGAACAGATTGGATCAAAGTAACTTTTCCTCTCATTAAAAGGAATTTGGATTTTCAAGAGAGAATTTTAGAGGCTATAGACTATACCAAAGGCTCAAAATAGATGGATTTATTCCTTCCCTTCAATAAAGGACATCCAAGATATTTATATGGAACCCTAGTATGATAAAAACCTGTCACTTAAGCAGTGGTTGCTCTAGTTTTAGTTGATGCTTTAGAACTTATAAGAATGAAACTTTTTCTTTTCTTATAAGTTGACCAGACTCCATCTCATAATTTTCCAGAAACTTCATCAATTGTTTAAGGCTAGTCTTCAGACTCCATTTCATTTCTTTTTATTAAAAACCTTATTTTATTTTATTTTTATATTTTTAAAAAATAATTTCACTGGAGAATAAAAAATGCTAAAATCATACGTGAGAAAATGAAATAAACTACACGTAACCGAGTGTGATAAATGTGAGAAGATACGATAGATGGGATTACACCGCATGATCAATTATTATGATTTCTTAATTTATTGAATTGAAATATTTCGAGATAATATTAAATTCATAATCTAACTCTCGTTACAATTATAAATTGAATAATATTTTTTTCGCAAAATTAATTTAAAAATATCACACTTTAAAAGATTATGATTTATACTCTTTTTAATAAACTACCCGCTAAGATTAATTTATTAAAATTTATATAAATCATCAAATTTTAAAATCGAATTAATATTTAAAATTTAGGAAAAAGTTGTCTCTAGTTCGATTCCAAAATCAAATATTAAAACTAAATTAATTTATGGTCACGGTTTTGACCGTGACAAAGTCCTAGGGTTACGGTTCGATTCCGTGACCATTTTGAGGGTGACCATTTTGGGGGTCACAATCTGAAACCGTGACCATATCAGGTGGTCAAAGATCCATTTGTTACATCATACTAGGGGCTTGATCACGTTTTTGGACCTCCACCATAAACCATGATCACGTTTTTGAATCGTGAACCATGCTGTGACAGCAAACTATGGTATTATTTTGGTCATGGTTCCAGAATGTGAGAATTGTTGGTGAGATTTCATTGCTAGTCATAGTCTCTAACCGTGACCCTCCACCATGACCAAAATGGTCAAGTTTCAGAACCATGATCATTTCTATTATATTAATATATGGTCAGGGTCTGAAACTGTGGCCATATATTAGTGCAATTTTAATTATCACGGTTGTGGTCTTGATTCTGAGCCGTGACTAAAACTAAATTTAATTATTTTTTTGAATATTTTTCCTCCCAAAAAAGTATGTACATGTTTTCAAACCTGTATATATCTACATAATAGAACTAACTAATCCATGAATAAAAAAATAATGATATAACACAAATTAACTAATTAATAAGACATCAATTTGTTCAACACACATAATAATACAACACAACCTGTATGCACTTCCACAAATACTAATACAGCACAACCTATATACATTTTCACAAATAATTATACAACACAACCTATATGCATGCCCACAAATAAATTTTTTAATCTTCAATGTGTCCCTCCCACGAAACATATGGAAAATGTTCAAAGTGATCCTTCTCCAACTAGGCCTACAAATAATTCAAAATGTTCCAAATGGTAAGAAAGGACTTGAATCCAAAAATGACTTCGGGATGCCTACATAGCCAAAAATGGCATCAAAGTCCACATATTTTTTAAGATGAACAAGGTTGGGTCTAAACCACAATCCGAATCTAGGGTGTAACTTTTGATTTATGAAAATAGATATCAAACGTGTTAGAAATGTGAAAAATTATGTGAACACTCTAAAATGGGAATTGTGGTATAAGCCCCCCTTTTGGGTTTTTGATTTATGAAAATGGATTTGAATGTACATATGATAATAAAAAGAGTAGGATTAGTGATATAAGTATTATAAACAGGCTACAAATGGAATAAGAACACTAAAATATTCATTTATGAGACTAGTAAAATATAAAGGATATTATAACGCATCCATATTTTTGTCTGAGTATCCTTGCATAGTTTTTTGGAGGTTTAACCAGTCCAAAGCATCCACGGTTCCTATATTCATAACAAGACTATGACATAACCTTGTCCGGCTTGAAATCTTGGATGAATTCTATCAATTGGACCCACAAGAAACAATTCAATGGAAATCACACGAAACAAAATAGGATAAGTGATAGAAGGATATTAGAAAATGGGATCAGTAAGAGATTTTGATGCCTTGCGTCTCAGTTTACATCACATAATGCAAATCACCAACCGAGGCAAACACATTAATAATGAACGTAACACATAAACCATAACCATTCATGTGGTTACTGACGCGACCCAGAATGTGTGTCAGAAGTGCGTACTCTCTAGGCTCAAGTGCAAGCCTGTCGCTCAAGTAATAATTCGATAAGTCGGGTATCGATCCTCAGAGAAAAAGGACAACGAAGTTGTAACGACGGAAAAGATGAGTGAGTCCTAACTCTGACTCAAGAAAAAAAGGAAAAAATGATTTGGTTTTGAGAATGATTATACTAGATGCAAATATGAAATTATGAGAAGATGCAATTACACTAAATTACCTAAAATACTGATGAAAGATGATTTGAAACTTTTGAACTAAGTGATGAGAAAAACAGGACGGGAATACAATCCCCCAACCCTAGTGTATTGCAGTTATAATATTAATCGTAAATTTACTAATTAATTAGACCCAGAATTTAGTACTCCCAAGCATTACGTATATGAGGTTCAAGCCCGCATCATACTTAATCTGAGGACGAGTAAATCGGTATCGCGATAGTTACACTCGAATTGCATTCTAAATCATCCCGGTTACCCATAGGCAAACGAGATATAAAGATCTACAATTGTTGTGTTCCTACGCAATACGGTCGCAATCAATCACTAAATTCAGAGGACTAATTTTATACACATGCAGCTAACACATCAGGCTGGGTTCATGTATCCCGGCCTTAGAAAATCTAGCCTAGCATGCTGAAAGTAATGAAAACATTGTTTGATGTGCAAGAATTCATGATTAATCTAAAGAAAAGTTGTGGAATGATGTAGAAAGGAATTAAACAGATGAAATTACTTACTAATCTTACCAAAGCACTCAAAGTATTAGCTAGAATTACTGGTAATCACTAAAATCTGAACAAAGCTTCAATCTTGGAATTAAAAGAATAACTGTATCAAAACTAGGGTTTCTAAAAAAGAATGGAAAATTAACTAAAATTCTCCGTGCTAAGAATGATAATAAAATGGGTTTATATACCCTACAAAGTTTCAGGAGTTTTAGCTGCACTAGGACTCTCCATTAGAGGAAGATTAGAAAATTACAATTGCGACAGCCGGACCGGTCCCCTCCTCCTTCGGACTGGTTTGTCTTGATCCGGACCGGTCCTGTCCTCCTCCGGACCGGTTTGCCTTGGATCCGGATCGGTTCTTTTATTTCTTGGGAGGACCGGTCCGTGGCGGACCGGTTCTTTTATTTTTCTTCAGTTTTGATCCGTCTTCGGTCCGGGGTTCTCTGGAATGTGGCAGTGAGGACCGGTTCTTTTAATTTCTGGGCGGACCGATCCTGTGAGGACCGGTTCTTTTAATTTCTGGGTGGACCGGTCCTCTCTTTATTTGACTTTTTCTTCTATCTTTGACTGCTCATAACATTTACACCGGAACTCCGATTGAGGTGTCGTTTTTTCCAGTGTTCTTGTAGTTGAAAGCTCTTCAACTTTCCAGTTGGCCCCACCTTCGAAATAAGGCTAAAAATTATGAAAATTCCCTTTACTCCCCGTTTCTTGGTTTTCTTTCACTGTTTTGAGTTCTCTTTGGCATTAACTTGCATGAAATACCTGTAAAACACATAAGAGATACACAAAGTACGAAATACTTGCAAAAAGGGTTATTAGCATAAATATAAGCCAAATCCAATCTATTTACACCGCACGAGATCATATAAATACCAAAATTAAAGGGATAAATGTGAAGAATTTATACCTAATTAGTTACTTTAAATTGGTCGTTTGTTATCGGTGTCACATTCAAAACGTAGTAAAAAATTTCAAAATGTGAGTGATGCGGAAGAAAATTCAAGATAACTAAATATATGAGTATAAATTGCATGAATATAAATAAATAAATATGATATAAATAGCATTTTCGTACAAGGGTCAGATAAATAACAATAAAATGACATTTCTAAGCTCAATCTTTATCTAATCAACTAAAAGTTCCTTTAAATTAGTGTTGTCATCAAGATCAAACTGGAACTCTTTAGGGGATTTTAATGCGTCTTCTTAAGTAGACAAACCCTTTAGTGCATGCATAACAACGACCAGTTAACGTCATTTATGCATTTAAGTAGAATACATTCTTCGTGTTTTGAAATACACAAATAAAAGGCTCATCGACCATACGATATTTACTCTTTATCTTAAAAAAATCTACCATGACATGTTTTGAGGCAGGATCAACTTTACAACCATTCGTAATGTCCTCCACCTTCACCCAATTATTATATACGATGACTTCTTTGAAATTTAAGTAATCTAGTTCTAGGATTTGTTGGACAATCCCATAATAGGTCATCACCATATCCTTTGGATTTTTATCTCTTTTGCTAGACACATAAGAAGTTAAGATAAAAATTGAAGTGCCATAGTTTTTTATCAATAGTTTTAACTCGCATGGATATGAGATGAAATTTAAACCGCCGAGGAAAATAATATTAAACTCATTTTCATGGAAATTGGGACCTTTGGGTAGGCGTGCAAGTCTTGAAGACACATCACCTCTTTTTAAAAGCTTCGTTTATCAATGGATTTGTATTAGGGCATGTTTTACAATACATGCATAAATAACCTCAACAAAAGAGGTGGTAACTACCTTTGTTGATACCCATGACCTAAATCATTCATTGTGTAATTTATCTTCTGATTTCAAGCAATTTCGCTCTCTCCTAACGTGTTCCTGAAATTGTATAGCTTAGATGGTAATATAGAGAATACAGATAATAAAAAATATAGCTGTAGCTACTTATTGTCTCTAATATTAAACTTCATCTTGTGATTCGAAGACATAACGAGTTGCAGACCGGTGAGTTTAACTTGTTTAGGGATCCTGAAAGGTAATTCTTCCTCAAACTCATTAGGTTCCTCAATCACTCATTCTCCATGAAGTTTGAACCTCGTAAGCCCTCGTTCCGACCTATGTTCTCGAGCATATGTCATTGGTTCTTTTGTTATGTATTCTTTCGCAATTTACCCTCTAGTATATCGTGTATTCTTAATGTAGTCTTTGAAGGTTCTAATTCGGAACGAAAATTGCATTTATTCACCCTTTATACATACGCATTTTAGCCCCCTCGATTACTTTAATTCCTATATTTATGCTCCTTAACCAGAAAACCTCTGTTTTATATGTTTAACTGCTTTACTCTGTATAATTGAGCTTTAGTAGGTATTACGGTGCTTAGTATAAAGTTTGGTAGCGCTCCGAGGAAGTTTCGTCAACAACTGCAATTGCAAGGATAATTTAGTCATTGCACACTTTGAGATATTTGCCCAAAATCTCCACAGAAGTTGATGCCTTTGAGTTATCTTTGCGTGGCCACAAACGGTGTGTGAATCCGAGTCCAAATGAAGAAGTTACGGGACTTTGTGCCGATGGGAACTACATGTAAACCAAAAACAAGGGAAGGATCCAAGTGAAGCAGGTCTGAATCGATTCCCCCCTGCCGAAACGATTCGATTTGAACCAGTGCTGAGATTTCCATGTCCGAATTGATTCGGTCCAAATTCAAATCGATTCGGTTTATTACAGCTTCGGAGACTTTTTGCCATGTGAATCGATTCGGTCCAATTTCAAATCGATTCACCCCTGCTTTCCTTGTTTTCTTTATTCACAAGTTTGCCACTAGGGTTTTTGTATGAATAGATTTTCGCTTCATTTTGAAGAGATATCTTTTTATCTTTTTTCATTTTAGTTTAGTTTTTATAGGGTTTCATTGTTAGGATCCACCCTCTCCTCCTATTCTCTTGGGTGTTTGCCTATTTATGTAAGTTTTATTATTCAGTGTCTCTTTCCTTTGTTTGTGCTTTATTTCCATTATATCATTAATTTCCTTGCCCGGATAATTAGTTGGTTCATTTATTTCTTGTTTGATTTTGTTAATTAGTTGTTTTAATTACTCTATTCATCACTAATCCTTAGTTTAAGGGTTGGGGGTCATGTTTTCGCCATTAATGGGTCTTGAGCTCCGAACGTTAGGTTTTGTGTAAAATTGCATTTAATTGAAACCTCTTGTACTAAAGTTGGAATATTTGTGTTTAAATTTCTTTGTCATGCAACTTTAGTGTTTAAAGCGATATTCCGAATTTAATCCACATGTGATCATTTTTTATTAAATATTTTATTTCGCATTTTTGGATTAATTTCCTTCATGTGTGATGTTTATAATTAATTGAATATGCTCGGTTAAATGCTTTCGAATCGAAATTCTAATTTTGCGTTATTTAGACCTTAGCGCGGATGTGACCCTAACTCTCGTTTTATTAATTCTTGTTTAGTTTTAACTTCTTATTTTTTTCCCTTTCTTTATTTCCAACCATATCACCTTTTACACTTTTATTTTAGAAGTAATAAATCTATTAAAGTCTGTACAACATTCCCTATGGATTTTTAATACCCGGATTGGCTGTTATACACCTTTTGTCAAGTGTAATCATTGTCACTACACCAAAACTGGTGAATGGTCACCGCCAAAATCCCTGACCAAGACTGTGGATCACGAACTTAGGCCGTGACCATTTCGGGAGCGACCAATTTCGTGGGTCGTAGCCCAAGTCCGTGACCAAAAAATGGTCATGGCCCGCAGTGGGTCACATCATATGGTCGCGGACTTGGACCGTGACCCATACCTCGACGGGGGGAAAAATGGTCGCGGCCTTCGTCCGTGACCCACAACCGTAAAAAAATTGGTCACAACCAAAGTCCATGACCCACACCGCGACGAAAAAAAATGGACGCATCCCAAGTCCATGACCCATAGCTGTGACAAAAATTGGTCGCGGCCAAAGTCCGTGACCCACACCGCAACGAAAAAAAAAAAGGAAAAAATTGGTCGCGGACTTTAGCTGTGAACCGTGACAAAAATTGGTCGCAACCAAAGTCCGTGACCCACACCACGACGGGAAAAAAATGGTCACGAACTTTGGCGGCGACCATTTTTCGTCACGATTAAGGTTCATGGACTTTGGCCGCGACCATTTTTATGCGTGACGAAAAAAATAAAAATGGTCATGAACAAAGTCCATGACCATATTTAACTATAATTTTTAAAAAAATGTCCTTTTTTGGTCCAATCCTAAAATCGGGGGTCGCGTGACTGCACGGTCGGTTGCTATATGTAACGTTGGACACGTACGAGGTGTTACAAATATTTATTATTGACAAAACAATAAAAAAATCACAAATTGCGAATCGGGAACATTGTTAATAAACAAATATATATACAAACTTAAGAGCTTGTTTGGGAGTTTTAAAAGGGAGAGAAAAGAAAGGAAAGGGAGAGAAAGTTTGATATTTCCTTCGTTTGGGAGTTTAGTTCCGAGGGAAAGGGAAAGAAAAGGAGAGAAAGTTTTTCTAGATTCAATCAAAATTTTCTCTCCAAAACTTTCCGTCCAATATGGGAAGAAATGGAGAGAAGAGAAAGCCACGGTTAAAAATATTTATTATACTTCCTTATTTACCCCTTGTTCAATCCGGATATATATTGTGAAAAACAGTCCATCCCTTATAAAACTCTTGATAAACTTGCTCCATTATAAAAACATCCAGCCGTTCCATTCACTAGCAATATTCCTCTTCTGATCAGCAATCGAGTTTGACAATTTTCAGGTATCCTCTGTTTTCATATGTATGTTGTATACTCTGTTTTCATATATATATATATATATATATATATATATATATATATATATATATATATATATATATATATATATATATATATATATATATACCTCCGAACCTTACCTGTTATCAGACCTTATATCAGACCTTATATATATGGAAGTCTCTTATCAGACCTTACCTTATATCAGACCTTATATATATGGAAGTACCTTATATCAGACCTTATATATATGGAAGTCTCTTATCAGACCTTACCTGTTATCAGACCTTATATATATGGAACTCTCTTATTAGACTGTTTGTATATATATATATATATATATATATATATATATATATATATATATATATATATATATATATATATATATATATATAGCAAACAGGTCTAGAGGTATATATAGAACAGGTCTGGAGGTATATATATATATATATACCTCCCAACAGGTCCTCCGAACATATATATACCTATATGGTATATATATATATATATAAATATATAATATGATATATAAATATGATACATATATAACATACATATATATATATGTATATATACATATGTATATAACATACATATATATATATATATATATATATATATATATATATATATATATGTATATATACATATAAAATATAACACATAATATATGTATTATGTTATAAGTATGTTATATGTTATAGGTATGTTATATGTTATATGTTATATGTGTATTATGTTATAAGTATGTTACATGTATGTTATAACATAATATATAACATACATATATATATATATATATATATATATATATATGTAGTTATATTAATCATAATAAAAGTTCTATTTTTTTTAATTAAGCTTTTTCCATTTACTAGATGGATAATCAAGAAAATGAGAAAACAAATGAACTCATCATGTTGGTGAGAAGTCGACAATTAATTGTGGTTGAAGTTATGTATCAAATAATTAATTATATTGCACATCGAAGACTTCGTAGAGATCGACATATATGGGGTTCATTAACCGAACGGCAAAGAGTACGAGATGAATTAATGTTACAAATTACCACGTCTGAACGGTGTCGCGGTGTTATATGCATGGGGCCACAAGCTTTTATAACACTTTGCAAGACATTAGAAAATTTTGGTGGCTTGTTACCAACTCAACGAGTTTCAGTTGAAGAGCAAGTTGCAAAGTTCCTTCATATACTGCAAAAGATGTGAGGAACCGCACAATTTCGTTTTTCTTTCGCCGATCCAATGAAACCGTAAGTCGTCATTTTCATAAAGTTTTGAAAGCAATAATAACTTTGGAAGAAATATTTTTGCGACAACCCACCGGAGCACAAGTTCCTCCTGAAATACTTCACAACGATCGATTTTTTCCTTACTTTAAGGTAACTTAATGCAACTGATTTTCAATTTGATAATTGCAATTATATTGAAATAGATGAACATTCACGTATCATATTTATGTCAGGATTGTGTTGGGGAAATTGATGGCACCCATGTTCGTATCAAAGTGGCTGAGAGGGAAGCTGCGAGGTATCGTGGGAGAAAGGATTTTCCAACACAAAATGTGTTGGTTGCGTGTACATTTGATTTAAAATTTACCTACGTACTACCCGGGTGGGAAGGGACTGCTTCTGACTCTAGGATTATTAAAAATGCACTTACAAGAGAAGATAAATTGAAAATACCTAATGGCAAATATTATCTTGTCGATGCGGGGTTCATGAATAGGAGCGGGCTTATGGCACCTTTTAGAGGTGTTCGTTACCACTTAAAAGAATACTCCACTCGAGAACCTGAGAATACTCGAGAGTTATATAACCATCGTCATGCATCACTACGCAATGCAATTGAACGAGCGTTTGGGGTATTGAAGAGGCGATTTCCAATTATAAGAAGCGTAGTCGAATCATTCTTTTCAATTCACACACAATCTGAAATTATTCTAGCATGTTGTATTCTACATAATTACCTAATGGAGGTAGACCCTGATGAAGCTATTTTAAAAGCAGTTGATTAAGAGCTTGAAAATGAAGACCCAGATGAAGACGATGAAGTTCGCCCTCCAAGGGATGGGGATGAGGATGCCGCACGAGGAGAATATATAAGAAATTGCATAGCGACTAATATGTGGAATGATTATGTGTTGTGATTCCAAGTTCTCGTACATTTAATTTGAAGCAATTAAAAACTGAATTATAATAAGCATTTGAGAGTTTGATTTGATATAAATGTTGTTATTTATTTTTTATGTTAATATTTTTATCATAAAAGATGTTGTTGCGTAATGACTAATATTTATGCTTTTGTATAGATACTAACAATGAGCCAGAAAGTAAAATATGATGGTGCAAAAAAAAATCATTTGACTTGGACGTCTCAAATGGATGATATGTTCATTGAAGCAATGCTTCACCAGGAACGTGAAGGAAATAGGATTGACGGAACATTCACAACTACAGCGTACATTAATATGTTGAGCGAGCTGCATGCAAATATTCCTAACATTGAGCTTACAAAGGAGCATTTAAAAAATCGACTAAAAACTCTAAAAGAGCATTTCAATAAATGCTATGATTTGTTTAAAAATTTGAGCGGTTTTGCCTGGAGTCCGACAACTAAAATGTGGAGCGTTGAGCCTGAAGTTTGGGAAAATTTAGTCCAAGTAAGTATTCCAAATTAAGTTTAAGTAAATTAGTTTGGTACTGATATTATATTAATTGTTAATTATTTTTTTTATGATAGGCGAAACCTGAAGCGAAAAAATGGATGACAAAACCTATCAACAAATATGATAAGTTGGCAGAGCTATTTGCCAATAATCGAGCCACAGGTGACGGCGCTGAGACAGCTAAGGCAAAGAAGCATCGTTGGGATAGGTCTGTTGATGAGAGTGAGAGTATTACCATTGATGATATTGATTTGGATGATGATATTATTCTAGAAAGTTTTGGTAGTGATTCAGCTGACGGGGGGGACGTGATGCTCAATCAAATGCATAATCAACGTGATGACACAACAACATCAAAGGGAAAAAAAAAGACTTCGCACAATGAAGATGAAAATAATTTTTTGAAGAGTGCCCTTGACAATGTGGCCCATGCAATTCGAGAGGGAAATACAGTTATTAAAGAATCTCGCCCACGTGTTTACTCAGAGTCTAAAATTTTTAAGGAGTTGGTGGCTATTGGAGTACATTCACATGTTATCGATGATGCATATCTTTTTCTCTCACAAAATCCCGACAAAGCAAGGATAGTGCTCGGTTTCCCTTTCGAGAGACGCTTGATAATTTTGGAGAAAATGATGGCGACTACTCGTGCTCCGTGATGCATTATGAAGTTTATATTTTGGAGATATCTTATTTTATTAATAATTTAGTGCCATTTTTTTAACTATATGTTTAAGACTTATTATTATGGTTTGAGACATTTTATTACAATTTTTGTTATCAAGACTTATAATTTATTATTGTGTTGGTATGCATGATGAATTAATATGTTATTATTTCCTTTAAAATGTTATAACATACTTTGTTAGTTATAAGGGTATAAATGTATTTTTTCTTTTTTTTTCCTTTCCTTTCTTTTCAACTCACAAACAAGGAGCAAAGAAAGTCACTTTCCTTTCCTTTCTTTTCTCTCGTAAACTCACAAACAGAGGAAAGAAAGTCACTTTCCTTTCCTTTCTTTTCTCTTCTCTCCTAATAAAACTTTCCTTTCTTTTCTTTTCTCTTCGAAACTCGCAAACGAGGCCTAAAAATATTACACGTCTTAATAATTCACAGACCAAAAAAAAATTAGGCAGAGTTTCCTCTATTTTGTGGACATTCCAAACCCTGTAAATATAAAACCTGCTAATTATAAAGCCCGCACGGCTAAAAATTTAACAATCAAATTATAAAAGCCCGCTTGGATGTAAAACTAAACAATAAAAGCTTGCACGGCTGTAACACATAAAAAACATAATCCTGAATGTCCACAACATTATATAAACAATCTTCATGTTGTAAACCATTGCCTTCTTCATTTGTTCCACGTGCAAAAATCCTATAAATGATAGGATACCTGTGACATGAACTCGGAATCCCATATTTCTCAACTTGTTGGCAAGATTCAATTTTACGTGCATGTGGCGCGAGACATCACAGTCTATGTCAATGCTCTTTGTACGCAGTTGTATCCATAACGGGTGAATTTTTTTCCACATTCTCCAACAACGTAACCAAAGTCAGGGATATTTCGGGATTATATGTGTGAAATATATTTTGTATAACGTCATCCCAGTTATCTGGTAGAGAAAATAGAATACGATCGAACAAGTAATCTTGTTGGAGATCAACTCCGTGATTTATAAGGTAGTTAAATTGTTTGATCTTTTTATTTTATTACCTATAAATAGGAGTACCCTTTATATAACAAACACTAATAAAAGAGTTATGTGTGCGGTTTAATTGCAACCTCTCCCACTCTTGTTGACAGTAATTATCACCGTGCCTCATTTTTCCTGAGAAAAGTATACGATGGTGTGAATACGAGTCCCACTATTAAGGTTTGAGCTTGAATGTTATGAGAGTTTAAAAGTATATGTGAAATACCAACAACAAACCGCCGTAATTGTTTATAACACGTTTTGTTAGGGTTTAATATGAGAGAGTTTAAAAGTATATGTGTATTATCTATTCAATAAACAAACAAACTGCAGAATCAACAGAAACACACATTATACTTACACGCATATTGTAGTGCAAACAAATAACATATGCATAAACACTACTGCAAAAGGTAAATGTAAAAAATCACACATTGTAGTACTCACACACATATTGTAGTGCAAAAAATCACGACATGCATATAACCCCCAATATAATATGATGGCACGCATATAACCTCGAATAAAATCACGACAAGGTGGATGTAAATTTTTTTACTCATTAAAAATCAATTTAATTATATTTTGTCAAAAAAAATACACACACATACAATCTAGGGTTTATTGACATAATCTATACATACACACATATACAATCTAGGGTTTATTGACATAATCTATACATACACACGCATACAATTTAGGTTTTACTAAACCCTAATATTTTTTTTTACATAAATCTATACATACACACACATACAATATAGGGTTTATTGACCAAAAAAACAAATTATTTGTTCATAGTTACACACATAAACATACATATACACATAAATCTATGCATACACACATATATAAACATAAATCTATACATATACACATATACATACAAACATAAATCTACACAGACATGCACATAAATTAGGGATTTAGATAGAAATCACGAAATCCAAAAGAAATCAAAATGAATCAATACAAACTAGGGGTTAATCGAAATGAAATCCACCTGAAATCTCTTAGCCCTTAGAAATCACACGAAATCGCTTAACCCTTAGACAACCCTTACAAATCGCAGAAATGACCAAGCAGCATTTTTTTTAAGACCCGAATCTGGTCAGACCTAGAGCCGTGACCCCAAGCGCGTGACCAATAAATGAAAATGAGTGTGTTGCTGTCTTGCACCTGGTCGCGGCCTAGAGCAGTGACCCACCATGCGCGACCCTTTTCCCATCAACCCTACTGCTTGAATGAGGTATGGTCACGACCCATATCCGTGACCCACACCAAGAAATGGTCACGGCCCCCAGTCATGACCCTCAATGTGTGTGTTTTATGCTTCGTCATGCCTTTGGTCAAGGCCCAAGTCCGTGACCCATCCGCGACCAGTTTGGAGGGAATTTTGGCTCGAAATTTGGCACCAAGATGGTCACGCCCTAGTCACGGTCCAAGTCCATGACCCACAGTGGTCAGGGATTTGGTCCGTGACCACTTCTAGAGCATCGATGATTTAGTGTGGTAATAAATATGGTCACGCCAAATATTGAGTTGGTCACAGCCCAAGTCCGCGGCCAGTTGGTCGCGGACTTGGGCCGTGACCCACTGGGCATGACCATTCGCAGGATTAGGTGTAGTGAGTTTAGATTTTTTGTATTCGACGGTGAACCGAAAACAAAAATAGTGCCATTACACGAGCACACGGTTCGCGCTCGATCAGGTTCTCATTGAAGACTCAAAAGGATACATCCAATGATACCTGATGGGTCCACGCAACAAAGCCTTGTCGCATAAATGCACAAGCAGGTTGACGCTGATGTAAAAGAACAATGGAGGAAAATATTTCTGTAATACACAAATCACCTCACCTAAAGTTAATTTTCCATATTTAATATGCCTTTTATTTACCATTTTTGTATAAAGTAGGGTGAAGTAAAAACTAATATGCATAATTTCCCTGCGAAGATCTTTATTCTCAAAAACACAATACCTAAACAACAGAGGGATTAATTGAATGATGACATGCCAGTCATAAGACTTGAATGATTTTAGGTCATTTGTTTGGCATCTTACAACCCTGCGCATATTACCAAAATAACTAGTCGGAGTCTTCAAGTTGAACAATCTGTCTAGGAGGATATTTTTCTCATTACTAGTTAAAGCGGAATAATCCGTGGGGGATCAAATTTCTTCTTTTTATAGGATCAGTTCTTAACGACGATTTTTTTATATCCTTCTACTTTAGATCAGGGTGCGCCTTCTCTCCATCTTTTGAATGAGATCCACCCAGACATGCTCTTATCAAATGTTGAATAAAATTATTCTTTGTGTGCATCACATAAATTACATGCCTTACACAGTTTTATTTTCAATACAGTAAGTCAAATAATATTGACCGTCTGTACCATGCCTTTATTTTACTAGGATCTTTCAGATCCTCCCCAGCTTTATGCTTCTATCCTGCAAACTCAGGGCATTTTCATACAAACTTATTTCTCAAATTTGCATCCTTTTACTTCTCCTTGATTTTATAATAAAAAATTTAAGTAGGTTTTGTCCTACGCTCATGATCGATAGGTAAAAAGTTAGACTTGTCATTCTTAAAAGGGTAACTATTCGACATAAATCTAGGATGACAGACATAACTTCTCTTAACACAATGATGTAGCCAAGTTGATTCAGTTTTCTCCCCATAGACGGGACATCTATAATAACAAATTGAAATCAGACAAGCTCTCATAGGCAGGAAAGTCATGGGTCACCCACAAAACCATTGCTTTAAATGTGAACTTTTCACCCTTATAAGCGTCAAACGCCCTTGTTCATTCTTCTAATAACTCTTTAAGTTCTTTGATTAACGGGGCTAAACAAATATCAATATCTTAGTCGAGAGACTTTGGCTCAGATATTAATAATTATAATAATGTGAATTTTCTTATCATGCATAGTTCTGGAGGGAGACTTAAAGGTGCCATGAGAACTGACCAATAATTCTTATTAGTGCCTAAATTATTGAAAGGGTTAAACCCATCGGTTGATAATCGAAGACATACATTGTGTGGTTCCTTTGCAAATTCGGGGTGTTGTGCATCTGAAAGCTGCCATATAAGTGAATCAATGGGATGGCGTATGAGACACCCACCCATCTGGGCTCGAGCGCTCCATATAATGACCTTTACTATCCACGATACAGTGAAAAATCTTCTTAACCGTGGTCTGAGAGAAAAATACTTTAATATTTTATGTGGAACGTGAGATAACTTGCGCGATTTTGTGGGGGGTTTTCCCACTCTCACATATCGTATATCTTGGCTCATTTCATACAGTACACTCATCCTTCAGTTCATGTTCGTTGCGATACAATATGCAATCATACTTACATGCATGAATATATTTTCTACTTTAAACCCAAACCCTAAAGGTCTTCTTTATGGTCGGATAACTATTTGATAACATATTCTATTTTTGGGTAATGTCTTTATCCCACTTAAGAATTCTGGTTACATTGTTACTCGACAAACTGAACTTGCTCTTTAAATTATGCAAACTGATCAATGATCACAATACGGAGTGATCTTCTTTGCAATCTTTATAACAAGGTCTAGTCGCATGGAATTTTAATCGTATATAATCCTAATTTTTGGGTAATTTAGCATCAACTTGTTCATTGACTTGGTCATAATGCACATTATCCATATTCATAAGATGGTGTTTTAATGGTGGGTGAACTTCGTAAGCATTATTAGCTAGATCGATAATAATTCGCCACTTTCACTCGGTGGGGTTCCGTTACGTGCTCGGGAACTGGTAATTCTTTTGGAATATGTGGTACATTCTTTTCCCCATGGAATATCCATGTCTTATAGTCTTGCGACATACGCTACTTTAGAAAATGCAACTTAGTATATTTTAAACACTTAAATTTGTCATTCATATAACGGGTGCATGGACACATAATCTTGTCACTGTTAAGATTTTATCTACTTATTTAACAAATTCACGAACACCCTTTACATGATTATCAGAGACTTTATTACTCTCTCCCATCCACTCTTTGTATTGTGGGAGATCCATTAAATAGTCTTTAAATTTTAAGTAACCTATATAAATAGGTTGAGATAAAGGTCATGTTTTATATAAGAACTCTCAGTTTATAATTCAAGCAAATTCATTCAACCTGGGCAAATTCAAGGAAATTCATTGAAATTCATTCAACCCGAGCATTCAATAAATATGAAATAAAACAAACAAATTAAGATATCATTAAACCCAAAAAATTAAAATAAAAATAACTTATGATGTCAATAGATGTCCCACATAATTAAAACATTACAACCTTATTCATAAATAAAGTATTGTCCATCGACTAATCCTGACCAACAAATAAACTGTCTAGATAATATTACAATCTTGATATGATTTTACCATAGGATATTAACATGAGTCAACATCCGCAGGCTCCTCTCCGCAACCATGGTATATTTTATCAACCAATATCTGAGTCGCACCCACCTCCAAAGGGCAGCCGTGGATGGTATTTCGAGATTATTGGAAAAGATCGTGCAAGTGCCAATGACCCTGCTATTGGAGAAGCCTTGAGGCGTGGGAAAGAGGAAATTTTGAGGAGGCATTTGGGAGGGGAAACCATATTGTTAACTAATCAATTGGGTCAAACCGTTAATTTCATTCGTCATTAATGTTAAGATATTGGTAACATCGCATATGTTCTTCTTAAGCTCTAACACTTCCCCTTTTGTCGTGGCATGTTCTTTTGCCTGGCTTGACATGTGACTCTTCACCCAATACATATCATCCATTAGAGATGTAGTATGGTGTAATTTGGTACTTGGAATATGTGATCCCCCACCTCTCTTCCTCTCCATTTTGTCCCTCCCACATACCTTGGAGAAGGCATCTGATTCAATGTCATAAGGGTTGCACTCGGACTGACTGCTCGTCATGCCTTCTATTATTTTTTATAACATAATATTATATTTAAGACTTTGATTTAAACATTATTTTATTATAACTTGTATATATATGATAATTAAATTCAAACTCACCAGAGTTAGAGTCAAATTATCTAGAAATTTATTGGTCCCTTTATCCCGTCGGGCATGCAAGTACAAGTTTACCCAATTAGGGGCTTTACCTTTTATTTGGGAGTCCTCTTAGTCATGTCCACCCATTCATCCTTCAAATCATAATATTATTTTTCCACAAATTTGTGGGAATGTAAAACTCTTACAAATTTAATCCCACGCATCATCCTTTATAGCAGGATTAATCTTCTTCCAGTTGTCTCTTCCCTCTAAACTCACACTCATCTTTTTTAGAGAAAAACAACGGGCTTTAAAAATATGGACATTATTTTTTTTACCAGTAGGATTCCTGAAATCAGAGAACCCAGTGGGCTTCTTATCATTTGCTTAGGATTCCTAGGTAGAAGGAAGTGGGGTATTGGATTGACATGGCTTTATTGAGTTTGATTACTCGAAGACAATGTAGATGGAGTGATTGACTGAATGTGCGATGGAGTAAATTATTGTCAACCTGCCGGCAATGAGAATTGATGTTGGGGTGTAAGAGAGGATTGAATTGGAGGTATTCCATTATTTGGTTAATTTTATCCGTTCTTGTTCAACATTAGCTACAATTAAAAAAAATAGTGACGAATGTACAATATTAATGTCTAAGACTATATATGGATATATCTTTTCAATAACTTTTAAAACATGCTCGATGTGTTTGAATTTCACCCAATCTGTATTAGTTTTTTAAAATGTATGAATCGTTGCACGCGGACAGCTGGGCAAAAGTGTATCTATGATTGACGTATAAAGGTTCGTAATAGGAACTCGAAATCCTTTATTCTTCGACTTATTTGCAAGCTCACTTTTAGTTTGCATATGTTGTAAGACGTCACAATCTCGACAAATGTTCTATTTACGGAGTTATATCCACAATAGATGATTTTTTTGTCCTTTTCTAAAAGTGTCGCTAATGTCAATGCCCTATGGGGATTATGAAGGAAAAATAAATTCTTTAGTCTCTCATCCCAACATTTTGGCAAGGAAAATAGAATTTTATCAAACATGTATGCTTGTGAGAGATCAACTCCAATATTTATAAGATAATTAAAGTGTCCGATTTTCCTATTCCCATAGTTGTAAATATGAGTTCCCTCTATATGGCGCATACTAATAAAAGATATTTTAGTGACGTCCAATAGCAACTTGTCATTCTATTGTTGAAAGTAATTATTACCGTCACTAATTTTTTGGAGAAAATATATAAAAGGAAGGTATGAATATGAACCCTAGAGGTAGTGTCTCTAATTAATCCTAAATTAATTATTATTTTTCAACCGATCAAGCATACACAACAAGTATAATTTAAGTTTATTCAAATTAAATTAATCCTAAAATTACTATGTGCCTATGAAATGGACAAGCCCTTCCACAAGTTTGTGTTTACCCAAATAATAACTTCTTAAGGAAGGAGTGAACACGACCACAACAGTTAACCAAACATATACATCCATTAATAATCATATACACAAATATCAATAGTTCCAATTTAAGTTCATTTTAATTAAATTAATCCTAAAATTACTATGTGTCCACTAAATGTGCAAGCCCTTCCACCAATTTTTGTTCACCCAAACAACAAACACTTAAGGATGGGGTGAACACGACCAAAACAGTTAACCAAGAAGTTATAACTATGTATAAGGCTATGTTACATAAAAGAAAAGATAAGTAAAATTACATGAATAAAGAAAACACCTAGAATGAGTTGAGCTTCAATAAATCTTCTCCAATTGCATGCACAAACGGAACGAGAAAAAAACGTATTAACATATTATTCAATCTAAAATGTTACCAAATTACTCTATTCTAAACATGTAATTTATGTATCTCATGGTGCTCGAAACTTTCATTTAGGTAGAAAGTGTATCCGTTATATATACGTGCAAATGTTATATGTGTGCGCATTTGTGTATGTATATGTGCGCATGTAAGCATATGTGTATATATATGTATTATTGTGTATATGTGTGTGTGTGTGTGTGTGTATGAGAGAGTGAGTGAGTGAGTATATGAGGGAATTCATGTAAGCCTAAGAATTCATATATTTATATATTCATTTTATCATGAATCATTTTCTTTTTGGTTATAGTATTGATTTGTGCGAGTGTAAGTGTGTATATATATGTGCAATTGTGTTGAAGTTCATATATATACGTGTATGTTTTATAGTTGTGCGTGTATGTGTATATATATGTGCGTGTATGAGCATATGAGTGTGTGTGTGTGTGTGTATGTGTGTGTGTGTATATATATATATATATATATATATATATATATCTTATTATATATACGTATGTAGTAGGAAGCGTGAGAAGCCTCCAAACCCATAATCCTATTCTCTCATAATTTTATTTATTTTTATTCTAATTATTACACGTGTAACCCTTTTTAACTATTCAAAAATAGTCATCTGAACTCAAAGATACACGTGCATACTTTTCCTTTAATTACACTAAAACATGTCTCTTACCTAGACTACAACAAGCCCCACGTTTTCCTAACCGTTTCTCTGCACTATTTATCCTCAAACTCTCTCCCCACAACACCATGTGCTCACAATTCATAAACTTTCTCACCAAGACCCATCACTCCCTCCCCATCCACTACTTGCTAGATACCCTTCTTCACCGTGATAATTGGTTCGAAATGTCTCCATATAATTAACCGTCCGTGATTTTTTCTTACTTAAAAAATAACCCCTTTTAACTTGGGAATTGGTATGTCAATCTCTCTCTCTAATAAACTGTTTGTGTTTTTCATTTTTGGGTTCAGCCGTTTCCCGCTCACCCGTTACCATCTCTCTCTCATAAACCCAACTTTGGTACGTTTATATAGATAATGTTATGATGCCTTGATTTTTTTAAGATGTTCATGAACAGGTCAACGTGGATACATCTGGTCCACTGTACCAATCGATTTTGTTCCCATATATACACTATTTTGGGTGTATGTGATTAACACCCACGTAATTGTAATCAACCAACATAAAAAGGGCGAAGATCTGGACGTTTTCTTCAACCCAAGTCTTGTTGAAAAGTATTTTGGTGCGCCGACACAAAATAAACTACCAAAATCAAGAAATACGATTTTTGATCCTTTTCTAAATTTCATAAGAGGGTGAGGATCTGGGCGAGGAAGTTGGCTCGGAGTAAAAATTAATGGTGGGTCGGTTTGTGGAAGTTGCAGGCAAACGTTCATGGTGAGTTGATTTTCATAAAACAGGGCACAATTCCATTTGCAAAATAAACCCATTTGAGAACTTTCACTCTTATTAACCCATCTGTCTCTCTTTCTACGCCCTTTCTCTATATCTACATTATTTTAATAACAAAATTGTTTATATACAAATCATTTGTTATACAAATAATAAAGTTATAAATACAACTCACAAAAAATGACTATGTTTATAACAAATTTGTTTATATAAAACTGTTTTGTTATAAAAACAATATATATATATATATATATATATATATATATATGTATATATATATATATATATATATGTATATCTATATATATATATATATATATATTACAACAAATAGTTAAAAGATATTTCTCAGTTTTGAAAATAGTTTTGCTATAAAAATAGTTTTATAACAAAATGGTTGTTTTCATAACATAATTATTTTTTTATATAAAAACAGTTTTATATAGAAAGTGTTTTTTATTTTAATAGAAACATTATTTTTACCTTTTAACTATTTTCCTTAAAAATATATTTAATATTTATAAAATTATTTGCTACAACAAAATTGTTTTATATAAAAGATTTTTATTATAAAAATAAGAAAAGTATAAATAAAACTGACAAAAAAATAACAAAGAAAATAGTGTATATAAAATTGTTTTGTTAGTAATAAAACTACATATAAAACTGGAAAAAATTATAACACTATTTGTTAAAAAATTTTTAAATAAAACCATTTTTTTTACCTTTTAACTGTTTTCTTTGAAAAATATATATTTTATAACAAAATAGTTTAAAAAAAGTGTTTCTCATTTTACTAAATGAAGACACATATCTTTCCCCAAACGTAAATATTATTGTAATTAATGTCAATAACAGTTTTGTATAAATAGTTACTTTTTTTTCACTTTTAATTATATTTTTTGTATTTTTATAACCAACCATGTTTATATAAATACTTTTTCCGTACGAAATTTTTTATAATAAAATAGATGTTTTCTTAAAATAATTTTTAATATAGAAATATCTTTTTATTTTAATAGTAATAGTTTTTCGCATTTTAAGATTTTACTTTGGAAAAAAATATGTTGTATTTATAAAATTATTTTTACGACAAAACTGTTTATATGAAGTTTTAGGAAGAAAACAGTTTATATAAATTTGTTTTGTTACAAAATAATAAAACTACATATAAATTTGAAAAAACTATAACAAATTTTTTAACTATATAAAAATAGTTTTATATTAAAAAAATTAAAATATTACAGTTTTTTTTACCTTTTATATGTTTTCTTTAAAAAATATACTTTATAACAAAATAGTTAAAAAACATGTTTTCTCATTTTTTTAAATAACGATACATATTTTTCCCCAAAAGTAAATATCCTCATAACTAATGTCAATAACTGTTTTATATAAACAATTAGTTTTTTGTTACTTTTATTTATAGCTTTTTTTATTTTTATAACAAATCATATTCATATAAATAGTTTTGCCTGTCATATAAATCATTTTTTACCTATCAACATTTTTATTGGAAAAAAATATATTTTATAAAAAATAGTTAAAAAAAGTTTTTTCTCCGTTTCCTAAATAAAAATATATATTTTCCCTGAAAATTGAATATCCCCATAACTAATATCAATATGTTCTTCAAATGGTTTCTATCATTTTATTTGTACATCACCCAAGTCTTTCTGCGCAACTTACTATATGTTTGCATGTTATTGAAAAGCTGTGTTCATTCTATTTTTTGAAGTATACAGATTCTTTAAATTATGTGCGAGTAAGAATATCAATGGAGGTTCATTTTTGTTAATCCCCAGCTCCACTATCTTCTCTTTTCCGTTATCTTTGTTTATCCCTCTTTATTTAGTTGATTATATCTTTTATTTGGGTTTCTTAAAACAACAACAAAAAAAAAAACTGGGAAAAGCATGGAGCAAACAATCAATGTACTACTTATAAACAATTTTCAATTTTGCTTTGTTTCATTTTGTAAATGAAAAAATCCACTCAATGTCCTATATGTTAGTGGAAGAGTTGACATTAGAAAACATAAGTACCATAAAGTTGCTTAGTACATATCATTTGCGCAAAAAATAATTTTTACCCGTTTGAACTTTTACTTCATTTTACACCTAAATTTGATGCATATTTTTTTTATTAATTTGGATTTTTAAACTATATTATATTCGAGGATAATATAGGTCTTGACATTCATTTCAATTTATACGCGTTTCCCACCATATTATTAGAATTTCAAAGTTCATGATTATAACTACACTCATTCTTTAAAATACTAATTAAAATTATATATTAAATTATTTATTAGAATAAAATATTTCAAAACACATTACACCCGCCCGTGCATCGCACGGGTCACCACTAGTATATATATAGTCCTGCTCTTGTGCGGACCAGACATGTGTCACCTGGCGGTGAGCCCAGAAAAGAGAGAGAGAGTGCCTATAATTTAGGCGATAATTTCTAGGCGCACTGTTAGGTGACACATGTCCGGTCCGCATTTTTAAAATGCGGACTAATTCGCACAGGAGCATTATTATATATATATATATGTGTGTGTGTGTGTGTGTGTGTGTGTGTGTGTGTGTGTGTGTGTGTGTGTGTATTCCTAATATTTCAATTATATCCCAAAAATCTAACATAACTCGTCAAGGGTATAATTAATTAAAAAGTTACTATTATGATGCATATGAAATATCCAAACATGTGAAACGATGCTACCGTATAATATTACTCTAACACCATGCGATTATACCCTTATTCCAATCATATATATGGTTTTAGATTTCATTTTACCCAATTGGGTATAAATAAAAAATAAATATACAAAAATTACACAACAAAATGGGTCCAACAATTTGATTTGTACCTAATTTCAATTTAAATTTCATATCTACACAACAAAATGGGTCCAATTTCAGTTTTGTACCCATTTTTTTTTAAATCCTAATTTTCTAAAACACAAACATACACACGTACACATATAATCTGTGAATATATATATATATACACACACACAAACACATGTATGTATACAGAGAGAGAGAGAGAGAGTTTTACCATGAGTGAAGGGAGCGAATGAGCGTCGATGAAAGAGAGAGGGAGCGCCGGTATGAGAGAGAGAGTGTGAGTAGGGTGAGAGAGAGAGGTGAAATCAAATAAAACCCTTAGGGATTTTATTTATTCCATATATTGGGTCACGGATTTAGACCGTGCCCCCTATTGTAACCATTAATTTTTTCATGGTTCCCCATGTATGGTCACGGTAGCCAACCGTGACCCATTTTTTCACCACATCTAGTCACGGTTCGAAATCATGAACATAGATCCATGACCATTTCGAATTAAAAAGCTATCAAAGTTGGGGTCATGGTTTGGTCACGGTTCCTAGTCATGGTCATGTTTCACTACTATTTTTCATGGTTTGGTCACGTAACCCTCAACTTAACTAAATTGGCTCCAAAATTCCTTCCACCTAGGTTATGGTTGGGTCACGGCCTATTACAGTGACTATGGTGGTCACAGTCTGGAATCGTCACCAATGTCGTGTCTAGGTCACTCCTTTTGATGGTCACAACCTTGGTCACAATATTTTTACTATGCTCACGAATTTGGGTCATGATCCACTTGGTCACGGATTTGTATAGTGACCATTCTCAGTATATGTCATAGTGCTTGAACCCCACCAAATGCTTTCATAATTGGTACATAGCCTCTGTCTTCCATGGTAACACGATTGAGGAAAAAAGATTAGTTAAAATCCATGAACTCAATCTCTACCTCTTCATACCAAGTTTAATAACCCCACTATCTAAGACATCTCCTTTGATCAAACCTCCAGATATAAATAGTCAACTCCCATGGGACTACCAGTGGAATGGAGAAAGTCACCAACACTTTTTATAGGCCCCTTCTAAGGCCCTCCCCTACACTGACCCTATGGAGAACCCAACTGGAAACTTGGTGGAAACCCCAAGGAAGAGATAACCTAACTCAAAGAACACAACCTATGACAACCTAAAGTCTGTGAAAAGGTCCCTGCACACCCAAAGACTATTCCTAAGGTCTCCCGAAAGATTTTAGCCCACCTTATCACTAACATCACAAGAACTGTTATACTTAATAATTGGACTTCTGTCGGATGTATTCTCCTCCCATCTTTTGGAGGCCCTTTGAATTTGTCTTGTTAATAATCGAGTCCCCCATCATCCCCTCTCCTAATGTCTCCCTCTATAAAGCATACTTTTTTGATATTATCAATGTTCCCCTCCCTTCCTTTAATAGCATAACAAAAAAGTGATTTCCAGTATTTGTCTATGTGTTACATGTGATGACTATGAATCCAATGATGAATTAGAACTCACAATTAATAGTGATGACTATGCGAATCTAAAATACTTAAAACACTTATAAAAACTTGACCAAAGTCAAATTATACATATGTCTCACAACGTAGATGACATCATAAGCATAAACTTGGTCACCCCCCAAAATCCCAAATAGTTGCAAATAGGGTCCTCCCTAAATGAGAATGAGTAAAAGGAGTTCAGGGATTTCCTCGCCATCTTCGTAGATGTATTTGCTTGGTCTTATACTAACATGATCAAAATTAACTCAACCATAATTATGCACAAGATACCCACTCTACCTGACACAAAGCCCATAAAATAGAGACTCCGTAAACTCATACCCGAATGGTCCTTAAAAGTTAAAAAACTGTAAAAGTGACTCAGCCTCGGATTTATTTGAGTAGTCGAGCACTCCATATGGATAGACAATATTATACCCGTACATAAGACCAATAACAAACTCCAAATGTACATAGATTACATGGATCTCAATCGGGATTATCCTAAGGATGACTTCCCTTTACCACATATTGACTTATTGGTGGATATCATAGCTAGAAACACACTCAAGTCCTCTGTAGACGGGCTCATCGGCTATTACCAGATAAAAATGTACCCCGACCACCAGGAAAAAAATCGAATTCATCATACCATAGGGGATGTACTATTATACAGTTATGACCTTTAGTCTAAAAAATTCTAGTGCAACTTACCAAAGAGTAACCATAACCATCCTACACGACCTTATACATAAGAAAATAGAGGTCTATGTAGATGACATTATCATTAAATCCAAGGACTGTGAAGGACATATTTTATCACTCCATTAGTTCTTTCAAAGGTTATGCCTATTTAAATTGAGGTTAAATCCTCAAAACTGTCTTTGAAGTCATTAAGGGGAAAGTATTCGGGTTTATTATTATCAAAGATATAATCGAGGTTATCCCCGCCAATGCCAAGGAGATATGGGACGTTCCACCCCTAAGACAAAGAAATAAGTCATAGGTTTCTTAGGTCAAATACAACTCATAAGTCGGTTCATCAACTATCTTACCAACATTTACAAACCCATCTTCAAAATACTCAAGAAAGACTCGCCCAAAGAGTGCAACACTCAATGAGGGGAAGCATTCGAGAAAATAAAGGAGTACTTCACTCACCCATCGATATTAGTACCTCCCCAACCAGGACAACCTCCCTTGATCTACATGACCATATTTGACACGGATACCAGAGCTAAGTTGGCCCAATATGTAGAGAGTTACCAGAAGGAATGCACCATTTACTCTCTCAGCAAAAAGCTAGTATCTCAATAAACCACCTTAGAAAAGGCTTTTGTGTAGCTCACATGGATAACTGATGTCTTTCAGTATACGACCCATCTCTACGATGGACCTCCAAAAATACCTAGTTAAAAAACCCATTCACTCCAGATGAATGGCCAAATAGCTACTTATTCTATCCGAATTCGAGATCATATACGCCATAAAAAAATTCACTAAAGGTAAATCCATCTTCGACCTTTTTTCTGGGCAACCCTTAATAGATGAAGACAAAGAGGACGAGGCAGAATTCCCCGATAAAGACCTATTCACCCGATATGATAAAGAATCTTTGGAACTCTACTTTGACGGGGCCTCCAACAAAAGGAGATTCATCACCGAAATTCTCTTAATATCCCTTAATTCACATCGACTTCCCATGATTATCAAACGAACCTAAAAATGCTCCGACAACATGGTTGAATATGAGGCTTGCATCACGGGTCTCAAAATTGCATTGGAAATGGGAATTACCAACCTAAAAGCCTACGAACAATAAATTATAGTCAACCAGATATTAGGGAAATGAAGAATTCGAGATGACAAACTGAAAACTTACCCTGCCTATTTAGAAGAGGTAGGTTCGCGATTTGAACGCCTCAAATTTGAATTTCTCCCGAGGGTTAAAAATAACTTCGCAGATTCACTTGCCACTCTAGCATCCACGATAGATATGCTAAAAGGAACCACAGATGTCACGTTTACCATGAATAAACGGAGCACCCTTCCTAGTGGTTTGAGATCGACACCATCGAGGAAATGATCGTAGGACCCACTATATGGTACTACAATATTTAGAACTTTTTAAACAAGAACCATTACTCACTTGACTCCTCTATAAGTTATCGATTCACCCTAAGACAACTGGCAACCCAATTCATCATCAATGGGGGCAAAATCTACAAAAAGACGGTTCAATGGAATACACTTTAGGTGTGTTATGAAAGACAAAACCTTTTAGATTATGGAAAAATCCACAATGGTGAATAAAGACCGTATATGAGCGGACACACCCTCTCCAAGAATATACTCTGACAATCGTAGTACTGTACTACCATGCAAAAGGATGGCATGGACTACATTCGGAGATGCCTCAAGTGCCAGCTTTACATCCCATGATAATATATTCCTCCTCAATAGCTCTATTGCATGACCTCACCCTGGACTTTCTCCACCTAGGGATAAACATTATAGGGAAGGTTACCCCTAAAGCCTCCACCGATCACGAGTTCATCATAGTCACCATTGACAACCTCAATAATGGGTCGAAGCTAAAACCTATTCAGTTCTAAATGCCAAGAAGGTGATTCATAAGTTGAAACATCATCTACCTCTTCGGCGTATCCCATGAGTTCATGTCAGACAATGATTCCCACTTTGAGAAAAATGTCTCAAACCTATTACACGAGTATGAGATTACTCGACATAAATCTTACTCATATAGACCTCAAACCCATGGAACGGTCGAAGCCTATAACAAAAATGTCAAGAACATCATCAATAAGATGATAGAGACCTACATCGACTAGTCAAGCAAACTCATGTATGCCATCTAGGGTTACTAAACTACACAAATAAACTCAATAGGGGCCATTCCTACTCATTAGTTTATGGCATGGAGGCAGTCCTAACCATAGAAATTGAGATAAGTTCATTAAGGGTAATGCTCGAAAGTCAAGTGGCTAAAACCGACAGGGTCCAGTCCAAGCCCGCTATGACAAATTATCTCTCCTCGACAAGAGGAGGATAAATGACACTTATCATAATAAGGGTTACTCGCAGTATATCACTCGATCATTCAATAAGAGGGCTAATATGCGAAATAGATAAGATGGGGACCTAGTCCTAAAAGAGAATCTCAAACCTTCCTGGACTCCTGGAGGAAGATTCGCACCTAACTGGGGAGGAACCTGCCTCATCACTAAAATAAACTCTGGTGGGGCAGCTACCTTTGCTCATCTCGACGGAGTCATATTTTCCCAACCTTTCAACGTCGATCGATTAAATAAATTATTTCCTTCAACCTACCAATAGTAAAAGGAACAAAGGCAATTTAATCCAAGGATAACTCAATCATAATGGGAAGGGAAAGCTATATGAGCTTATAGACACTCCTAGACTCACATCAAAATGCCCACGTGAGCTACCCACCACTCATTTGAAGTCAGCTAAAAACTTTAGGGCTCCATCTTTGTTTTTAAGAAAACTGTGCAGACTTGATTCTCCACTATATTATTATGGCAAACACTCAAATACAAACACATCCTTGTCTTTGAATCGAAAATACATAGGAAACTCAAGATATCACTTCAGGTACAGTCTAAGAAAACCCCAAAAAACCCTATTTACAAGGGAAATCTTGATTACGGTCATTATGCCATCACTCTAAAAGAGTCAGCGCGATCTAAATAAAATGAACATTAAGTAACAAAATAGTACCCAAAGGCTATTTGGAACTCTGCGGAGTTATCCTTATTTAATAAACAACACACAAAGGCTAATACTATGAAAGAAATAGTTAAAAGAAGCCTAACAGGTAAGAACCTTACCCCCATGACCTTCTTCCAAAGAAACAAATGCCAAACAAAAATATTCTTCTTAAAGCACCCCTCGTGTAGGGACACAATCAACAAACAGACATACTCAAAAAGGCCCTTCGCAAGTGACAGCCTTTCTTGGCTAACGGATGACACTCCAATTCCAAAGCAACACTAAATGTCTCTCGCCAGTGCTCAAACAGAGAAAGAGAACTTCCATCCCTCGCACTCAACAGACAAATCACCAGTAAACAAATAAAATTGCCTCTCTCCAAAAAGAAAAAGTCTCAAAAGACGAGACACTTTTGTTTGCACGTGTATATATATCCTTTTTCTTTTATTTTAGTATAAAAAGTTGTATATATATCACCACCATTTTAATAAAAAGAGCCTAGGGTCACTCTGTCCATTCACACATTTTTTTCATTAATCTGGTACATAATTCTACAATAAATAAAAGCAGAATAAAATATGCAAGTACAAACATTTCATCATAAAATACATTTATTTATAAAATGTGATGTATGGAGAGAATCCTCTTATACGCTAAAAAGTGTACTGCGGATTCCTCGCGTTCCTCTTGAAGGAACATGCTACATAATCACTTGGATCTTACCCCGCCCAAACCCAAGAAAACCACAAAAATCTCCTTTTTGGGGGGTAAACCAAATTTACCCCAAAAGGCCATCCAAAAATACTACCCAATTATCCAATCACATACGGGGCCTCTTCCCCTCACAACCACCGACAGAAGCTCCATCAATGGTCCCCGGACCCATCATCCTTGCCCTCTTACCATATATAGAGGCGCTAATAGGATAAGAAGAACTCCCAGTGAACTTAATTAGGCATGCGACATCTCCACACAATCAGTGGTCCGGTCTATGGAACCTCTGTGACCAATTGGCGCAAAGCCAAATGCGTAAAAGACCAACGAGTCAAAATCTCTCAGAGTTAGCTAGCATCGACTAACACTGACTGATACATGGAAATATGGAAAATCATTAGTATAGAAAACAAAATCAATAATTCATAAAATAAATTGAAAGAAACAAGTTAAAACGCACGTCATTGGAAAAAAGAGCCGAGTGTAGGACCGACGCCAATACCCCAGATGCTGAACCATGTGAATGTGGAATATTTGATACTCACCATGTAGGACCACATTAAAGAAGATAGTAGCGGGAAGAGCGCAACGGTTGACTCGAATCGTTGGTGGGTATGGAGCAGAAAATCCTAAGGACAATGAGGTAACATCCCCTGCATTCACCAAAATAATAAGCATAGGGGTAGACTCGCGAGCATCAACAGGAAGAGTGCCCGATAATAACATTACGAATGGAGCATCCGGCATATAAAAACTCCCACCACTACCTGTGTCCATCTTCACATAAGAAAAATAAGACGTATGAATAGGAGAAATGGTTGCGTCAGTCGAATGGCAAGCGTCGCTAGAGCAGTTTAGAGGGAGTTTTCTTAAAAAATAAACCTCTGAACTGCATTAAATAAGTTTTGAGATGACAGAACAGTAAAACTAAACGGTTAAACGTCCATTTAACCTAATGGGTAAATGCTTGGGGTTCTTTAATCGAATGGTTAAAGGTCCCGTTTAACCGAACGGTTAACGTCCTTGCTGTCTTCCCCAAAATCTCATTGCCCCCTAAGGATTTCTACTCGTTCTTACCCACACATACATACATTTAAAAAATATTCAAACCTATTTTATCCACATTTTTTATGAAGAGTTCCCGCACCTGCACCCTTTAATCGACCGTCTCTGTGGATAGCCCATTTGAAATTGGGTTTGAGTCCTTCTCTAATTATAAGTACCCTATAAATTCAACTGGTTAGAAACCACCAAAAGTGAAGTGGTGAAACTTCCCCATAAAGATGTTGGTGACACCAAAATAAAATTATCCTAAAAAACCTGCCAAAGGACAAAATCATGTGCCGAGGCCCTTTAACCGATCGGTTAAAGGACTTCGTATCCCTTTAATTAAAAGATTAAAAATCAGGAGGCAATGGTTATAGAATCTTTGCAATTTCACCCCATTTATACGCGTGCCGCCCCCCCCCCCCCCCCCCTAATCTACCCTACATGTGTCCCGATCTTTAACCATTTGGTTAAACCCCCTAAGTAAGGGCCTATAAAAAGGGGTTCCCACAAACCTTCAAAAGCACCCTAAAACCCAACATTTGTTCAGTTTTCTAACTTTCTTCAACCCCGTTCATCTCTGAATCTTGAGTTCTCCTAAAAAAATCCTGATGATGTTCGTATTTTAAAAAAAATCACTTCCTCTCAACAGCAGGGGCAAACCTTTGCATGCACCAGTAAAAGTCAAAACTTCCAAGCAAAGCTCCACCCGACTGAATGGGGCCACCTCATAGGATACACTCCCCGATGGAAAAATTCGTCTTACGCTACAAGGGTAAAGAAACATTACAGAAGTCTAGGGTCAATTCACCAAATATATACTATGATATAAACTGTCCATGTCTATTTAAATCACTTAGACCGGTCCCGGTTAGGGGACTGGGTATGCACTTTATAACGTTTTTATTTTAAATCCTTATTTTTAACCCAATACCTCTATTTATTGAGATGAAATAATGTAATCATATGTTAAATAAATACTGATATAATGCTACGACTAAATAATACATGAAAACATACTTTTAAAACCGTTCTCAGGAAAGTGTCCGTAAGTCGAGTCATTCTGAAACTTTGCTAGAACCAAAGTCATTAGATTACTCTGACCACTTCTCCGAGCAAATAAAGCTTGTCTCAACGGCGGCAACCCTGAATATTTATTTTCATAGAATATTTATTAAATATTTGCCTTTGATTAATGTATTTTTAACATATGAATATTATATTCCAACTTATATCGAAAATGTTATATTAAGGACTAGGCTCCATTAATACCGTAACACTATAATATCTTATATCCGATATCCCCTCGTCTACACCCGTAAATATGTCCAATTTTTTGTAACTACGTTTTCTTTGATCCCAAGTCGTCTGGGTATGTAGGTGTTATACCAAACTAAACTCATGATGCCTAAGACTTATAATATGTCTCTCGACATACTATCTATTAGTTTTGTCTCCATCTCGAGTTGAAACCCCCTTTCTCAAATGAAATGATCATTTCTATCACTTCAGACCAGCCCGAGGCTACGACACCTTCGAGATTTCTAGTCGTGTCGATAAGGGATACATAGATCCTTATCGGTGACTTTTGTTCCACTCTAACCCCAAATATACCCCCTCTTTCAACACCCGTAGGTAGCGAAGGATGTCTAGAAAATTACATCATTAGCATTACACCTGCAAACTAGTATGAAGATTCAACACTAGCTTTTGGTTTCTGATCGTTTCACAGCCACATATGTCCTTATCATCGACTTTGGGTCCACTTCCATTTTAAACCTCCATCGAAGCTACCCTCTGGCGCATAGATATCTTATCTACCTCTAAAGCCAAGTCCTCCCACTTGCACACACATCACGTTAGAACACTTCCATGCGGCTCACGATAATAACTAAACTATGTTGGCTTTGATCTCATGTTTATACGGGTACGTAGGCACAATACCAAGTCCTTCTCATGAGAACAAGCCTTGAAAATACATCTCATGAGATCTCTTATCTCTTATCCCCAGACTTCGAACGAGATATCAAATTGTCTCAAGCCGCGATTTCTCATGCATACACCTACATGCACACTACCAACCACCAGTTATTTGAATACACATTCTCACACATAGTACTCTTGTGTACCCACACCGATTGAGTAACATTCCTACACATCTCACTACAACTATTTTTTACCTAAGCATACATCTACATTTCAATGGATTCTCAAATCAAGGTCTATAATCTTATTCTAAAATAAACTGTAAAGCAATCACATAATATTAAAGAGTGATAATAAGGATATAATTAAGGAAGAATAAAGATTAAGTGGCGTGACTAATACCTTCCCCACTCGTAATCCGGTTCTAGAACCCCACAATAAGAATCCCTGGAGCAATCGCAGATCTACACCTACATGCTAGCCCGAACCTTTTGTTTGTTTTTATATAAAATAAACTAGCAGCTCTGAACAACCGACAACCCCTCACATAGAAGACTTAGTCTTAGTCCTAAACAAGGGCGTGCAACCAAATTTGTATGTGGTGTCTAACAGCTTACAGTGGAAAATCATCAAATCTTCGAACTGATAAACCTGACCTCGGGAATAAGTGATGGACCCAGAGGCTCGCACGCCCATGTCCCCATAGAGATCAGAACAAACTAACAAAGCGTTATCTGTGACATCCATCTCCCCCCCCCCCCCCCCCCTCCTAGGACTATAAAACCACACATAAGAAGTAAAATAAATGATGTTATTGTATAATGCTTTTTCATAGAGTAGTAGTCAAGCACACGATGCATGTGCAAGACAATCTACATATGGAAAGAGAGAATTGTCTTTCGTAATTTTATAGGATTGATATTGCAAGTTCATAATTAATTTTTTTAATGTAATATATTATTTATTCTCAATTCTAGATTTGAAAAAATTACATTTAAAAAATTAAATTTTTCCCCAAATCATTACATAATATGTTACCTTTACTGCCATGTGTGATTTAAATAAAAATAATTTTAAAACTTTAAACTTTAAAATAATTATTAGTTAATTAAAAACCTCAAAAATTTAGGGAAAAAAAAGAAAGAAAAAAAATGAAAGGATAAAAAGCACGATTCATACCCACCCCAACCCCCAGGAACCCCCACCCTAACACCCCATTCCCTATCCTCTACCCCCACCTCGAAAAAACCACCTCCATCGACCCTCGCTCTCCATCTATATCTTCCCCCTTCGAGTACCCCTGTAAATCGGACCACATAACCCACTAAATTTGAATCCACAAGACCACATCAGTTTAGAACTACAAAACACACCAAATGTTTGAGACTTAGAACTGTTTGGATAAATAATAAAACCTTAGTGTATGTGTGGGTGTGTGGGTGAGAGAGAGAGATTCTGGTTGGGAGCAGTGGGGAGGGAGAATGGGGGTTAGGGTGTTTACATTGGGGAGGGGGTATAAGGGTTGGGCTTGGAATGGGGAGGATGAATAAGGTGGCGGAAAGTGTGATGGCAGTGATGGTGGTGGTTATTAAGATCAAAGATTTTTTATTTTTTTCCTTTTTATAGATTTATGAGGTTTCTCAATATTATTCAAATTCAGATGCATTTTATTTTTAGTTTCTTTTAATTTGTTTAGGATTTAAAAATTACTTTTAATTTAAAATACCACGTCACAATTAAACTTAATACATTTTCCAACTATTGTGGGCAAAGTCTAATTTTTAAATTAAAAAGAATTTAAATCTATTACCGAGAAATAGTAATTTATAAAGCAAAAAAATTATTTTATACATAATTCTTTCATATATCCAAAAACATCATAAAATTTTAATAAATGTTAATAAGTACTATTATACACTTGAAGTCTAAATAGGTATGGAAAAAGAGTCCTAGGGTGATATAAGTTCAATTGATCAAATTTAATCTTAAGTAATTAAATAACATCCTTAAAATACAACCTGGTGTTATTGAATTCAAATTTTAATTTAACAAAATAAAATTAATTAAATTCAATTTACATGTGGATGATGTAATAAAATAATATGGAAATAAAATACATGCAACCACATAAATAAATACCAAATTTAGAGTGAAAAATCTTTAGGGAAAAACTACTATCGTGCCCTAGCCCAACCAAGTCCACTAGTACTAATGAATATTTAAACAAGGCTCATAAAGAACAAATACGACTTACATAAAACCTGATTCAGGCCACAAAATCTCCCCCTATCATTCTAATTTGATGCATCTACCCATAATAGCAATCAATTTCTCTCATCCGCAGCAACTTGCACCACTCGCAAGTCTCGCTATCCACTGATCTTAACTGAAATCCCAATCTTCCCAAACATTCATTTGTGCTAATCAACCCTTATGATACTCATGTTGATATCTTCAGATAAATACCTGAAGGGATTGGTAAATCAAAAGCTATTTTTGGAGTAAAGTTTGGCAGGAACTAAACTCTCATAAAAACTCCCTAAAACAAACCTAACTAGGGTTTTATAAAATTGGGCTCACAAATCAAGAATCATAAAGTTATTTATACATTGTTTTATAAAGAGAACCTTAAAACATGTTTTCCAAAAAATACTACCCTGTAAAGACATTGTCTGTCACGATTAGTTTGCCGTATACCACTACAAGTCGTCTAAGGATTGAGAAGATTACATCTACATAAGATAAATCCTAATTTCAGGAAGACTTCAACATTCAAGCCCAACAAGGATGAATTTGGTAAAATGCATTTAAGTTCCATTTACATTTTACATTTAAAGTGTTGGGATATTTTTGTGAAAGAAAAAATATTTTTCTACTTATGAAAAATGATTTTTGAAATGTTTTGAAAAGGTTTTTAATTTTTCAAAAAAAAATTATCAAAAAAAGTTTTTGGATAATTGTTTCTGATCTCGTGAACAGTTTTAAGTTTTGAGGCTTTCAAAATTTTTAAAAGACTGAAGCTTTTTGGGACACGTGTGTTGATGTAAAAAATTAGATCACTCTAATTATTCAATCAAAGATAAATAAATGAGACAAAAGATTTTTAAGTGGCTCAGCCTTATAAGAATGGCCTACGTCCACTGTTGTGTTATTGCTGAGTGTTTGAGAATTCTCGATTACAAGAAATTCCGTTCTCAATTCGGTCCCCTTACAATGAGGATTGTACAATGTATTTATCCCTGAGGCTGTAATGTGAAAGGGTAATACATTAAATGGTATACATATGAAAGGGTAATACATTTAATGCCCTTTTTGCGTGTGAGTCTGAATGATAAGCATTTAATGAATCAGTTGAACTATTGGTTATCCAGCTATTAATGCTTTGTTCGAGATGCATCTCGGACCGCCTGAGTTGCTCGGACCGCCTAAACTTCTTGGTATTCAAGAATTCCTTGGAGAGGTCTGTTCCTCGGAGCGTATGAGTTCCTTGGAGAGGTCTGTTCCTCGGAGCATATGAATTCCTCGGAGTATCATGGTTCCTCGGAGCGTGTGATCATCTCGGAAGTTCTTGTTGTTGCCATGTAGATAGCCACGTGTCTTCATATGATTGGTCCAAGTCAGCAGATTAAATTTGGTATCAACAGAAGCCCCCAATGTTTCATAGTTCGAAATTTGAGGAGTATGGAACATTCTTTATCGGAATATGGTAGCTTTAAATAGTCTTCCTGATTTTTAGGAGCAAGTCCCTTGTATTTATTTCTCCTTCCCAATTCCTAGAATCATGCTTTTTTGGACTTTTCTGCGTGCTTTGATTCCCGCATCACTTTTCGTCTTTTTAGCCGCTGTTGTTCGCTTTGATTCCCGCGCCAATATTTAATGCCCTTTTAGCCGCCAGTAACGTAATCATCCTTTTTTGTAATCATTACTTCGCCATTTCCCAAGGCAAGGTATTTAAACTTCACAGACACTTCCATCGTCTTCTACCTTTTCAAATTTTCATCTTTTGAGTTTTACATCGTCTCTTCCTACTCTCTTGTGCGTTCGTCTTTTCCGTCGTTCGTTGTCAGCAGATCCATTCTTTTCCTGTAAGATCTTCTTCCTTCTTCTTTATTTCTTTATTCACCATGGTTTACCCTATTGAGTCTCTTTAGAAGTTTCGTTCTGATTTCTCCATTCCCTCTTGGGTTGTCTTGGAAGAGCTTTCTGAGCCTTCTAATTACTTCCATTTGGCTGAGGGACATTGGTTCCCCAGTTTCTTTTTTGCTGAGTGTGGATTTTCTTTTCCACCAAATTCTTTGTGTCTGGAATTCTGTCAGTACTTTGACGTTGTTCCTGCACGAATAGCCCCCAACACATGGAGAATAGTTAATGGGGTGCATAGGTTAAATCAAGTGCATAGAACTCGTATAGGAAATCATGTACTGCTATAGATGGGCAGTTAATGAAAATATTTATTATTTAAAAACTAGATTTTTAAATAGAGATTTAGTAGTCAATCTCCCTGGTGCCAATAGGGATTATTTTGAGCATGGGGTTGTCATAAAAAATTGGCAACACCCTCCATTAACTGGAGATGAGGTTTACCAGGGTCCCAGATGCCCTCCTTATGGCAATGGGATAGGTTATCTTTATTTCATTTTATTTATTTTAAATTCATGTTTCTTTTGTGTTTGATAAAATGTGCCACTGATAACAAATGTTTATTTATTTGCAGTTGATAACAAGAGAAAGTGCCCAAAATAAGCAGATGTCAATATAAGGCATTTGAAACTTATCTGGGGTCTGCATCAAAGTGTTGCCGATGAGCATATTAGATCAGCTTCTTATCTGCTCTAGTACAAGAGCTATACCACTTCTTTCACTGCTCGTCCAGTGATAAGTGAGTCAGAGCCAGTACCAGCTTCCACCAGCTCGTCGCCTGAATCTCATATTCCTTTAAGTGAAAGGATGAAGAAGAGAAGACCTCCTACCCTGTTTGAGAAGACTGCCTCCGGTTCTGGGGAGCAAAAAGGAGCAGGATTGATGTCCCAAAGGAAGGGACGAAGAAGAATGATGCAGCTCCTCCAGTTGCTTCTGCTAAAGTTGCCGAGAAGGTTGCTGAGAAGCCCGCAGTGGCTCCGAGCAGGTCTGCTGCTCCTGGAGAGGTGATTGTGATATCACCGACCAAGGGTTCTTCCTTGGCTGTACCTATTCCCCCGAGGAGGCTGAAGAAGAGCTCCTCGGTCAATTTGGCTGATACCATCACTCAGCCCCCAGCTGTTGGGACTGGAGTTCCCACTTTTGTTCCCCCGAGCTCTGATATGAGCTCGGTAAAGTCCTTGATCATTCCCGAGGTTCAAGGTACTGAAGAAAACCTTACTCGGGATATGGTTACCTCACTAGCTGCTCGTCACCTTACTTCTGTAAGTCTCTTTACTTAGAATTTGTAGTATTTCCTTTGTCATTTCTATTTCTAACTTGCTTTCTTTTTCCGTTCACAGTTGACGAGCTGCTTTAATATAATCCTGAAGAAGGATGAAGAGATTAAGGCTTCTTGCTCCTCGTCCAGTGTGGAGGGATCTCTGGAAGAAGCTACCAAGTCTCTGCCAGATTCTCGCCAGAAATATGCTGATGACAAAGCTGTTTGGGAGAAGAAACTTGCCTCCTCCGAGCAAGAAAAAGCTCGGATTGTTGATGCCTCCAAGGAGTTGGAGAAGAGAATAAATGCCTCGGAGAAGGTAAATAAGGAGCTCGAAGAGAAGCTCAAAGCTGCTGGAGAGCTTGAAGATAAGCTCAGGGTTACTGAGGAAAGGTTGGGCCAGCTTCAAGAAGTAGGTCGGCAGAAGGAAGAGGCAGAAAATAAATTGAAGGCTACTGAGAACCTGATGTCCGAGAAGCTTGCCTTGGAGAAGGTCAAGAGGAAAGCTGCTGTGAAGAAGTCCTTCAGCTCTGGCTGGGACAAGGGGTGGGATAAGGGGTTGGCTGCCATGGTATCTCAAGTGGACTATGGCAGTCTAAAGTATTTTAGGGATGGATGGGTTGCTGTCCTTCAGGAAATGAAGGTCGACGAGTCATCCGAGCTCTTCCAGAGACATATCCCTGGTCCCCCTCCAACTCCAGAAGAATTAGAAGAGGACGAAGCTACCTCTGAAGAGTCTTCGATGGTGATAGGAGATCATTCCCTATCCATTCAGCCTACTGCCGAGGAAGATCAGCAAATCATTTCTTCCTCCGAGCAACTGCCTACTCTGCCCGAGCAACTATCCCTTCCTTCTGAGCAACCTACCTCTTCATCCCAGCCTCCCTAGAAAGTTTTGGGAGATAAGGAAAAGCTGTAGTGTTGTTCAGGTTTCTCTTTATTTTCTTTCTTTCTTTTTATCAAATGTAACCCAGAATGTGTAACTCTGAACTATGATCTAATAAAACTTGAACTTTTTGCATATTGTTGTCTATCTTCTATTCATTACTCTACTTATTCTTCTTATTGATGATTGCTCTTCTTTCTCTGTTAGTTTCTGGCCAAGATGGATTTACTATCTGCCCATGACACAAAGTTGCTGCAACAATGCAATGAGTACTTTAAGGCTGGTCACACAGACTTGAGTGTTGCACAAGTTGCCGACATCCTTGGTCTAGATGCTTCAGAACATGCAGTTGAAGCATATCAGTACCTGAAGTGTCTACTTGACCGAGAAGTGGCCAATAATGTGGCTTACTATGAAATGATCGAGGATCTCCAGTGTACCCTCGAAGACCTTCAGAATCAATACAAGGAATCAACTGCCCTGTTGCATGAGGGGTACGAAAAGAAGTACAAGCTGATCATGGCTGACAAGGGCTACGAGAAGCTTTTTGCTGGGTATGATCTGAGGGAGAGAACTTTGAAGGGTGAGGTCGAGGAATGCATACAGATTGCCAAGTTACTGGAGCAAGAGAACAACAACTTGCAAAAAGAGCTATCACAATTGAAGTCTGTAGCCTCCACTTCCAGTGCCTTGATCCCAGTGACCGATGAGGGATTCTCGTTCTTAGAGGTTGAGAATGCCAAGTTGAGGGACGAGTTGGAGACTTTGAGGAGTTCTGGCACCTCTACATCTTCTCGTGGTCGAGCAAGAGCTCCTCGGGGATGAGAAAGAGCAGCTCAGGTTCTTATCAAAGAACAGAGAACTCAATCTGCGTTAGAGAACCAGACTTTCCAATTAATGGCGAAGAACCAGGCTTTATCTGATATGTCAAAGAAGATTAGGGACCTGGAAAAACAGCTCTCTGCGCAGAAGTCAGTCTTGGATAGTAAGGAGCTTTTCATCAAGAATCTCCACGAGCAGCTAGAAAAGCTAATATATCAATTCCACAAACAGCCCAGGGAGTTCTGGATGGCTGGATACAACGAAGCACCATTCCACTTGGACGATCGTATCCAGAATGCCAACAATGAGGGCTATAAGCAAGGCTGGTTGAATGCCTTAGGTGTGCTGAAGCTCGAACAAGGTCATTATATGTGGGAGTACCATGATCCCGGGTTGCTCGACTTGTCTGTGCCACCATACAAATTGGAGATGGATTGGATCCCTGCTCGGGCTATTCCTCGGAGCTTAATTTCAAAGTATCTCGGTGACTACAATTTACATTCTCAAATCGAGGTATCTCATCCCGAGCATCTCTTAGATCGACCATCCGTGATGAATGTCAGGACGTTGAAGGATCTTAACTTCATCAATTCTCTTCTGTCTTTAAATGATCCGCCTGCTGGCGAGGAACCTGTGTCAAAAGCAGAGGGGAAGAGACTAGTAGAATAGGAATTTTTGATGTAATAGTTAGTATACATATCAATGTAACTGTAATTTCATTCTCAATGTAATTTATTTTCAATTCAATGAAAGACTTTCATTTTTGTTTGCTATTATCTTGTAGTTATCAAACACTTTATATCTATTCATATCTGTTAAAAAGATAACAATATTGTGTTGTTTGTCGACCAACTCAGTAATAAAAAGTTTCAAGTTTCAATAATATTGCTCGATCACTTAATAATAAAGTCATGAGTATAAAAAATATTTAAAATTTTTCCAACCAACCAAGGTCGTTAAATTATGCTTGTCGACCAACTACAGTTAGTGGGTTTTTATCCCCGACCAGCCATACTTGGTAGATTTTTCTCTTAAATGTTTTCGACCAACCAAGGTCGGTAAATTTTCTTTGTCGACTAACTATAGTTGGTGGGTTTTTATCCCCGACCAGCCATGGTTAGCAACTTTTGCACTTTTTGGAATAATCTTACCTCCCGACCAACATAAGTTAGAATTTTCGAGAATGTACGTACCTTCTGACCAACATAAGTTGGTATTTGCGAGCATATTTTGTTTCCTAGCCAAACAGGTTGGCATTTTTAGGAATATTTCGTTTCCTAGCCAAACAGGTTGGCATTTTTAGGAATATTTCGTTTCCTAGCCAAACAGGTTGGCATTTTTAGGAATATATCGTTTCCTAGCCAAACAGGTTGGCATTTTTAGGAATATATCGTTTCCTAACCAACCGAAGTTGGCATTTTTAGGAATATTTTGTTTCCTAACCAACCGAGGTTGGCGTTTTTAGGAATATATTGTTTCCTAACCAACCGAGGTTGGCATTTTTAGGAATATCTTGTTTCCTAACCAACCGAGGTTAGCGTTTTTAGGAATATCTTGTTTCCTAACCAACCGAGGTTGGCATTTTTAGGAATATATTATTTCCTAACCAACCGAGGTTGGCATTTTTAGGAATATCTTGTTTCCTAACCAACCGAAGTTGGCATTTTTAGGAATATTTTGCTGAGCAGCCCGAGCTTTGCCGAGTAGTGTGTAGCACTAGTATTCCCTGAAAAATTCTCAATAAAAAGGAGAGACTTTGGCAGAATATCTTCGTTTTATTCATACTGATGGAACTGTGTTACATATACATCATTGATAATACTTGCGCAGGTGCTCTGCGTTCCATGCATTCTTAAACTCCTCGCCTTCTAAAGTTGCTATTGGATAAGTTCCTGGTCGAACAACTTCTGTAACTCTGTATGGTCCATGCCAGTTTTCTTCCATCTTATTGTGTTTTTGAATTACTTTCTTCAGCACATAGTCTCCTTCTTTCAGGTCGCACTTCTTCACACTTTTGTTGTAGAACAGAGTTGTTCGCTGTTGGTAAGCAGCATTTCTAATGGCTGCTTCTTCTCTAACTTCCTCGAGCATGTTTAAATCCAATTTTCTCATTAAGTCGCTAACAGGGGAATTAAAATTCAGTACCCTGTGTGTTGGGAGGCCCAACTCGGCAGGTATGACAGCTTTACTTCCAAATGACAGCATGTATGGTGATTCTCCAGTTGCTACTCGGGGAGTAGTTCGGTAAGCCCAAAGTACTGATTGTAGCTCGTTGATCCAGTTTGCTTTTGCATCATCCAATCGTTTCTTCAAATCGTTCAGCAGCGTTCTGTTTGTCACTTCAATTTGTCCATTGCTTTGAGGATGGCCTGGTGCTGAATGAACCTTCAAAATGTTTGACTGATGACAATAGGCGGCAAACTCCTCGTTATCAAATTGTGTTCCATGGTCTGTGATGAAGGCATGAGGGAGACCATATCGACAAATGATGTTCTTCCAAACAAATTGGTACACCTTCTCGTACGTCATGTCAATGAGTGGCTCAGCTTCTACCCACTTAGTAAAATAATCCACTGCGACGATGAGATACTTGAAACTTCCTCGGGTCGTTGGCAGTGGTCCAACCAAATCTATTCCCCACATGGCAAATGGCCAAGGGGGAGTTATGGGTGCCAATAATGCTTGTGGAGTTCTTTGGATGGAGGAAAAGCGTTGGCACTTGTCACATTTCTTAGCATAAGCTATACAATCAGCCCTCATTATCGGCCAGAAGTATCCCTGCGTCATCACCCTTTGTAAAAGCGTCTGACCTGCTACATGTGCTCCACAGGACCCTTCATGGATCTCTTCAATTAATTCATTCACCTCGGAGGGATGTACACATCTCTGCAAGCCTGCCATAATTCCTCGTCTATACAAAACACCATTAGTTAATACATACTGAGCAGCTTTAAACTTCAATTTCTTGGCTGCGAGCTTGTCAATTGGTAATTCTCTTTCTTCAATATATGCCCTGATGGGATCCATCCAAGATGGTCCTAAATCAAGGGTGATAAAGTTCATCGTCAGATCTTCATCTATACTCCGACCAGTTAGCACTTCAATTGGGATTGTTCATCGTAGCTCGGTGCGAGTAGCTGATGCTAGTCGAGCTAGGGCATCTGCTCTCGCATTCTCCATTCTCGGTATTCTGACCAGCTGTATAGCGGAAAATTCTGACACCAGCTCCTTTGCCTTTGCATTATATCTGATCATTAATTCTCCTCTAACTGCATATACTCCCATCATTTGGTTTACAATCAATTGAGAGTCGCTGAAAATCACAAACTGCTGCGCCTCCATAATTTTTGCCAAATTAAGCCCTGCGATCATGGCCTCATATTCAGCCTCATTGTTGGAAGCTTTGAATTGGAAACGCAAAGCGTGTTCCATGTCGACCTCGTCCGGAGTGCTCAAAACTATCCCCGCGCCACATCCTATAGTGCAAGATGAGCCATCTACATATAGCCTCTATATAGGTAACTCGTCTCTAAATTTTGAATCAGTTAGAGTTCCTCGGTGAAATATTTGCTGCTTCCTTTCATCCTCCTCGGATTTTTCTCGCTCCTCGTCGATCATCTTTTCTTGCCCTTTTACCAACTGGAGTTGGTCTGAGCTTGAATTTAATGATCCTGTAACATCCACTTGCCCTTTTACCAACCGGAGTTGGTCTGAGATAGTGTTTGTCGATCTTGTAACATCCACAGGTTGATCAGTGAGCAACTCTTGTTCCTCGTCCGGAGTCCTTACAACTATCTCTGCATCACATCCTGTAACATCCACACGCCCTTTTACCAATCAGAATTGGTCTGAGCTTGTGTTTGTTAATCCTGTAACATCCACAGGTTGATCAGCGAGCAACTTTTGCTCCTCGGGGGTATCAGGATAGGTGAACTCCGCTATAAAGTCTGCTACGGCCTGCCCTTTTAGCGATGATCTGGGTTCATAAATTATATCATATTCACCGAGCTCTATTGCCCAGTACATTAATCTCCCTGATTTTTCTGGCTTATGAAGGGCTTGTCTTAATGGCACATCGGTATATACTACTATAGTATGAGCCTGGAAGTATGGCCTCATTCTCCTAATCGCCTCAATCAGTGCCAGTGCCAATTTCTTCAGCCTTGGATATCTGATCTCCGCTCCTCGGAAGGCCTTACTTGTATAGTAAATTGGTTTTTGCACTCCATTCTCCACTCTGATCAACGCCGAGCTAACTGCATTCTCGGACACTACAAGGTACAAATATAATTTTTCTCCCATCACCGGCCTGGACAACAGTGGAGGTGCTCCCAAGTATTTCTTTAAGTCTTGAAAAGCCTTCTCACATTCATCATTCCACTCAAAAGTCTTTCTGAGTGTCTTGAAGAATGGGAGACATCTATCAGTTGCTCGCGACACAAATCTGTTGAGTGCCGCTACTCGTCCTGTGAGACTCTGTACTTCCTTCTTCGTCGTTGGAGATCGCAGCCCTAATAGAGCTTTGATCTTTTCAGGATTTGCTTCAATGCCTCGTTGATTGACAATGTACCCTAGGAACATGCCTTCTCGTACTCCAAATATGCACTTCGTCGGGTTCAGCTTCATTTGATATTTATCTAGTTGATCAAAAGTCTGACTTAAGTCAACTAGATGATCGGCAGCTTTCTTGCTTTTCGTTAGCATATCATCAACATAGACTTCCATATTGTCACTGATTTATTCAGCAAAGACCTTGTTCATCAGCCTCTGATATATCGCACCTGCATTTTTCAAACCAAAAGGCATAACATTATAATAATAAGTTCCCCTAGGGGTAATAAAAGAAGTACTCTCCCTGTCTTCAGGTTTCATTTTGATCTGATTGTAACCAGAATAAGCATCCATGAAGCTCAACAACTCGTGTCCCGAGGTAGCATCCACCAGCTGATCAATTCGGGGCAATGGAAAGTGATCCTTTGGGCATGCTTTGTTGAGGTCGGTAAAGTCTACACACATCCTCCACTTGTTGTTCTTCTTCTTTACCATCACCACATTAGCTAACCAATCTGGATATTTAACATCTTCAATGAAATAAGCTTTCTGGAGCTTCTCGACTTCCTCTTGTATAGCTTGATTCTTCTCGGGACTGAATACTCTTCTTCTTTGCTTCATAGGCTTGATCTCCTTATTCACATTGAGTTCGTGACATAAGAAGTTTGGGTCTATCCCACGCATATCTTCATGACTCCACGCAAAAGTTTGTCTTATGCTTCTAAGGAAAGTTATCAATTCTTGTTTTAATGAGGCTTCCAATGATGAACCTATTTGAGTAGTTCGCTCAGGGTGTTCGTCATCCAAAATGATGTTTTCAGTAGCTTCCACCACTTGACCCTTCACGAGTTGCGACTCATCTCGAGGGTCCAATGTTTCAATTTCTGCACCTTCATCCACTTGATAGGTAGTAGTCTTTTTCTTTGATTCTTCCAGTTCCTCTTGCTCGGCGGATGAATAATAGCATTCCCGAGATACTCTCTGATCACCTTTCACAACTCCTACTCCAAAGTTTACTGGGAATTTTAGGCACTGATGCACTATAGATGGTACAGACTCGAACCTCTTCAATCCTACTCTTCCCATAATGATATTGTACGATGATTGGACATTCTTATCCATCATGAAGAAACGTATTTTTTATGTCCGACAAGCAGGCCACGTACCAATGAATATATCCAACTTGATCGTCCCAAGTGGAAATACTTTCTTGCCAGCAAAACCGATGAGGGGTCTGTGGTAAGGCTCCAGTTGAGATAGCTTTAGATTTAAACTATCGAAACACGAGTAGAACATAATATCTGCCGAGCTACCATTGTCGACCAGCACTCTTGAAATCATTACCTCCTTCATTCTCATCTTGATCACCAGTGGATCATCGTGAGGATATAAAACACCTGCAAGGTTATTTTTTGAAAAACTGATGACCAATTTCTCCTTGTTCACCTTTCTCGGGTGATCTTCCTCAGCTAAATTTATTCGCTGAATGTACGAGCAAGCTTGAGCCTCACCGAGGTAAGATTTTCTTTCTGAAGTAAGGTCTCCTCCTCCTGCATATCCTCCTGTAATAACATTACAATCAAATGACCCAAAGCGTATTGAAAATACCTCTCATTCTGGTTGCCTCAGTTTCTTGGGAAGATCGGGGTCATCCTCTGGATCAACTTCATGGTTTCTCTTTTTGTTCTCCTCTGCTCGATGAGGAGATATAGATCTCTCTCTAGTTCGGTCATTATTTCTTCTTTCGCCTCCCCGATCAACATACTTTGCTAGCTTTCCTCGTTGGATGAGTGTTTCAATCTCATTCTAAAGAGCTATGCAATTTTTAGTCATATGGCCATGATCCTTGTGGAACTCGCAATATTTTTCCCTATTCCTTGTGTCAGGGTCTGCCTTCATTTTCTTTGGCCAGTTTAACTCCTCGCTGTTCTTAATTTCTTCCAGGGCGTGGTTGATATTTGCCTTCAAAGGTGTGTAATTATCAAATTTCTTCAAGACCTCCCATGACGACCTATTTTTGGATTGTTTGTCACCACCATTGTTCTTATGTTCTTTCTTCTTAGCTTTATCACCTTCCACCTTGGTTTCTTTGGCGTCCATATTCTTCTTCGCATACATAGCCTCCTCGGCATTCATAATCTTAGACGCTTTTCCCATCAGGTCCGACATGGTTCGAGGTGGATCTTTGGCCAAAGTGTAGTACAACTTGTTTGGCAGCAGTCCACTTATCAAAGCGGTAATCGCTGTCTTCTCCTCATAATCAATGACTTCTAGTTTCTCGTTATTAAAACGAGTTATATAATCTCTGATACTCTCACCAGCTTTTTGTCTAACACTTAACAAATGTGCTACTCCTTTAACTGGCTTTGCTCCAAAGCAGAAATTCCCAATGAAAAACTCGGCCAATTGAAGAAAAGTTGAAATCTTACCCCGAGGAAGATTATTATACCATATCTGAGCAGATCCGGTAAGAGTTCCCAAGAATGCCCTGCATCTCATCTCATCTGGGACAGCATAGATGTCGGCAGCAGCTTGATATTGTTCTATATGAAGGATAAGGTCAGTCTTCCCATCATACTTGGGAGTCACAACGGGTGCTTTAAACTTTTATGGTGTTGGAAAATCAACAATGTCTTGGACAAAAGGTGTTCCTCGAACAAAGGTTCATTGTAAAGGGTTCTTGGCCTTAGCTATTTCCCCTAATCTATCCTCCAGCCTCTGAATAGATCCTTTCCATGCATCATTTCCTTCCTCGGGCCTATTGGTTGGAGCAACTGATTGTGCTGAAGTGGCTTCCTGGGATTTATCTTGACGAGCAGCTGGTCGCGACTGGGCAGATCCTTCCCTTAAATCTGATGGTCGTCGAAAGTTCCTCGACGCTGCATTAAGAGGACTTTTGTTCCTCCTAGGGCCTAATCGGTCGAAAGGAGAAGCCCTACTTAATCTTTCCAATGCGCTGGTCCTTTCCGGGGAGAGGGTGACACGTTGTTCAGTATCTGTGGCTCGCACTGACGAAGTTCGTCCAGGTTGATAAGAAAAATCTTCAGATTCCTCATTGCGATATGAATTAGTACGCCTAGTACGCGAAGAAGGCGCACGAGTATTTCTTTGAATGCTTCGTGGTCCGGAATGGGCTGATGCACCACCATGAAGGGTTTGGATGAGTTGTCGCATCATTTTTTGCATGACGGTCTGGCCCTGAGCCAGATTTTCCATTATTCCAGTCAGATCTAGAACAATTGGTGGAGCAGACGGATTTGGAGGGGTTCCAGCGTTTCGATTGCTGGATTCAGGAATATCAGCCATTGGTAATGGATTGTATTTGATGAGAAAACGATATTACCAGTCGATTCCCACAGACGGCGCCAATCTGTTGATGTAAAAAATTAGATCACTCTAATTATTCAATCACAGATAAATAAATGAGAGAAAAGATTTTTAAGTGGTTCAGCCTTATAAGAATGGCCTACGTCCACTGTTTTGTTATTGCTGAGTGTTTGGGAATTCTCGATTACAAGAAATTCCGTTCTCGATTCGGTCCCCTTACAATGAGGATTGTACAATGTATTTATAGCCCTGAGGATGTAATGTGAAAGGGTAATACATTAAATGGTATACATATGAAAGGGTAATACATTAAATGCCCTTTTTGCGTGTGCGTCTGAATGATAAGCATTTAATGAATCAATTGAACTATTGGTTATCCAGCTATTAATGCTTTGTTCGAGATGCAGCTCGGACCGCCTGAGTTGCTCGGACCGCCTAAACTTCTTGGTATTCAAGAATTCCTCGGAGAGGTCTGTTCCTCGGAGCGTATGAGTTCCTCGGAGAGGTCTGTTCCTCGGAGCGTATGAATTCCTCGGAGTAACATGGTTCCTCGGAGCGTGTGATCATCTCGGAAGTGCTTGTTGTTGCCATGTAGATAGCCACGTGTCTTCATATGATTGGTCCAAGTCAGCAGATTAAATTTGGTATCAACAACGTGTATGATGTCGTTCAAACGACATCGTATATGGTTCAAATGATCGTTCAAACGAGATGAAGTTTAAGCTGACACGTCACCACCTTGATTTTTATTATAAACAGGGTGTCAAACTTCTGATTTTCGTGTGGAGAAAAACTGATTTTCACATAATACATTTTTATACTATTCTCCAATAATTTGAGGGTTCATAACTTTTATTTTATAATTCACAATCCCAATTGCTTTTGTGTGAGTTGTTTTGTGGAAACCAAAAGCATAGTTTGCTGTTGTTCATACTTTGTGGGGAGATCTCTACAATCGAGGGTTGCATGCTATTGTGGAGTGAGTCTCGACAGAGTTTTATGACTCCATGTCATTAGGGAGTGTTGCGATGTTCCTGGGTTGAAGACTGGACTGCAGTTCATGTAGGTTCGTTGAGTGTGGACTTATTGCTGACGACATCAACCGATGCTTGCGGGTATTCAAGTGTCAAACTGTATTTCATTGTAATCCGTGTAAGTTGCAATTTACAATTATAGTGAAATAAAAAGGTTTTTCCTTGAGGGGATTTTTCCTGAATTATTGTGTCGCATATTTTATTTATGATGGTTTGACACTTGCATGCACGTAGCTATTTGAGTTTAAGGTCTGAATTGATTTGATTCATAAATTGGCTCTAATTAAATAAGTTTGTGATGGGAATTTGCGCAACTATTTAAATCGGTATTGCACACGACCTTTTCAAATTGGTATCAGAGCTTTTTAAAGCGAGTGCATACCTTTTCATCCTCATACAAATGAGACGACTCTTATTCAAACGATCCAATCCGTGTGATAGGTTCTCATAAAATCTTTGGCTTCTTATGAGTACTTTTATAATCTCAAACAGATCCTTGCGTGAACAACACTTCGTATGATAGACCCTCACATAAAACATTACTTCTTACGAGGATAATTATTTAAACAAACGTATACCTCATATAATACAATTTTCATACAACATATACCTCTTATGATACTTACTTTGTAAGAGATTATGAAAACCTCATAAAATTTCAAATATATATTATTAAAAATCATTAACAAAAATTAGTTTTTCCCATCAATTTTAACTCCAAAATAACTTAAGGAATTTATCAACAAAAATAATTTACTAAACTTACAATGCCATGGAAGTGTCTGGTTCGATAATGTGATGTTTGGGTGCTTTGTCTTGTCTTTAAATCTTTATCTTTATAATTCAAGACTCAAAAGACAGTTAGACCTAGTTTATTAAGTTCTAGAATAAATCTAAAACCAAAATAAAGAGGTATGTGAAGCTTGTCCTTACAAATCTCCCCTTTCGGCAATTTTTGGACCAAACACAAAATTGAAAAGATACAAAAAATAAAAGAGATTAAAAACATATACATCATATATAATCATCCAAAACCCCTCGAGACATACTCAATACCCTGTACGACTTCAACAATTAACGATTTTCTAGTACATCAAAAGCTCTATAAGCTTGCTATGAGGGAATAATCCTCCATATGTGGAAAAAGGGAATGTGGCTTGGTCAACCATCTCCACCATGTAGATATGGAGTACTAAAGAGAACCAACTTACGAGAATCATAAAAAGAGATATAGTCAATCAACTGGGGATAACTACTATAATAATTGAGGTCCCAAGGACTTAATCACTTCCTCATATAAATGTAAACATATCCCCCCATGGAAAGGGTAATGTAATCACTAGTATTGAAACTTTATCATTAAGTAAGTAGTTCCTCCTGTGGACGTAGGCATATTATCGAACCATGCGCACATGTTCTTGTGTGTGGGCATGATTTATGTATTATGTTCAGCTGATTCATATTAAATCTTGGCTAGTAGGGTTTTACGACCTACAATTGGTATCGTTTGTGGGAAACTAATTTCTTTCCTCAAACTTACCAGCTGATAGTGATCATGTCTCATTAACACAGTGAGCACTCATCGTCTCACTATGATAATCGAGATGATCACAATGCACACGTCCCTCATAGTTACAAATTTATTATCAAACCCTACCAGGATTGTAGTACCCGCAACTACTACTATCATTTATGTGAGGAGAAAATGGTGGAAATAAATAATCCACTACGATCTAGCCAGATATCATGACTCGTAGATGCATACAACCAGAGTTTTTACGAGTAGAGGCCACTGCATGCTACCAATAGAAAGAGAATGCTTGCCTTCAATGCCAACTGGATAAGATGGATTAAAAATCCAAAGGGACAAATGTAAGAACCAGGAGAACACTCTCACACCTACTCTCAGTTTAGTAAAACTCGCAGTCGAGGAAGGAGTTCACAGCGTAACGCAGATTTCTCCCACCAAATGATATCACAAAAAAGAAGGTATCGATCCAGTAGTCATCATATAAAGGCATACCTTCGTAATATCATATGGAGGGAGATGGATGACCACCCAGTTCATTGAGTAACCATGACTACTAAGGAGTTATCCAGAAGATCCCTTATCTGACAAATGAAGTCATCATTCACTCGATCAATCGAAGACTTTGAACCACTAAAGAACTTCACTCTGCCAAGATTCAAAATATACGATGGGAAGACAAATCCCACCGACCGTGTTTGCTAATACCACCAAGCCATGACACTCTCGAACATTAATGAACCTTCAACGTGCTAGATATTTCCCTTAATCTTGAGGGGCGTAGTGTAAAATTGGTTTGAAAAGATATCTCCTAGATATATATATATATATATATATATATATATATATATATACATCTTCAAACATCTTTTGGAAGCTTTAACCACATGATTTATCACAAGTAGCATCCACTCGAAGAGGATGGATTCGTTCCTCATGCTGGAAAAAATTCGTTGGAAACCCAACATGATTATATTAGGCGATAGGAGGTCTATATTGAGGTGGAAGACTGAACCGAATAATTAGTAGTAGCCTCATTTAAGATTGGCCTATCGAATAACTGTTTTTATACCACTCCCTCACAAAGAAGGAAACGACCAATGTTGGCGATCTAATGTCTAGGATTGAAAATATTCCAAGGTTAAAGATTTGATCATAGTCACAAACCAAGATAATGGTTGAATAAAAATGAACAAGGATGGATACAATGATGTTGCTCCCAATAAGGGTGCAAAAATCATAACGACAACTCGAAGGGAGATGATAATTTAGATCCTAACAAAGCTCAATGCGCCATTAACACCATATTCAAGGAACTAATATACATGATCTTGACCAAGATCAAAGACCACCGATATTTCAAGTGGATGAGAAAGATGGAGGGGACATCTCCAAGAGAAACACCTACCTAATATGTTTGAAACATAACTAACACGGTCATAATAAAAAGAATTTCAAGGCTTTGAAATCACAATTGGATGATTTGGACCAGGCAGGTCACCTAGATGATTTCATAGAGAAAAATAATGGTAAAGGCCGAGAATCAAAAGACATATAATGTATTGGAAGATGATGAATTGGGACACGAACAAAGCCTCAAACCTTAAGTTGATCAAAGGGGATGTTATAAGAAAGGAGATGAAAAAGATCATTGCAGTAGTGGAGACTTTACAAATTGATCCGACCAACACTACACCAAAAATAGCAATTTGGCACTCCTTGATATTAAAAATTTGGCACAGTTTAATGACAATAAAGCACACTTTAAAACAGTGCCAAAATTTGGTACTGTTTTTAAGTGTGCCAAAATTGAGTACACTTGACTAAAATATAAAATACCCTAAAAAAATTACACTCATTCATTTTGTTGTCTCCCGCACACCCATCCCTCTCATTTTCCCACCTTCTCGCATGGCTCTTTCTCTCTCACGTTTTGGTTATAACTATGTCATCTCTCTAACTGTCCCATTCATCTAATCGTCGATCGCCTCGCTATTTCCTCTCAATTCATTTATCTTTGTCATCTTTGCTCGTCTAATCATCGATCATCTCTCTGCCATCTTCAGTCATTTAATCGCCTGTTATAAGAAAAGGGATTCCTCAAATTACACTTACACGTCATTCTCTCTTTGCCAAACGTATTATTCAACTTTTTACTTAAAAGATTCCTGATTTTTGTATTTTTAGGGTTTTATATATACATTTATAAATATTTATTGTGTTTTTATGAGTGTATGATTTTTTGGTACAAATTGAATGTGGACAATGAAAAAGACAAATCATTGGTTTCTGGACGGAGATTGGAATGTTTTAGCAGTAATCTATGTTTTTATCTTCATAACCTTCTATTTAAAAAGCATATTTTTTCTGATTTGCATAGATTATGGAGTTTTAAGAAAATTTAAGTGTTAAACATTCAATAATAATGTAAAAAAAAACTATTTAAATAGTAAGTATACACCCCCACCAATTAAATGCTAGATAAATGAGATATTGTGTTAAAAATTAAAGAAAAAGTAAAAAAAAAGCTATTTAAATAGTAAGTAGACATTAATGCTAAATATTCAATAATAATGTTATACATGTAGAAAAACCATAAATCCGTTCAAGAGGTCTCATTATGACATGGGTTTTCTTAAATTTCATTTTTTTTTGTTATAAACATAATTGATTTCTAGGTTTTCTTGAATTTCAATTTGGGATTTTTGAGTTGACATAGTTGAAATTTTGATTTGGGTTTTACAATATTGACCTTTCAACAGGTATATTGAGATTTCAAGAGGTATATTGAGCTTGCAAGGTGTCGGTCGTAGTCCACAATAGGTATATTGAGCTTTCAAGAGGTACAATTTAGTATTCATAAACTTTTTATCAGTTCATGTTTGGTTCAGTTGATATGCTTACAGTTTAAGTTTTTTGATGTATTTGATAGTGAAAAAAGTATGCAAAAGGAAACAAACTCATTTGGTTTTCTTGTTTCAACTTTCTGATTTGATAGAGTTTAATTTAATCAAAATACAATCTTGAGTTGTGGTACAAATAAATATTTCTTATCATTTTCTATTTGTATATGTATATTTTATGTTTGCAGGGAAGTTGATGAATTATAGATCAAACTGAGAAAATATATGACCTGTAACCGCGTTGCATACAATTCTGTAAGATTAGCTTTTCAAGTAATTTTAATTTGTACATGAGATTGTTTGTGACAGTCCGAATATAATTATGATAAATTATATTTAAACCATGCTTATCTTATGTGATATGAATAATGTGTTATTAGTATATCTGATGTTAATTGATTATGTTTATTATAATCCTACTTTCATAAATCATGAAAGGTCGAATTATTTACGAACACAAAATTTTGTTGTTTTCGGTAGAAAGGTTCCTGTTAGAGACTAGTTTTGACCTTTATAACATTATAAATGACTTAAGGTGAAAACTAGATAGTTGTAGACATGTGAGTTAGGGTTGTAACACAACAAACGGATCATCAAATGGATGCCCGAGTAAAGAGTTATACTGAATTTACGAACAAGGGGCAATTTGGTCAATTCCCTTTAAGTGGTAAATTGTCTTTTATTAAACCAAATGGTTTGATTTGATTGGTTGGCTTGGGAGGCAGCCTTGGCCGACCTTATACCATTGAAATAGACTTATCCTTCAGCCAAAATCATCCATGAAAGGGTTTTAAGCTTAAGGAAAGAGAAGGTAGAAGTTTAGGAAGAAAAGTGAGGAGAAAAAGTGTAGAAAAATCCGTAGAAATTACGTAAACGTCCCGAAGGTAATCCTAATTGCAAATATTGTTATTTTTCATTTATTTAAGATTTATATGATATAAATCCTTGATTTGTTTATTTACCTTTCAATCTTGGGTGCATATGTATGAATATATGCAAGTTTAAGTTAAGTTGAATGCATAAACCCTTAAAAATTGCTTTGTATTGAAACCCCTTGTATTCAAACTTGCATATCTCTTTGTGTGCTTACTTTAATTGATAAATTCCAATTGTAAATGAAAGTAGACTCATATATTCATATCATATCTGAAAATTAGAATTTATCTCCTTGTGGTTAGGCCGTAATGATGATTTCAAGTTGGTACATGGTTGCTGTTTGTATACTTGATTTCAGCATGCCCTAAGTTTAGTCGAGCTTTTGAGATAGAAAATGAGGTCAAAAAATTATGAAACTTTAATTATGTACTATTAAGTATGTGTAATGTAAATGAGTTAAAATTAATTGAAAGTTATGTTGTATAAAAATTATGAAAATTCTGGGAATTCGAAGGAACAATAGAGGAGCTTGTAGGGAAAATTTCTTGTGTTGTAGAGAAATGGTTATAACTTGCCCTAGGAAGCTTGAAAAATTACACCGTCACTTGTACTGGATAGTATATTCATATATGTTTTCATATTGATGAGGTTGGACCCTTGTATTCTTACAATTTAGGAATATAGGATGGTTAAGTATGTAAGACCATAATTTCAGGCCATACTGGGTACCCCTTGAATGAATGTTTGTATTTCGTCCTTACAAAGGGTACTTTGAGTACATGTTTCATGTGTATATACATTGAGGATTATAATTTCATGTTTACTTGACTTTGGTTATAAATTCCTCATAAGGTATTTCCTACGGTTGAATGTCCGTAACTTTATCAACATGTACATCATTGTTTTGCCTTTACCTATGTTTTATGGAATGTGACTTAATTGGAATTATATTGTTGATGTATAGTCATGGAAAGTTACATAATTATGTTTGGATAATATTTATGATTGAGGTTCAGTACTGATTTAGTTGGATTGACAGGTGTAAGGCCTAATCAACCCAGTTCAGCTCCACCAGAAGAAAACGTGAATACATAGTTGTCAACCAAGGTGAGTGTACTCACTGGAATGATGTATTTTTATACTGTTACGAATGTGATCATAATGTTATGAATATAAAATTGTTCATTTCGGTTTACCGAAATGAGGGTTTACTCCTCGACCAAGAATGGGGGAGATTTGTCTATTAATGACAAGGGGTTACTCCTCGACCAGGAATGGGGGAGAATTATCTATTTAGACAGGATATGTGAATCATGATTCGAAAAATTTGGTCATTCATTATGAATGAGCCGGATAAGTTAATTCATAATTATATGGACATGATATATTGCATGTAAATTTATGCAGTAGTATAGTAGTGATGCATTCACTGGGCTATTTTGCTCATGGTTCCTATGTTCACATTTTTCAGGTAACGCGATGTCACTGCCAAATCTAGGAGGTCGGGTTGGGTTAGCCAGGAATGGGAGAAACTATGGTTTTGTGTAAATGTAAATGATGTAATTAAGTTAACGTGTCCTTCAAGAAAGTTTTTATGGGCATGATTACTCTGATGTCGTAAAAAGGTTTTCAGTTATATGAATTTACAATGATGACTCTGAAATCAAAACTCGTGATTATGGTTTGGTTACATTAATTATGGTTTGACTCACTTTGACTTTCAAACTTAATTATAAGTAACTGGGTTGGGGTGTGTCAGCTTTTGGTATCAGAGCCTAGGTTTTAGAGGTTCTGGAGTGAGAAGAGTCTAGATTTGGCAGTGAATGTTTAAAGTATATTTTGTTTGATACTAACGATTATGGTAGGAAAAAAAAAATATATATATATATGCATGTTGTTATATCTTTGATCCATTTCAGATATAAAAGAATGGAAGGAGGGAATGTGAATGTGGAAATAGAAGATGAGGCTTCAAATATGGCAGCAGAGGCAGAGGTTGAGCAGCCTGTTCATGGAAATGTAGAACCTGACCCAGAACAATTGACAGACATGCAAAAAATGGCACGTGCTATGACTTTAATGGCAGAGCAGCAAGCTAGATTTATGGCTCAGATGGAAGAACAACAGGCCAGACAACTGGAGGCACAAGCATTGGCCAGGGCTGAGGAGGTGATACACCGGGAAGAAAGAAGTACTTCACATAAGAAATTTATTAAGATGAACCCACCCTCATTTGAAGGAGCGGTTGATCCAGTAGAGGCAGAAGTATGGGTTAAAGAGATTGAACTTATTTTTGGGGTAATGAGAATGCCTGAAAATCAACGAGTGACCTTGGCGACGTATATGCTGAAAGGAGAAGCTAAGTACTGGTGGGATGCCACAAAACATTTGTTGATTACTCCAGGAGGTGATAATCTGATCTCATAGGATGCTTTTGTCAAAGCTTTGTATGATAAGTATTTCCCCCAAATGTATCAAAAACAAAAGGAGAAGGAATATTTCCTGTTGAATCAAGGGAGTATGACAGTTAGAGAATATGAAGCTAAACTTACAGCTTTATCTCGGTTTGCTTCCAGGTTTATACGGAATGAGGAAGATATGTGCAGCCGATTTCTCGATGGGCTTGAGTTAGTCATTAAATCTAGATTGTCGGCTTTAGAGACTTTTAACTATTCCTCCTTGGTGAACAAATCCATGCTAGTAGAAAGGGACGTGAATGAAGCTAGAGGGAATCGAGAGCGAGGTGTAAAGAGAAGCAGATTTTATCCAAATTATCAAAAGAGTAGTGGTACAAAATATTCGAGGTTTGGAGGGCAGAAATTCCAACAGGGTAGAGGTGGAAGTAGTTTGCAAAGGGGTGAAGCTAGTGGTGGAAGAGGTTCAGGAGTTTCAGCACAAGGAGATCCGAATGTTTGTTTCTTTTGTGGGGCATCAGGTCATATAAAGAGAAATTGCCCAAAGTTACTGAATATAGAATGTTTTAACTGCCACCAGAAGGGTCATTTGAGAAAGAATTGCCCTATGTTGGAGAGAACAGTTTCAGTCAGTAGTGTGGGGCCTCATAAAGGATCTTCTCCAGGCAGTGCCACCAGGGGGAGAGGTACAGAACAAGCAACTGGATCGAGGGCAGGAGGAAGAGTGTTTGCGATGACGCTACAAGATGCCCATGCTACACCTGAAGTGGTTATAGGTAAACTTTCTATTGCAAACAAAGATTTATATGCGCTCATTGATCCTGGATCTACGCATTCATTTGTGGCATTAGATATTGTTTCATATTTGGGTAGACCATGTTCATTCCTCAATTGTGTCTTATATATTTCTACCCCAATGGAAAGTGTAATTCTAGTTGAGCATGTTTATAAAGATGGTGCCTTATGAATGGGTGAGAGAGATTTCTATGTTGACTTAATACCGTTGGCCATTCGAGATTTTGATATTATACTGGGGATGGATTGGTTATCATCGTATCATACTTCCATTGATTGTTTTCGAAAGGAAGTTACATTTTATCTGCCAGGTGAACTTGAGTTTCAGTTTACAGGAGAAAGGAATGTTGTCCCTAATTGTCTTATCTCAGCCATTAAGAGTAGAAAGTTATTGAGTAAAGGTTGTACAAGGTATTTAGCTTATGTTGTTGATGTTAATAAGGAAACACTTAAAGTTTAAGATATACCAGTGGTTAGAGAATTTTCTGATGTCTTCCCAGAGGAATTGCCAGGATTGCCACCCGATAGGGAAGTAGAGTTTTCTATTGAATTAATTCCAAGTACTGGTCCAATTTCTCTTGCTCCATATAGAATGGCACCAGCAGAGTTGAAAGAATTAAAAGTGCAATTACAAGATCTGATAAGCAGAGGTTTCATTCGGCCTAGTGTTTCGCCATGGGGAGCACCAGTGTTATTTGTGAAAAAGAAAGATGGGACAATGCGATTATGTATTGATTATCGGCAGTTGAATAAGGTGACCATTAGAAATAAGTACCCTCTACCTCGTATCGATGACTTGTTTGACCAATTACAGGGGGTCACAGTATTTTCGAAGATTGATTTGAGATCGGGTTACCACCAACTGAAAGTGAAGGATAGTGATATTTCCAAAACAGCTTTTTGGACTCGATATGGGCACTATGAGTTTTTGGTGATGCCTTTTGGATTAACCAATGCTCCAGCAGATTTTATGGATTTGATGAATCGGGTATTCCACCCTTTCATTGATTTATTTGTGATTGTATTCATAGACGATGTGTTGATTTACTCGCGTAGCATGGAGGAACATGAGAAGCATTTGAGACTTGTATTGCAGATTTTGAGAGAGAAGAAATTGTTTGCTAAATTCAGCAAGTGTGAGTTTTAGTTGAATGAAATTGTGTTTTTAGGGCACGTGGTCTCGGGAAATGGGATTTATGTTGATCCAAAGAAAGTGGAAGCAATTGTTGAATGGGAAAGTCCTAAGAATGTGACAGAAATTAGGAGTTTCCTAGGATTGGCAGGTTACTATCGCAGATTCATTAAGGGATTTTCAGCAATAGCATTACCACTGACAAAGTTGACTCGTAAAGAAGTGAAGTTTGTATGGGATGAAGAATGTGAGAGGAGTTTTAAAGAATTAAAGAATCGGTTGGTTTCATCCCCTATACTTACTATTCCATGTGGGAATGAGTCTTTTGTGATCTATACAGACGCTTCATTTCAGGGGTTAGGATGTGTTCTTATGCAGAATGGGAAGGTAATAGTATATGCTTCCAGACAATTAAAGACGCATGAACGAAATTACCCTACACATGACTTGGATCTAGCGGCCATTGTTTTTGCTTTAAAGTTGTGGAGACATTACTTGTATGGAGAAACTTGTGAGATATTTACGGATCATCAAAGTTTGAAATACTTGTTTACACAGAAAGAACTGAATTTGAGACAGAGGCGTTGGATAGAGATGATTAAAGACTATGACTGTACCATTCATCATCATCCTGGGAAGGCCAATGTGGTAGCAGATGCTTTGAGTCGAAAATCATCAGGTATGCTTGGTTGCATACGGTGTTCCCGTGTTGGAAATATTCTTGACTTGGCATCGATGGGGATTGAATTTAAGTTTTCAAAAAGCGGAGGATTATTATCACATGTCACAGTGAGACCTTTATTGGCAGAACGCATACGAAGTTTGCAGATCAGTGATCCATTCCTTGAAAAGAAGAAACAAGAAGTTCAGGATGGTAGAGAGAGTGACTTTGAGATTAAGAATGATGAATCGTTGTGCTATAAAAATAGGATTTGTGTACCGAATGATCCACCCTTAAAGAAAGATATATTAGAAGAGGCACATAGTTCTATTTACTCTATGCATCCGGGAGGTACCAAAATGTACAGAGATTTGAAAGAATATTACTGGTGGAACAATATGAAATGTGAGATTACAGAGTTCGTAGCTAAATGTTTAGTATGCCAGCAAGTGAAAGCAGAGCATCAGAAGCCGGCAGGATTATTGCAGTCTTTGCCTATTCCGGAATGGAAGTGGGAGCATATAACGATGGACTTTGTTACAGGATTACCCCGGTCACCAAAGGGGCATGATTCTATTTGGGTGATTGTAGACCGATTGACGAAGTCAGCTCATTTTCTCCCAGTTAAGACCACCTACACTGTTAACAAGTATGCACGTATGTACGTTGATGAGATTATCCGTTTACATGGGGCACCGGTGTCAATTGTATCAGATAGAGATCCAACGTTCACTTCTAAGTTTTGGCCTCGTCTCCAGAATGCCATGAGCACAAGTTTGAAGTTCAGCACTGCGTTTCACCCACAAACTAATGGGAAATCAAAAAGGACGATTCAAATATTAGAAGACATGTTACGAGCCTCTGTATTTGACTTCAAAGGTAGTTGGGATGATCATTTGCCATTGATGGAATTTTCATATAATAATAGTTATCAGTCGACTATTGGTATGGCTCCTTATGAAGCTGTATATGGGAGGAGATGTAGAACGCCTTTGTGTTGGGATGAAGTGGGTGAAAGGAAAATTTTGGGTCCTGAATTGATAGATATGACAACTGAAAAGATCAAAATGATTCGGGAATGGATAAAGATAGCGCAAAGCAGGCAGAAATTTTATGCAGATAAGAGGAAGCATCCATTGGAATTTCAGAAGGGAGATTTTGTATTCCTCCGTATTTCACCATGGAAAGGTATTATGAGATTTGGAAAAAAGGGGAAACTAAGTCCAAGATACATTGGACCATATGAGGTGTTGGAAAGAATTGGGGCCCTGGCATATAGATTAGCATTGCCTTCAGAGTTGTCTCGTTTACATGATGTGTTTCACGTATCGATGCTTCGTAAGTATTTGGCAGATCCATCTTATCAGTTGAAAACTCAACCAATTGAACTGAAGGAAGACTTATCGTACATCGAGGAACCAATGGAAATTATTGATCGTAAGGAGAAAGTATTGAGAAATAAAGTTATTCCCTTAGTTTAAGTTATGTGGATGAGCCATGGAGTTAAAGAAGCAACTTGGGAAATAGAGGATAGCATGAGGAAACAGTATCCCCATTTGTTTGGTAAGTGACATTTATATTAAATTTCGGGGACGAAATTTTCTAAGAGGGGGAAGTTGTGACAGCCCGAATATAATTATGATAAATTATATTTAAACCATGCTTATCTTATGTGATATGAATAATGTGTTATTAGTATATCTAATGTTAATTGATTATGTTTATTATAATCCTACTTTCATAAATCATGAAAGATCGAATTATTTACGAACACAAAATTTTGTTGTTTCGGTAGAAAGGTTCCTGTTAGAGACTAGTTTTGACCTTTATAACATTATAAATGACTTAAGGTGAAAACTAGATAGTTGTAGACATGTGAGTTAGGGTTGTAACAAAATAAACGGATCATCAAATGGATGCCCGAGTAAAGAGTTATACCGAATTTACGAACAAGGGGCAATTTGGTCAATTCCCTTTAAGTGGTAAATTGTCTTTTATTAAACCAAATGGTTTGATTTGATTGGTTGGCTTGGGAGGCAGCCTTGGCCGACCTTATACCCTTGAAATAGACTTATCCTTCAGCCAAAATCATCCATGAAAGGGTTTTAAGCTTAAGGAAAGAGAAGGTAGAAGTTTAGGAAGAAAAGTGAGGAGAAAAAGTGTAGAAAAATCCGTAGAAATTACGTAAACGTCCCGAAGGTAATCCTAATTGCAAATATTGTTATTTTTCATATATTTAAGATTTATATGATATAAATTCTTGATTTGTTTATTGACCTTTCATGTTTGGGTGCATATGTATGAATATATGCAAGTTTAAGTTAAGTTGAATGCATAAACCCTTAAAAATTGCTTTGTATTGAAACCCCTTGTATTCAAACTTGCATATCTCTTTCTGTGCTTACTTTAATTGAGAAATTCCAATTGGACATGAAATTAGACTCATATATTCATATCATATCTAAAAATTAGAATTTATATCCTTGTGGTTAGGCCGTAATGATGATTTCAAGTTGGTACATGGTTGTTGTTTGTATACTTGATTTAGGCATGCCCTAAGTTTAGTCGAGCTTTTGAGATAGCAAATGAAGTCAAAAAATTATGAAACTTTAATTATGTACTATTAAGTATGTGTACTGAAAATTAGTTAAAAATCATGGAAAGTTATGTTGTAGAAAAATTATGAAAATTCTGGGAATTCGAAGGAACAATAGAGGAGCTTGTAGGGCAGATTTCTTGTGTTGTAGAGAAATGGTTATAACTTGCCCTAGGAAGCTTGAAAAATTACACCGTCACTTGTACTTGATAGTATATTCATATATGTTTTCATATTGATGAGGTTGGACTAGGGTTGTGTTTCGGCCGGATCGGATCGGAAAATGCCTATTCGGAAAAAATTCCGATTTTTTCGGAAATAAAATAACTATTCCGATCCGATTTTTTCGAAAAATTAAAAAAAATTCTGAATTCGGAAAAATCGGAAAATCGGAAAAAATCGGAAATTCACAAAATATATTAAAAATCCAGAAATTTCGGATATTCCAAAATTTCAAAAAAATAAATTATGGATTTTCGATTACTCGAAATTCTCATTTTAAAGAAACAATGAAAATGGCTTAACCCAACATGTAAACACATGAGGATTTGGCTCACTTTTCATTTGTGTAGAAGTTAGGAGGATACTCTCCTTTTATAGAGCATATTTTGGAGCCCTCTCCCTCTCCCAACCGATGTGGGATATGGGAAACTTTCAAAAAATCGGAAAAGAAATCGGAAAAATCGAAAATCGGAAAATAAGTCCAAAAATATCGGAAATAATTCGGAAAAAAATCGGAAAAATCGGATTGGCATAGTTTCGGAAAAATCGGATCGGAAAAATCGAAAAATCGAAAATTCAGAATTATTTCCGATTTCCGATCCGATTTTTTTCTGAAAAATAGGAAATCGGAAAATCGGAAATCGGCAAACTAAAATTTCATTCCAAATTCGGAAAAAATCGGATCGAAATCGGAAAAATCGGAAAGTTCAGAAAAAAAACACAGCCCTAGGTTGGACCCCTGTATTTGTACAATTTAGGAATATAGGATGGTTAAGTATGTAAGACCATAATTTCAGGCCATACTGGGTACCCCTTGAATGAATGTTTGTATTTCGTCCTTACAAAGGGTACTTTGAGTACATGTTTCATGTGTATATACATTGAGGATTATAATTTCATGTTTACTTGACTTTGGTTATAAATTCCTCATAAGGTATTTCCTACGGTTGAATGTCCTTAACTTTATCAACATGTACATCATTGTTTTGCCTTTACCTATGTTTTATGGAATGTGACTTAATTGGAATTATATTGTTGATGTATAGTCATGGAAAGTTACATAATTATGTTTGGATAATATTTATGATTGAGGTTCAGTACTGATTTAGTTGGATTGACAGGTGTAAGGCCTAATCAACCCAGTTCAGCTCCACCAGAAGAAAACGTGAATACATAGTTGTCAACCAAGGTGAGTGTACTCACTGGAATGATGTATTTTTATACTGTTACGAATGTGATCATAATGTCATGAATATAAAATTTTTCATTTCAGTTTACCGAAATGAAGGGTTACTCCTCGACCAGGAATGGGGGAGATTTGTCTATTAATGACAAGGGGTTACTCCTCGACCAGGAATGGGGGAGAATTGTCTATTTAGACAGGATATGTGAATCATGATTCGAAAAAGTTGGTCATTCATTATGAATGAGCCGGATAAGTTAATTCATAATTATATGGACATGATATATTGCATGTAAATTTATGCAGTAGTATAATAGTGATGCATTCACTGGGCTATTTTGCTCATGGTTCCTATGTTCACATTTTTCAAGTAACGCGATGTCACTGCCAAATCTAGGAGGTCGGGTTGGGTTAGCCAGGAATGGGAGAAACTATGGTTTTGTGTAAATGTAAATGATGTAATTAAGTTAACTTATCCTTCAAGAAAGTTTTTATGGGCATGATTACTCTGATGTTGTAAAAAGGTTTTCAGTTATATGAATTTACAATGATGACTCTGAAATCAAAACTCGTGATTATGGTTTGGTTAGATTAATTATGGTTTGACTCACTTTGACTTTCAAACTTAATTATAAGTAACTGGGTTGGGGTGTGTCATTGTTGATATGCATTAACTTTATGTTTTGGTGGTTTACATCTTTTACATCGCTCCCAGGTTATAGATGACTCATTCAAGGTACTAAAAGACTTCAGTTAGTAATGATATCAAAGATATGGTTCTGTAAGGTCATTTGTTTAAGTATCCTTATATGCATGCTTGTTGGTTATTCAGTTAGTAATTTTGTATAATTTATGTCTTGTATGTCACAATGAGTGGTATTGGCTAATATGAGCTTGATACCAATAGACCATTGTGGTATTTACCGATATGAGCAATCTTATTTATATGATAAAATCATTATTTAAGGGTCTACCTTAATCTGTAGATTCAATTGTACCTGTACAATGGTGCAATTCAATCAAAATTTTAATTTTCTATCAATAGGGCTCAATATACTGCATGAGTGTATACATAATTAGCCCATTGCATGAATGTATACATATCAACCTTATCCTAAAGGATTGGATGCTTAGTATTTAAATTCAATTTTTATCCATGACTTTAGAGTCTAATTAGTTCCGTAAGGCTGTTAATTTGATGTTTTGAATGTTAATTACTTGTTTTAGATGATATAAATGTTAATTATCTATGTTGGATGTTAATTTGTTATTTTAGATGCATGAATGTGTGGTCACTTCACACTCACATTTACGATTTCATATTTTGATAAACCATCTCTCACTTGCTCACATTTACGATTTCATATTTTGGTAAACCCTCTCTCACTCACTCACATTTATAGAAAAATGTATGTATCTTTCTCATTATTTTTACTTTTTAAGTTCATTTATTCCATTTAACTTGTAATTTTTCTCTTTATTTCCATGTATAATAAATAATAATTATAATCGTGAACTTTTATATACGTTGTTCTAATAAGTTCTGCATCATGCCCAATAACCATTTAGTGGAATGCCACTGAGGAGATAACGTATCTTCCTACATTTGTGTAGTTTAGAAGGTGGCATGTTATTTAATCCTTAGAATTATATGGTAGAAATATTAGAAGTTCGAGATCAACTATTGAAGGTAACTACATGTATGAGTAAAAAAAATTCTATGATGTTGAAGTCCATTCCATTATATGGTATGAGGCCTTGGTGAAGGATAAAGTTAATGGGGACTTGAAGTTTTTCACCGAGCATAATCCTAGTACTCCTCCCAACTTAGAGGAAGGAGAAGAAGAAAAAAAAAGGCGATCGATCAGTCTAAGGATGCAGAAGATCCCAAAGAGATGACTCCTCCTATTTAGTATTCTTTAGAGACTTCTTTTTATTTTGAATGTTTCTCATTTTCTTTCTTTCCTCCATGTAAGGTCCCTAGACTATATACAATTTTGAAATGAAAAATAATCTTTCCCATTCTCTCTTATCTTTGTATGGATTATTCATTATATACATTGCTTGTGCATGTCTTATATCTCATTGCTCTTTTATAACATTAAACTAAATTCATCCATTTCTGGAATCTGGTAATCTTTTTGTCTCTCATTACAATGGTATAAGGCGATTATGAATTGGACTTTGTGTTTAGGACTAATGCATATGATCGGGCTAGGATGGATTTATCGATCATTCGCCAAGCACTCCATAGGGTAATGTCATTTTACGGTGATCAGAATAGCAAGTTTAGGAATCTTCAAGATAAGATCCAAGAGATAAGGAACATTTCCATTTTCCTACATAATGTAAATGTTGGCTTAAGGCAGGATCTTTGTAGGACCGAATAATATTTTCATGAAAATGAGGCAATTAGAAAGGGCCTAGACCAGAGGATTACGAGGCTAAGATATGTGTTCAGGAAAAAACCCCGAGAAGTTTGGATTAATGGATATGGCTAAGGCCTGATAAATACCCAATCCATCTGAATAATGCAAAGAATATAGCCTACAAGCAAGGCTGGTTAAATGTCTTGGTTGTCTTTAAAGGTCCTCATGACTCTTAGCTGTGGTATTGGTACGTCATGGAATCCCCTATTACATCCCTTTAGGAGTGAGGATTCATGGGTACCACTTAATGTACTCCCTTTACAATTGATGCAGAGTATATAGCTGACCATGATAGTGATGATGTCATATGCCATCGCAGCCCAAAGACTATCCACTTGACATCCAGAGATGGACCATTTACTGGTTTTCAAAGATGAAATGGACTTCAACATCATAGAAATTTTCAACTATGAATTCGCCATGTTTTGGAGAAATGGAGGTTTCTTTAATAATGTGTTATGTTATAGAGACTATATTAAAGTGTGTAATAATATTTTAATTGATACAGCAAGTTTGAGGTTTTTGCTTCCACATTACTCTACCAGTATCTCCAAATGCAATGCCACTAGTTGATGGAGCATCAAAGCCGAAGTATTTACTTCTTTTAGACATTAAGGTAGTTTTCGGGAAATTCCAATATGGATCATTTTATCCCTTTTTTCAAACCAAAATTGCTCTATTCTTCTAATGTATTTTTGTTCAGTCATCTCGTCTTGTCTAATATTGATCAATTATATACAGGGAAATCAATATCAACCAACCAAGATACCTTTAAAGTCAGTGACGTCGGTTGAATATTACGAGATTGATTAAATATAATTTTTCTATGTTTTATTTAATTTCTTATTATCTTCATATGTGAAATTACTCGACCCTCACAATGCAGATAGTACTAAAAGAAGAGTCGGGCATTGACCCCAATGATCAGAACTCAATTATTGAATATTTGGACAAAGTGGTAAGAATTGCCTCCATTTTTATTGATCATTTGGTTTGATAACTTCTCCCACGAGTACTATGATATTCTAGAATAATAATAACAATTACTACTAACATCTGGAAGAGGAAGGTCATTTTCAAGCAAAACGTATGTTCAGTAGATTGAAATACCAAACTTTATGAATATAGGAGAAGCGTTATGTTTGTATGAGGAATGTCAATGTAGGTATTAATGTGGTTGTTCCAAACTAATATTGAGTATCTTTCATATAATGCTCATATTGGGGATCGCCACACTTAAGAGGCATTCAGAAGTTGACTTGTCACTTTTGGCGAAACCAAATAGTGAAAGATATGTAATGGTCAGGATACCATTGATAACCAACCCTCATATACACAACCTTGATCTTGTGCTCGTTTATTGATCGAGCTTGATTAATATTGGATCAAGTCCCCTCAATTTGTTTGCAATCCTTGCTCCCACCAAAATTAATAGTCAGTTGTACAGTGAACATTTTCATTTTCACCCATATGTGATAAAATTATTATCAGTATTGGTATATAAATTTATGTCCTATATCTACTACATTATTCAAAATTGATAGTTATCAAATGTAACAGGTTTTTTGGAATTCAACAGGTTTTTTGACTTAATAGGTCTGTTGGAATCGTAAAGGTATCCCTCTATTATGTAGTTGTATCAATTCTTTTATAGTGAAGCTTATGGTGGAATTAAAATATTTGGTCTTGCCAAAAACTTTAATGTCTTATCGTTAGAAGTAATTATGTCCTAAGGTTGGTTTTAAATTATAATATGTTTTACTGTTTATTATAATGTGTTATATACGTTTATTTATTGTGTACTATGCTTTTTTACTACTTGTCTTAAGATAGGATTCATGGAGAACATAGGATTTTCGATTTGCGATACAATAAATGATTTGATATGATTCATGGCAAACCATAGGGTTTTCTTTGTAGGTTTTCGAATTCATCGTAGTTTTTATATGAAAAACTTCACAAAAATTTGTTGTTTGTGATTTCCATTCTGCAATTATTTACACTAGTAGTTTGGGATTGTAAAGAATAATTATTTATTGGTGAAGATGGGAAGAAAGGGTGGTCCCACATTGCGACACCTCACCCTTCAAAATAGGTTGTGAAGACTCCAGCTAACAAGGCGAATCAGCAGACTCCAAAATGGGAAGGGGGTGTATCTTGTAAGTCTTACAACAAGTATGTTCATCATTACTACAAATATCTTCAATACTAGCTAATTTGGTGTGGAGATGGTACTTTTTGCCCCTCTATTAGTTATTCCTCTTTCGAGGTGTATGAGCGATTGTGATCATTCCGTTAGACAGAGTGTGACTGACAGTTTTGCTTCCCTCGTACCTCTTCTTCCACTATCCATAAATGGGCTTTGGGAGGTAAACTTCCAACATCCATTCGACTTTGCTTTTATAAAATTTAGTATTTTCTTCCAATGTGAATTATATTTTTTGATTACTTTCTGAACATGATTTATATTCTCCAGCGCTCGCTGAGTTACTAGACAATGCTTTGGATGAGGTATTTGCGTAATTCGATCCTTCTCTATGGATTATATCTATTTTTCTTCTTCTCGTTGTCTTTATTTCTTGTCTATCTATGGTGATCAGGTCTTCAATGGATCTACGTATGCCCATATAGATATGCTACAAAATAAGAAAATACAAAAATATTACTAGTAGAAGGTATGTATTTCATTAATTTCATTTTCTTTTGGCAATATTTTGGAAGTTTCTTTTATGTTACGGGTTATAATTTCAAAATTTGTAGCGTTGTGCTACAAATTTCAAAATTTTCCATCCAAGTTTCATTTTCTTGAACCGATACAGATGTGAAAAAGCAATTTCCCATCCAAGTTTATATAAACGATTATATAATAGTTTATATAAACTGTTATAGAAGCTGTTATATAACAGTTATATTAACTGTTATATAAACAGGTATATTAGCTGTTATATAATGGAGATTATCTTTTTGGATCAACCTCCCATGCTCATCTAATCAAGAAAAAATATAACCAAGTTTGTTTAGCCACGGGACAAAACTCACGGGTTTAATGAGTAAATTTGTATATTACCTCACACAATTGTTTCAAAGTGGTATTTATATTGGGATATCTAAGCATAACATAACATTGATTCTTCCTACGTCTGATACTTGAATAATGGTGATAATACAACTTTTATTTCTTGTAACCTTATAATTTTCCTCGCATTTCACATTAATTTGGTTTAGTTTTCTATCGTAGTTTTCAATACTTGTTCTTAGAAAACATATGAATAATTTTTATTGATGGTGGTCAATGGCTGTATTAAAATTTTTATCTTTAAGTTGTGCAATTATTCTAATTATCCCCCATAAATATTTAATTAGCTTTGAATATGTCAGTGTAAAATTCGGAACGATTTAAAGAATTTCGATGACTTATCACGTAAACTGAAGTAATGTGTTGATAGATTTATAAATTATTTGTTGCCACGGGTTAGCGCATCAGAGGAAGTTGTTGGTGGTGCGACAGACAAATGGCCACAACGTGCATTTGCTGGAACATCTCGAAAGGTATCGTATTGGATTTCTTTGGTTTCTCTTCTGAAAAATCACATCGAGTATCGTGTTCAATGAATTTCCACGTGAAACATCTGCTATTGATGTATCTACACACATTTTAATGCAAAAATTCTCAAAATTAAAAGATTTAGTATATATCTTATTAAGTAGTCCCATGTGAAGCAACATACCTCACTTATTTAGTGATTTGTTGCACTTAAATTTTATGGTTTTACTCATAAACATACTCCCACAAATTATATTAATGTATGTTAACGTACATAATTATGTATACAAATTGTAATTGGATATATAACACTCATGCAGGAACCATCAATTGGGCCCTACGCGAGCATTTTCAGATTTATTGCCTGGTTTTGATAAGAAAGTCCTCCAAGCAGCCATCAATGTACGTGTTCGAATAATACTATTTGATTACTTGAAAATAATCCACCCATGAAAATGGTTTGCATATGATGATAATTTGAAAATATTAAGACTTAGGCTTAAAAACATATCGTTAGAGGGCGAAAATGCAAAACAACACCCAAACGGCCCCGTGAGAAGCACAAATACCTCACATCAGACCAATTTAACTCGTAGGAACTGATTGTGTGGTCCCGGGACTCCTGGTTCGATAACATGATGATAATTTGATAATATCTACATTGGGCTTTAAAATGTGCCGTTAGAGGGCGAAAATGCAAAATAGCCCCCAAACGGCCTTGTGAGAAGCACGAACACCTTGCACGGGACCAATGTAACTCATAGGAACTGATCACGTGGTCATGAGACTCCCAGATTGAGAATATGATGATAATTTGAAAATATCTAGACTTAGGCTAAAATCATGTTGTTAGAGGGTGAAAAATCTAAACAACCCCCAAACGGCATCGTGAGAGGCATGAACGCCTCGCACGGGACAATTTTAACTCGTAGCAACTAATCACGTAGTCACGGGATTCTCAATTTGAGAATATGATGATAGTTCGAAATATCTATATTATGCTTAAAACATAAACAATTAGAGGGTGAGACTCCAAACTAACCCCCAAATGAACCCGTAAGAGGCATCAACACCTCGCACAGGATCAATGTAACTCGTATAAACTAATCGTGTCATCACAGTACTCTTGATTTGAGAATATGACAATAGTTTAAAAATATCTAGATTAGGCTTAAAAACACACAGTTAGAGGGTGAAACCCCAAACTAGCCCCTAAATGGACTCGTAAGAGGCATTAGCACCTCGCACGGGACCAATGTAACTCGTAGGAACTGATCACGTAATCACGAGATTCCAAATTTGAGAATATTATGATAATTTGAAAATATCTAGACTTAGGCTTAAAAATATGTCGTTAGAGGGTGAAAACGCAAAACAACCCCCAAACGATCCCGTGAGGAGCATGAACACCTCGCACGGGACCAATGTCACTCGTAGGAACTGATATCGTGGTCACGGGACTCCATGTTTGAGAATATAATGATAATTTGAAAATATCTAGACTTACGATTAAAAACATACCGTTAGAGGGCAAAAAATCAAAAGAGCCCCAAACGGCATTATGAGAGGCACGAATGGACCAATATAACTCGTAGGAACTGACCATGTGATCAAGGGACTCCCAGTTTAAGAATATGATGATAATTTGAAAATATCTAGACATGGGCTTAAAAACATGTCGTTAGATGGCGAAAATTTAAAACAATCCCAAATGGCCCCGTGAGAGGCACGAACACCTTGCACAGGACCAATGTAACTCATAGGAACTGACCGCGTGGTCATGGGACTCCCGATTTGAAAATATGATGATAATTATAACTCGTATATTCAACTTTTCATTTTGAATGTTATTTTTTTAAAATTACTTGGTTACTGATATCATTTCCTTTTTTATACCTTATTTTTTTACAGGATAGCATTTTATCGTTAACTTTTATCCACGTGGAACACATGAAGAAGTCAATAGCTTACAAAAAGGGGGTTATTTAATTAGTGTCGTTAATGTTTAGGATTCAAATTTTTATGCTATGATTGTGCGGGCTTTTGTAATTTTATTGTTAACTATTATGGCCGCGAGGGCTTTTGTAATTTTATTTTTATATTTTATGGCCATGCAGGCTGCAGGTTTTATATTAGTAGATTCCAGATAGTCCAGAAAATAGAGGAAACTCTGCCCAATTTTTTTTGAATGTGAACTATTAAGACTTGTAATATTTTGAAGTTTGTATGTACATTAGTTTATCAATAACGTGCGACATTGACAATTTGTGAATTTCTTGATTTTTGTTTTGGCAAATAATAAATATTTATCGTACCAGATTTGGAATTTGATGATTTTCCTCATTTATTTTTAAATAATTAATTTTTTTTCTTTGATCCAAAAATTTGGCACAGTTCAAAACCGTGCCAATAGTGTACCAAATTTTGGCACAATTTTGAACTGTGTCAAAAGTGTACCAAAACGTACTCAATCTGGCACAGTTATAAACTGTGCCAAAAGTGTGTCAGAAATATCAAATTCTGACATGGTTAAAAAGTGTGCCAGAAGTGTTTCTGTTTGGCCAAATCTGGCACACTTTTAAACCGTGCAAAAAAAATGGCCACGGTTTAAAACCGTGCCAGATTTGATCTGGTAAAGTTTTAAACCATGCCAGATTGTTATTTTTATGTAGTGCAAGCCCACTGTCCGTAAATGTCATCAACGAGAGGAAATAAATAATTTTAAGAATATTGTCGTCACCGAAGAGGACCTAATCGGAGTTAGTAATCCAAATCATGATGTACTGGTAATCACACTTAGAATTGCCAACCGGGATGTGGATAAGTTACTAGTGTACTAGGGGATATCCTCAGAGGACATGTACCTCAAGTTGTTCAATGAGTTCAACTTATGAATGGAAGACCTAAATGAAGTGACCATCCCTTTGGTCGAATTTGTAGAAAAAATAATAATGCTAATAGGAAAGATTGTGCTTCCAGTACAAACTATTATCATATCAAACTAATTAAATTTATGGTCGTAGACATTGAATCCTCATACAACTCAATCCTTTAAAAAGTATAGTTGAACGCGATGAAGGTAGTCTCATATACTTATCATCAATAGCTCAAATGCATCACTGATTTGGGGGGGGGGGGATAGAGATACATGGAAATCAAGCTTGCTCGGCAATGCTTTATCCCATCCATCAAGCCTAAAATGGAGAAGAATAAGTTGAAGGTTGAGAACGCAGAAGGAGTCATCCCCTCCGAATAGTATCTAAAGTATGGGCAGTTGGAGGTAGAAGACATAGGAATAGCTCCCACTGACAGGTTCATAGACCCGCTCCAAGAGGTTCCATTCGACAATTCTCACCTATATAAAAAGTTATCATCGATGACTCTCTCGATGATATCAAAAGGCTCATTACTTAATAGAATAAAGATGTGTTTGCTTGGAAGACGTATGATTTTACATGCATAGATCCTAAAGTAGTATACCACAAGTTTTATATTAATCTAACATTCTCATCGAGAAAACAGAATGATCGATGATCAATCCCTAAAAAGGCAAGGGCAATAGAAAAATAGGTCATAAAACTATTGGAAGTTCCATGAAATAAGTTCAATTCCCTAAGTGTATCTCAAATGTAGTCGTAGTCAAGAAGAGTAAGAGGAAACGGAGAGTTTGCATTGACTTCATCGACCAAAATAAGGCATGTTCCATGGATAGATTCCCCCTGCCAAAGATTGACCAGTTGGTCAACACTGCATCCAACCATGAGAAAATGAGTTTTTTAGACATATATTTTGCTACCATCAAATCCCTCTATCTGAACCGACTAGGAAAATATTTTTTTCATCACAATAATCGGTATTTACTATCAGATAGTTATTCCTTTTAGACTTAAGAATGAGAGAGATACTTACCAGCGATTTGTCACCAAAATGTTTAAACAATAATTTAGGATACCATAAACTTGTACATCGATGACATGCTTGTGAAAAGAAAGATAAAGGTTGATCACCTATCAGATCTTATGAAGACATTTGAAGTTCTTTAATATTATAAAATGATGCTGAATGTCCATTGTTTTCGAGAGAAAATCGTAAATTCAAATTATAATATTTATTCACTAATTAAACTAGAGATAGGCAATTTTTAAATGATATTGTAGTTTGAATTTCTCAACTCTAAAACTTATTTTTTTTATGATTTAAATGGTTTTAGTAAATTTTTCCTAGTGGGTGATTTATTAGAAAATGTTTAATTCTAGTTTTTGTGAGTATGTGAAATTTAAATATTAATCTTCTAAAAAGACTATATGTAAATTTACTTTTCCAACGAGAGTTGATTTGTGAATTTATATATGCTTTGGGGTATTTCAAATAGATAAACAAATTAATGGAAATAAATAGGTTAAGTGGTGAAGTTTAATCCCTTGAATTATCTCACAATTATTTTCTCCTCATATTTAGCTCACTTTATCATTTTCTTTATTTATTAGTGTAGTTTTAATTTTAGTTCATAATTAGTAGTATAAATATCCCTTCATAATTGTTTTAAAAATCATACTTGTTTTCATTTTGCTCTTGTCCACATTAGAGAGCGCGGATTGGCCTCTTACTTGTCAATATACAATTTTGTGTGTTTGTAGGTACCAAAAGGGATTTTTGATTGATCGTCTTTACTCGACAATGACATATACGCAAAAGGCGAGTTATCTAATGGGATTTTTGATTGGTTAAGGATTGAACTTTGCTCAAACTTTTACGATTGACTTTTCACGAAGTGTCGTTACCGACTTTTCGAGTTGAGGAGCATTTTGAAGACTTGTGCATTTGTTCATTTGTATATATATTTTTTATTTTACATAGATTGTTTGTATTAGGATATTGAGGCCTTTTACATTTATTCATGGTGCTTTGGACACCAATTATTTGTAATAACTTAAAAAAATGAAGTAAAAGGAAAATCGAATAAGGTAGAGAGAGGGCGTCCAAAGGCGAGAAAAAGAAGACTCACTACTTTGGGTCGTTAGGACTCCCGGGGCCGACTGAGATAGGTGTAATCTTCCCCCGATCGACTCAAATTGTTCATCACCCCACAGTGTATAAGCCGTGGGAGGTACATTTCTAAACCCTCGCGCCTCTCCTGTCAACGAGTCAATTTTTGTGTGTGACTACGTGCTCTTATTTGATTTTAATTATCGCATTTATTTTTGAATGTGTGTGATGAATTAATCAATTAAGACCTACACCCGGTCATTCAGAGAATGGATTTCATCACTCTACTCACACGCTTACCATTGTGTGCTACCCTCGCTATCATTAAATTTAAAATCAATCAACTAGGTAGCCCACTAGGAGAACATTTTTGCAAAGGTGATCACTCAGATAATTCTGTGATTTTTTCTATCACCCGCGGACTTAATTAAAATTCGACTACCCTTTCACTAAATTTAAAGATAAAAATTGGATGTATGATTAGAGGATTTATCTTTGACTTGTCTGTGTCCAATTCCATCCTTCGATAGTCGAGTTTTAGTAAGTTCGTCAAATTCAAAGAGTCCTAATAATTTTGTCCCATCTTTTCTTCCAAAAAATCCAAAAAAAAACATTTTTTTTTCCTTATTTTTCTCCACAAAAATCCAAAAATATTTTCTTCCTTTATTTTTCAAAAAAAAATCCAAAAACATTTTCTTCCTTTATTTTTTAAAAAATCCAAAAATATGTTATTTCTTTCATTTTTATAAAAAATCCAAAAATATTTTCTTTCTTTTTGAGAAAATTCAAAAAAATCTAAAAATATTTCTCTCATCATGGCCGAAGAAAATCCTTTACGAGACTATTTTGGTCATTTTCCATTGTCACGCGACACGTTTGAGAGTGATCCTGAGCCGTCTCTTTATGGTATACTTAGTGGTCTCAGCTCTCTCACGAATACCGTTGATACTCTTGACCCATCTATGCACACATCTCTTATTCCATCACCCTCGGTGTCAAGTGTCGACGTGTTGCATACTTTGTCGTGCACCCATTTTTCATATTCCGACCACTTATCCCATGAGTGCCCGTACATTCCTTATCCTTTCGAACCCACCATGGAACATGTATATCCATATGACACTGTTTCGAAACCCATCTCGACCTATTATCACGATATATTCAATCCTGAGTTGTGTGAGTACCCTAGCTATTCGTGGAGGCCTGATCACCCTCCCATGTAATACGAATCCCAACTTGATACTGTGGATCCTCACAAGTTCCAACTGTTGTCATGGAAACCAATTGCACCTCCTCCCGATCAGTTCCCTCACTATGCTACCCACGATTATCAATAATTTGTCTCTCACGGAGATGCTTCTTCCGTGTATGACACACTTGACCCCGTTCCACACTCTTCCTTTGAGTATTCTCCATATAGACATGATCATAGTGAGTTGTGTCCACCTCAACTACTGCCACCCACCAACACTCCATGATAAACACCCAAAACTGTACATTTTATACCCCGAATAGACGTACTTTAATTGTTATTTCTCGGCAATTGGGTCTTATGCGCTTTACTGTGTATTTTGTAGGTCGAATGCACGTTGCGGTTCTCAAACGCGTATTTCAAAGCAATTGTGTAGATTATGGAGTTAATTACCCCTGTCCCGTATTCTAGCCTACCCTAAACCAAACTCCTTACCCCGATCACCAACTGCGTCCGACCCAAACCACCCTTAAACCACCGGCGCACCCCAGGCAAAGACCCAACCCTCGCCTGTTGCTCAACCCACTTCCAGCTCTCAAACTCCGGAATCCCACTACCCCGGCCATTCCTACCTCCAAACCCGCAGACCACCCTACTGACCCGAGCCCCCTACCCATTCCAGCCCGTATACCCGGCACCGGTAAGTTTCGATGGTTGTCTAACCAGATGCGACCCACTTCTCTTAAATCGAAACCCGAAAGACACCTTCGAATTCGCCCAGAACCCCCAGCCACAGCTTCAACTGACTTCCTACCGGAACCACAAACCCAAAACCGTTTTCTAAGCCTTTGACCCATTTTCCTTCTAAAAGCCAAAGCCACGATTCTTCCATCTTCCAAATAAACCACAAGACAAAACCAAAACCAAATAACCCACGTGTCTTTTTAACCATTTACCCCAATATACCCTTAAACCCCAACTTCCCACATGTCTTCTACCAAAGTCCAAAATACCCTCATTCTCCCCACTATCATGACCTCACACCCAAACCACATGCACCCTCAAATAATTCCCTAAACACCCTCACCTCAACACCTGACACAACCTCTTGCACCTTTATCCTCCCATTTTTACCCCTAGCTCCATGCCTATTATAAAAAGAAGATGAAGACCCCATTTGAAGGAGACTTTTATCATATCAATTTTAGAGAGAGAAACACCATTTTTTAGTTTAGTTTTTTAGGTTAGAATTTATTTTGTTTTAGTTTTTTTAGATTAGTGAGAATCCATTTTTGAGTGTAATTGTTGATGTAATTTTTATTTTACCACACAAATTGGAGGGATGTAAATTGCAAATTCAAGGATTGGAGTCCAATTTCACTCAAAGAGATTTGGTTTGATTGTTCTTCTCTTCAACTTTATTTATTAGCCTTTGATTATTAGATTATCATGTTTAATGTTATGTTAGGCTAAATCCCCTTTCAAAGGGTGGGGGGAAACCCTTATTTTATGTTATTTTAATTTAATTAGTTTGATTACTTGAAAATTCCCTTTGAATAATAATTTTTATCCCTCACCCTTAAATTTACGCCTCGAGAGAGGGTAAATGATTTTCGAGAGAAAATCGAAATTCTAGTTATAATACCCATTTTAGATTCGAACTAGAGATAGGGATTTCTTAAGTGGGGTATTATTACTTGAATTTCAATTCTAAATTTATTTTATAAGATTTACATGAATTTTAATCGATCGATCCTAGCGGGTGATTAATTAAAAGGAGTGTAGATCTATTTTCTAGAGTTGTGGGGTGTTAAACTTAATTTTATAAAAGATTAATATTAAAATTACATTTGCAACGAGAGTTGATTTGTAATTTTGATATTAATTTGGGAGAATTCAATTAATTAAATTAATTAGTTAGAATAGCTAAAATTTGCGGTGTAATCCCACTCCTTGATTGTTCTCACATTTATTTACCTCACTTTATCTCTTATTTTAGTGTTAGACTTTATTTTTTTTATTTTAGTCACTTTTTAGTTTGTAATTTGATCTTCCATATAGTTTAGTGTTATTTTACCTCACCTCACCTAATTGTTTTAATATTTGAAAAAGAAATAAAAAAAAATAGAAAAAGCAAAAGCCCAAAAAGAAAATAAAAATTGAATTATAATTGAGTTTGTCTCTTGCTTACCCCCTTGATCTGGATTGATACCCTTACATACCTCTACACTTTAGTTTATTATATTTTGCAGGTAATTTGAGGATTTTGATTAGAAGAGCTTCTCAAGCAACGACGAAAAGAAATACACTAAAAAGTTATCAAATGGCGTCGTTGCCCATTCTTGGGAGCGTGAAGCTCGGAGCGGATTTCAACTTGTAGTTCATTTGTTTTTTGCACTTTATTATTTTTTTTGTACCATTTTTATATTTTTAGAAGGCTTGTATTAGGATTATTCTATTCTTGGCTTGTATTGCGGTGCATATAGACACCTTCATTTTATTTTTCATTTTAAAAATTGTAATAATCGAAGCGTGATAGGGAAACCGGACAAGGTAGAGAGAGGGCGTCCAAAGGCAAGGATTTAGAAGCCTCTCTAATTTGGGTCGGTAGGACTCCCGAAGCCGACTGAGATAGGCATGATCTCCCCCCGGTCGACTCAAATTTTTCGGCACCGCACGGCGTAAAAACCGTGGGAGGTACATTTCTTACACCCTCGCGCCTCTCTTATTAGCGAGTCAATTCTTTTGTGTGCTTTGTGTGCTCTTACTTGATTTTATTCTCGTATTTATTTTCGAATGGTGTGATGAATTAATTGACTAAGACCTACACCCGGTCACTCACGAGAAGGGATTTCATCACCCGACTCACTCGCTTATCAATTGTGTGCTACTCTAGCCATCACTAAATTTAAAATCCATTAACTAGGTATCCCACTAGGAGAATATTTTTGCAAAGGCGATCACAAAGAATTCCATGAATTTTTATCGCCCGCGGACTTAATTAAAATTTGACTACCCTTTCACTAAATTTAAAAATAAAAATTGGTTATGTGCTAGTTAGGAATTCTCCTTAACTTATGTGTGTCCAATTCCGTTCATTTTTCGGTAGTCGGTTTTTAATTAGTTCGTCCAAGTCAAGAGTTCATATTTTTTCCCCACCCTTTTTCTTCCAAAAAAATCCAAAAATATTTTCTTTCTTTCATTTTAGAAAAATTCAAAAAATTCTTTTCTTCTCTTCATTTTCAAAAAAATTCAAAAATATTTTCTTTCCTTTTGAAAAAATTTAAAAATTAAAAAAATATTTCTCTCCTCATGGCCGAAGAACGTCCTTTACGGGACTACTTTGGTCATTTTCCATTATCACGCAACACGTGTGAGAGTGATCCCGAGCCGTCTCTTTATGATATCCTTAGTGGTCTCACCTCTCTAACGAGTACCGTCGATACTCTTGACCCGTCCATGCACACACCTCATTTTCCCTCACCCTCGGTGTCAAGTGTCGACGTGTCTCATCCTTTGTTGTGCACCCACTGTTATTATGTCGATCACATGCTCCATGAGTGTCCGTACTTGTCATATCCATTCGAATCCACCATGGAACATGTGTATCCCTATGACACTGTTCCGGAACCCACCTCGGCCTATTATCCTGATATACCTCATCACGAGTTGTGTGAGTACCCGAGCTATTTATGGAGGACTGATCACCCTTTCACGCAATACGAATCCCAAATCGATGTTTTGGATCCTCATACGCTCCAACAGTCATCATGGCAACCTTGTGCACCCATTCACGATCAGTTCCCTCACTATGCAACCCATGAGTATCAATCATTTGTCCATTACGAAAGCGATCCTTTTGTGTATGATGAACTTGGCCCCACTCCACACACTTCATTTGAGTATTCTCCGTACAGTCATGATAGTAGCGAGTTGTGTCCACCTCACCCACCGCCACCACCCATCACTCTCCCACCATCATCCACATCCGCTCTCGAGGCACTCTTGTAACAATCTATCATTGAGCAAGAGCAAGCCACTCAAATTCAAACTCAAGCTCTCCAAAGGCTTGAACAACGATTAAATGAATTGGAGTGTGCGAGAGAGTCGGACATTTCCATGGATCCACCCATTATTACACCCGAGTGTGATAATATTGTGTCCTTTAGTGACACGGATTTTGAGTGTGACCAACCCTACCACCCCGAGAATCTCGAAGTTGAGACCATTCCATGGTCCGAGCCTCAAGTTGACAATTGTGTTGACTTCCCTTTCGATAGTGAGCCTGATCAAATCCCATCATGTCCATATGAACCCCACTTTGCGGTTCCCATTCACCTTTCCTTTCCCGATAAATCCAAAAACATGCTCGAGTCTACACCTATCGACCCTACCGCTTGTGTTCCTGAGGAACCACTTCATTCTAGGTTAGCTCCGGCTATGAGTGTTAACCATTTTCCAGAGATAGAATCTTTGATAGTTCCTAACTATTCGGATATGGATGATGTCCCACCATGCATGGCTCCCTTTGAGCCTGATATTTCTAGTGATTCCTCTATCTTAGATCTTGGTGACTCGCCTTACCCACCCACCGAATTCCCTAATATTACTTTTATGGAGAAGTTGATCACTCCATCTTTAGAAACCACACTCCCTTTTGAGTATTCCTTTACTCCTCCCAATGAGTGTGTGTCTCCCATGCTTGAGTTGGATCGTCTTCCTCCACCGTTTACCCCACCCGACCCACCCATTATCCCTTCTATCCCACCACCTGGTTTGGATCTTGATTTTACACATTTCATGTTTCCCTCTACATTTTTAGATCCTCACCTAAACCCATCATCCACCCATGAGAGTATTTGTGGTGCTACTCTCTACTTCCGTGACACCGATCTTGTTCCTCCATGCACACCACTCTCTTGTGGTGTTGATTTTTCTTCTCGACAGCTCCCTGGCGTATCACGGCGCGACCATTATCATTGCCCATTCATAGAACGGTCGTGTGTTTTCCATGAGCCCCACCCCATTACAATTTCTAAACCATTTTGCCTCCCTCACCAACTGATGCACCATTCTTATAGGGCCCTTTTTTACCTCACCTTCCGGCTTAATAAGGCCGTGGACGATACCTCTTCACCCTTTCCACCCTCACCATTACCGTAATACCCACCCGTCCATGGTCCACCGATGCTTTGCATCATGTGATGCACTTTGACATACAGGTGCATTGACCCCCTTTAGACTTTATCCAACAAGATTGATGCTTCAGTCTTGTTTGGGGGTGATTCTCATCACCCAATTCTTCTGACCCCCCGCGCTTTCATATATCTTATCTTTAGGGTGAGATCCCTTCGTTCTGGCTGAAGATATTAAACTTAACGCTACCAGGAGGAAGCCCACATTTTTTATACTAGTATCATCCAGTTTGGGGATGGTGTGTCACACCACCCAATGCTTTATCATGTTTAAAGACTTGTACAAATTTTTTTTCTCGTATCACTTATTCAGGTTTATTCTTGGCTTCATCTGTCCACTTCATTAGCGGGTGATTCTGGTAATCTCTTTCCTACCTTATGCTCTCAATTTTAAAAATCATTTTATCTAACATCGAGGACGATGTTCCTTTTTGTTTGGGGGTGGGGAATTTGATCAAAATCGTACCTCTTTTCAAAAAAATTGAGTTTTAAACCTGATTTTTAAAATTTCGTGCAGTTTCTTTCATCTCATTCACTGATGTGAATTTTTTATCATCCATCCTTTTAAGTCTAGGAATCAAGCTAGAATATTTTTTCTAAATAGCTTATGTAATACATAACAAGGCATGTTGCACCATGAATTTCTAGACTCAACAAAATTTGCGCACTTATCACGTCAATACGGTTTAGAGTTGAAGAGTACTACAATTCTCAAGAAAACCTTAAGGATCTCTAGTAGAGACTTTTAGCTTGTAAGATTCATGCCTTTCACCTTTCACAGAGTTTTACGCAATCTCCGAGTAACAAGTTGATTCAACTACATTTGGGTCCGCACTTTAATTGTTGTATGATCCCATTATCTTTCAAAAAAATTTGGCTTGATCACTGAGAATGACATCTTTTTCGAGTTGTAAGAAATGCGTGTCTTGAAATTTGTCTTGATCACTAGGTTTCACCCATTCATTTCATCCATTATTCTTCCATATTTTCATATATTCCCCACATCATACATATACATACCGCACCCCATTCATATATCATCCATCATTTATGAGAAAAAGAGTGTGATTCCAAATGTTAAATGTCTTTATTGTTGGTTTAAAAAAAGGAAAAAAAGAGCAAAAAGAGCAAAAAAAAGAAAAAAAAATCGAAAAAAAAAAGAAAAGAGAGAAAATGAAAAGAAAAGAAAGATTTTGTAGTTTATTTTATTGTAATAGAGACATTTGTTCTTCAAGTGCTATACACTCTTCTCAATCTTATCGCATATCCATCCATTTTACATCCATCACTCGTCATTCATCCATACATCACCATCCAACCTCATATCCCGTCCTTCTCATTTCATTTCCCCCTCACCCATAATCATCCATATTTTCCCTCGGTGTTCGGGCAAATGAAAGTCAACGTGGTGAATAACTCGACGTTCTCACTTTAGCGATTAGCATTCTTTCATGAGATCATTTTCTTTCTAGTATGTTCGTTCTTTCTTATGTGTGTGTGAGACGTTTGAACTTGCTTACATTTACTCACCTCCTCACACGCAAGAGCGATACACTAACCCAAATCTCGAGAGTTCTTTTGAGACAGTTATATCCAGTGATATTTGAAGTTGAATCGTTGATTCCGACAAGGCAATCTAGGAATTACTCTTATGATACTCGACCCGTTTTGACTGATTCACACCACACACGTTAAGTTCTAGGAAGGATGTGCCTTGAGTATTTACTTAGCTTAATTTTTACACATTCTACCTTGTATTTCTGAAATTATTTCTCTCATGATGGATTGTGCGATTATGTTATGTCTAATAAGAGATTGACTTCCTTTAAATAAATTTTTGCAAATAAGAATTTTGTGGGTATATTCCCTGCAAACCCTCACGAGCCAACACTCTTTCCGTAGGGCAACCTATAGGTTTAAAGGCTTGCTACACATGCTAAGTGCAATCGCCAATGTCCGCGAAAGTGGTACACTTTTGGTTACTTATCTTTCTATTTCTCTCTATTTTACTGCTCGAGGACTAGCAACGCTCAGTTTGGGGGTGGTGTGATAACCACCCAAAACGATACATTTTACACCCTTAATAGACGTACTTTAGTTGCTATTTCTCGTCAATTTGGATTTTATGCGCTTTATAGTGTATTTTGTAGGTCCAATGCAAGTTGCGGTGCTCAAACGCGTATTTCAAAGCAATTGTGCAGATTATGGAGTTAATTACCCCTCTCTCGTATCCTAGTCTACCCTAAACCAAACTCCTTACCCCGATCACCAACCGCGTCTGACCCAAACCACCCTTATACCACCGGCGCACCCTAGGCCAAAGACCCAACACTAGCCTGTTGTTCAACCCACTTTCGGCGTTCAAACTCCGGCGTCCCACTACCCCGGCCATTTCGACCTCCAAACCCGCGGACCACCCCATTGAACCGAGGCCCCTACCCGTTCCATCCCGTATACCCGGCGTCAAAAAGTTTCTGCGGCAGTCTAACCAGTTGCGACCCACTTCCCTTAAACCAAAACCCGAAAGACACCTTCGAATTTTCCCAGAACCCCCAGCCACAACTTCACCCGACTTCCAACTGGAACCACAAACCCACAACTGGAACCACAAACCCAAAACCGTTTTCTAAGCCTTTGACCCATTTTCCCTCTAAAAGCCAAAGCCACGATTCTTTCATCTGCCAAATAAACCACAAGACAAAACCAAAACCAAATAAATTAACCCACATGTCTTTTTAACCATTTACCCCAATATACCCTTAAACCCCAACTTCCCACATGTCTTCTACCAAAGTCCAAAATACCCTCATTCTCCCCACTATCATGACCTCACACTCAAACCACATGCACCCTCAAATAATTCCCTAAACACCCTCATCTCAATACCTTACACAACCTCTTGCACTTTTATCCTCCCATTTTTACCCCTAGCTCCATGCCTATTATAAAAAGAAGATGAAGACCCCATTTGAAGGAGACTTTTATCATATCAATTTTAGAGAAAGAAATACCATTTTTTAGTTTAGTTTTTTAGGTTAGGATTTATTTTATTTTATTTTTTTTAGATTAGTTAGAAAAATAAATTAGTGAGAATCCATTTTTGAGTGTAATTGTTGATGTAATATTGGTTTGATCACATAAATTGGAGGGATGTAAATTGCAAATTCAAGGATTGGAGTCCAATTTCACTCAAAGAGATTTGGTTTGATTGTTCTTCTCTTCTAATTTATTTTATTAGACTTTGATTATTTGATTATCATATTTGATATTATGTTAGGCTAAATCCCCTTTCAAGGGGTTGGGGGAAACCCTTATTTGATGTTATTTTAATTTAATTAGTTTGATTACTTGAAAATTCCATTTGAATATTAATTTTGATCCCTCACCCTTAAATTTACACCTTGAGATAGGGTAAATGATTTTCGAGAGAAAATCAAAATTCTAGTTATAATACCCATTTTAGATTCGAACTAGAGATAGGGGTTTCTTAAGTGGGGTATTATTACTTGAATTTTAACTCTAAATTTATTTTCTAAGATTTACATGAATTTTAATCGATCGATCCTAGTGGGTGATTAATTAAAAGGAGTGTAGATCTATTTTCTAGAGTTGTGGGGTGTTAAACTTAATTTTCTAAAAGATTAACATTAAAATTACATTTGCAACGAGAGTTGATTTGTAATTTTGATATTAATTTGGAAGAATTCAATTAATTATATTTATTAGTTAGAATAGCTAAAATTTGCGGTGTAATCCCACTCCTTGATTGTTCTCATATTTATTTACCTCACTTTATCTCTCATTTTAGTGTTAGACTTTATTTTTCATTTTAGTCACTTTTCAATTTGTAATTTGATCTTCCATATAGTTTAGTGTTATTTTACCTCATCTCAACTAATTATTTTAATATTTGAAAAAGAAAAAAAGCAACACCCGAAAAGAAAACAAAAATTGAATTACAATTGAGTTTGTATCTAGCTTACCCCCTTGATGTGGATTGATACCCTTACTTACCTCTACATTTGAGTTTATTATATTTTGCAGGTAATTTGATGATTTTGATTAGAAGAGCTTTTCAAACAACAACGAAAAATATACCGAAAAGTTCTTTCTATCTCTCCACCACCATCATCCACCTCCGCTCTCGAAAGCCTCTTGCAAAAGTTCATCCTCGAGCAAGAGCAAGCCACTCAAATTCAAAATGAAGCCTTCCAACGGCTTGAACAAAGATTAAATGAAATTGAGTGTGAGCGAGAGTCGGATTTCATCCTAAGTCAACCTATTGTCGCCCCCAAGTGGAGATATGATGCGTCGTCTTGTGCCACTAACTTTGGGTGTGACCAACCTTACCATACCGAGAATCTCGACATTGAGACCAATCCATGGTTCGGGCCTCAAGTTGACACTCGTGTTGATTTACCCAATGATAGTGATCTTGATCACATCCCGCTATGTCCAAATGAACCCACCATTGAGGTTCACATTCCCACTCCTGTTATATCCAAAAATATGCCCGAGTCTATACCTATCGAGCTTACCCCTTGTGTTCCCGAGGAACCAATTTATCCTAGGTTAGCTTCGGCTGCGAGTGCTCACCATTTTCTCGAGATTCAATCCGAGATGGTTTCTACCTCTACAGATATGGATCCTGTTACACCATGCATGGCTCCCTTTGAGCCCAAAATTTCTAATGATTCCTATATCTCCGATCTTGGTGCCTCGTTTGACTTACCCACCACATTCAACGGTGATATTCTTGTGGAGAAGTTGACCACTACATCTTTAGATACCACACCCCCTCCTGTGAGTTCCCTTGAGGATCACTATGTGCCTCATGAGGAGTGTTTGTTTCCCACTCTTGATTTGGATTATCTTCCCCCACCATTTATCCCACTCGATATACCCATTGTCCCTTCCACCCCACCACCTGGTTTGGATCTTGATTTTACACATTTCATGTTTCCATCTATATTTTTAGATCCTCAAGACACCAACCTCCACCATTCACGAGAGTATATGTGGTGATACTCTCTACTTTCGTGACACCGAGCTTGTTACCCCATGCCCGCCATTCTCTTGTGGTGTTGATTTTTCCTATCGACAACTCCTTGGCGTGTCACGATGCGACCATTATCATTGTCCATTTATACAACGGTCGTGTGATTTCTATGACGCCCACCCCATTTCATTTTCCACACCATTTCGCCTCCCTCGCCAACTTGAGCACCATGCTTATAGGGCCCTTGTTGCCCTCACCTTCAGGCTCAATAAGGCCCGCGATCGATGCTTATTCTCCCCCCCCCCCCCCCCCCTCTTTCTCACTTTTGACTTAATACCCACTAGCCCATGGTCCACCGAAGCATTGCATCGTGTGATGCACTTTGTCGTACAATTGCATTGACCCCTTTTAGCTTTTATCCAACAAGACTTACGCTTCAGTCTTGTTTGGGGGTGATTATCATCACCCAATTTTTCTGTCTCCCCGTGCTTTCATAGATCTTATCTTTAGGGTGAGAATGGATAAGTCTAGCTGAACACGTTAAATTTAGCGCTACCGAGAGGCAGCCCGTTGTTCTTGTATGAGTCTCATCCTGTTTGGGGGTGGTGTTTCACATCACCCTATGCTTGTAATGTTTATAGACTTGTACACATATTTTTTTTATTTTAGTATTGATTCATGTTTCATTTTGGCTTTATCTGTCGAGGTCATTAGCGGTTGATTCTGGTAATCTCTTTCCTTCCTTATGCTCTCAATTTAAAACATTATTTTACTTAACATCGAGTACGATGTTCCTTTTTTGGGGGGGTGGGGAATTTTATCAAAATCGTACCTCCTTTGAAAAAAAAAATTAATTTTCGTGCAGTTTTTTTCATCTCACACATTGATGTGAATTTTCTATCATCCATCCTTTAAGTCTAGTAATCAATCTAGGTGATTTATATTTTTCTAAATAGCTTATGTAATATGTAATAAGGCTTGTTGCACCATGAATTTCTAGACTCAACAAATTTTGCGCACGTATCACGTCACTGCGATTTAGAGTTGAAGGGTATTACAATTCTCAAGAGAACCTTAAGGATCACTAGTAGAGACTTTAGCTTGTGAGATACGTGCCTTTCACCTTTTAGAGAGTTTTACGCAATCTCCGAGTCACAAATTGATTCAACTTCTTTTGGGTCCACACTTTATATCGTTGTATGATCTGATTATTCTTCATTAAATTTTGGCTTGATGTCACACCCCGCAAAATCCGACAGACGGGGTGGCCACCCACCGCCGCCGAACTATGTCAGGCTTGAACTAAATAAATACCATTCTTAGCATGAGACAGATATGAGACATAAATAAATCAGTCCATAAGATAAATAATTGAATCAATCTCAAATGATCATAAACAACTAAGCGATAAAAGATCCATCAAATGCTAACTCCAAAAATCCATTCTCTAATAATGATTAAATAAAACCTGAATAATAAAGATCTGAATAATCCAACATAAATCCTCTAAACAACTTTGGAGCCGAATGGCCCAATAAAACTCCAATGAAGTCTCATAATTAAATACGACTGGAAAAGAAAGTCTAACTAAACTATGCCATAAAATAAATAACTACTGTTGCGCCTCTAAATGATAACTCTGATAAACTTATGCAGCTTCTCCAATTCTAATCCTGAAAAAGATTAGTCAACGCATGGGTCAGAGCCAAAGCCCCGAGAAAGAATACACACTACTCCCCTCAAATAGGATCCTTGAATCCAGACAGTAGCATTATACGCAATAAATATCACAATAGAGTATTTTAAAATTAGACCAGATAATTAAACACGATAAATATAAAGCACTAACTACCCGAAAAATCCCCATTTATAAAGGCACACCAATATGATTTTTAATTCCCAAGTCCCACGATGTTAATTTAATTAAATTAACCAACTTTTCTGATATTCTCAATTTATTATGGCGGTCCTCCCGCATCGGGTGATTTCTCCATCAAAATACATATCCTCTCGTCAAAACGCCGGTTGGCCCGTTTAAACTGTCGTCCCTCGCTGATTATGTCGTCAATATATTTTAATACCCGTCTTATTATCTTAGGTATTGATTCTCAATTTTCTCAATTCACAACTTTAAATTACCCCACCCATTTATCGATGTGAGATCCTCAAAATACTCCTTAGTCCCATACCTAAGGGTTCCCAAGTTATCAATACGTCCTACCCTATGAATAGGAGGATTTTCAAACATAAATCTCAATTTAGTATCATAAATAGGCTAGCGTAACGGCGATAAAGTAATAAAAATCAGCCCACCCCTGACATGATAAAAACGTGATAATCTACCCTCACTAGTCCCCGACCTAGAAGGCGTAAATCATCAAGAGGCCTACAACTAGTTCCATATCTAGAAGGCATCCTAAAATATAGGGAGAGAAAAATTACCCAATAAACCCGTCGTCACAATGATCTTTAATAATACCAACAAGTCACACAAATATGTATAATAAACCAATGTTCCAAACTACGCAGGATAGTCCAATTCAATTAAATCTTTAATTAAATTATCACAACGTCAAAATATCCAAATAATCTCATTTAATTATTTTAAATTAAATATACCAAGTTTTCATCATATAAACATCAAAAACCAAATTTCATTATCTCTACATGTATTACATGAGTAATCGCACCCCAAAATCATTTAGTTTAAAACTAGGGTTTTTCTATATGCAACCTACATCAATAAAACCCAAAATTCACTCATCAATCCTATGTACCCAAGGGTTATGAATATTATTCAGATTAAAAGATTTGATAAAACAGCCCCATAATTAATGTCCACTTTTCCTAATTAAGTCACTACTTTATTTTAAGAAAACATGTAATTAAGTGTTTACGCGAAACTTAAAACGCATTATACTAAAGAAAAAGAATAGAGTATTCATGCTCGTGATTTCAGAATCAAATATCTGGGTTGACGATTGGATTCCTTGCGAAAAATTAGCAAAAGAATGTTCTTGAACAAACTTGATTAAACCCCAATTAAGCCTCCCAAAACTTATGACAAAAGCTTGATTATGAAGAACGTTGATGATTATGAGTGAGAGGAAAATATTTGGAAGTGTTTTCTGGAGAAAAACTGAAGAAAAAGTGATTATGAGAAGTCCCCCTATGGATTAACAAGGTTATATAGTGATTAGGAGTCCTAATCCTACACAAACTCTAATTAAAAAACAACTTCAGCGCACGTTTTCTGAAGGCATCGATCGATCGATGCCCAGGCGTCGATCGATCAATCACCCCGGAAAACTGACAATTTGCCTTAAAAATTATAAGGGACAAATATTTCAAAAAATCATATAAAGTCCATTTTAAATCCGATTTTAATTCCGCTTGAAGTTTTATTCTTCTAAAATCATAACCAACATATTTAGCCAATAAAACATAATAAATTCAAAATTTTATTTTTCTCGAATATTCCAATTAATTAATTAAAATAATAAATAAAAAACACAGGGTGTTAGCGGAGAATTTCGTCCTCGAAATTAGACGAAGCATACTCATCAACGCATAAATCTCACAAAAGCAAATATGGCTCACATATGCCTACCCCGTAGAATACCATAATTAGGCGCCTATACACCTAATCTACCCAAACGTAATCCTTAACAAAAATACAATATATTAGTCCTACATATATAGGTATCTAAGAAGGTATTACGTACCGCGATATTCCACTAGCCACGCAAAATATCCTTCTCTGACTGAACCTGTGGCACATAACACCTCCCATAACTGAGATTAGTTGGTGAAGTGACCACCCCCTGCGCACCTGACGTTGCCGGTGCTGCTGGCGCCCCCTAACCGTTAATTGCTGCTAAGACTGGAGGCCTCAGTCCTAGCTTCCCCTGAGCTCCTTGCCCTTGTTGCCCCTGCGTAAACTGCCTTGATTGGGCCTGTGTCGCTTGGCCTTGTTGGCCCTCCCTCTTGTTACATTGAACTGCTCGATGTCCTATCTTTCCACAGACAAAACATGCACCCCTAATGGTTCCTGAATTCATCCCCCGATTTTGTTCACCCTGTTGACCTTGATTTTTTCTCTTCCACTTCTAAGCTTGGTCATTGTGACCCCTATTCTCACCTCCTTATCCATTAAACTCTTGTCTCTTGCCCAACTTCTTCTGATAATTGGACTTTTCTTACCACATTAACATTGCGACATCCACTACCTGAGCATAAGTAGTGTATGTCGTATTTCCCAACACCATCTACCTAATTGACCAACATAATCCCTTTGTGAAACACTCCATCTTATTTATCTCAGTGCTAACCTCTTCTCGTACAAACATAGATAAATCGGTGAACTCGTGTTCATACTCGACAATCGACTTTGAACCTTGCTCCAGGTCCATAAATTTTCTCTTCTTTGCGTTCCTAATTGCATACGGAAAGTACTTATTATTGAACTTGATCAGAAACACTGCATAGCCCAATTGATCTCTCTCCTCTGATGTGGTGGCACTCTCTCACCATTGCAACGCATCCCCCGTCAGCTTAAATGTTGTAACATCTGCTTATGCACATTCGTGCAGTCCACCATCCTCAAATGCCTCTCCATATCCCTCCTCCACTGGTGAGAAACCATTGGGTCAGATCCCCCTCCAAAGGTGGAAGGATTGCCCTTAAAGAAACTGGTTCTCACTCTATCCCAAGCGGAGATGGGTGTAACTCGCTGCTGTGCCTCTAAAGTCACCCCTCTCTGTCTCCCCATCTAAAAACCGATCGCTGTGGCCTCACGAATGAAATCCGCTAACTCCTCGGCCTCCAAAGTAATATGATTCCGCCTCTCCTGAGTTGCGGGACCAGAAACAGACTCCTCTCTCCTATTCCCAGCTTTCCTTGTGTTCGTCGTCTGAAAAGATAGGAACAAAACAACATCAGACTCGGAATGACTAAGAGTACAAATGATCAAAACAAAACCAAAGATAAGCAACGAGGAAGCTAAAACAGACTCATAACCTATGAGACCTAAGACCATGCTCTGATACCATCTGTCACACCCCGCAAAATCCGACAGACGGGGTGGCCACCATAAGATAAATAATTGAATCAATCTCAAATGATCATAAACAACTAAGCGATAAAAGATCCATCACATGCTAACTCCAAAAATCCATTCTCCAATAATGATTAAATAAAACCTGAATAATAAAGATCTGAATAATCCAACATAATTCCTCTAAACAACTTTGGAACCGAATGGCCCAATAAAACTCCAATGAAGTCTCATAATTAAATACGACTAAAAATGAAGGTTTAACTAAACTATGCCATAAAATAAATAACTCCAGTTGCGCCTCCAAATGATAACTCTGACAAACTTATGCAACTTCTCCAATTCTAATCCTGAAAAATATTAGTCAACGTATGGGTCATAGCCAAAGCCCCGAGTAAGAACACACACTACTCCCCTCAAATAGTATCCTTGAATCCAGACAGTAGCATTATACGCCATAAATATCACAATAGTGTATTTTAAAATTAGACGAGATAATTAAACACGATAAATATAAAGCACAAACTACCCGCAAAAATCCCCATTTATAAAGGCACACCAATATGATTTTTAATTCCCAAGTCCCACGATGTTAATTAAATTAAATTAACCAACTTTTCTGATATTCTCAATTTATTATGGCGGTCCTCCTGCCTCGGGTGATTTCTCCACCAAAATACACATCCCCTCGTCAAAACGCCGGCTGGCCCGTTTAAACTGTTGGCCCTCGCTTATTGACGAGGTTCCACACACGACACGACATAAAATGTCGACTGGCCAGTTTAAACTGTCGGCCCTCGCTGATTATGTCGTCAATATATTTTAATACCCGGCTTATTATCTTAGGTATTAATTCTCAATTTTCTCCATTCACAATTTAAAATTACCCCACCCTTTTATCGATTTGAGATCCTCAAAATACTCCTTAGTCCCATACCTAAGGGTTACCAAGTTATCAATACGTCCTACCCTATGAATAGGAGGATTTTCTAACATAAATCTCAACTTAGTATCATAAATAGGCTAGCGTAACGGCGATAAAGTAATAAAAATCATCCCACCCCTGACATGATAAAAACGTGATAATCTACCCTCACTAATCCCCTACCTAGAAGGCGTAAATCATCATACCTAGAAGGCATCCTAAAATTTAGGGAGAGAAAAATTACCCAATAAACCCGTCGTCACAATGATCTTTAATAATACCAACAAGTCACACAAATATGTATAATAAATCAATGTTCCAAACTACGCAGGATAGTCCAATTCAATTAAATCTTTAATTAAATTATCACAACGTCAAAAATATCCAAATAATCTCATTTAATAATTTTAAATTAAATATACCAAGTTTTCATCATATAAACATCAAAAACCAAATTTCATTATCTCTACATGTATTACATGAGTAATACGCACCCAAAAATCATTTAGTTTAAAACTAGGGTTTTTCTATATGCAACCTACACCAATAAAACCCAAAATGCACACATCAATCCTATGTACCCAAGGGTTATGAATATTATTCAGATTAAAAGATTTGATAAAACAGCCCCATAATTAGTGTCCACTTTTTTCTAATTAAGTCACTACTTTATTTTAATAAAAAATGTAATTAAGTGTTTACTCGAAACTTAAAACGTCTAATACTAAAGGAAAAGAATAGAGTATTCTTGCTCGTGATTTCAGAGTCAAAAATCTGGGTTGACGATTGGATTCCTTGCGAAAAATTAGCAAAAGAGTGTTCTTGAACAAACTTGATTAAACCCCAATTAAGTCTCCCAAAACTTGTGACAAATGCTTGATTATGAAGAAGGTTGATGATTATGAGTGAGAGGAAAATATTTGGAAGTATTTTCTGGTGAAAAACTGAAGAAAAGTGATTATGAGAAGTCCCCCTATGGATTAACAAGGTTATATAGTGATTAGGAGTCCTAATCCTACACAAACTCTAATTAAAAAAAAACTTCAGCAGACGTTTTTTGAAGGCATCGATTGATCGATGCCCATGCGTCGATCGATCGATCACCCCGGAAAACTGACAATTTGCCTTAAAAATTATAAGGGACAAATATTTCAAAAAATCATATAAAATCCATTTTAACTCCGATTTTAATTCCGCTTGAAGTTTTATTCTTCTAAAATCATAACCAACATATTTAGCCAATAAAAAATAATAAATTCAAAATTTTATTTTTCTCGAATATTCCAATTAATTAATTAAAATAATAAATAAAAAAACACGGGGTATTACATACTTCCCCACTAGAAAAGAATTTCGTCCTCGAAATTAGACGAAGCATACTCATCAACACATAAATCTCGCAAAAGCAAATATGGCTCAAATATGCCTACCCCGTAGAATACCATAATTAGGCGCCTATACATCTAATCTACCCAAACGTAATCCTTAACAAAAATACAATATATTAATCCTACATATATAGGTATCTAAGAAGGTATTATGTACTGCGATATTCCACTAGCCACGTAACTTAACTTGCTCTGACTGAACCTGTGGCACATAGCACCTCCCATAACTGAGATTAGTTGGTGAAGTGACCACCCCCTGCGCACCTGACGCTGCCGGTGCTGCTGGCGCCCCCTGAATGCTAACTGCTGCTAAGATTGGAGGCCTCAGTCCTAGCTGCCCCTGAGCTTCTTGCCCTTGTTGCCACTGTGTAAACTGCCCTGATTGGGCCTGTGTCGCTTGGCCTTGTTGGCCCTCCCTCTGGTTACATTGAGCTGCTCGATGTCCTATCTTTCCATAGACAAAACATGTACCCTTAATGGTTCCTGAATTCATCCCCCAGTTTTGTTCACCCTGTTGACCTTGATTTGTTCTCTGCCTCTTCTAAGCTTGGTCATTGTGACCCTTATTCACACCTCCTTGTCCATTAGACACTTGTCTCTTGCCCAACTTCTTCTGATAATTGGCCTTTTCTTGCCACATCAACATTGCGACATCCACTACCTGAGCATAAGTAGTGTATGACGAATTTCCCAACACCATCCGCCTAATTGACCAACACAATCCCTTTGTGAAACACTCCATCTTATTTATCTCAGTGCTAACCTCTTCTCGTACAAACATGGATAAATTGGTGAACTCCTGTTCATACTCGACAATCGACTTTGAACCTTGCTCCAAGTCCATAAATTCTCTCTTATTTGCGTTCCTAATTGCATACGAAAAGTACTTATTATTGAACTTGATTAGAAACTCTACATAGCCCAACTGATCTCTCTCCTCTGATGTGGTGGCACTCTCTCACCATTTCAAGGCATCCCCCGTCAGCTTAATTGTTGCTAACATCTGCTTCAGTACATTCGTGCAGTCAACCATCCTCAAATGCCTCTCCATATCCCTCCTCCACTGGTGAGAAACCGTTGGGTCAGATCCCCCTCCAAAGGTGGAAGGATTGCCCTTTAAGAAACTGGTTCTCACTCTATCCCAAGTTGACACGGGTGTACCCCGCTGTTGTGCCTCTAAAGTCACCCATCTCTATCTCCCCATCTCCAAACCGGCCGCAGTGGCCTCACAAATGATAGCCGCTAACTCCTCGACCTCCAAAGTAATATGATTCCGCCTCTCCTGAGTTGCGGGACCAGAAACAGACTCCTCTCTCCTATTCCCAGCTTTCCTTGTGTTCGTCGTCTGAAAAGATAGGAACAAAACAACATCAGACTCGGAATGACTAAGAGTACAAATCATCAAAACAAAACCAAAGATAAGCAACGCAGAAGCTAAAACGGACTCATAACCTATGAGACCTAAGACCATGCTCTGATACCATCTGTCACACCCCGCAAAATCCGACAGACGGGGTGGCCACCCTCCGCCGTCGAACTATGCCAGGCGTGAACTAAATAAATACCATTATTAGAATGAGACAGATATGAGACATTAATAAATCAGTCCATAAGATAAATAATTGAATCAATCTCAAATGATCATAAACAACTAAGCGATAAAAGATCCATCACATGCTAACTCCAAAAATCCATTCTCCAATAATGATTAAATAAAACCTGAATAATAAAGATCTCAATAATCCAACATAAATCCTCTAAACAACTTTGGAACCGAATGGCCCAATAAAACTCCAATGAAGTCTCATAATTAAATACGACTGGAAAAGAAAGTCTAACTAAACTATGCCATAAAATAAATAACTCCAGTAGCGCCTCCAAATGATAACTTTGATAAACTTATGTAGCTTCTCCAATTCTAATCCTAAAAAAGATTAGTCAACGCATGGGTCAGAGCCCAATCCCCGAGCAAGAATACACACTACTCTCCTCAAATAGGATCATTGAATCCAGACAGTAGCATTATACGCAATAAATATCACAATAGAGTATTTTAAAATTAGACGAGATAATTAAACACGATAAATATAAGCACTAACTACTCGCAAAAATCGCCATTTATAAAGGCACACCAATATGATTTTTAATTCCCAAGTCCCACGATATTAATTTAATTAAATTAATCAACTTTTCTGATATTCTCAATTTATTGTGGTGGTCCACCCGCCTCGGGTGATTTTTCCAACAAAATACACATCCCCTCGTCAAAACCCCGGTTGGCCCATTTAAACTGTCGGCCCTTGCTGATTATATCGTCAATATATTTTAATACCCGTCTTATTATCTTAGGTATTAATTCTCAATTTTCTCAATTCACAATTTCAAATTACCCCACCCTTTTATCGATGTGAGATCCTCAAAATACCCCTTAGTCCCATACCTAAGGGTCCCCAAGTTATCAATACGTCCTACCCTATGAATAGGAGGATTTTCTAAAATAAATCTCAACTTAGTATCATAAATAGGCTAGCATAACGGCGATAAAGTAATAAAAATCATCCCACCCCCGACTTGATAAAAACGTGATAATCTACCCTCTCTAGTCCCCTACCTAGAAGGCGTAAATCTAGTCCCCTACCTAGAAGGCGTAAATCATCAAGAGGCCTACCCACTAGACCCATACCTAGAAGGCATCCTAAAATATAGGGAGAGCAAAATTACCCAATAAATCGGTCGTCACAATAATCTTTAATAATACCAACAAGTCACACAAATATGTATAATAAACCAATGTTCCAAACTACGCATGATAGTCCAATTCAATTAAGTCTTTAATTAAATTATCACAACGTCAAAAATACCCAAATAATCTCATTTAATTATTTTAAATTATATATACCAAGTTTTCATCATATAAACATCAAAAACCAAATTTCATTATATCTACATGTATTACATGAGTTATACGCACCCAAAATCAATTATTTTAAAACTAGGATTTTTCTACATGCAACTTAAAAAAATAAAACCCAAAATTCACTCATCAATCCTACATACCCAAGGGTTATGAATATTATTCGGATTAATATATTTGATAAAACAGCAGCATAATTAGTGTCCACTTTTCCTAATTCAGTAACTACTTTATTTTAAAAAAACATGTAATTAAGTGTTTATGCGAAACTTAAAACGCATAATACTAAAGGAAAAGAATAGAGTATTCATGCCTGTGATTTCATAATCAAATATCTGGGTTGACGATTGGATTCCTTGCAAAAAATTAGCAAAAAAGTGTTCTTGAACAAACTTGATTAAACCCCAATTAAGCCTCCCAAAACTTGTGACAAAAGCTTGATTATGAAGAAGGTTGATGATTATGAGTGAGAGGAAAAATATTTGGAAGTGTTTTCTGGTGAAAAACTGAAGAAAAAGTGATTATGAGAAGTCCCCCTACGGATTAACAAGGTTATATAGTGATTAGGAGTCCTAATCCTACACAAACTCTAATTAAAAAACAACATCAACGCACGTTTTCTGAAGGCATCGATCGATCGATGCCCAGGAGTCGATCGATCGATCACCCAGGAAAACTGACAGTTTGCCTTAAAAATTATAAGGGACAAATATTTCAAAAAATCATATAAAATCCATTGTAACTCCGATTTTAATTCCGCTTGAAGTTTTATTCTTCCAAAATCATAACCAACATATTTAGCCAATAAAAAATAATAAATTCAAATTTTATTTTTTCCAAATATTCCAATTAATTAATTAAAATAATAAATGAAAAACACGGGGTGTTACATACTTCCCCACTAGCAAAGAATTTCATCCTCGAAATTAGACGAAGCATACTCATCAACGCATAAATCTCACAAAAGCAAATATGGCTCACATATGCCTACCCCGTAAAATACCATAATTAGGCGCCTATACACCTAATCTACACAAACGTAATCCTTAACAAAAATACAATATATTAATCCTACATATATAGGTATCTAAGAAGGTATTAGGTACTGCGATATTCCACTAGCCACACAACCTATCCTGCTCTGACTGAACCTGTGGCACATAGCACCACTCATAACTGAGATTGATTGGTGAAGTGACCACCCCCTGCGCACCTGACCTCGTCGGTGCTGCTGGCGCCCCCTGAACGCTAACTGTTGCTAAGACTGGAGGCCTCAGTCCTAGAAGCCCTTGAGCTCCTTGCCCTTGTTACCCCTGTGTAAACTTCCCTGATTGGGCCTGTGTCGCTTGGCCTTGTTGGCCCTCCCTCTGGTTACATTGAGCTGCTCGATGTCCTATCTTTCCATAAACAAAACATGCACCCCTAATGGTTCCTGAATTCCTCCCCCGGTTTTGTTCACCCTGTTGACCTTGATTTGTTCTCTGCCTCTTCTAAGCTTGGTCATTGTGACCCTTATTCTCACCTCCTTGTCCATTAGACTCTTGTCTCTTGCCCAACTTCTTCTGATAAGCGGACTTTTCTTGCCACATCAACATTGTGACATCCACTACCTGAGCATAAGTAGTGTATGTCGGATTCATCAACACCATCTGCCTAATTGACCAAGATAATCCCTTTATGAAACACTCCATATTATTTATCTCAGTGATAACCTCTTCCGGTACAAACATATATAAATTGGTGAACTCTTATTCATACTCGACAATTGAGTTTGAACCTTGCTCCAAGTCCATAAATTTTCTCTTCTTTGCCTTCTTAATTGCATACGAAAATTACTTATTATTGAACTTGATCAGAAACTCTGCATAGCCCAACTGATCTCTCTCCGCTGATGTGGTGGCACTCTCCCACCCTTGCAACGCATCCCCCGTCAGCTTAAATGTTACTAACATCTGCTTCTGCACATTCATGCAGTCCACCATCCTCAAATGCCTCTCCATATCCCTCCTCCACTGGTGAGCAACCGTAGGGTCAGATCCCCCTCCAAAGGTGGGAGCATTTCCCTTAAAGAAACTGGCTCTCACCCTATCCCAAGTTTACACGGGTGTACCCCGCTGCTGTGCCTTTAAAGTCACCCCTCCCTGTCTCGCCATCTCCAAACCGGCCTATATGGCCTCACGAATGATAGCCGCTAACTCCTCAGCCTCCAAAGTAATCTGATGTCGCCTCTCTTGAGTTGCGGGACCAGAAACAGAGTCCTATCTCCTATTCCCAGCTCTCCTTGTGTTCGCCATCTGAACTGATAGGAACAAAACAACATTAGACTCGGAATGACTAAGAATACAAATCATCAAAACGAAATCAAAGATAAGCAACGCGGAAGCTGAAACGAACTCATAACCTACGAGACCTAAGACCATTCTCTGATATCATCTGTAACACCCCGCAAAATCTGACAGACAGGGTGGCCAACCACCGTCGCCAAACTATGCCAGGAGTGAACTAAATAAATACCATTCTTAGCATGAGACAGATATGAGACATAGATAAATCAGTCCATAAGATAAATAATTGAATCAATCTCAAATGATCGTAAGAAACTAAGCGATAAAAGATCCATCACATGCTAACTCCAAAATTCCATTCTCCGGTAATGATTAAATAAAACCTAAATAATAAAGATCTGAATAATCCAACATAAAGCCTCTAAACAACTTTGGAACCGAATGGCCCAATAAAACTCCAATGAAGTCTCATAATTAAATACGACTGGAAAAGAAAGTCTAACTAAACTATGCCATAAAATAAATAGCTCCAGCAGTGCCTCCAAATGATAACTCTGATAAACTTATGCAGCTTCTCCAATTCTAATCCTGAAAAAGATTAGTCAATGCATGGGTCAGAGCCAAATTCCCGAGCAAGAATACACACTACTCCCCTCAAATAGGATCCTTGAATCCAGATAGTAGCATTATACGCAATAAATATCACAATAGAGTATTTTAAAATTAGAAGAGATAATTAAACACGATAAATATAAAGCACTAACTACCCGCAAAAATCACCATTTATAAAGGCACACCAATACGATTTTTAATTCCCAAGTCCCACGATGTTAATTTAATTAAATTAATCAACTTTTCTGATATTCTCAATTTATTATGGTTGTCCTCACGCCTCGGGTGATTTCTCCGCTAAAATACACATCCCCTCGTCAAAATGTTGGCTGGCCCGTTTAAACTGTCGGCCCTCGCTGATTGACGAGGTTCCACACAAGACACGACATAAAACGCCGGCTGGCCGCCATAAAATGTCGGCCCTCGCTGATTATGTCGCCAATATATTTTAATACCCATCTTATTATCTTAGATATTAGTTCTCAATTTTCTCAATTCACAATTTCAAATTACCCCACCCTTTTATCGATATGAGATCCTCAAAATACCCCTTAGTCCCATACCTAAGGGTCCCCAACTTATCAATACGTCCTACCCTATGAATAGGAGGATTTTCTAACATAAATCTCAACTTACTATCATAAATAGGCTAGCGTCATGGCGATAAAATAATAAAAATCAGCCCACCCCCGACATGATAAAAACGTGATAATCTACCCCCACTAGTGCCCTACCTAGAAGGCGTAAATCATCAAGAGGCCTACCCACTAGTCCCATAGCTAGAAGGCATCCTAAAATATAGGGAGAGCAAAATTACCCAATAGACCTGTCGTCACAATGATCTTTAATAATACCAACAAGTCACACAAATATGTATAACAAATCAATGTTCCAAACTACGCATGATATTCCAATTCAATTAAATCTTTAATTAAATTATCACAACGTCAAAAATACCCAAATAATCTCAATTAATTATTTTAAATTAAATATACCAAGTTTTCATCATATACACATCAAAAACCAAATTTCATTATCTCTACATGTATTACATGAGTTATACGCACCCAAAAATCATTTATTTTAAAACTATGGTTTTTCTACATGCAACCTATACCAATAAAACCCAAAATTCACTCATTAATCCTACGTACCAAGGGTTATGAATATTATTCAGATTAAAAGATTTAATAAAACAGCCCCATAATTAGTGTCCACTTTTCCTAATTAAGTCACTACTTTATTTTAAGAAAGCATGTAATTAAGTGTTTACGCGAAACTTAAAACATATAATATTAAAGGAAAAGAATAGAGTATTCATGTCTATGATTTCAGAATCAAATATCTGGGTTGATGATTGGATTCCTTGCGAAAAATTAGCAAAAGAGTGTTCTTAAACAAACTTGATTAAACCCCAATTAAGCCTCCGAAAACTTGTGACAATAGCTTGATTATGAAGAAGGTTGATGATTATGAGTGAGAGAAAAAATATTTGGAAGTGTTTTCTAGTGAAAAACTGAAGAAAAAGTGATTATGAGAAGTTCCCCTACGTGATTAACAAGGTTACACTTCACCAAAATGGTCAAATTATCACCTTTCAGTCGGTCACCCTTGTCACCGTCATTGACCGTGACAACAAACACGCGTTTTGTGTTACGGTCATTGACTATGACAAGACCGTGATAAAGAATTATCACGGTCCATGACCGTGAAAATACTTAAAATAATTATCACGGTCAAGGACCTTGACACGACCGTGATAATATCTTCAGTAAAAAAAGTCCTGACTTTTTTTTCCCACCGTTTTTTAGTGTTCCCTCTCTCTCTCTCTCTCTCTCTAAGCGATTTCAGCTCTCCCTCTCTCTCTAAGGTATGTTTTTTCCTCTCTTTCTCTTTTATTTCTATATGTGTGTGTATGTGTGTATATATATATGTGTATATGTATGTGTATATGTGTGTGTATGTGTGTGTGGTGGGGGAGGGGGCAGGGGGTGGTGGGGTGGGGTGGGTTGTGTGTGTACGTGTGTGTGTGTGCAGGTGTGGTGGGGGTGGGGGGAGGGGGCAGGGGGTGGGGTGGTGGTGGGGGGTGGGTGGGGGTATGTGTGTGTGGGGTGGGGCAATCTTAACAATTGTATAGCTTTAATTGTAATTTTAATTGTATAGTTTTAGATGAAAGTAAATTAATAATTAGTGCCCATTTCATATGAAAGTAGGATTGCCCCTCATTGTAAATTAGTAAATTAATAATTGTATACTTTAATTGTTAGTTTAATTGATGAAATGAATTAATTGAGTAGATGAATTAGAAGGAATACGGGATACACATTTGTTGTTGACATTGTTGTTGGATTATTTTGTTTAGTAAATGTTGGGTTGGTTAGTTTTAAAAGTGGCATGACCACTGGATTATTGTCCATATGGGGGTGGGATTTTTCAACTTTTTTTAAAAATCACTTTGTATATCGAACAATCTATATAATAAAGGAGGAGGGACTTTTTGTCCTCCCCAATTAATGGCTCAGATCAAAAGTTGGCAAATTTGGTGTTTATCAACTCACGGTTCAGATTTACCCTATAAAAAGTTCAAGATGGTACAGAAGGGAGAAATCTAACGGATGAGAAGTCTCTTAAATCGCTTGCGTGAACCATTAATAAAATTGATTGTGTCTCTCTGCACACATCTTGATAAGCGCAAAGCACAAGGCTCGAGTAAAAACAGATGTCTCCATCTGTCATCACATTAGAAGAGTTCTTTCACTCTTTTTACACCAAAAAAGTTGTCTCCCTCTCTCTCATCCTCATATTCCCATCCCACCCAGGAACCCCTTTTACTTGCCGCCTCCATTACTCGGAGTAGCCACCAGCCAACAGCCAACAGTCGCCGGCCGTTCAGGCAGTGCCATTATTACTCGGATTAGCCACCCGCTATCATCCTACAGCCATCGGCCACCGGCCATTCAGGCGTCACCATTGTACGGCCCACAAATCCATTTTTATAACACCCCAACGCTTCTCTCTCCGCCTAACCAGAACACCCCGACTTTATCCGCTTCCAACACAACCCGAAACGGTTATTTCGCTAATATACCTCCAGCCCTCTTTTTTCGGTAAATCCAGACTATTCTTTGGTATAGTTTGATTTATGATTTTTCTTTGACATTGAGTTTTAAAGATTGTTTGTTTGTTTTTTTCATTCGTACGCGCTCTTCCAGGTGTTGGATCTTGCGGTTTGGGAGTGTTGTTCAAGAATGATTCCACTGATGTGCAAGCGGCGTTGTATGGTTTCATTATTTTTTTCAAATATTTTTTTTCCAGATATTGCTTTGGTTTTGGATATTGCGGTTTGGGAGTATTTCTTTGGGTTGTTTGGTTTGTCTTTTTTCCAGGGTTCTCATTTGGGTTCTTGCATCTCATTTATGCCTACTATGCAATCGTATGTATATTTCATGGTTTGTAGATCTGATAATGTTTTTTTTAGATCTGATATTATTTGATTTTCATATTTGAGAAAAGTATTCGGCTATAGTAATGACGATTGGTAAAGTGTTCAGCTACTGTATGCGATTTTTCATCGGTTATATGATGTCATGTATGTTTGTTTGGATATCAGTTAAGAAAAGGGTATATTCTTGAGGTGAGTTTTTGTTTTTTGTTGGATATCTGATATTATCAGTTACGAGTTCAATAAGTATTTGGGTTTTGAAAAAAATGATAATTGGGTAAGAATCTCTTATCTAAACTATTTATATTTTCTTTCCTCTTATTTAAATTGATAATTGGGTAAAAAATTGATAATTGGGTAAGAATCTCTCTCTCTCTCTCTGTTCATCTGGGTTCAAAGATCTATATATATTCTGTATCCTTTTTTTGGGGGGTAAACATCTTTTTTTGGGTATTGGGTTTTGAAACTAAATGTATATAATGTACGTCTCTCTCTCTCTCTCTCTCTCTCTCTCTCTCGCTTTAACAAAAGCCTACAACCCTATACACACTAATTTAAATAAAGCCTAAGCCTATAACCTTATCCGTCAGTGGTAAAAAATTGACATATTTAGACTCATTTCAAAGGACAAGACTCAAGGCGCAGTGCCAAAGTATGACATGCATAATTATATTGAAAAGTCAAATTTTTATAAGCATGTAAGATTTTCTCAAATTATTAATTTGATTTTACAAATTATTTTCTTAATAATAACTTTTGATATACCAGATTAAAACGATTGGACTTTTTATCTTCTTAATAATAAATTTTATAACCATATTATTGTTATATCTTAACTCTTAATAATAGTTTCTTTTAATCAGGTGTAACTAAATAGTTGGATACTTTGGTATTTGATATACTTAAATAGTTGGATACTTTTGGTACTATAGTTTCACATATTTTACTAAAAAGTAACTTTAATGAATGGAGCCCAAGTAAATTAATAACCTGTCAAAGGACAACACAAGGCTAGATGTTGGAAACCTAAAAATCAATATAGCACTTGTCTCAATGTACTTTGATAGAAATTGCGCAAGTAAAATTTAACTTTCAAAGTAATCCACCACTTAATTCAAACAATCTTTTTACAAAATAAAAATATATGTGGTCCTTGACAAAGAAATGAAACTAATTACAGTAAGAGTAATTTCTTTGTTATATGACCTAAATATAAAGGACAAAACTCAAAACCAAAGTTTATATATATGTTGTTCCTCAAGCTTACTCTTACCAATCTTTTTATGCAATTACGATTAAATAATAATAACAGTGACCTTTCAAATCAAGTATTTTCATTGGGTTGTGGTATTATTTTTTTTGTTTTTTTTACATTCCATTTTTTTGTTATTCATGAAAATTATTGCAAGCATAAAAAAGTTGTTAAATGCAAAATATACATCTTTTTTAGGATTAAGCATTACACACACAAATGCACACACACACATAATTAGAGTTTTATTTTAATTTTTTTTTATCTCCAATGTTTGGCACTCATAAAAATTATTCAATTAGTGAAGTTATAACCATAGGTACAGAGGATGGAATTCACGTTCATATTGTAGTCCCATTGTATACACTTTTTGAAGAACAAGTGTTCTATAACTATAGGCAATCACGTTAGTAGTGTTTTTATAACAATTATTGTTTTAAACAATTTTTTAGGTTACCTAAATTGATATTTTTGTGTCCAGACTTTTTGATCATTTTTTTAAACTACACTTTGTTTTGTCCGGGAACGAAATTTATGTCGTTGTGCAGATACATACTTTGAATTTTTTTTTCATTTTATGATTACGTACTTTGAAAAATTTTATTCGTTCCTTCACCTTGCCATTGGGAATAATGAATTACATATTACGAGAACTAATTTATCACGTGAATAAATTTATCATCGTGCCATCGGCACAAGTACAAAATATTACGGGAACAAATTTAACGTCGTGCCATTGGCACTGGTACAAAATACCACGGGAACAAATTTATCACCGTGCCATCGGCACGGGTACACCCTAGTATATATATATATATATATATATATATATATAGTATGATAATTAAATGAAACATACTTGAAATATATAGTGTGACAAAAAAGTTATCTCGCCCCGAATTGTCACGGTCATTGGCCTTGACAAGTTGAACTTGTCAAGGTCAATGACCGTGACAATTAGGCAGATTTGTTGTAAGATCTTAGGTGCACTAAAGTCATGTTTATATCCATTACCTACACAGTATTCTGTAACACCTGAGTATATGAATTCTCCACCTCTATCACTTCTTATGCGAGATACTTGGGTGTCCTTCTCATTCTCAATTTTTAAAAGAATTTTCAAGAACTCACGGAGGGTGTCAGATTTATTTTTCATAAAACCAACCCAATTAAATTGTGTAAAATCATCCACCATTATACGAATATAACTGTTACCACAGAAGCTAGTTCTAAAGGGGTAGGGATGGGGGAAGGGGGTGGGGCAAGGTGGGGGGGAGGGGGCAGGGATAGGGGGTGGGTGGTGGGGTAGGGGTGGGGGTGAGGGTTGCGTGTGTGTCTATGTGTGTGTATGTGCATAGTGTCCCTTGTAAAAGAATTGATTGATTACTAATTTTTTTAGTAAATTAATATATGATTGCCCCTTATTATAAATTAGTAAATTAATATATGATTAATTATGAAAGTAGGATTGCCCCTCATTGTAAATTAGTAAATTAATAATTGTATACTTTAATTGTTAGTTTAATTGATGAAAATAATTATTGTGTGTGTGGTGGGGGGCAGGGGGTGGTGTGTGTGTGTGTACCTGTGCGTGTGTGTGATGGGGGAGGGGGTGTATGAAAGTAAATTAATAATTAGTGCTCATTTTTATTTGTAGTAATTGTACATATTTGCATGTCTTCTTCTAAATTTTTTTTTATATGTACTAATAATATTTTTTTACAGCAAATGTATCCTTCAGGTATTAAGGCGAGGATGATGATGCTGGTTATGATGATGTCGTCTGGGCTCGGTGGTAGCTGAGGCGACGAGGGCTCCTCGGCCCCTAGGCTCCCCAAATATGAAAAATTTGGGATTACCATCGAGAACAAGTTGGAGCTATTAGCGAGATCCCTCGAGATGCTAAAGACGGTCATCGGCCCGGGGTTTATGAGTTGGAAGGAGGTGCCATATCAGCTCAAGTTAGCTGTTTGGGCGGCACTGCATGTAATATATTTATATTTATATGAATATTTCAATTTCAATTTTGATTTCAATTTCATTTTATATTTATATTTATATTTATTCGCAACTAACATTGTATTTGTTGGACAGGAACAATTCAACTTGGATCCAAAGCTACGCGATTCCGTATTGGAGCAGTTGAGGGAGCAACACAAGACGTGGAAGAAAAATATGCAGACACGGTACTTTGAGAAAACACGAGAGTCCATTATCCAATGGCATGAATCTGTCCCGTCGAAGGAGCCGATCTCATTGGCACAATGGCAAAAGTTTATTGACAATGAGATCGGGGAGCGATAATTGGCATCTCGCCAATCGGGGAGGGAAAATCGGGAAAAAAGATGGACGTGCACTACTCCGACCGGACGTCTTACGCCGAGGTGAAACATAGGATGAAGGTAAGATTTAATTTTTCTATAACTACAGAAATATACTATTCTGCATTATTTTACTTTGCGGGGCCGATACTAATTTTACTTTATTTTATTACAGGGGTAGGGAGTGGCCCTGGGGGTAAGCCACATAGGCTCGATACTTATGTGGCTCTTCGGACGAAGAAGGGGAAGGACAAGGAGATGTCCCCGAGCATCGCGGCCACGATTGTAAGTAATCTGATAGTTTACTTTTGTTAATTACGTTATAGTTTTTAGTTTACTTATTTTACTAATTATGTGCTTTTTATCGTTTCAGGCAAAGCTTAAGGAAGTGCATGAGTCGCCGTCTGATGCTGACAAGGCATCTTTGTCCACAGACGCACTCAGCCAAGTGCTTGACTCTGATCGCAAGGGGAGGACAAGGGGGTGAGCTCGCGGGTGGCCAAATCTAGGATCATCGGATTAGAGATGAGCGACACCGGGTTGGCTCGAATGGTGGATTCACATGACGCGAAGCTGTCCCGTTTGGAGGCGACGGTCCAAGATATGTACTCATTCATGAAGCGTACATTGGGCGGAGACCGTAAGGGAAAGGGAAAGGGAAGGAGAAGGCGATGGAGGAGGAGGTGCAGGATGACGAGGATGTGGACCTCGTTGCTTCATCACCGACACGTGCGTACTTCGATGATCCACTTCCCTATTTGGCTCCCTTCAATAGACCGATGTCGACACTTGGTTGGACGAACGTGTTCATATTGGACGTATTTGATGGCCAGCGGATAGGGCGGGGGTTGAAGGACCCAAATACCGTCCAGGGTGGAATAGTTCATGGACGTGAGCTTCAAGAGATCGAGTCCAAAGTGCTCATCACGCATGTGATACCCGGGAAGGAGAACTCCCTATTGTGGTTGTGCGAACAATGCGGCACAATATATATTAGTGGGTGTGTCAATTCGTATATCGTGTGGCCTACTCACCTCCTCAAATTTACCCCAGACATGTAGTGACATTATTTTTAAGTTGGTACATTTGAATTATATTTGGATTATATCGTCATGTATATTGTTTCTATTTTAAATATATATTTGCATTATCTTTAGTTTATTTGGATATATGATGTTGCTATAACAGGTACAAATATACTGCTGGGTATTGGCAGTGGCCATACTGCCCAACATATTTTTTTTAAATTCTGCCAGAATTGTCACGGTCATTGACAGTGACAATGTTTTTAAAAAGGGTCAAGGCTTTGTCACGGTTATTAACCGTGACTAAACTTGTCACGGTCATGGCCCGTGACATGACCGTGATAATTCTAATGAACTTGTCACGGTCAATGATCGTGACACATCCGAGACAAAAAAAGTTGTCTCGTCCCGAATTGTTACGGTCATTGACCTTGATAAGTTGAACTTATCAAGGTCAATGATCGTGACAATTAGGCCAATTTGGTGTAGTGTTATATAGTGATTAGGAGTCCTAATCCTACACAAACTCTAATTAAAAAACAACTTCAGCGCACGTTTTCTGAAGGCATCGATCGATCGATGCCCAGGCATCGATCGATCACCCCGGAAAACTGACAGTTTGCCTTAAAAATTATAAGGGACAAATATTTCAAAAAATCATATAAAATCCATTTTAACTCCAATTTTAATTTCGCTTGAAGTTTTATTCTTCTAAAATCATAACCAACATATTTATCCAATAAAAAATAATAAATTTAAAATTTTATTTTTCTCGGATATTCCAATTAATTAATTAAAATAATAAATAAAAAACACGGGGTGTTACACTTGATCACTGAGAATGACATCACTTTCGAGTTGTAAGAAACATGCGTCTTAAAATTTGTCCCGATCACTAGATCTTCACCCATTACATTCCCATATTCTCATATATTCCCCACACCATCCTATCATCTCCATTCATATATCATCCATCATTTTTGAGAAAAATAGTGTTTTCCAAATGTAAAATGTCTTCCATGTTGAGAGTATAAAAAAAATAAAGAAATAAAGAAAAAGAAAAATAAAATAAAATTAAAAAAGAAAAAAGAGAAGAAAAAGAAAAAAAAAAGAGAAAAGAGCGAAAAGAAAAGAAAAAGAGAGTTTGTAGTTAGTCCTTGTTAAATAAAGACATTTGTTCTTCATGTATAGAACACTCTTCTCGCATACACATCCATCACTCATCCATCATCCATCCATCCTATCCTACATACCTCATCCCATCTTTCCCATTTCAATTCCCCCTCACCCATAAACATTCATATTTCCCCTAGGTGTTCGAGCATATGAAAGTCAACGTGGTGAATAACTTGACGTTCTCTCTATAGTGATTAGCTTCCTTTCATGAGATCATTTTCTTTCTAAATGTTTGTTCTTTCTTATATGTGTCTGAGACGTTTGAACTTGCTTACATTTACTCACCTCCTCACACACAAGAGTAATACACTAACCCTAATCTCGAGACTTCATTTGAGAGAGTTATATCCGTGAGATTTTGAGGTTGAAGCGTTGATTCTGAAAGGCAATCTAGGAATTACTTTTATGATGCTCGACCCGTTTTGACTGATTCACACCACACACGTTGAGTTCTACGAAGGATGTGCCTTGAGTATTTACTTAGCTAACTTTTTATACACTTTTAGCTTTTGTTCCTCAAAACATTTATCTCGTGATGGATTGTGTGATTATTCTATGTCTAATAAGAGATTGACTGCCTTTCAATGAATCATTTTAAATAAAGAATTTTGTGGGTATATTCCCTGCAAACCCTCATGAGCCAACACTATTTTCGTAGGGCAACCTATAGGTTTAAAGGCTTGTTGCACATGCTAAGTGCAATCGCAAGTGCCTGCTGTTGATATAAAAAACTAGACGCAATCTAATTAATTAATCACAGATAATTATGAATAAAGAAATAAGACAATGAATTTTTAAAGTGGTTCGGCTATCAAAATGGCCTACGTCCATTGTTATTGTATTGCTGATTATCTGCCTTGAATCTCGATTATGAGTTATTCCAGAGATCCAAAGTCCCCCTCTTATGATGAGGTTACAATGTATTTATAGCCTTGAGGCTATACATTCAAAAAGGTAATGTGTTTTTATCTAGCAGACATCTATATAATAATAATGCGCATTTAATGTGTAGTCGCCTTTTAGTTTTCTTGATTGGATGCTCTGCACGCTAAGTAGCTCGGACCGCCTAAGTTGCTCGGTACACTTAAGTAGCTCGGAATGCCTGAGTAGCCCGGTGAAAGTATGTTGTTTGTTGAAAGTATTTGTATTTTCTACGTAGATTGACACGTGTCTTTATATGATTGGTCCACGTCAGCTGACTAAATTTGGTATCAACAAAAGCCCCCAATGTTTCACTGTTGAAGTTGAAGAAGGGTGTGGGACATTTTGCTTGAAAGCTGCTCGGATTACTGGTCTTCAGAGATAAAGAACATTTTCATTGTATATAATTCCTTTTGAGCGCATAATATCAAACTTCGTAAATATTTTGGGTTTTTCACGATCACTTCGATATTTGTGCCTTTTCCTCTTATAGCCGCTGGAAACGCAAACGTCTTCCCTTGTAATTATTGTTTTTCTCTATTCTCGAGGTAAAGTATTTAAGTGCGACAGAAATCCTATCGTCTTCTACTTTTCAAATCTGTATTTCTGAACTCTTCATTTTCTCTCTATCTTGTGCCTTCGTTCTTTCCATTATTCATTGTCAACCGATCTCTCTTTCTTTTGTAAGGTTTTCTTCCTTCTTCTTTATTTACTTTATTCACCATGGTTTATCTTGTTGAATCGTTGGATAAATTTCGGTCTGATTTTTCAATCCCTTCGTGGGTTATTTTGGAAGAACCTTCTTGTCCTTCTGATTTATTTTCTTTGGCGGAAGGACACTGGTTCCCAACTCTTTTTGTAGCTGAGTATGGATTTTCTTTCTCGTCAAATCCCCTGTGTTTGGAGTTTTGCCAATATTTCGATATTGTACCTGCAAGAGTAGCTCCAAATACATGGAGGGTAGTTAATGGCGTATATAGGTTGAATCAACTTCATGGAACTCATTTGGGACTTCCAAAAATTATGAATTGTTATAGATGGGTTACCAGTGACACTACTTTCTATTTAAAAACTAGGTTTTCGAATAGAGCTTTAGTTGTCAATCTTCCCGATGCCAATAGGGACTACTTTGATCATGGGGTTGTGGTGAAAAATTGGCAACACCCCCCATTAAATGGAAATGATGTGTACCAAGGTCCCAGATGTCCGCTTATGGTAATGGGATAGGTTGTTTTTATTTTTGAAATCTTGTTTTCTTTGTATTCGATGAAATGCCTCACTGACATTAATTTTTATTACAGTTGACAGTAAAAGGAAATCTCCAAGGTAAATTGATATTAATTTAAATGACTTGAAACTTATCTGGAGTTTGCATTAGTCGATCAATGGAGATAACGTGAGGTCCTCTTCATATTTGTTGAGATACAGAAGCTCCACTTCATCTTTTATTACTCGTCCTGTGGTGGTTGATCTTGATCGGATACCAACTTCTGAAACCCGTGTGGAAGGATCTTCTTCTGATTTAAGTACTCCTATTACTGATCTGATGAAGAAGAAGAAAGCTCCCGTATTTTTTGACAAGTCTGCCTTTGCCACTGAAGGGGCAAAGAAGAATAAGCAGGAAGCCTCAAATGAGGGGACAAAGAATGTAGATGTACCCCCATCTACTGCTGCTAAGGAAACTGGCAAGAAGCCCCTATGCCTCCAAAAGAGGCAGCACCTTCGATTGAAACTGTTACCATTTCACAAGGAGAGACAGCACTTTTAATTGAAAGTGCTCCTCTGAGGAGATTGAAAAGAGGTCCTACTGAGAAACCTGTTAACTCTGTTACTTAACCTTCAAATGCTGAGGGTAATGTTCCAGCTCTTATTCCTCCGAGCTCTGCTATGGGCTTGATCAGATCTTGGACTGTCCCATAATTACTAGGTATTAAAGACACCTTTTCTCGTGAGAGAATTACTACTTTGGCTGCTCGACACATTACGTCAGTAAGTATCGTTAGCCTGAGTCCTTTATCCTCTAGAACTATATTCATATATTGAATTAAACTTCTTTCTTTTTTCTGCTCGTGACGTGTTTCAATAGTATTTTGAAGAAAGATGAAGCCATCAGGGCTTCCACTTCCTCGAGTGGAATAGAAAAAGCTTTTGCTGGATTAACTCAATCTTTGAGGGAATCTCGTCAGAAGTACGAGGAAGACAAAAATGCATGGGAGAAATAATTCCAGTTTATTGAAATAAATTGAGAGTTGGAGAAGAAATTAAAGGATGTTGAACAACGTAAAAAGGAGCTTGAGGTCAAGCTTAAATCGGCCGAGGAAGATGTCGCCAAGCTTTAAGATGCTGAACGGCGTAAGAAAGAGGTAGAAGAAAAACTGAAATCTTCCAAAGAGCCCTTTAGGGAAAAGACTTCCTCAGAGAGAGCAAAAAGGAAAATTATTGTTAAGAACTCTTTTAGTGCTGGTTGGGACAAGGGTTGGAATAAGGGCCTGACCGTTATGTCTTCTCAGGTGGAGTATGCCAGTGTTAAGTATTTTAGGGATGGATGGATAACATCTTTGAAGAAATTGAAGGTTGTTAAAAATTCTGAGTTATTCCAGGAGCATACTCATGGACCTCCTCCCTCTCCTGGAGAAGAAGAAGAAGATGAAGCTGCATCAGATGAGTCTTCTATGATGATATGAGAGCAAGTCCTTGTTGTTGCTGTTATTCAACCCTCCGAGAAATTCCAACAAGCTAGCACATCTGCCGAGCAACTGCCATTATTCTTCGAGCAACCAACCCCTTCATCCAAACCGTCCGAAGAGATTATAGGAAATAGGGAGAAGGTGTAAAGTTGTTCGGGTCTCTTATTGCGTTATTTTTTGGATGTAAACCTGAAATGTATTTTCCTTTGTCATGATGAATAAAAAATGAACTTTTGTTGCTCGTCTGGAATTTTTCTCTTACCTTCTCTGTTCGCATCATTGTTGATTTTGTTTTTCATTTTCTCTTTTCTAGTTTGTGGACAGGATGGAACTCTTATCAGCTAATGATACAGAGTTGATGAAGAAATGCAATGATTATTTCAAAGCTAGTCATGCAGACTTTACTGAGGCCCAACTAATTGACATCCTCGAATCAGATGCCTCTGAATGAGCAATTGACGCTTACTAGTACTTGATCGTGCTGTAGCCAATAATGTGGCTTATTACAAAATGATTGAAGTTCTTCAAGGAACGATCGAGGAACTTCAACAACAGTACAAAGAATCTAGTAAACTCCTACATGAGGGTTACGAGCAAAAGTGACAACAACTGAGTGCTGATCGGGGTTATGATAAATATCTCTCTACTCATAAGAGAAGAGAAAATGTTCTAAGTCATGAGGTTGAAGAACATAGGCACATTGCCAAGTTGTTGGAAGAAGAAAATGTTATGCTGCAGGACGAGCTAAAACGACTTAAAATTATTGCCTCTTCTTCCTTGGGAGCCTTGGTTCCAGTCAACGATGAGGGTTATTCCTTTTTAGAGGTTGAAAATTCTGCCTTGAGAGAAGAGCTAGAGACTTTGAAACGAGCTAAGCCGACATCCTTCTCAAGGGGTAGAGGCAGAGCTGTTCGAAAAAGTGTTGAAGAGACGAGGACTGACCAGACTTTAATAAATCAAGCCACTCAGATAAAAACCAAAACTCAAGCCTTAGTTGAAATGTCTCAGAAAATGTAAGTTCTCACTGACTAACTCTCCAACCAAAATTCAGTATTACAAAATAAAGATCTTTTGGTAAAAAAGCTCCACGAGCAGCTTGATAGATTGACCTATCAATTTCACAAGCAGCCCAAGGAGTTTTGGATGGCTGGGTATAATGAAGCTCTGTATCATCTTAATGCTTTTTGCAGCAGTCGAGCAACGAAGGATATAAGCAGGGATGGTTGAATGCCTTATGTGTTCTGAAACTGGAGCAAGGTCATTTCTTATGGGATTATTATGAACCTGGAGTTCTTGATTTACCTGTGCCTCCCTTCAAACTTGACCTTAGCTGGATTCCAGTCCGTGCCATTCTTCGAATTTTTAGCTCCAAGTATCTTGGTGATTATAGTCTTCATTCGAATTTTGAGATATCTAGTCCAGAGTACTTGCTTGATCGACCATCCATAATTAATGTCAGAATGCTAAGAGATGTGAACTTTATAAACTCTCCTTATGCATTAGATGATCCTCCAGCTGGGGTGGAATCTGTTTCAAAAGCAGAGGGAAAGAAACTCATAGAATAGGACATTTGTATGTAATGAATCAAATTTCATATCGTATGTAATCTGCTTGGTTTTCATAAAGAAAGGTTTAATTTCTTTTATAATTTCATTTCCTTGGAAATATTTTGTAGAATGTCTTTGTTATTCGTTGGTGAATATATATATATATATGTAGAAGGATGAAATATCCTGTTTTGTTTTTAGACAATGGAACTTGTCCCATTTATTGTCTGATTATAGTGACTTGTCACTCTTTGGGCGTAAGCAATGGAATGATTTTCATCCCATGTTCCTGCTTAGTTGTAGTAATCTTACCAGGATTACCTTGTTGCCAAGACAGTGGATGCCTCGGGAGGTCACCCATCTTCTTGCCTAGTTTGGGGTGTCCCTTGAGATCACCCGTGATCAAACAGGCTTTTGCACGGTATGATTTTTATTTACTAACCAATCGGAGTTGATGGTTATTAAATTATCGACCAGCCGGAGTTGGTGGTTATTGAATTGCCGACCAATCGGAGTTGGTGGTTACTGAATTGTCGACCAATTATAGATTTGCCGACCAACCGAAGTTGGTGGTTACTGAATTATCGACCAACCGGAGTCGGTGGTTACTGATCTGAATTTGTGTTTGTGTAGTGTGCAGCACTAATATTTCGAAGAAAATTCAACAAAGCAGGAAATATGGGCGAAACATCACTTTATTCATATTGAGAGAAGTGTATTACATATGGATTTTAATTACTGATAATACTTGCGCAGATGCTCTGCATTCCATGCGTTCTTAAATTCTTCTCCCTCTAAAGTTTCAATTTTGTATGTCCCAAGACGAACAACTTCAGTTACTCTGAGGCCTCCAGTTTGTTATGCTTTTGGATCACCTTCTTCAGCACATAATCCCCCTCTTTCAAATCGCATTTCTTCACCCTTTTATTGTAGAACAAGGATGTTTGTTATTGGTATACTGCATTCCTGATTGCTGCTTCTTCCCTAACTTCTTCGAGCATATCTAGGTCTAAACGTCTCATCAAGTCGCTTACAGGAAAATTGAAATTAATCACACTATGTGTGGGTAGACCCAATTCAGCAGGTATGACAGCCTCACTCCCAAATGTCAACATGTACGGAGACTCCCCAGTTGTTGTTCGCGGTGTAGTGCGATAAGCCCACAACACAGAGTGTAGCTCATTAATCCAATTTCCCTTTACGCCATCCAGCCATTTTTTTATACCATTCAGTAGGGTTCTGTTTGTCACTTCAGTTTACCCGTTGCTCTGGGGATGGCCTGGCACAAAGTGGATCTTCTGTACATTGGATTGATAATAATGTGCAGCGAATTCCTCGTTGTCAAATTGGATTCCATGGTCAGTAATGAATGCGTGTGGGAGACCTTATCTGCAAATAATACTCTTCCAAATAAACTGATAGACTTTGTCATATGTCAAATCAATGAGAGGTTTAACTTCTACCCATTTGGTAAAATAATCCACAGCAACTACGAGGTATTTAAATCTCCCTTTGGTCATTGGAAGTGGCCCGACCAAGTCTATCCCCCATATGGCGAATGGACAAGGGGACGTAATGGGTGTTAACAATGCTTGGGGAGTTCTTGGGATGGAAGAGAAACGTTGGCATTTATCGCACTTCTTAGCATAAGTTGCGCAGTCATCTCTCATCGCTGACCAGTAATACCCCTGTGTTATAATTCTCTGTAAAAACGTTCGACCTGATATATGGGCTCCGCAAGACCCTTCGTGAACCTCTTCAATCAAGTCTTTAACTTTAAAGGGATGGACACATCTCTATAGTCCTGCTATAACGCCTATTCTATACAAAATTCCACTGGTTAATACGTAACGAGTAGATTTAAACTTCAGTTTCTTGGCTGCGAGTTTATCAGTTGGCACATCCCCCTCTTCGATATAGGCCCTGATGGGATCCATCCAGGATGGTCCCAAGTCGAGGGCAATGAAGTTCATCATCAAATATTCGTCTACGCTCCGATCTACCAGGATTTCTATTGGGATTGTTCTTCATTTCTCAGTGCGTGTTGCTGATGCCAGCCGAGTTAGGGCGTCGACTCTTGCATTATCTAATCTCGGTATTCTGATCAACTGAACTGCGGCAAAGGTCGAGACAACCTCCATAGCTTTTGCATGATACTTGACCATTAATTCTCCCTTCGCTGCATATAAGCCCTATAGAATTTGATTTACGATTAATTATGACAACCTCCATAGAATTTGATTTACGATTAATTGTGAATCACTAAATACAACGACCTACTCTGCCTTCATGGTTTTGGCCAGACTTAGACCCACGATCATAGCTTTATATTCAGTTTCATTATTGGAAGCCTTAAATTGAAAACGTAGAGCATACTCCATATCAATTACATTAGGACTGTTTAAAACTATTCCTGCTCCACCGCCTGTGGCACACGAAGAGCCATCCACATATAGATTCCATACAGGTACTTTATTATTAAACTCTTAGTCAGACAGAGTTCCTCGGTGGAATATTTGATACTTCCTTTTTTCTTTCCCTGATACTTCTCGCTGCTCATTGATTATCTTATCTTGCTTATCCACGGATGGAAGTTGGTCGGGTGTTATCTTCGACGATCCCGTAACATCCACGGGTTGGTCTGTATTAAACTCCTGCTCTTCGGATGCATCAAAGTGAGTAAACTCTGCGATAAAATCCGCTACTGCCTGCCCCTTAAGTGACGACCTAGGCTCATAAACTATGTCATATTCACCAAGTTCTACTGCCCAGTACATCAATCTTCTCGATTTCTCCGATTTATGCAAAGCCTGTCTTAATGGCATATCAGTATACACTACTATAGTATGGGCTTGAAAGTATGGCCTTATCCTTCTGCTTGCTTCGATTAGTGCTAGTGCTAACTTCTCCAGTCTTAGATATTTGATCTCTGCTCCTCGAAAGGCCTTGCTGGTGTAATAGACTGGTTTCTGCACTCCGTCCTCCACTCTTACCAATGCTGAACTAACCGCGTTATCTAAAACTGCCAAATACAAGTATAGCCTTTCTCCTATCACTAGTCTAGATAACAATGGAGGTGTCCCAAGATATTTCTTCAACTCTTGAAAGGCCTCCTCGCATTCATCATTCCACTCAAAAGATTTTCGAAGTGTTTTGAAGAATGGGAGGCATCTGTCTGTTTCTTATGACATAAATATATTAAGTACTGTAACTTGCCCTGTGAGACTTTGCACCTCCTTTTTTGTAATTGGAGATCGTAGCTCCAATAGGGCCTTGATCTTTTCAGGGTTCGCCTCGATACCTCGTTGGTTAATAATATATCCGAGAAACATACCTTCTCGTACTCCAAATATGCATTTGGTGGGATTCAACTTCATTTGATATTTCTCTAGTTGATCAAAAGTCTGACCTAGGTCAACTAAATTATCAGCAGCTTTCTTCTTTTTGTCAGCATATCGTCAATATAAACCTCCATGTTATGAATGATTTGCTCTGCAAACACCTTATTCATCAGCCGCTGATATGTTGCACCTGTATTTTTAAGTCCGAAAGGCATAACATTATAGCAATAAGTCCCCCTATGGGTGATAACAGAGGTACTTTCCCTATCCCCAGGTTTCATTTTAATCTGGTTGTAACCAGAGTAAGCGTCCATGAAACTCAACAATTCATGCCCCGATGTAGCATCCACCAGCTGATCGATTCGGGGCAAAGGAAAATGATCATTTGGACAGGCTTTATTAAGATCAGTGAAGTCCACACACATCCTTCACTTATTGTTTTTCTTCTTTACCATCACCACATTTTCTAGCCAATCAGGATACTTGACGTCCTCAATAAAAAAGGCTTTCTGTAGTTTCTCTACTTCTTCCTGTATAGCTTGGTTCTTTTCAGGGCTGAACACCCTTCTTCGCTGCTTTACTGGCTTGACTTCCTTGTTAACGTTGAGCTCATGGCACGCGAAACTCGGGTCTATCCATGGCATGTCTTCATGACTCCATGCAAAAGTCTATTTTTTGCACCTTAGAAATGCTACCAGTTCCTGTTTTATCAATTCATCCAATGACGCACCAATTTGGGTTGTTCGTTCTGGGTGTTCATCATCCAGAATGATATTTTCGATAGCTTCCATGACTTGGCCCTTCACGAGCTGAGACTAATCTCTAAGGTCTAATATTTTAATCTCGGCATCTTCTGTTTCATCTGGTCGCCTTTCACAACTCCCACTCCGAAGTTGGTTGGGAACTTTAAACATTGATGTATAGTAGATGGTAGTGCCTCGAACTTCTTCAGACCTACCCTCCCCATGATGATGTTGTAGGCTGATTGGACATTTTTATCCATTACGAAAAAGCGTACTCTTTTTGTTCGGTAAGAAGGCTATGTACCAATAAGCATTTCCAACTTGATTGTCTCAAGTGGAAAAACCTTTTCGCCAGTAAAACCGAGGAGGGGCCTATGATATGGCTTCAACTGGGCTAACTTCAGATTCAAACTATCAAAGCATGGGTAGAATATGAAATCTGCATAGCTACCATTATCCACCAGTACCCGTGAAATCACTGTAACACCCCGCATTTTCATGCATTAAATATTTAATTAATTCGGGAATTTAAAATTACTTGTGAGTCGTGATTTAATTGAATTAATTAGGGAAATCTTATTTAAATATTAATCGAGGAATAAATGGTTAATATTTACGGGAAGTTATTTACTAAGTGAATAATAATTATTTATTTAAGTAATTTCGAGTATTAATGACAGGGTATGCACTTATCTCAATCGGGAGTCGGTATAGACTAAAGGGGTGAGGGGATAAATATTTTTATAAATTAATTCGGATGCCAATTCTGAGTGTACGGTTGAGTCCGGATGGGCCGAGATAGTCGTAAAAGTGTACCCGGGGGTAGTAAACGGGTCACGGGGCATTTTTTGACATAGCCGGGCCCACACGGGGGCATTTGGGTCACTTGGGCTTGGCCCATTAGGCAAAAAACGGGATTAGGTAAAGTAAGGAATTTGGAGGAATGATATAACGGCTGATAGAGTTTTAGAAAAAGTCTAAGTGGATTAAGGAACCCTAATAGCAGTTAAAGGCAATTTTGGGATCACTAGAGAGCCAACAAGGATCATCTTCAACCTTGGAATTCATCTCCGAATCAGACACTACGAAACCTAAGGCAAGTGGTTAACTTGCAATAGTATTAAATCTGTTTTGAAATTCATATTCATGTGATGTGTTTGATCAAAAATTCGTTTTGGGTGTTCATGGCATAAACATGAGGTTTTGAAAAGTAATAAACTGATTTACGAATTTGAATGAGAATTCTGGTAGAAATCTGATATTATAAACTGATACATATCTAGTAGGATGATATCTGGATAATTAGAAATGAATTTGGTGTAGGGATTTGGGATGTAAATGGGTTAAGGGTTAAAGATGAGTTTTTCCCCAAATTTAGAAATTGTAGTTAATGGACGAATTGATGATGTTGGTGGGTATTCTGGAGGTCCCTAATATTTCTAACATGTATTAATACTAAGAGGACTTGAGGTTACTGGTAGAAGGAATTAGGGTTTGAGAATTTTCGTCCATGGCTGATTTTGTCTTCGCGAAGAAGACGAAGACCTGCTCGATCGATTGATCGAAGGTCTGGGGTCGATCGATCGAAGGTCGGCAGATTTCGGCAATTCTGCCCAGTTATGTATATAAAAGAAATTTATATAATAAATCCTTAGGTAATTAATTGTGGAGAAATTTTTACTTGGGTTTAAACCTAATTAATCATGAGTAAAGTTAATTAGGATTTGAGGAAATTTTTGGGTGACACGTCATGATTATAAATTCGAAAGTCGGGAATTTAGACTTGAGTGAGGTTATTTCGGGCTACGAGAGTAAGTCCAAATTTATGGTTTGGGCGACATCAAAGGTGACTAAATTAATTAGTGTGAAAATTAATTAATAATTAAGGTTGGACCATAAACTCTTAATAAATTAAATAGGCTTGTGTTACGGATTTAGTACATGGTGTAGCCGGGACATTTTATATTTATATATATATACGGTGCGTGATAGTATATATATATAGTGTGTGTGCATTAATATCAGAGATTGAATATTACTATTATATACTCTAGTGCTATAGGGGGAGGTTGCGCGTAGTGGATGAATCCCCTAGCTTGAGGAGTAGGGCGAGTATAATCCCAGGTCATAGCGTCCATTATTTGGGTGAGGGGCATCTCACTTTCAGGAAAGGAATATGACCGCCTCCAATTCGTATGTTAAACTAAGTTAGTGAGCGAATCTAACTTGGATAACTAGGTTACATGAATACACCTAGTGAGATAGCACTTGGGAAAACTTATATTTTGTGAATATTCTTACTCGGCCGAAAGTTTGTATTAAATGTTATTTCAGTATGTTTGTGAATACTGTGACATGATTAAATATATAATTAGGTAAATAATTATATAGGGGATAATTAATACATAGTAAAAAATGTATTAAAGGTATAACGGGGGTGAATGTTATATGAAATTAAAAGGAATAATGATTCAATTAAGTTGACGTTTATAATAACTTAAAAATCATGAATTTAGGCATACTTGGTTAGAGTAGGTAACATTCAAGGGTTAAAAATAAGCATTGGGTCAGGAGCGTAGGACCTAGTAAATTAAATGGAAGCGTTAGTAGTGCACGTTAGAGGAGGGGTGAGGAAGTCCTCAAGAGAGTGCGGCACTAACTAAAATATGAAGAGCATGCATATTTATTTATTACTGCAAGTTAATCATTTGTTAAATGTTTTCAAATGTTTTTTGGGTACTAACCCTTGCTATAAAAAATTTAAAAACCTTTTAGGTGTCCAACCACAAGGGCGCCAAGCTTGACTCTATTCCAGGTATCCTTTGCTGCAGCACATGTGGATGTTGCGGGGTTTTGATAGACGCCTCCTTCTTCCATTCTTGTAGAGACTCTCTAGTATTTATCTGAGCTTGTCGCTCACAGTTCATTTATCAGTAGTAGACTTGTTGAGATGTTTTTCTGATATTTACTTGAATTGGATATTTGGACCGATGGTTTATTCGGTTAGGTGTTTTATTTGTGGATGGTTACTTTAATTAACTGTGATTGTGTATTGTTGTATGTTCCGCATGAGTTATAATTTAAATTAATTGAAAGATAAAAAAATTGGCACCGGTCTATTTTTCTCACTTAGGTGGTTAGTAATTTAAAAAGACGACAGTGATGTTAAGAACGGACCAACTGAGAAACCTTTTCTAACTTGATTTAGGACTGATCACCCGGGATTAATTAGGCTGGGTGTCACAATCACCACCTCCTTCATTCTCATCTTGATCACCAATGGGTCGTCATGAGGATATAATACACCTGCCAAGTCGTTCTTAGAAAAGTTGATGACCAGTTTATCCATATTCACTTTCCTTGGGTGATCATCTTCAGCCAAGTTTATGCGATGTATGTAAGATCAAGCTTGGGCCTCATTGGGGTAAGCTTTTCTCTCCATAGTAAGATCTCCACCTCCTGCATCTCCACCTGTAATGACATTACATTCAAATGACCCAAAATGGATTGAAAATACCCCGCGCTCTGGCTATCTTAGCCTTTTGGCTCATCTTCTGGATCATCTTAGTGATCTCTCTTCTTGTCTTCTTTTGCTCGGCGAGGAGAGTTAGATCTTTGCCTTCCTCTGTCGTTGGTTTTTCCACCACTCTGGCGATTAACATACTTAGTCAGTTTTCCTCGCCTGATGAGTGCTTCGATTTCGTTCTGGAAAGCTATGCAATGTTTGGTCGTGTGACCATGGTCTTTGTGGAATTTGCAATATTTGGACTTGTCCCTTTTGTCAGGATTTGTCTTCATTTTCTCTGGCCAATTTATCTCCTCGTTGTTCTTGATCTCCTCCAGAATGTGATTTATACCTACCTTCAAAGGAGTATAATTTTCATATTTCCTCATCTGCTCCAGTATTTGTTTGCCTTTTGACTGCTTGCTTCCACCATTGTTCTTCTGATCCTTCTTCTTAGTTTTACTAGCCTTAACCTTGGTCTCTTTAGTGTCTGTATTATTCTTTGCAGCCATGGCTTCTTCAGCGTTCATGATCTTGGCTGCCTTTGCCATTAGTTCTGCCATGGTCCTAGGCAGATCTTTGGCCAAAGTATAGTACAACTTGTTTGGTAATAGTCCACTCATCATAGCAGTAATTGTTGTCTTCTCCTCGTATTCAATTACCTCAAGTTTCTCGTTATTGAAATGAGTAATATAGTCCCTGGTGCTTTTTTTGTCTTTTATCTAACGCTCAGTAAGTGTGCTACTCTTTTAACTGGTTTCGCTCCAAAATAGAAATTCCCTATGAAAAGCTCGGCCAGTTGATGGAAAGTTGCAATCTTCCCCCGAGAAAGGTTGTTGTATCATATCTGAGCTGACCCGGTGAGAGTTCCTGAAAATGCCCTGCATCTCATCTGATCTGGAACCGCATAGATATCGGTAGCAGCTTGGTATTGCTCTATATGGAGGACAGGATCAGTTTTTTCATCATATTTCGGTGTCACCATAGGAGCTTTGAATTTTGATGGTGTGGGAAAATCCACAATTGCCTGCACGAATGGTGTCTCTTGGACAAAAGCTCTTTATAGAGGATTCTTGGCCTTAGCCATTTCCCCTAACATGTCTTCCAACCTTTGAATAGAGCCTTTCCATGCATCGTTTCCCACCTCGGGTCTATTTGTTCGAGCAACTGATCGCGTTAAGTTTTCCTCTTGGGACCTTTCATTACGGGGTGTTGGGCATGATTGGGCAGAGCCTTCCCTTAGATTGGATGTATGTTGAGAGTTGCTCGACGCGATCCTAGGAGGGTTTATATTCCTCCTGGGTCCCAATCGATCAAAAGGAGAGACTCTACTCAACCTTTCTAGAGCACTGCTCCATTATGGAGTTAGAGTGACATTCCGTTGAGAATCTGTAGCTCGTACTGGTGAAGTCTGGTCAGGTTGATATGAAGGATTATTAGACCTCTCAGTACGATATGAGTCAGTACGTCTAGATTGAGAGACCTCCGGGAATAGCATTCGTCTAGTTCTTAAAGATGGCAAATGGGTATTTCTCTGAGCACTTCGTTGTCCCGATTGAGCCGGCACTCCATCTTAAACAGTTTGTATAAGTTGAAGCATGGTTTCTTGCATTGCCGTTTGCCCTTGGGCTAAATTAGCCATTATGCCAGCCAGATCTTGAATATTTGGTGGAGTAAAGGGGTTTGGAGGGACCCCAGTGTTTTGATTACTGGATTCTAAAATCTCAACCATAGATGATGAGTTGTTTGGTGAAAAACGCTAAGTATAGTCGTTTCCCACAGACGGCGCCAATCTGTTGATGTAAAAAACTAGACGTAATCTAATTAATTAATCAGAGATAATTATGAATAAAGAAATAAGACAATGAATTTTTAAAGTGGTTCGGCTATTAAAATGGCCTACGTCCACTGTTGTTGTATTGCTGATTATCTGCCTTGAATCTCGATTATGAGTTATTCCAGAGATCCAAAGTCCCCCTCTTATGACGAGGTTACAATGTATTTATAGCCTTGAGGCTATACATTCGAAAAGGTAATGCGTTGTTATCTAGTAGACATATACATTTGTACAATAATAATGCGCATTTAATGCGTAGTCGCCTTTTAGTTTTCTTGATTGGATGCTCTGCACGCTAAGTAGCTCGGACGACCTAAGTTGCTCGATACGCTTAAGTAGCTCGGAACGCCTGAGTAGCTCGGTGAAAGTATGCTGTTTGTTGAAAGTATTTGTATTTGCTATGTAGATTGACACGTGTCTTCATATGATTCGTCCACGTCAGCTGACTAAATTTGGTATCAACACCCGCAAAAGTGGTATACTTTGGGTTTCTTATCTTTCTCTTTCTCTCGATATTTTGTTCGAGGACTAGCAATGTTCTGTTTGGGAGTGGTGTGATAAGCATCCAAAAGTGTATATTTTATACCCCAAATAGACGTATTTTAGTCGCTAATTCTCGGCAAATTGGGTCTTATATGCTTAATTATTTAATGTGCAGGCTTGATCGCCGTTTGCGGAAGTTCAAAGCTTATTTCAAGGCAAATGAGCGATTTATGGAGCTAATTCCCCTGTCTCGAGCCTAAACCTACCCCGAACCCCATGAGTGTTTAGTTTGTGCTTTTTAAATTTTTTTTTTTAGATTTTTAGTTTGAGTCGTTTTCATTTTAGGATTGATTTTAAATTTATTTAGAATTTTCTAGAATTTATTTTCTATTTCTATTTCTTTTTTATTTTTATTAGTTTTTAATTTTAGTCTTTATTTTTAGTTTTGCTAGATTTTATATTTTTAGGACTTTAGGTTTTATTTTTACTTCTTTTATAGTTTTTATTATTTGAGTTTTATTTTTAATAGAATTTATTTATTTTTAGAGGATTTATTTTTTATTTTAGTGCGTTGAGTATTTGTTTTCCTTTATTTTTGTGTGTTTTTAGTTTTTAGTAAGTTTATTATTATTTTTTTGTTTTGTTTTATTTTATTTTATTAGTTTTTATTTGAGTCGTGTTTAGTTTTTAGAGTTTGTATTGTGTGTCGTGTTATTTTTATTTTTTAGTTTATTTAGTGAGTTTTATTTTTAGTTGATTTTTATTTTTTATTTTAGTTTATTTTTTATTTTTATTTTACTCATTTTTATTTATTAGGTATATTTCTATTAATTTATTATTTTATTTTATTTAGGGTACAAATTAAACACACACACACACCACACTATCCTACACTCATATACACCTTACACATCACTCACCCCCATCTTACCTAACCTAAACCACAAACACACTATCCTATTCAATACCCTCCCTCACCATTCCACCCTACACCCTCAAACACACAAACACCACCTCCATCACTATTCATCATCATCCCCCACTTACCATCATCTCTCCTCACCTCTCTCTCACACCCAATTCTATTAAATCATGAACCAATTTCCGTCATACCCAACACCAAACCAAAATCAACCCATCTCACATCCAAACCCGATTGAACCCGAACTCCAAAACCCGAGTTCAAAACTCGAAACCTATCTCCGACTCACTCCCCTTTACCCACCCGCGCCCAGACCCGACCATCCAAATCTGGAAACTCAACCCCCAGTTGCCCCAGCTCTAAAACTCGACCTTATCCCTTGCCCAACTCCATTTTCTAACCCAAAACCCGCGAGTGGCAATATCCACTCAGACCCAATAACAAACCAATCAATGACCAACCCCAACTATTAACCCGATACCAAACCCGCAAGCAGCAATATCCACTCCGACCCAATAATAAACCAATCAACGACCAACCCCAACCATTAACCTGATACCAAACCCGCCAGCAGTAATAACAAACCAATCAGCGACCAACCCCAACCATTAACCCGATACCAAACCCGCAACCATATCTAAACCCCAAATCCGGGACCTTTAACCCGAGAACACCCAACACCCATTTCCCTTGATCCAAACCCATGAGCCAAAGCCTTAATAGATTTTATCTCCTACATTTGAACAAAACTAAAACAAGACCAAAGAAAAGAAAAGGTTTTAATCCTTTACCCCTTTTACCCATTTACCTTTGACCAAAACCTTCCTTTCCCATTTCATGCAACATCCATTATCTACAACACCCAACATTCTGCACATTCCATAAATATATGTCGCATGTTAACTTCTACCCCTTTTCTTTCCTAAACTACCCTCAACCAGGGACGTAGCCAGGAATTATTCGATGTGGGGGCTAAAAAAATTCTAACACAAATAAATAATGAGCATAACACAAAAAAAGACTTAATATTCGATTGAAATGTTTTGGCACGGTTACAATTACAATCGACCTCGATGACTTTTCATTTTTTGAAAACGTTGAATGATAATATCATCATCTATTTCAGCAAAAACATCTTTTTTAACATATACAATCATGGTATCATTCATCCATTGATCTTCCATCCTAATGCACAACGAAGTCTTTACGATATTCATAGTCGAAAATGCTCTCTCCACAGATGCCGTAGCTACGGGTAAGATCAATGCCATGGTCACAAGCAAATATACCAATGGAAACACCTCATTTTTCTTTATCTCGATCAATTTTTTTGCGAGAGAAGAAATTCCATTCAATCCTTTAAAGGTCGAACTAGATTGCATATCAAGAATATAAGTTCCAAGTTGCATATCAAGTTCAATGAGTTTGTAGCTTGAAAATTCATTTGGATATAACCGGTCAATACGAATCAACTTTTCCTTATAAAAAACAACAAATGCATCATCAGGACAAAGACATGCCACACAAAGAAGTAATTCGGAATTCACCTCATTGAAACGGCCATTTAGCTCTTAAAGTTGCAAATCGATGACCGCACAAAATAATTCAACATGATAACGATGCAAGTTAGTCTTCTTTGTCGCTTTAAGTTGTGATCATTTTTGGGCAAAGAATGCATCATTCATATTGGGTACTTCAATTTCATGTTTCTTACAAAAGGAAGATATTTCATCAAGCAATAAGTCCCATCCATTATCCCTCATCATTTGTAATCATTGCTTACATACCCGAACTAAAGACATGGCATTCACAATATCTTGATCTTTCCTTTGCAATGCTCTTTATAATTCATTTGCAAATCCCAACACATTTTTCATCAAAAGCATACTAAAAACAAAGTCAAAAGTATGCATAGAATCCATAGCTACCCTTGCCTCATATCAGTGCTCTTGCTTAATTTCATCCACTTCTACAATCTCAAGAACACCAATTACAGAGGAGAACATGGTAATCAAGCTAACTAAAGTGCCAAAATGTGAGCCCCAGCGAGTGTCACCGGGATGTTGTAGAAAAGTACTTTGATTTTTTCCTTTCCTACTTTGAATCTCACCATTGTCAATTGCACTACTAATCTTTTCAAGTTGTTGCTCACGAAAAATATCACGACGTTTACACGAGGCTCCAACTAGATTGACAACACTCGAAACCAACGTAAAAAGAGTCATAATATCATCATCTTTCTTTGCCACTGCAACAAGAGCCAACTATAATTTATGAGCAAAACAATAAACATAAAAAGCACAGTTATTCTCCCGCAAAATAAGTGTTTTGAGACCATTAATTTCTCCTTGCATATTACTCGTCCCATCAGAACCTTGCCCACGTAGTCTCGAAATACTCAAATCAAGTCTTGCAAATAAACTATCTAGCGACAACTTAAGCGACATAGCCGTTGTATCCCCAATATGTTCTACACCGATCAAACGCTCCATGACTTGCCCACTCTTATCTACATATCGTAAAACAACGACCATTTTCTCATTTACCGATACAACACGGGACTCGTCAATTAAAATTGCAAAAAATGAATCTCTTATACCTTTGATGATAAAGTCAACAATCTCAATAGCAATAGAATGAACAATATCTTTTTGAATATCCGGTGATGTCAATCTTAGGTTTGAAGGAGCATTCTTTATTGCAACGGCTCTAATATCCGCATTTAGATTGCATAAAAATTTCATCAGTTCAAGAAAGTTCCCTCTATTTTTGGACTCTTCTGATTCGTCACTACCACGAAATGTAAGTCCTTAGCGTAAAAGAAATCGAATAGAATTGATTGAAGCACATAGACGTGTTTGGTAATCACTTTTAGTTTTTTGTGATTGCGTGAAGAAAATTATCTCAATGTGTTGGTTTGGGTCCATTAAATCTTGACATGCTCTCAAATCTTGATTATGAGTACTACTGGGACCTCCAACGTGAACATTAAATCTTTTTTTTTCAATTTAAAAACCCTTCACCCACAAAGGTGTCTACTTTGTCACTTGTATTTGGCTTGAAAAGATGGCAACATAGACAATATGCGACGTTAGTAGTAACACTGTATTCTAGCTAATGAGAGAATTCATTAAACCAAGTGGGGTTGAAACGCCTCAATTGTTTCCCCATAGTTTTATATGGAAAGTTATGACCACGAGGCTGACAAGGACCTTTCTGTAAATAGGCTCTACGAATTTTGTCCTCCAATTTAGGATTTCCACGAGAAATTGGAGCTCGTAATGCCGGATCAGCCTGGATATCCTCCGACATAAATTCATCTGCCACATTGCTCTCAACCTTAGTAGGTGATGTGGATGGTGAGACAAATTTTCTTTTAAAATAATTCTCCATGAATTAACTGTTAAAACACAAAATTTAACCATAAAAATTTCAGCCCCAAAATTCAACCATAAAATTCACCAATTTTATCCCTAAAATTCAACAATAAAATTTCAGCCCTAAAATTCAACCTCCAAATTTCAGCAATTAATATGCAATTAATATGCCAATTAATAATTAATAAATTTCAGCAATTAATAAATTTCAGCAATCATGTAGTAATATTTATATATAAAAAATTCAATAATTAAGTTAAACTCTTAATTACCTACCAATTTCAGCAATTAATAAATGATACTTTTGAGAGAAGAAAGGGCTTGCTTCTACTGCTTCTTACAAATAATGCCCCTTCTACAAATGATGGATGCTGCTACTGCTTCTTACAAATAATGATGTTATCACTCTTCTTACAAATTACAATGTGTTGATTTTGGAATTTGTTGTTGACTCAACTCAATAGTGTTGAGAGAAGAAGAGAAACGACGTGGATGTAATAAAAAGAAATGAAATAAGGGTTTCAAATAGGGTTTTAAGTTAAGGGTATTTACGTTTTTTACCTTGCTTTTTATAAGATATCAGTTTTTACCTACAATTTAAAAAAAACGTGGGGGTTCAAGCCCCCACCTGCCTCCGTCCCTGCCCTCAACCATATCCCCATGTAATCTCTTATAAAAGAAGACTCTTCATTTTCAGCAAGGGGATCTAATAGTTCAATAGTGTAAGAGTGGGAAGAGTAGTGTAGTTTTTAGTTTAGGAGCTCCATTTTTTGGGCTCAAATTTTTTATTCTGTTTTTATTTTTTCTTTTCTATTTTTTTTATATAGTAACTTGAGCATGAGGTAGATTATTTTTATAAGATACAAATTGTGAATTGAGTGGCATTATTTTTAGTGTTGTGAAACTCAAATTTGTGGGTTACTATTCATGTCAAAGCTTGGGATTGGAATGAAAATTTAAGGAGACTTGGTTTTTATTTTGTTCCCTCTTAGCTTAATTATTTAATGCCTCTTATTGTGTCATTATCACATTTTATATGTAACTAGTTGTGCCCACGTGCATTGCACGTGTGGCCTTTCCAGATATTAATCTTCCACTGCAAATCTGTGAAGGACAAAGTAATAAAAATACTTACAACATATTATGTAGAATCTGTTTTGTTAGAATATAACATAAAGTACCTAGTACGAAGCATCAATCATTACCCTAAAAACCAAACCTCCATTCAACTGTAAACTATACAAGATATTCCTATTCTTGCTTAGTCATTCATCCGTACTTACTCCTCTGTGGCAGCCAACTAACAGGTATTTATAAGCAACAGCAACAGTTGCTTCTGTTGCTAGCCTGCCATGCATGTGGGGGATATCGACTGATGACTAAATCCTATTTAGGACTCGAAGGCCTTTGTGGTATGACTAAATCCGCGTGTGGGACTTTGTCTTCGGATGTTTTTTCTGTTTGGCTGTGGCCGTAGAGTGGTACTAAGGTTTATTCTGTAATTTCAGCCTTGCACACAGGGCATTGAGGTTGTTGGTGATCTTGGATTTCAGCAGATACACTTGGGTAATGAATCCATTTATAAATACAAGGGCAACAATAGAGGTAGTTACAGGGTCTTGAACCATGTCTAGGCAAATGTTGCAGTCGAAACCACCGGTCACATTATTTTCCATTAAGTTGGTGGATTGTTTTCTAACGCTTTCGACTTGATATTGGTCTACTTTTCTACCGTACCAAAGAAATAGGATTCTCATCATTGACTTTATTAATTGGGTACCTAACCACTTGTCTTTTTTTCTTACTACCATAAAAAATTAAAATGTTATTCACCATTTTTATAACTTACCAATCAGATGTACCCTACACTAATCACGTGGGAAAAAAATCTTCTCTCCGATGTTGGCGAAAGACGATAGTATTTTGCTAAGTGCTAAATTTTCAGGACTAAATAAATGGGACAATATGTGCCACCATCTTCATTATACTCAACAATTTAGGCGCAACCTATAAAACCAATGTCAAACCCATCCCCATTCTCTCTATATACGTATCCATCTAGTCTCCCATATATATGGATCATACAATTATGACATAATGAAAATAGTTTGAAAAATTTAGGTTAAAAAAACATATATTCGGCTAATACTTTTTTATTTGTTAATTTTTTTTTCAATAAAGAATAGTATTTTAAACTGTTTTTTAAAATATATATATATTTTTTTAAATTAAAGAATAAGTGTTTTTTATCGAAATTGTTATGATAGTTTTAAAAACCTTTTTTATTTTAAAAGCTGTTACCATTTTTTTAGTATGTTGTTACGCGCCAGTAGTATGTATAAACGGTATTATAAAACATTTTAAATAAAATGTACAAAAAAAGGCAGTTTTAACAATTTTTTAAGTGCCTAAAGATTTTATTTTAAAAAATTTGTTTAAAGTAAAATCCAAGCATGGGAGTGTTTTAAGAAAATTGTTACAAAAATTCTAATAGTTACAAAAATTGTAACAAAAATTCTAATAGTTACAAAAATTATTTTATAAAAATAAAAAATCAGTAGTTCCAAAATAGTAACTATTAGAATCTTAATTGTTTTTAAATAAAATCTTTAGGCACTTAAAAATTGTTTAAAACTGTTTATTTAAAACTGTTTTTTTGTACATTTTATTTAAAATATTTTATAATACGCGACCAAAATAAAATAAACACGACTTGGCACGACACACCTCAAAATCTTAATTTTACGTAAAATGAATATGACACATATGAAAGTTACATGACACGACACAAAATCCATTTTTTACGAAATGCGAACACGACCCACTTGTCGCGCTGCATTTTAAGTGGGTTATGTTAATATTTGGTAAAAAATGAGATTTCGTGTTGTGTCATATTACCTTTATAGGCGAAAATAAGATTTTGAGGCGTGTCGTGTCATTTTATTTTGGTTGGGTTCGTGTTTGGTTAAAAAAATAACATATATTGTGGCGTGACACTTTTACTTGGATCGTGTTAGTGTTTTGTAAAAAAATAATATTTCATGTTGTGTCATGTCACTTTTATTAGGATCGTGTTCATGTTTGGTTAAAAAAAAAATATCGTGTCATGTTGTGTCGTGTTTGGTTATAAAAATAATTTTCAATTTAAAAAACAGTTTTTTATTTGGTCATTTTTTCCCAATTTTATGTAAAAAACATTTTTTTTGAAAAAAAAATAGTTTTTAAATCTTTCTTTAAAAAAAACTTATATAAAAGTATCATAACAATTTTTTAAATAAAAAAGGTTTTTTAAAACTATTATAATAAACAATTATTTTTTAATTTTAAAAAATAAAAAAAATGTTTTAAAAAACAGTTTAAAATACTGTTTTTTTTTAAATTAACAAATAAAAAAGTATTTGTTTGATCGTTAGAGCAAAGGGCAAGTTTGTGTTTTAATAAGTAATTGGAGTGTTTTAAGAATTTTTAGAATATTTAAGAAATACACATGAATACAAACATGTCCATCTGGAAAATACATATGAATGCATAAAAAACAGTAATCTAATAAGGTGTGAACTTGGTAATTTCTTAACTTAAAAAATATATATAATTTTTGTAAAATTAACATTGAATTTAGAATTATTATAAAACATGAATATTACAATAATAAAATTGAAAATATAAAATTTGAGCACAAAAGAGAGACAAGATTCATGAATGAGATAGATATAATTACAAAAACTATGTATTTGCTTTGAAATTGACAAATGCATACTTTTGATGGCAAATATGAATCTGATGGAAAGATGAAGAAATTTGGGCAGCTGACTTTTGATTTTTAAGGTTTCAAGATGAATGTATTTGGAAGTTTTGTTAGATGAATGTATTAGGAGAGAGAACGTATCAAGTTAAGATTCATGAAATGATTTTAATTTAATGAATGTGTGGGACTAATATTAAGGGTATGATAGAAAATATTAATTTAATGAGGGTAGTTTAGTACTTTGAGATTTGAAGAGGAACTTCCCTCTTTTTAAGTAGTAGAGATAGAGATAGAGATAATACCAAAATAAGAGGCTAAATACCCCATTCAAGGGGTGAGATGGAACCCTTAACTTAATTATTTTAATTTTTGGTTTGTTTATTTATTATGCCCTTTTGAATATTAATATTAAAATTTTACAATTTATATTTACGCCTCGAGAGAGGGTGAATTGTTTTCGAGAGAAAATCATAAATTCAAATTATAATATTTATTCACTAATTAAACGAGAGATAGGCAATTTTTGAATGATATTGTAGTTTGAATTTCTCAACTCTAAAACTTATTTTTTTTTATGATTTAAATGATTTTAGTAAATTTTCCCTAGCGAGTAATTTATTAGAAAATGTTTAAATCTAATTTTTGTGAATATGTGAAATTTAAATATTAATCTTCTAAAAAGACTATGCGTAAATTTACATTTGCAACGAGAGTTGATTTGTGAATTTATATATGTTTTGGGGTATTTCAAATAGACAAACTAATTAATGAAAATAAATAGGTTAAGTGGAGAAGTTTATTACCTTGAATTATGTCATAATTATTTTCTCCTCATATTTAGCTCACTTTATTATTTTATTTATTTATTAGTGTAGTTTTAATTTTAGTTCGTAATTAGTAGTATAAATAACCCTTCATAATTGTTTTAAAAATCATACTTGTTTTCACTTTGCTCTTGTCCACATTAGAGAGCGCGAATTGACCCCTTGTCAATATACAATTTTAGTGTGTAGGTACCCAAAGGGATTTTTGATTGATCGTCTTTACTCTACAATGACATATATGCAAAAGGCGAGTTATCATCTTGCTCCTTGAAAGGTCAATGAAACCCCCTTCGAACTCCATAAGTTCTTCTTCATTTCCTCTTAAAGAATCCCCCAAAACTTCTCCATATTTGATATCTTACCTAACATGTGGTGTGAAGGGATTTTATAGGCTTAAAAGTGATCAAATATGGTGGTATAGGTGGAGGAGTGGTGGTGCTAGGGTGGTGAATGGTGGTTGGTGGTGGAGGAGCTCTTAAGAGTTAGAGAGAAAGAGAGAAAATTCTATTGAAATGTGGTAAAAATGACTTAAACCCTATTTAAATACCCCAAAATCCTTAAAACTATTAACCTTTGGTCCACCCCCCCTCTCCCCCCGATTTGATCTGCTCCATTCAGAGCTTGGCAACTCAAATGATCCAAATGTGTAGATTTTGACAACATTTTTTGAATATGAAAATTCTGATTTTTGCAGTCTCGTTCGAACGAAAATGTACCTCATTCGAATGACAATACAATCTCGTTTAAACGGGGTTGCCAATGAGAATCTAACGAGGATGGAAATGCGAACATGTGTGTTTTCGTTCAATGGTCGTTAGAATAGCTGTTCGAAAGAGATTTGAATCTCGTTCGAATGACTCAACATTTCGTTCGAACGAATCCGTATTTTGTTCGAACGACCCTAAGCTTTTATCTATATTAGTATAAGGCCATTCGAATCATATTAATTACACCAAGGCCACTATATTATCCCAATTTAACCCATAACATATCTTACAAAGTTAAAAGCCCAATTGGGTCACATCAAGTCACCAATTTATATTGGTGTTGATGTAAAAAATTAGACCACTCTAATTATTCAATCACAGATAAATAAATGAAACAAATAATTTTAAAGTGGTTCAGCCTTATAAGAATGGCCTACGTCCACTGTTATGTTATTGCTGAGTGTTTTGGGAATTCTCGATTACAATTTCTCTCAAGAAATTCCGGTCCCTTTGAATGAGGGTGATACAATGTATTTATAGCCTTGAGGCTGTCATCTGAATGGGTGATACATTAAATGATATACATATGAAAGGGTAATACATTTAATGCCCTTAGGCGTATGAGTCAAGGATAAGCATTTAATGAACTAGTTGAACTGTTGGTTATCTGGCAATCAATGCTGTGGCCGAGATGCAGCTCAAACCGCCTTAGTTGCTCGCCGTTCAGGAGTTCCTTGGAGTATTAGAGTTCCTCGGAGAAGTCTGTTCCTCGGAGCATGTGAGTTGGTTGAGGAAATAAACTTTCTCGTTGCTATTGTGCCACGTAGATAGACACGTGTCTTCCTATGATTCATCCACGTCAACAGATTAAATTTGGTATCAACAGAAGCCCCCAATGCTTCATGCTTGATGGTTTACTTGAAAGGATGGAGTATTTATTTTGCAGTGTTGCTCGGTGCTCGTGAAATTCTTGATATACCTTCTTGATTTGTTAAACATAAAGTGCATTATCTTCTGGATGACATATGATGCAGCTTGTAGCTTGTCATAATCTCCAAGTATGTTGATTGGTTTACTAGCCGACCAACTGCCTCCTGTGCCGAGCGACTGAGTGCTAAATTTAGATCCTCTGAATACTTTGTTGATTTGAACCCAACTCTTCAATCTGATTAATACCAAATTAGTGGTGGACTCCGAAACATTTTCATACAACTTCTTCATTATTGGTCGGGACAGTATTAGTAGAGCTCTCAATGCTGTAGATGCTAAATTTGACTTCTGAAATTCAATAGTATGTGCGTAATAACTCCTGAACTTCTGAATATGCCTCCATGTGAGTTTGTGAAGTTGAATTAGGTGCTCGACTGCATGATGTTATAAAGGTGTGCCACCAAATGAAGAAATATATCTGTAATAGAAGCCCCCAGATGAACAAATACTTTACCAAGCGCCTCCTAGATCGACCATCCTTGATGAATATCAGGATGCTCAAAGATCTTAACTTCATAAATTTTCATCTTACTTTAAATGATCCACTTGCTGGCGATGAACCTGTTTCTAAAGCATAGGGAGAGAAACCAATAGAGTAGGAATCTCAATGTAATAGTTAGTACACATATGTAACTTGTAATTTATTTTTAATGAAAGATTTTCATTTTTGTTTGCAAATCTGTATTGCTATTGCTTTGTGCTTGTCAAACACTTTATATTTGTGCTTGCATAACAATATTGCGTGGTTCATCAACCAACTTAGTAAAAAAGTTACAAGTGTCAAAAATGTTGCTCGATCACTTAATAATAAAGTAATGAGTATAAAATTTTTCCAACCAACCAAGGTTGTTAAATTATGCTTGTCGACCAATTATAGTTATTGAGAGTTTATCCTCGAATAACCATACTTGGTAAATTTTTGTCTTTTTCATAAAATGTGTCCGACCAACCAAGGTCGATAAATTTTTCTCGTCGACCAACTACAATTAGTGGGTTCTTACCCCCGACCAACCATACTTGGAATATTTTGTTCTTCGAGGAACTTTTGTATTTTCTGTAATAATCTTACCTCCCGACCAACATAAGTTGGCATTTGAGAGCATATCTTGTTTCCACTAACTCTTTTACCAACCGGAGTTGGTCTGAGCTAATGTACGCCTCCTAACCAAAGGAGTATGGGGTGTTCTCGCCCTTTTACCAACCGGAGTTGGTCTGAGTTCGAACTATCATGTCCACTAGCTCTTTTACCAACCTGAGTTGGTCACGCTAGTGTACGCCTCCTAACCAAAGGAGTATAGTTTGTTCTCGCCCTTTTACCAATCGGAGTTGGTCGTGGGTTTGAACTATCGTGTCCACTAGTTCTTTTACCAACCTGAGTTGGTCACGCTAGTGTACGCCTCCTAACCAAAGGAGTACAGTTTGTTCTCGCCCTTTTACCAACCGGAATTGGTCGTGGGTTTGAACTATCATGTCCACTAGTTCTTTTACCAACCTGAGTTGGTCACGCTAGTGTACGCCTCCTAACCAAAGGAGTATAGTTTGATCTCGCCCTTTTACCAACCAGAGTTGATCTGGGTTTGAACTATCGGTGTTGTTTTTATTGCTGAACAGCGTAGTGTTGCACACTAGTATTCCCCGAAAAACTTTTAAGTCGTATTTCTTCACCTTCTTGTTGCAGAGCTGTTCGTTGTTGGTAAGTAGCATTTTTAATGGCTGCCTCTTCTCTAACCCCCTCGAGCATATCCAAATTCAGTCTTCTTATTAAGTCGTTGATTCGGGAATTGAAATTCAGCACTCTGTGTGTTGGAAGACCCAACTCGGCAGGTATTACGGCCTCACTTCCAAATGCCAGCATATATGGTGATTCTCCAGTTGCTGCTCGGGGAGTTGTTCGGTAAGCCCACAATACTGACTGTAGCTCATTAATCCGATTAGCTTTAGCCTCACCTAGCCTCTTCTTTAAACCATTTAGTAATGTTCTATTCGTCACTTCAGTTTGTCCATTACTCTGAGGATGACCTGATGTTGAATGAACCTTCAAAATGTTTGACTGATGACAATAAGCGGCAAACTCCTCGTTATCGAATTGTGTTCCACGGTCTGTGATGAAGGCATGGTCTGTGATGATGGCAACGACGAGGTATTTGAATCTTCCTCGGGTCGTTGGCAGTGGTCCAACCAAATCAACTCCCCACATGGCAAATGGCCAAAGGGAAGTGATGGGCGTCAACAATGCTTGTGGAGTTTCTTCGGATGGAGGAAAAGCGTTGGCACTTGTCACATTTCTTGGCATAAGCTATACAATCAGCCCTCATCGTCGGCCAGTATTATCCCTGCGTCATCACCCTTTGCAAAATTGTCCGTCCTGCTACATGAGCTCCACAGGATCCTTCATGGATCTCTTCAATCAATTCTTTCACCTCGGAGGGATGTACACATCTCTGCAAACCTGCCATAATTCCTCGTCTATACAAAAAACCATTAGTTAGTACATACCGAGCAACTTTAAACTTCAATTTCTTGGCAGCGAGCTTATCCTCTGGCAATTCTCCCTCCTCAATATACGCCCTGATGGGATCCATCCAAGATAGTCCTAAATCATGGGTAATAATATTCATAGTCAGGTCTTCATCTATGCTCCGACTTTCTAATACTTCAATTGGTATCGTTCTTCGCAGCTCGGTACGAGTAGCTGATGCTAGTCGGGCCAGTGCGTCTGCTTGTGCATTTTCCATTCTCGGTATTCTGATTAATTGAATGGCATCAAATTCTGCCAATAATTCCATCACCTTGGCATGATACTTGACCATTAATTCTCCTTTAACAGCATATATTCCCATCATCTGATTCACAATTAATTGAGAATCACTGAATACAATCACTTGTTGTGCTTCCATAATCTTTGCTAAATTAAGACCTGCTATCATTGCCTCATACTCAGCCTCATTATTGGAGGCTTTGAATTGGAATCGCAGAGCATATTCCATGTCAATCTCGTCTGGGGTGTTCAAAACAATCCCTGCTCCACAACCTGTTGTACAAGATGACCCATCTACATACAATCTCCACGTAGGTAACTCGTCTTCAAAATTCTTATCTGACAGCGTTCCTCGGTGAAATATTTGTTGTTTTGTTTCATCCTCCCCTGGTATTTTTCGCTCCTCGTCGACCATCTCTTCTCGCCCTTTTACCAACCGGAGTTGGTCTGGGTTTGAATTTGATGATCTTTCTACATCCACAAACCCTTTTACCAACCGGAGTTGGTCTGAACTTATGTCTGTTGATTCTGTAACATCCACAGGTTGGTCAGCGAGCAACTTTTGTTCCTCGGGGGTATCAGGATATGTAAACTCTGCTATAAAGTCTGCTACAGCCTGCCCTTTTAAGGATGATCTGGGTTCATACACAATATCATATTCTCCGAGCTCTATTGCCCAGTACATCAATCTCCCTAACTTTTCTGGCTTATGAAGGGCTTGTCTCAATGGCATGTCGGTATACACGACGATGGTATGGGCCTGGAAATATGGTCTCATTCTTCTACTTGCTTTAATTAATGCCAATGCCAATTTTTCCAGCTTTGGGTACCTGATTTCTGCACCTCGGAAGACCTTACTTGTATAATAAATTGGCTTCTGGACTCCATTCTCCATTCTGATCAATGCCGAGCTGACTGCATTCTCTGATACTGCCGGGTACAAGTACAACTTTTCTCCCATTACTGGCCTGGATAATAATAGAGGTGTTCCCAAATATTTCTTCAAGTCTTGAAAGGCTTTCTCACATTCATCATTCCACTCGAAAGTTTTTCGAAGTGTTTTGAAGAATGGAAGGCATCTATCAGTTGCTCGAGATACAAATCTGTTGAGCGCGGTAACTCGTCCTGTAAGACTCTGCACTTCTTTCATCGTTGTTGGAGATCGCAACCCTAAAAGAGTTTTGATCTTTTCTGGATTTGCCTCTATACCTCGCTGGTTGATGATGTATCCGAGGAACATTCCTTCTCATACTCCAAATGTGCACTTCGTCGGATTGAGCTTCATTTGGTATTTATCCAGTTGATCAAAGGTCTGACCTAAGTCAACTAGATGACCAGCAGCTTTCTTGCTCTTTGTCAGCATATCATCGACATAGACTTCCATATTGCAACTGATTTGTTCGGCAAAAAACCTTGTTCATCGGCTGCTGGTATGTCGCACCTGCATTTTTCAGACCAAAAGGCATAACATTATAACAATAAGTTATTCTAGGGGTAATAAAAGAAATACTTTCCTTGTCTTCAGGTTTCATTTTGATCTGGTTGTAGCCAGAGTAAGCATCCATGAAGCTGAGCAGCTCGTGTCCCAAGGTAGCATCCACTAGTTGATCAATTATTGAATTTCTTCAGGGCTTCCCATGACGACTTATTATTCTTGGAATGATTGTCACCGCCATTACCCTTAGGCTCTTTCTTCTTAGATTTGTCGACTTCCACCTTGGTTTCTTTATCCATATTCTTCTTCGCAGCCATAGCCTCCTCTGCATTCATGATTTTGACCGCTTTTGCCATCAACTCTGACATAGTTGTAGGTGGATCTTTGGCCAAAGTGTAATACAACTTGTTAGGCAACAACCCACTCATCAAGGCGGTGATTGCTGTATTTTCTTTATAATCTATAACTTCAAGCTTCTCGTTATTGAAACGAGTTATGTAATCTCTAGTACTCTCACCAGTTTTTTGTCTAACGCTTAACAAATGTGCTACTCGTTTTACTGGCTTTGCTCCAAAACAGAAATTGCTAATGAACAACTCGGCCAACTGAAAGAAAGTTGAAATCTTACCCCGAGGAAGATTGTTGTACCATATCTGGGCAGATCCAGTAAGAGTTCCTGAGAATGCTCTGCATCTCATCTCGTCGGGGACGGCATAGATGTCGGCAGCAACTTGATATTGCTCTATGTGAAGAACAGGATCTGTCTTTCCATCATATTTGGGGGTCACCACAGGTGCTTTAAATTTCGACGGTATAGGAAAATCCACAATGGCCTGTACAAAGGGTGTCCCTTGAACAAAAGTTCGTTGTAGGGGGTTCCTCGCCTTAGCCATTTCTCACAATTTATCCTCTAAACGCTGAATGGAACCTTTCCATGCATCATTTCCTTCCTCGGGCCTCTTAGTTCGAACAATTGATTGCTCTGTCGTGGCTTCCTGAGATCTATCTTGACGAACAACTGGTCGTGATTGTACTGATCCTTCTCTTAGATCTGATGGTTGTCGAAAGCTCCTCGACATAGCTCTAGGTGGACTCCTATTCCTCCCAGGGCCTAATCGACTGAAAGGAGACACCCTGCTCAGTCTTTCCAAGGCATTGGTCCTCTCTGGAGAGAGAGTAACACGTTGCTCAGTATTTGTGGCCCGTATTGATGAAGTTTTCCCAGGTTGATAGGAGAAATCATCAGATTCCTCATTACGATACGTCTCTGTACGCCTGGATCGTGAAGAAGGTAAATAGGTTTGCCTCTGACCACTTCGCTGTCTTGAATGTGCAGGTGCAACACCGTGAAGGGTTTGTATGAGTTGTCGCATGGTTTCTTGCATGGCGGTTTGTCCTTGAGCCAGATTCGTCATAATTCCAACCAGATCTGGAGGTGCAGAAGGATTTGGAAGATTTCCAGCATTTTCAGCGTTTCGATTACTGGATTTTGGATTATCTGCCATTGATGATGAATGATTTTTGGTGAAAAACGATAACAACAATCGTTTCCCACAGACGGCGCCAATCTGTTAATGTAAAAAATTAGACCACTCTAATTATTCAATAACAGATAAATAAATGAGACAAAGAATTTTAAAGTGGTTCAGCCTTATAAGAATGGCCTACGTCCACTGTTATGTTATTGCTGAGTGTTTTGGGAATTCTCGATTACAATTTCTCTCAAGAAATTCCGGTCCTTTTGAATGAGGGTGATACAATGTATTTATAGCCTTGAGGCTGTCATCTGAATGGGTGATACATTAAATGATATACATGTGAAAGGGTAATACATTTAATGCCCTTAGGCGTATGCGTCAAGGATAAGCATTTAATGAACTAGTTGAACTGTTGGTTATCTGACAATCAATGTTGTGGCCGAGATGCAGCTCGAACCGCCTTAGTTGCTCGTCGTCCAGGAGTTCCTCAGAGTATTAGAGTTCCTCGGAGAAGTCTGTTCCTTGGAGCGTGTGAGTTGGTCGAGGAAATAAACTTCCTCGTTGCTATTGTGCCACGTAGATAGACACGTGTCTTCCTATGATTGATCCACATCAACAGATTAAATTTGGTATCAACAATTGGTATGGTCAAAATCACGGGGGCGGGTGTTACACCTAGACTTAGGTTTAAAACATGCCGCTAGATGGTGAAAAATCTAGAGCATCCCCCAAATAGCCCTATAAGACGTATGAACATTTCGTACGGGATTTAACGTAACTCGTAGGAACTGACCTCGTAGTCACGGGATTTTCGATTTAAGAATATGATGAAAATTTGCAAAAAAATAGACTTAGGCTTAAAGTTGACACATTACTATTAGATCTCTCCTTTATAGTTTTCAAAACGTGTCTCGACTTAACTCCATTTGTAATTAAATCTTTGGCAAGTGCATATTCCTCGTGGTTTAATCTCCTGGTATATGAATGTACGACTCGTGTCTTGGCGATCTCGTGATTATGGATGCCATTAATCACTTCAATTTTCCACTTTTCGTCAGGTAGTGGCACACCCTTTTGGAAAATAGGCAATCACACTTTCTTGTTGATGAGTCCCTATCATTATTAGGACTTCGTGATTTTGATAGTTCAATCCCTTTCTTGTAATGAGATTGGTAGACTCCTCCCCTTTCACAACTCATGATCAATCTCCCCTTCCTTCCATGTGATGGATTTTCTGACTTTGACGTAACAATCACCACCCTCATCGCTGCATCAAGATGATTTGGTAAAAAGAAATCTACATACATAAACCGGGATGTATTAGCAAAAATACAAGTTAAAATTCCCATCATCCAATCATAATCAACCCATCATCTAATCATGAAGTAACATACTTATTACATAATTACATAACAAAGCATAAATAACTTACTTCATCTGTGTTGAACTCTATTGAGTGGTCAACCACCATTGGCACTGCATCGTCGACAACGACAAGTTCGTAAAATGCATGGTCCTCGGGTATTTTTACTTTTGGTATGTCACCACCACACTCATCGGGTGTCGAAGAAGATGTAGCTAGACCACCGGAGTAAATTTCATCGATTTCATCCCAAATGGTGTCATTATCAAACAGGGTGTTATCCTATATAGTTTAATATTACATAACAATAATGACTCATATCAAATTTGGCAATTAACAAGAAAAGGGAAAGCATTACTCCATTCGACATCATGTTACCGAGATTATAGGACAATATCGGCCTTAATTTGCCGACTCGATAATATTTTACCGAAGTAAGTGATATATGTCGACACCATGTTGTCGAAAGAAAATAAGTTACTCATAACAACTTCGTTCAGCGGTACAATGCCGAAACCCGTCATCGTTTTCAGCATTGTATTGCCACCCAAATGAAGCTGGAACGTTAATTTTTTCCCTTCCATTTCGATTATAAAATGTTTTATAATGTTAAATATGCATGGGGTTGCGATTATATACCTCAATATGACATGTTTCACTTGTTTTCTTTGAGTTACTTGTCATAGTTGAAACTCTTTGGTGTGTGATACATGGACTTCAAATACTATTTCGAATGACTTTTATGAGACAAAAACCAGTTCTAAACACCAATATGACGATTTTAGTTACTCATAGGAGCTCTAATGGAGGTTGCTTGCATAATGTATCAAACCATGGTTGATAGGGTCTTTTGAGAGGATCGAGTGGAGTAGACCTATCAATGGGTCGTGTCAATTTTTATCGTGTTCAGGTCTTATCGGGTTCATATATAAATGAATGACTTTTTTGTCGTGTGAAAAAATCATATTCAAACTCATCCCACTATCTTAACGTGTCGTATTGTGTTCACCCGTTATTATCCATTAACATAATAAATTATTTTGAATCGTCGACAAGTTGACATATTAGTTCATTTTTAAACATAATTAGATCCATTAATTCATTACAATTACTAATTCTTTCATTTAGTAATATTTGTTATAATTAAATTAACATTAAAGCACGTAAACTTTTTATAAGTTCAAATAATATATTTTATTTACTTAAATTAATGGATCTTATCGAGTATTAACGGGTGAAGAGGACGAACACTAACCCGATCCGTTAGTTATCGTATTATATCAGGTTGACACTGATATAATTCGAAATCGTTAAAAATCCATCCATTAACTTATAATTTTGTGTCAATTCGTATCGTATTATCATCTGAACGTGCCTTGTGGCGTCAAGTATCAATTGTGTTGAACCACTCTTAAATTTAAAAACATATTTTGTAACTCTTTGTCATTGAATTTTTAATTGAGTTGTTTGTAAGTTGTAACCCCAACCAACACCAAGCGAAGCCCCTTGAAATTGGGAATTAGTGCAGTAAATACCACTTGGAATAACAAGAACGGCCATGTACACTAAAAAGAGACGCAATTGAATTGAGCTCACATCTCATTTCGTTTCCGAGATTCCAAATGCTTCATTCCCCAAAACTAAGATGAGTACATAGATCTCACCTGATCTGATCTGACCTCTGATAATAGTTACAGATTCGATGGCGGGAGCGGCTTCGGCTCTCTTCCTCCTCGATATCAAGGGCCGCGTTCTCGTGTGGCGCGACTACCGTGGAGACGTCTCTGCCGTTCAAGCCGAGCGTTTCTTCACCAAACTCATCGAAAAAGAGGTTTTCATTTGTTCTCAAATTACTAAAATTGACCCTACCCGATCTGTTATTCTAGATATTTTATCTTACATTTACAATGTTAAATTAATCACAACATAAGATATTGAATCAATTATGTGTTTATATAGCTTGCTGTAGATTTTGTTTTGGTTTAGTTTAGTGTGCGGTTGTAAACTTTTTATTACTAATAATGTAATTCTTTCACATTGTAATATAACTTGTTATATGTGACAAATTGTGTGGTAATATATCTTTTCGGAATATAAGAGCTTCACAGTCACATTGTTATATTCGGTTAAATGGGGACCACATTGTAAACGCGAGGGATCGCATTTGAATGGAGCACGCAATAGCTATAATGTAGTGTTACAACATTGGTAAATTCGGTTAAGTGGGGCCCACATTGCCAAACCTTAAAAATACTAAAATGATACATACCTTAAAATATGTCTGAATATATGCAAACTAAAATACTATTTTTTTTAAATGCTAAGAAAAAAAAAGAAGAAACCCGTGTTTTTTTGGACGAGAGGTTTGAGATACCATTTGTCTTTTGATTGTTTTGAATGAGATATTGGTCCGTTTAAAAAAAAAAAGTCTTTAAAAGGGGATATCGTTTCACTAAAGCGTTTATGTTTTATAAAAAAGTGTGCCTTAAGCCTTTTACCAAGAAGGCGTAAAAGGCTTAAGGCAGGCGTTTCTCCCAAGCCTCAAGTCTAAGCGCGCCTTTTAGAACACTGCATATTAATTACCAAATTGAAGTGTTTCTTCAAAACCTTCAGCTTAGGCTCTATGTGTGGGTTTGCTTTAATACCACACACAAGCATCTTTTCTTTAAATTTTTTCTTAACTTCTAACGTTGTTTCTGGCTTAAAACCGTTGTTTACCCATGTCTGACAAGGTCCTCGAATATTGTCACAAGGTATTCTTCCTCAACCCTAGTATATACACATTGATGGTGCCTGAAATCTTTTTGAAGACTCCAACAAATGCTCCCCCCCGACCTTAGACTAGATAATGATGAGGTGTGTCAAAATGAGAGACAATGATATAGAGTGGTTCGGAACCTCAATTGAGAATCCCCAGTTCACTATAAACAGTGTTGCTTTGTATGTTGAGTTGTAAATCATAATATTACAATCTAAAGACCTCTTGGACTTTGGCAAAGTGAATCTAAGGTATCTGAGGTTTTTGTTACTAATGAAAGGGCTACTTAGTAGTAACTAATGGACTCCTCAACGGGTTTCTTAGCATAGTCTGAACTCAACAAAAGGTATAAGTATGAGAGGAATGAAGTTGTCCAGTCCTTCTCGGATATAGCCAACAGTGGGTTAGCTAATGCTAAATGATAAACAACTAGGATACAGGGGTTCACTAATTGCTCTGGTAGTTGCTAGATGATTTTTGGATGATCTTTAACCCCTCACAAGTCTTCAATATATAGGTACTCTTTTAGAGAGGGTGTGAGTGGACTGTAGTGGCATGTGCAGAGATGCCATGATGTTCGACGGCTACAGTAACATATTGGAGTATTGGTGAAAGACTTGTTGGTTATTTAAGGCAGTTGATATTAGCACTAAATGCAGATTTGATCATTCAATGCTAGTGAAAGTAAGTGGTGGTGGTAGGTAGACTAGTGTCTGTACCTTCTACCTACCCGCCAAAGAAGTTGTGGGAGCTTTTCAGGACATCTAAGGTCTCCAAAGGTGACTATGGTCATTCTGGATAGCCTGAGCTCGTTTCTTTGACATAAGAGGAAATTTATCTTAAAGAAAAGGTTAGGAACTAGGCACAGGTAAACTTTTGTTAGACGAAGGTTGGCCTTCTGAATGCACGAGTGAGTACTTGGTAGCCTCGAGAGTGCTGCAAGTGTCTTCAACTCATTTGAGGACCCGTCATTGGGATAACCATGGTCACCAAGGATTGGAAACCATCTGGCGGAGGTCTTTGGTAGGCCTTGGGACCTCATCCTTTATGTGAGGGAGAGTAAATGACTAAAAATTCCCGGAATGCTCAAGGAACTAAACGTGGTACCATCAACAAGTATTTATTTACTTCAAAATTATACATTGGTGACAAAGGAAAACAAATATTAACCACATCACAAAAACACAAAATGAATTGCAAAAAGTGAGGACAAGCTATTATCACAACTGATGTTACAATGATATTTCCAGAGGTAATATTATGTAAACTAATAAAAAGGTCTCATCCAGCTCTTCATGCATCAAACAATTGTTTCATTAAATTGCCCCTCCACTCAGTCCATTGGTTGAATGATTCCACTTGTTTAATTGAATCATTAGATGGAACATTACTCCCCTCAATCCATTGTTCTCAAAGCCTTTTTCCATTGGATTTATTGGCATTTCCTTTCTTACGTGATTGTGAATAAGAGAACATGTTGAAATTATACGACATTGTGTTTGGATAGGGTAATACGATGTACTCCTATGAACAATCCACCCCGTCTTTGGGAGACCAAAACACCTCTCAATGACATTTGTAGTTTTAGAATGTTTCTTATTAAAGTATAGGCTGGCTGGTGCTAATGTACTCTTCCCATATTCGGACAAATGGTATCATGTTGCTTTAGACGGGGTTTGAAATCCTTCACCATTTATATATACCCAACATCGAGAACTTAAAAGTAACCTACCGTAACAAACAAGAACGTTACTATAATATAATTGATATTATTATTGTGAATATACGCTGATGTAGAAAATGACTCACCGATAGGCTCTACAAGTCAATTTTTCTTAAATTGTATCTCCTAAAAAACTAGTTACAACAGTCAAACCTTCCCATCCGACAGTACATATAAACTTCATATCACGTGCACATCCTCCTAAGACTGGTTCCGATATCCTCTTTCCTGTTTCGTTATCTTGGTTTTTCAATTTATGGGACGTTTACCCGAATAAATGTTCCATCTAGCACACCTAAGCACCCCTAAAGCAATAAACTTATTAAATTTAGTATCCACTCAAATTTATTATTGCAGATCAACATGGTCATATTAAATAAACATATATGTACCTTAAACCATATCCACCTTTCTTTCATTACAATCTTTTGGTAATTGTTCTGGTGCTATAAGTAATATGCATTTTACTAGCAGCTCCACATTTAAGACATCACTCAAATGCCTACTAACTTTCTTTGCATACCTTTGAAATTGAAATTTATCACACAATTTTCGTGTGATGGGCAAGTAAATTTAGGAACATGGCCGCCTTTCCCTCTATTTTGAAATTTCCAGTTTCTTTCAACTGACCAACCGTACAAACATGTTCACGCAAAATACCAAAAGCACGCCTATAGATTCTAAGTTGATATATACATGCCTCGTCACTCTCACATTCAAGGCAGTTATGTTCTCTACTTGTGTTTCGTGTTTTGTGCCTAACAAATGTTTTGTTCTTCAACATATATCTACGGTAGTGTCTATTTGCACTAGCATAAATAATCATAAAAAAACATATACCCCACAACCAATGTATTGACCAACTATGGTAACATCAGGTACGTGACATCTTCATCAATATCCATGTCTAAGAATTTCTAAAAATTTTATGAGCACCATTTTAAATGCAATTAATAGTGTAGATAATTATAAATTACATGTTGCCCCGAAACAGACCCAAAAAATTCCACTCCTACTTTTGAATCATTATTTGTAAAAATAAAAACAAAATAACAACAAACTTTTGTAACTGATTGCGAAGTAAAGAAAGTACTTCTACTTATCATTTTTTCATTCAGAAACACGATCCTCAAAATCAAACATATACAAAAATGATTGTTAAACATAAAGTAATTAAGATATTCACATTTTAATGCACTCTCCATTGTGCTTTCTAATTGTTAATATCTTGATAAGTTAAAATCAAAATGCCCATTCTAAGGAGGCGATACCTAAACATTGACAACCTTTTAAAGTAAGTTGATAATCAAAATGCACATGTTGAAGAGGTGGACACAGAATCATTGTTGAACACCACCAAACTTTTTTGTCCATAATATCAATTAAATTCATCCGATCCAATCAAGCATCAAAAAATTATATAGGTTCCTATTCCGCATAGATGGAGCCGGGAATTTTAACACTCGGGGCTGATATAAAAGTTACAAAGAAGTTAATAAAAATGACATTATTAAGGAAAAAATTAAATACGCATGAAATATGAGTAAAAGAGAGTAGTTTTGTCATATAACTAGGCATTAAATTAATATACTATTCTGTGTTCTAAAAAACCGCGCGGGGCTTTTTACAAACGCCTAGTTTTGGCCTAAGGCGTGTATTAATGCACGGTCAACGATGTTCAACATTTTTTGAGGTAAGGCATGAAAAATCATGTTTTTTTAGTATTTTAAAAAAATAGTATTTTAATTTGCAAATATTCAGACATATTTTGAGGTATGTACAATTTTAGTATTTATAATAGCCTTGTTATAGTTAAAAAAAATTAAAAAGGTCTAAACGTTTTTTCACACCTTTTTACGCCTAAGGCCCGCCTAGGCTTCTAAGGCTTAAGGCTTGGCCTCCACGCCTCGGTCACGCCCCGCGTTTTTTAAAACCTTGATACTATTGATATATTGCTATATTATAAAAGAAATCATATCAAATTTATAAATTAATCCAAACTTAGTTAATAAGTAAAATAATCAAATTAGATAATAAGAATAAGGCCAACCCCCTTTTTATCCACCCCTCACATTTACCCATCCTTTTCATATTATTATTCCTTGGTACTTTTTTCTCCCTTTTATTCACATTAACAAACAAAAAGTTACAGTTCTTCTCTCACCATTTCGTAGGTATGGGGTGTATGGCTTGTATGGAATAGATTAAGTGGGTATTGACCAGTGCAAATTTTTTCCCTTGAAGCTGGCTACAACTATCTAATATATATGTACATATGTGTGTATATATATATATATACATGAAACAAGTTGCACCACATCAAAAAAATGAACAACAAACATACCTGTTTGTGAAAACCCTAGAACGTGATGCGGGTTGCCAATGGGAGAGATGAACAAGAGAATGAGTTCGTCTAGGTGTATGTTTTTGTTGCTTTGTGTCCAAGCTTCTTTGGTTTCTTTTAAACTTAATAAGGGCACTGTAGTAGATTATTTTCACAGCTTGACCACCTAGGAGCTGGATTTTTATTGTCCCGCTGCTTGTGGGATAAGGTCCCGCCGCTTGTGGGATAAGGTCCCGCTACTTGTGGGATAAGGTGCTCATTTGAGATAACTTATCCCATCTTATATCCCATCCTAAGATACACCAAACATGGGATAGGTATCCTATCCGGCCAATCAAGCGAGGACTTAATGACGTAAAAGTCTTGGACCATACACTAGCTTAAATAGTTTTAAAAGAGAACTTGTATAAAACCCTTAGAATGAGGGGCTTTTTTGTATGCAGCCAACACTTTTTAAGTGTGTGTGTGGTCCCTGGCTGCTGGGTGCTGCTAATATGACAGGCACCGTAGTCTAATATGACATATTTAATATGATATGCCACATAAACTTTGTTATATAACAATATCATTATATGACATTAGGGATCACGCATTCTGTTATTTAAATTTAAAGACCGCAACCTAAAGTCCTAAAATTTTTGGGCCACACAAAAAAAATTGTTTAAGTGGGGTTTGTTTATGACTAAAGGTCCCTACTTTTTTATTTATTTTTATTTTTTATTTTTTTATTTAGAGACTAGCAACTAAAAGGGCCCGTTTGGTTTTGTATTCTGAAAACTCAATTTAAACGTTTTTAAATACAATTTTTTGTGTTTATAAATATTGGTGCGCATTTGGTCAACTTATTTTAAATGGAGTTTTTTTGAAAATTTGACAAAATTGGCAAACATGTATGTTTATATTATACATATGTATATGTGTGTGTGTGTGTGTATAAACACATACATAAAACTTTCATACATACATAATACATGAATGTATACATACATACATACATCATAAATTATATACATGTACATTTAATATACATACATACATCATAAATTATATACATGTACATTTAATATCATATGTTTTTATGTATATTTAATGAGGTATATTGAGGATATATATATATATATATATATATAGAGAGAGAGAGAGAGAGAGAGAGAGAGAGAGAGGGGCTCTCATACATACCAAGTTTGCATACCGTTGGCGCGGATCCATTTTTATAAATGATTTTAAGTTGAAATTTTTTGTGGTATTTAAACATTTCGGAGGACCCATATAAAAAAAATCAGCTCAAAATAACTTTTTTTGCTATTTTTAAAAAATCGGTCAAACAGTCATAGCTTTTAAATCACTTTTAAAAGCTATGAAAGTTTGACTGATTTTTTAAAAATAGCAAAAAATGTTATTTTGAGTTGATTTTTTTTTATATGGATCCATTGAAATGTTTAAATACCATATAAAAAAATTCAACTCAAAAATAATTTTTTTACTATTTTAAAAAAATCGGTATGTAAACTTTTGTATGTACACGAGCCTGGCTATATATATATATATAATGAACAATAAAATTATATACATACATGAATTGATAATAATTTTTAATACTTATATATTATATGTATATTTTATATTATTTCATACATTAATAATACATGTATAAAACTATATATTAGTATCAGGTATCTATTGATAATATTATTTAATATATGGATCTTAGTATATTATATACGTAATTTTGTGTACATGTACCTATATATTTTTTATTTATAAGAATTACACACATATTAATGTATTATGTATGTATATTATATATTAAGGTATAAATGCATTAAAATATTAAGAATGAATAATTATGAGTTGAAGAATAAAAAACAGAAGTTATAAAACACCCTTTTGCTGTTTTCTGAAAAACTTGATTATAATACAGAAATATTATAATTCAGTGTTTAAAACACAGGTTGTCAATAGCAAATTTTTATCAGAATTGTATTTAAACACAGAAAAACAGAATTATAATTGCAAACCATACAGGCCCTAAGAGTCCCTTTGTTCTTTTTTATTTATGTGTGCATATGAAGAGTGTATTTAGCTTAAACTGATGCATTAATGTTTTCTTGTGGTCATTTGATTTACATTAGGGCGATCCGGAGTCTCAAGATCCAGTTGTGTATGACAATGGTGTCACATATATGTTTATACAACACAACAATGTATTTCTGATGACTGCGTCAAGGCAGAACTGCAATGCCACTAGTCTTCTGCTATTTCTACACCGGGTAGTTGATGTAAGTTTTGTGTTTTTCAATCCTGGCTTATGATCAAAATATCCTTCACGTAATTTTTATGCGCAAGTACATGTTGTTTATCTTATAATTGATTCTCGTGCTCCTAATTTGTGTGCTGTTTTGGTGGCAGGTCTTTAAGCATTATTTTGAGGAGTTAGAAGAGGAGTCACTTAGAGATAATTTTGTTGTAGTGGTACGAGGATTTATATCTGTTTTTTTTTTCTAAAATTTAAGTGAGGTTATATTATGAAAAGTGATATTAACAGATGCTTTGGATTCGATAATGCTGATGGTTTGTTATGTTCACAGTATGAGTTACTTGATGAGATGATGGACTTTGGCTACCCACAATATACTGAAGCAAAGATTCTTAGTGAGTTTATCAAGACCGATGCTTACAGAATGGAAGTTTCACAGAGGCCTCCCATGGCTGTGACTAATGCAGTGTCATGGCGCAGCGAAGGGATACGTTACAAGAAGAATGAAGTTGGTTTATTTTTGTGTCTATTTTACATGTAATTTAGGGTACCGGATATTAACATGTTTTTTTCTTGTTTGTTCAGGTGTTTTTAGATGTCGTGGAGAGCGTTAATATATTGGTCAACAGCAATGGACAAATAATTAGGTCAGAGGTTGTTGGGGCATTAAAGATGAGGACATATCTGAGGTGAATTATCACCACCCACTTGCTATATTATTTGTCTGGAGTGCTCAATGCTTATAAAGGGCAATTGCTGAAACATTTCATTGTAATTTTGTTTTTTTGTCAATTCTTATATTTTGTAATCGTTGGGCCTTTGAATTTATATGCATGCCAACTAAACTGGAGTTGTGAGATGTGACATGACACCAATGTATAAGCATAGTTGGTGCATAAATATCTAAGATATGTAAATTTTAGCACGAATTCCTCATATCATCATTAAGCTGTTGTATTTATCTTACCTTTAGAGTCACTATACTTCATGATTGAAATATTGAAATGGCAGTATAGTATGCCTCCATTTGTTTTTGGTTAGGTTGGCACAAACAAATAAATTCATTTTCTATTGTCAATGTTATAGTTCGTCAACAGTTAACAACTGTACAACCGTGTGACATTGCCCTGTAAGATTTCATCTCTACATAGATGTATGATGTTTCATGGCAATGCATGTTGATGCGTACGGGGTCCCGGATTTATTTGTAATTTTTGTTGATTTATGATGTAAAACGCAGCGGAAGAACACAAGTAACAAATCACTCTAATATTCAGAAAGTCAAAATATCATTAATAGCAAAAAGTAATTACAAGGGGGAGCCCTAGGCTTTATTTATAAACTTCCTATGACTTGTTGGACAAGTATCCCAGTTAGACTAGGGAACATCCCACTACCTAGATAAACGTGGAAATAACCAAACCAACTAATAGATATCCACTAAAATACTAGACTAATAAAATAAAACTTAACTCAACTCGACTCAACAAAGCTTGCTTCCAATTATTTGGGGTCGCCTACATGAATCCTATATCAGTTCAGTGCAAGCAATATCTTCGGTTAAACCATATGATATCATGTCCATTGGTCTACGCTTGACGTGTCCAAACCATCTAAGTCGATTTTCTCTCAATTTATCTTCTATAGAAGCTACTTTTACCGTTTCACAAATTTGTTCATTTCTAGTTATGAAGCAGAGATGCGGGTGCGACACGGTGCGGGTGCAGCGATTCGAAAAATCTTAAAAAAGTAGGATTCGGGTGGGTTGTGAAATATAATAGAAATGTAATATATACTATAATATTCCTTAATTTTATGTCGATAGTACATTAGGTTTTATATAAATTAATAACTACTTTTATAAATCTCCAATATAAAAAATGGACCAAAATGAAAAAGATCCAAGTGATAATATAATTCTTGAAAAAATCTATTCGCAAACAATTTCCCACTACTTAATTTCTGTTTTTGTAAAATCTAGCCACGTGCATAACTTTTGAACACCACTTATGTAAATCATTATGGGACTATTATTCAGTGTCACCGCTCGAGGTCGAAAATTGTTGAAAGTTGATCTGTAATAACACGACAATGTTGAGATTGAAAATCCACATCAAGAACATCCACCTCATTTATTTTCAATTCAATATGTAACTTTCTAACTCTCGAATCTCTCTGTCTTTGGCCAACTCTTACCCTATCTCCTTCTCAAAATTCCATTAAATCTAGACCGTAGCTTCACAAAGGCTGTTGATAAAAAAAATATACCAGGAATATTGGTTGATCTTAGTATTCTTCATCTTAGTATTCTTCATGAGTAAAATCAGGATTCTCAAAAAATCCATGAAGAATCCGTAATTAAATTTAATTAAAATAATTGGATACGTGGTAGGGGCGAATTAGAGGAGAATCGGGTGAGAATCGCACTCGGATTCGTTTACCATTTTAAAGAATCCGTGCTTCATAGATTTCTAGTTTTATCCTTTCGAGTTTTACCACAAATCCATCTTAGCATTCACATCTCCGTTACACTATTTTTCAGCACATTTCTCTTTTAACTTCAAAGGTATATGCCTATTACACAATACGCCGTTAGCATTTCTCCATTTAATCCAACCTGCTTCAATCCTGTGAGTAATATCATCACTAATATCTCCATCTTTTTGGATAATCTAGCCTAAAGAATGAAAATGATCATTTCTCAGTATCTCTTGACTCTCCAATTTCACCACATCCCCGTTTGTCCTCCTGTTACTACTAAACTTGCACTCCACATATTCTGTTCTAGTCCTGCTTATTTTAAATCCTCTTGTTTATAGAGTTTCTCTCCACAATTCTAATCTAACATGAATTCCCGTCTTAGTGTGATCTACTAAAACAATATCATCTGCAAATTGCATGCACCACAATATTTCATCTTGTATTTGTCTAGTCAACTTATTCATAACAAGCGCAAAGAGATAAGGATCTAGTGCTGGACCTTAGTGCAAACCTACAATAATTGGGAATTCACTACTTTCTCCTGTTGATGTTCTTATAAATAGGTACTAAAACACTTTCTTCAATCATCGGGCATCCTATTATTCATTATAATTCTATTAAATAATTTTATAAGTTAAGATACTCCTTCCTCCCCTAAGCACTTCTGAACCTCAATAGGGATACATCTGGTCCTAAGGCGCTCCCTGATTTCATCTTTTTTAGAGTAATCCTTACCTCTGTTCTTAAGTCTCCCTAGCTCCTCTATATGTAATCTACTCCCATTATCTCCATTCAATCTCGTCATCTTTGACTAGGACTCTCGAATTATTACTTTTAATACACTTAACGTTATTAAAATCGTTTGTTTTTCCATCTCTAAGTTTAGCACGCTTATAAATACTTTTTTCCTTTTCTTGTATTCCTAATTTTGAATAAAGATCATTATACACCTTTAACTTATTATTTCTTACCATTTTCTTAACTTCCTTTTTACCCTATTTATATTTCGCATAATTCTATTCGTTTCTAGATGTTTGCCATCTTTTAAAGCACTCCTTTTTTATTTTCACTATATTTTGTACTTCTTCATTCCACTACCAAGTTTCTTTAGGTTGTGGCCCCTTACATTTTGATTCTCCAAGAATTTCTTTCGATATTCTCCTAATGCATGTGACCATCTTATCCCACATTATGTTAGTCTCATCTTCGGTATTCTATGACGCTTCATCTAATATTTTATATTTAAGTAGTTTTAATTTCTCTCCTTTTAAGTTCCACCATCTAGTTCGTGGGTTAATCTTCTCTTTTCGCACTCGTGATTGATTTTTAATATTTATATCTAACACTATTATCCTATGTTGTGAGGTTAAGCTCTCTCTCGCAATAACCTCACAATCTTTACATGTTAATCGATCTCCTTTCTTAGTAATGAAAAAGTCTATTTGGCTCTTATGCGTTTCATTTTTATAAGTTATTAAGTGTTCAAGCCTCTTTTTAAAGCGTGTATTTACTATTACAAAATCATAAGCCATCGTAAAATCTAAGATAGACTCTCCACCATCGTTCCTATCTCCAAAACCATATCCTCCTTGCACTATCTTATATCCTACACGATCTTCTCCTACATGGCCATTAAAATCTCTCCCTATATAGGTTTTCTCACCTACGGGTATCTTTTGAATTAGTTCATCCATTTGTTCCCAAAATTGTACTGTCGTGTGTTCATCAAATCTTTCTTGGGGTGCATAAGCACTAAAAATATTAATTATATTTTCATCTAATACCAGTTTTAAAAGTATAAGTTTATCACCAACACCGGCTTCTTTTTCTTGGGACAGTCTGATGCTCAATGCTCAAACACACCACTTTTATAGCACTTGAAGTTGGTTCATTAAGTAGTGGAAACTGAAGTGGTGGCAGGTGCTGCTCTGTCACATGTATTTTGGTGGCTGCCCCACCTCTTGTCGTACATACTAAATAGCTTGTGGCTTAAAATTGATGTATTCCATGCTCTGTCTGATACTTATGCTGAAGTCCTTGAATGTGATGCCCATTTTGTTGCTTTGTGCTCTCCTTCAGCCTAGCCCCCCAGTGCACAGTAACTAAAACTGCTCTGAATACTCTTTCACAGACATGTAGATCATAACCCTGCTTGAGACCTTGAATATATGCAAATAGGTTTCTCTCTTAAGTCTCGGGGGGGGATGAGGGCAGCCACAATTTCCTCCTTCCAGGAAGTAATCGGGTGTCCAAGTCACTTATGGTCATATTGTGTACCAACTATAAAACGCAAATAACAAATATTCTCAGAAACTCAAAATGTCATTAATAGCAAAAAGTTATTACAAGGGGGAGCCCGGGGCTTTATTTAATAGGATTCCAACGACTTGTTTGGCGAGTATCCCAGATAAACTAGGAAACTACCCACTACCCAGAAAAACATGAAAATAACCAACTAATAGATTCCACTAAAATTATAGACTAATCAAATAAAACATGAAACAATAAAAAAATAAAAAGGAATTTCCACGAGGGGGACCCACTAGGCCACGACAAACCATTTTATTTTTCATGTTTTAACAAGATAATTTTTTAATTTAATTGTTATTCTAGGTTAGAGGGTGGCATTGTCTTTTAATGTCTTTAAGGTGCCCTTTTTAGTTTTTTTTTTACCTTTTTAGGCTCAGCTTGACTAACAAGCTAATCTTTTCCTACAAATAAGGCCCTTGGCCATTTATTGTTCTCACTTTACATTTTGAGAGAGGAATTATAGACATTTCTTGTCCATTGGCCTCAAAACATTTTGTCGTTGTTGTTAATTTACGCTTCCACGGTTTAACTTTATATCAAATTGGCATTAGAGCCTCATTTGATCTTGATGTGATTGTTGTAGAGCCATGGGTAAGGTTCGGGAAAACCGATGAGTCACTCCTCTAGATCACACCGTTGCCGCCCATGGTCAAGTGCACCACCCCCATTTCTGTCCCAAAACTCTAGATCTGAAAATTTCAGATTTGCTTCGAACCCCCAAAACCTCAGCTCTACCCTTCATTCTGGTTAGATCTGCCCCAACCATAAAATCGGGGCACTACCGGAGCTCGCGGCGGCGGAATGAGCTCACAACCACCAATTACTCCATTCTCTACCACTTAATCCATGTTTATGCACTAGATTTGAAAAGATTTTTATGAGGTAAATGATTTACTCAATTGGGAGCCCAATAATGGTATTTATACTAGAGTTTAGATGGTTCTAAAACATACAAGATACGAAAGTAATAACAATTAAAACAACTAGAGCCCAATACATAGTGGGCTAAACAATAAAAGAGAGTAGAATATAAGTGTGACATCCAATACTCCCCTCAAGCTAGAGCGAATATGTCGACCAAACCCAGCTTGCCAATGGAAGTTCGGATTAGAGAAGGAACAACTGACTTAGTGAAAAAATCTGCAGTGTGATCTAAGGACGGAACAAAGATGGGACAAATGACGTCAGTCATTACTTTCTCCTAAAGAAAGTGAATATTGACCTCTATATGCTTTGCCCTCTCATGGAGCACTTGGAGCACAGAGTCTGATGAAAGCATGATGGCAGATTTATTATCACAAAACAATTCCGACGATCTCTTTTCCTCAAAGCCCAGTTCCCCTAAATTAGATCGAAGCTGCAAGAGCTCGCATGCCCCTTGCGCAATGGCACGATACTCGGCCTCAATAGAGGAGCGAGAAAAAACTGCATGCTTTTTACTTTTCCTTGAGTTGAGATGTGACCTGTAGAAGGTACAAAACCCTGTAATGGAACGTTTATCTATTTTGGATCCTGCAAAATCCGCATCAGTAAAGCAAGAATGTCCATTCTGAGTTCCCAATGCATTGAATAGCCCAAGATCAGGACAAGACTTGAGATATCTCAATATATTGTGGACAACATCCATATGTGCAGTACATGGTGCATGCATGAACTAACCACACTCACATCAGAAGCCAAATCCGGTCTCGTGTTGGTCAATTAGATGAGGTGACCAACCAATCTGTAATAAACTGAGGGCTCAGGATTCAAATTTACAGTCTCGACATAAAGCTTTACATTAGGATCCATCGGAGTAGAGACAGGTTGACAACCTATCATCCCAGTGTCCTGCAAAAGGTCGAGAGTATATTTGTTGGGACAAGGAGACCCCACACCTAGATTGGGCTACCTCAATCTCAAGGAAGTAACGAAGTAGATCCAAATCCTTCACATTAAATACTCTGTCAATCTCTCTTATAACTTGAGCATTTCCCTTATTATCATCACCAGTAATAATGATGTCATTCACATAAACTAATAAGATGATACTCCGGTGATCGGGTTGTCGATGAACAAGGCACGTATGATCAGAATGACATCGAGCAAAATGCATGGAGGTAATCAACTCACTAAATCTGCTGAACCAGACTCGAGGGGACTGTTTGAGGCCATATACGGACTTGCGAAGGTCTACAAACTTTGTCAGCATATTCTCTTTTAGCCCAAAAATCGGGAGGAGGATCCATTTAGATGTTCTCTGTCAAGTCGCCATGAAGAAAAGCATTTTTGACGTTCAATTGATGCAAAGGTCGAGAGTGAGACGCCGCAAGAGAGGTAAGAAGGCGCACTGAAGTGAGCTTGGCACTAGGGGCAAACGTAGCACCAAAGTCCTTCCCTTAAGCAACTGGTTGGGCTTATAGCGATCAATGGATCCATCCGCCTGATACTTTACACTAAAAATCCATTTATGGCCAACGGTCTTTTCTTCGGGAGGGAGGGACACAAGCTCCCATGTGCCATTTTTGTCCAAAACATCCATCTTGAGTTTCATGAACTCATCCCACTTGGGATTCTGAAGAGCATCAGTCACAAATTGAGGAATAAAGATGGAATCAAGTTGATCAAGGAAAGCACGATAGGATCCTGAAAGGCCATCATAGGAAATATGCTCGAATATAGAGTGATTAGTTAAAGCATGACCATATTAGGAAGGGGGCGACGAACACGAGATTGAAAATCGAAAATAGGAAATGGGGGAAGAAGAATCAATAATACCTATGTCTGGAGAAGGAATAGGCAGAGGTGGCTGAGGGCGACGAGCATAAACTTGCAAAGTCGTCTCAAGAGATTCACTCGATAAAGCGTCGTCAAACACGAGAATGGGAGGAGCGAGAGGAGAGGCCTACTCTGTTGAAGGAGTAGGCAAAGTGGGAACCCCACCATAAAACGGGACATCCTTATGAAATCTAACATTAAGTGAAGGGTCATTTTGACTTAACCCCCAATTTTTAATGCATAAATTGACTTACCCCCCAATTTTTAATGCATAATTTAACTTAACCCCTTGATCTCATAATCCCTTGACTTTGCCACCAACATAGGGGGTTAAGTCTAATTTGACATTATAAATAGGGGTCATAGTCAAATAAATCTTTGACTTAACCCTCTATTTTTATTCTATATTATGAGATAATACCCTTATGTTGGGGGTTATATCAAAGCGATTAGCAAAGTGAGGGTTAAGTCAAATATCACATTAAAAAGTGGTACTAAGTAAAAAAAGCCCTTAAGTGAATGATACATATGTTTAGACACATGATCATAACACCGATAGCCTTTGGACATAACATAGTACGCAACAAAAATGCATTTAATTGCCTTATCATTAGGTTTGTGTCGAGAGGGACTGCGGTCATGCACAAAACATGTACATCCAAAACACATGAGGAAGAATGTAGAATAAATAAGTATTAGGTTGAAGGCACTGAAGGGGTGCCTTCCCACCTAAAATCTGACTCGGTGTTTGATTGATACTAAAGGTGGCAGTATGTATTGGGTACTGTCATACTTGGCAATGAACAACGAACGACCCCCATGCGGTTGCGATTTTTACGTTCTGCAACACCATTTTGTTCAGGGGTATAAGGGCAAGTAAGTTGGTGAAGAAAACCCTTTTGATTAAGTTGAGAGCGAAGTTCATTGGAGACATACTCCCGCCCATTATCAGATTTAATATTATGGACCACAGTGTTATTTTGGGTTTTAATCATTTGGAGATGATTAAAACCTAATAAGCGGGAGCCTTGTGTGCTGGGTATGACCTTGTTTTATACATATTTGATTTAATGCATGATCAAACATGAATTTTTTTTTGTAATTGATTACGGAACAAGGCATGCCAAGGTGCCAAGGGTTAATCGCCCATATACATAAATATAAAACTTATTAAGATGATTTATGGTCAAAATAAATTATATAAAAATTTTAGATTCAATATATAAAAAATATATTAACATAATAATAAACTTGAGACTATCAAACGAGTGCAAGTTTTAAAATAAATAAAAAGATAACCACCACCACCAAGTACGAGTATGAGAACAAAACTAAAGCACCAACAAATAAATGTAAAAAATCAGTCAACTGGTTCAATTTTCAAAAAGAAATATGGTGCCATTTTGCCACTCTTTTCTAAGCATAAAAAGAGGCATAAAAAATTCATGAAAATGAAATAAATATTTGGTTTTTTTATCCAATTTTTTTTGCAACACAATATAGAGCCTCAAAAAGGAAAAAGAGAAAGGCAGGAAAATAACGGAAAAGGTGAGAAAAAAGAGCAGAACCGTAAATTACGAAATGAAAACGAGGGAAAGAAAAATAGCATGAAGAAGAAATAAAAAAGACCTAAAGAGTACAATGAAGCAAAAAAGGGAAAAACCAAAAAACAGAGAAAAAGAAAGTTAAAAAACAATTTTTTTTAGAACAAGGTAGCTTTAACTATACGCGCCTGGGCGTGCGTCTTAAAATGTTAACCACTGAATGTTATATATTTTTTTTCTTCTTAAAATGAAGTAGTTTTGTTATGTTATTCAGTAAACCATTTAAGGTTCCTATTTTACATATGAAATCAAGGAAGTGGCGCGCAAAATACGAAATTGGCACAAGTAGCATGATGTGGCACCATTTCGCACCCGCAAAGTAGGATCGTCACAAATCAGAATGAGCAACAGCACGAAATATCCCATCAACATGTAGTTACGCGCAATTTTCCCAAAACTGCGATGCAATATTCAATATTGACGCAAATCTGTGGCTTGTTTGATATTCCCTTGTTTGAGCTGAGTCAAAGTGTCTATGGGAACTTGTTGTGCAGGCGTCTTGCGCCTCTCGTGGTTTTGTTTTGAGAGAGACATTTTGCTGCTGTATTTCTGGTGTTACATAGGGTGTCAAGAGGAAACATGTCAGTGGGAGGGTGCCATATACTACATCAGTAACTCAGTTGATATATTATAAAAATGTCCAATTTAGTTTAACAAGAAATTGCTATTTTATTTATCTCTGTATGATTATGTAATATTGACTGTGCTGTGCAAATCTGTTGCCTTCCGTTCCATTCCCTTCTGTTCCTGCTTGTGACGGTTTCTTTTGCTGATTTTTTCCTATTTGAATTGAATAGCTTCTTGTGGTAAAAGTGGACATTTTAGAACTCTCTGGAATGGTATGTTGGTCCACATATAATAAAGAATGCAGAACTAGAAGTGTTTCACATTGCAAGTTTCTCGTTATCTGATTGGCTTATGGAATCTATAAAATATTCATGTTACACATGTTGCAGTGGTATGCCTGAGTGTAAGCTTGGGCTAAATGATAGAGTGTTATTGGAGGCACAAGGAAGATCTACTAAGGGAAAAGCCATTGACTTGGATGACATAAAGTTTCATCAGTATGTATCCCAACTTTTGTGGTTTTAATGATGTTTTTCTATGATTATTGAATGTATTAATTATTGGCTGTATGTACTTATCTATTGTGTACAAGAATTCTCTGAAATTTTTCCTTCTCATATATTTCATTTTCGTAATAGGTGTGTCCGGTTGGCCCGATTCGAAAATGATAGGACAATATCTTTTGTACCACCTGATGGATCCTTTGATCTCATGACATATAGGCTCAGTACTCAGGTTTGCATTGCTTCTCTTTTTCCCCTTCCTTGAACCTCAGTAGTTTTCTTATAATGTTAATGAGATTGCTCTTTTTTTCTCCGTCTCTCTCCAGGTAAAGCCTCTGATATGGGTGGAAGCTCAAATTGAAAGGCATTCCAGAAGTCGCATGGAAATCATGGTAAAAGCTCGGAGTCAGTTCAAGGAGCGTAGGTAAATATAGTTATATTTTTTCCTTGCTGTAGTATCTGTAGTGAACTCCATAACTTAGGTAGGCTAAAGTTTAGAATTTCACGAGTTCTAGTTTGACTCTGAAGCACTGCAAGAAATGTGGAAATTATTTCTTTACTTTGCTGTTGTCCTGTATTGAACTCCACTAAGTTTAGAATTTCACGAATTCTAGTTTGACTTTACAGCACTGCAACAAATGTGGAAATTGAGTTGCCTGTGCCATCTGATGCTGTCAATCCTAATGTTCGCACATCAATGGGATCGGCTGCTTACGCACCTGAAAATGACGCATTGATGTGGAAAATAAAATCTTTTCCTGGTGGTAAGGTAAGAGTTAGATCTAGAATGATCTTGCATTTTCTTCATCATCTGTTACTATGGTGCTATTTATGGCTATCGGAGATTTGAAATTATTCTTTGCCCAACTACACGTAGGAATATATGTTGAGAGCAGAATTTACTCTTCCCAGTATAACTGATGAAGAAGCAGCTCCTGAGAGAAAGGCTCCCATACGCGTAAAGTTTGAGATACCGTATTTTACTGTTTCAGGAATACAGGTGCGCTGCTTGAACAGAGTTATTTCTCTACATAAAAGAACACATGATGTTTTCTTGATTAAGTTATGCTTTATGCGCAGTCTCAGGGTGGTATTAGTCTTTATATTTATGCGTATCAGAGGAGTGAAACCGTTAGTTTTCTTGATTGATTTTAGAAAATTTGTGTGGTTAATATATATATATATATATATATTAGTGTTGATTGTTGTGAAATGCTGTTTCATCCCCAAGCTTTGAAATAAAATCTATACCCACTAGTTAGGATAGAAACACTCAACCCTATTACATTTATGAAGTATCAACATCAAGGGATGATTTCTCTAGGCTTCACTGGTAGTCACCATAGTGTTTTCTCTCACTACGAGAATTTTTATTCCAAAACAGTGAACAACAAAATGCTCTGAATGGATCACATTCCAAATTTGGGGTAAATCAATTGAAGTAGTTTTCCAAACAAAAGGAAGACTTCGTTGTTTTTCCTTTTTTCCAATTCACTATGCTGTCACAATGCAGGACTGGGATTCCTTCCAATGGAGTTTACTTCTGTAAATGCTCTAATCTCCCTAATTAGAAAACTGAAAGGTTTTTGCGAACAATATTGGAAAATGTTGTTTCAGATACTATGGAAGGTCATTTTATTGTTAAAGCTTCCACATGAAGCTGTCATATTGTATTGGAACTAAAGTATTTCGCTTTTAAATTGAGCTGGTTGTAAACATATATGTCATTGTTAGATCTGTTCAATGGTGCATCAAAAAGAGAAACCCGCCCTTTTAAATTGAGCTCTTGAATGGGTACATATATGTCATTGTTACCTCTGTTACAACTTACAATGGTGCATCGAAAACGAGAAACCTGCCCTGTAGCCGCCTGTAGTATGGAATTGAATCTTTTCAAGCTTATGTGCAAAGGTGGATGGAGAGGGGTGGCCCCGGCTCCCACAAAAAAATGTAGCAATTATAAAGTTAATATTCATATTCATGATTTTTACATTTTATCTGTTTATTTATTTTATGAGTTTGCTCCTTTAAAAAATTAACCCGTCTGCCCAAATTCTCCAAATATTATTTAGAACCTGCCACTGTTTATGTGCCAACCCAACTGCTCACCTCTATTAAATTTAATGACGCTGTAGCCTGTATGGCACGTGTGTTCCCTTGGGTGATTCAAAGGCTAATCATCTTAAGTTAGAAACCCCCAGCCACGGGCATGAACACTCTCATCCACTCGATAGAGACTGCTCGGTCTGTACTCAACTTAAACTCTTCAGCAAGCCGCAGCTGCAGCCGCCCAGTCTGTACTCAACTTCAACTGTTCAGCAAGCGGCAGGCAGCTTGGTCTTGACCATTTTAGATTGGGTAAGACTACCCAAGGGTCCTCATGAGCCCTGCAGTGGTTCATTGGTATTTGTGAGGGTGCTTGATTTGCGGCCAAAGTACATTCGTTGAGCTGCTCTCTCTATTGCCAACTATCTAGGATCAAGAGAGTACCACAATTTTAACCCACACTTGGCTCAATCAATATCTTTACCAGGGTTAGCCAACTAATCCCATGTGTGTACAAATATACACTGACTTGATCAACCACAGGTGTCACCAATCCGAATCATGCCTGACTGGTCCACCAATGAGAAGTGGCCTGCGTATCAGCCACCGCCTAGGGTGGCAATTCGGGTTAGTCGTGTCATTTTCGAGTCGCGGTTATTTTGAGTTGAGTATAAGTTTTGGGTACTCTTAAATCTATACAAGCTAATCGTGTCATGTTCGTGTCATGTTCGGGTTATTACCATAAACGGGTTATCGTGTCAAAAATTGCCAGCAACGCGTTTTGTATCTGATTCTGATCGGTGCCACATCTATTATCTAGTTATAAACAGAAGAATGCTATATCTAGTAAATTAATGAAATTGATATCTTGGAAATTAGTGAGGAATTAGGGGGGTATTTACGAGAGGAAAAATTTGAGTTTAAAAACAGGTTTAAAGACTCAACTTTTATAGGAAGTAATATCATGGCACCAAAAGGTAAGAGTGAGGTGAGGGAGTGAATTAATCACACAACTTTTTCATCGTATTAGTAGTCGGAAACAAAGAAACAAGTTTATGTCAAGATTATAAATTGAGGGCGAGCTTCTGTTCGACAGGGATGAAGAGATTGTTGAAGAGGTGATGATTAGATTCTTTTAGAAGTAATATCGAAAAGATGACAATTTTTGATTTGGATTGTGAGGGCGACAAAGCTCCGGGCCTGAATTTCTATGTCAGTCTTCTAAGAGCGTTGTGATCATAGTTGTCAAAATCGTCCGATTCGCGAGTCGAATCGTCCGATTCGGTTCGATTCAAGGGTCGAACGATTCAAATCAAGAGGCGAATCGTAATTGTTCAATTAATCGTACGATTCGATTTGGAATCGTGAATCGTCCCTTAATGCGATTCAGTAAAGTGGGTTTTTTAAAACCCTTTTTCGGCACACGTGACTTACTTTAACTCTTTGTAACAACAAAAAAAACTTACTAGCCCTAATCGACTGCTGCTTCTCTCAAACCTAAGCCATCTATTGCTGTACGAGCCCTAATCCAGCCGTAACCTGCAAATCGAAGCCATACGAACCCTGTTGCTGCAAACCGAAGCCATCTATTGCTGCGTTTTTGCAAATCGGAAGGGCTTTTAGCTGTTTTGTTTATTTTTTTTGTTATAAAACCTTTTGTTATAATCTGTAAGACACAAAAGTTGTTAAATATTAGTTTTAAAACCTTTTGCTGTTTTTTTTGGTTATAAGAAGGGCTGTTTTTGATGTTTGTTTGTTTTTTTTGGTTATAAAACCTTTTGTTATAAAAGAAGTTATTAACTAATGGTTTTTACACTTTTTGCTGTTTTTAATTGAAGGGTCGTTTTTACTCTTTTTGTTTTTTTTTTGTTAATATATTTTAATATTTGTAGGCTGTTTTAATATAATTTAACTGTTTAATTGTTCTAAATTAATAGTTGTAGTTTTTTTTAATATAATTTAACTGTTTAATTTTCTAAATTAATATTTGTAGGCTGTTTTAATATTTTGAGTTGTTTATTAATTAATGACTTTTTATGATTTATTTTTGTTTTTTACATTTTTAAGCTTAAAATGAATGAGAACATGTGTTACGTTTATATTTTGTGCTATATTTTGGTATATTATCACGTGCTACGATTAGTTTTTTTGGTCATATCATTCTTAATTATCAATTCTATAGTGTTACATCCATTTACGTATGTTTTACTACATTATTATTTTTTGGTTCCGATTCGACCGGTTCGATTCACGATTCACGATTCGGGGGGTCAACTATTCACGATACGATTCACGATTTGACAACTATGGTTGTGATTGCTTAAAAGAAGACATCAATAATGTTTCTAAGGAGTTTCTTCAGAACGGTGACAAAGGTTAGTACACATGCTACTATTATTTGTCTAATTCCCAAAAGGTCTCATATGATTATTGTCCCCTTGCCTTGTGAATTGTTTATATAAATTGTTGGCTAAGGTCTTACCTAAGACTAAGAGAAGTAATGATGGAAGCAATTAATGTGTCACACTGGGAGTTTGTAAGGGGTAAACAAATGTTAAGACTTGATTTTGATAGCAGAGAGGTTGGGGAGAAATATACATGTAAACATAAAGAATTTGTGGATGTGATTTTCAATACTGATTTTGAGAAAATCTATAATTATTTGTCCCTTCTTGTTTTTGGTGAAAAGGGGTTTTGGTAACAAATAGAGATCAATGGATCAAGGTGGTTTGAACTCAGTTAAATTTACAGGGGAAAGTTTTTCGCTTCTAGAGTATTGAGGCAAGGCCATCCTTTTTCCCCCTTTTAAATTTATTTTATTGACAAGTGTTGATGCTTTTTGATAAGGAGAGAGAGTTGTATTCAATTGGTTGAGGGTTTCATTATGGAGAGGGAGCGTGTTTGTGTCTCACATCTACAATTTGTGGATGTCATATATGGTTCAAAGTCTCGGTATCGGACACCCGATTTTCAACTCGGTCGCGGTATCGGGCGATACGCTAATTAGAGCGCCCAAAAAATTCCGAAAAAAATATAGAAAATTAAAAAAAAAAAGATCAACAATGTGGACCAATGAGATACATTCGAACTCATCATTCAATATGCATTGCATTGTAGAATTGGTTATATTGAAGCGCGACAGAGTTGTCAGATTCAATATTGCATAGTAAATCAATAATAATATTACAGTAATTGCAAGCAATCTTCTTCTTATTTCCATCAACAAGAGTTCCATGCTACCACCCAATATCTAGTTTAGGAGCCATTTTACAAAATAAAAAGGATACAAATGTTATTTTTTTTATTATGTTATTTTTTTCACTAATTGCAAGCAATCTTCTTCTTAAAAAATAAAAAGGATACAAATGCTACAGTAATTGCAAGCAATCTTCTTAAAAAATAACTTTACTAAAAAAATAACTCTACTTTTATTTTTTAGTAGAGTACTTTTTTTTTTCAAAGGATGCAAATGCTATTTTTTAGAAGAGTTAAAAAAAATAACTCTGCCGTTGATTTTTGTGTGCCGCTGGCGCGGACCTTTAAAATAAAAGAGTATTGGTTAAATGGGTGTTTGAGAGACTTTTTAAGTATACTTAATGTTTTTAAAATTAACATTTGCATCTTTTTTTTTTTTAATTTAAAATAACTCTACTTTAATGTTATTATTTTAATAGAGTTAACTTAAAAATAACATTTGCATTCTTTAAATAAAAATAGTTTTAGTAAAATTTTTTTTTTAGAAAGAATGCAAATGTTATTTTTTAACTATAGTTAATGTTATTATTATTATTTTGTTATTTGTTATCCTTGTAGAAGAGATGTTTTTTTTTATTAAAAAGAATGCAAATGACCAGTTGTTGACTAAATGACCAAAATTAGAACCACTACACGCAAATAACGACACCCGTTAAAAGCTGTTAAAAAATAACAACACTTTAATGTTAACTGATTTAATGAATACAACCGTGAGAGGACCCGAAGGAGTGTGGCCACTAAAGTGTCGGATTTAATTCTAGCAGATCGATTCTGGCAACGGGATGCCGAAGTTGCTAATAATATGGAGCCCTTAGTATTGCTTTTGAAGATCGTAGACCAGGATAAAAAGCCTACATTATCTATCATTTACGAAGGGGTGGATAAAGCAAAACTAGTAATCCAGGCAACTGTTAGAAACGGGAAGAAGTATTGGCAGATGATCGATGGAAGATGGGAGAGACAATTGCACCGAGACTTGCATGCCGCGGGATATTTCTTAAATCCGGTATTTTAATATTCATCTAATTTTTCAAGCCATCCCGAGACAAGAGCCGGACTTAAAGAGGTCATCAAAAGGCTAAAGCCAGACGTACAGAAACAGGCATTGGCAATAAATGAGGTATCACATTTGTTTCCATCAAGTTATATTTATTTCATATATGTATTGTTTCTAAATTGATTTGTTTGCCTTTTAGGTTAAACTCTTTACGGATAAGAGAGGGGAGTTTGACTCAGATCTTACCAAGCAAGCAGTCAAATCTTCTCTTCCAGCTGAGTGGTGGAAAAATTACAGTGAGGATGCACCCAATCTTAGGCGCATTGCTATCAAAGTACTGAGTTAAACATGCTCATCTTCGGGTTGTGAGAGAAATTGGAGCACATGGTTTCTCATCCATACAAACTTCGCGACCGATTGACAATAAAAAATTTGCATAAATTGGTGTATGTGCATTACAATTCGCGACTTAAAGTTAGGAATTTGATGTACATGCGAGATACCGAAGATTTCTACAATCCGATAGACTTGAATTTAATATTTGAGGAGGATGACATCTTGGATGAGTGGACCCGAGAGAATGATGAAGGGGTCTTACCGACCGATGATTTAGACTGGTTGGATGAAGGTATTCAACAAAGCGAAGGGGAAGGACGACGTGGGGGTCACAATCAACCGGCACCGATCAGTGTTCTTTCCAGTTCTGATGATGATCATGGTGGTGATCATAGCTGGTAAGATATTCATGGTACTTATGGTAATCATGAAGATGATGACGACGACGACGACGATGATGATGATGATGACGATCAAGGTGGTGGCAAGGGAGATGTTAGTAGGGGAACAGAGAGTGGTAGCCGACAAAGGAGTGGAGTTGGTGGTAGCCACCAAAGGGGTGGTTCTTACAATACTGGTACACAGCATGATGGTGGTATGACATGGGCACAAGGAGATAAAAACTACTATGCCACGCAAGACACAGATCATGGTTATCGCCCGGGAATCAGTGAACAACGATGGCATTTAGACAATTTAACGAGATTCCCTAGTAGTGACGAGTATTCAAGCGGATATGATCAGCAACGTCTTGATGATCAACTACGGGCAATGGGTTTAATGACAGATCATGCATACCGCGGTGGAAGACATAGTGTCTCTGGGAGTGGGAGTGGCACAGATAATTCTGGTCCAGCACAACTTTCAAGATCTACTAGTACTAGTACAGGTGGTTACTATGATCGTTATAGAGAACATTATGGATCTACTAGTAGCGGCACAACAGGTGGTGATTATTATGGATATAATCAAGAGATGCAATATGGTGGGTCTTCAACTGATAGTTCTAGGTATAGAGGTTTTGGATATTATCATCACGGTAGTCAACCGGGAGATCGTCAACCACAATTTTCAAATTATGGATCATCTAGCCAGTCATCCCAGCCATTTGAGCAGTAATATGGTTCATATTTATTTTCTTACCCAACTGAAAGAAATTACCCTATCCAAATCCGTATGATCGATACCACAACTAGATAGGGAGATGAAAATGATGAAACATTGTAATCATTCCTATTTATCTTCCATACAAATTTTTTATCTAAGTTTATGTGGCATTAGATTGTTTTTCAATATTATTATTGGTTTACTATGCAATATTGAATCTGACAACTCTGTTGCGTTTCAGTATAACTAGTTCTACAATGCAATGCGTATTGAATGATGGATTTGAATGTACATCATTGGTCCACTTTGTTAATCTTATTTTTTTTAAAATTTTCTATATTTTTTCCTGAATTTTTGGGCTCTCTAAATAGCGTATCTTTGCGTATCGCCCGATACCACGCCTGAGTTGTAAATCGGGTGTCCGATATCGGGACCGATACCGAGACTTTGAACCATGCAACTAAATGACCAATTGGCCCTTTACTTACACACAGCTTTCAAACAAAAGAGGCTAATCAGCCCTCAAAAATCAAGAGGTAAAATTAGGGCAAAAATAGGAGAGAGAGAGACGGCTAACCTTTGTTTCTTCTCCGGCGAAAGTAGTCTTCTACGCTTAAAAAAAAAAGACGTATGGGCTATGGAGAAAAGTAGAGAAAGATTGGTGTGGATTCTTACATCAGGAATGGCTTTTTTATAGTTGAAATTTTCCTTTTTTAAGCAACCCGTGACTTGGTTTTGCCCCCTCCTCTCAAATTAGCTACAAAAAGTATGTTAAAGAATCTTTGCATTATTTGACATCTTTCTGTCCTTTCTACACTTTTTCTGCAAAATAATTGATGTCTCGCCCTTTTTTTTCCAGCTTAGCCGAGTTATTGGCGAGTCAACTCGGACCGGCTGATTTATCGGCGAGTTAAGCCGATATGTAACGATTCCAAGATTCTTTCGAATCGTGACCTGGTATCGTCTCATCCCCTACCGATTCCGAGTCAACTCGGCCGATTTCGAGTTGACCATGATGGCATTATCATATTCTCGGGGTACGAGGGTAAATTCAAAATTTGGGAAAACTCTTAGGTTTGAAAATGAACGTGGAAAAAAGTGTTGGAACAAGGAGGTCTGTGCTAATATCACTCTTAGCAGGCCCTTTTGGTATACTAAAATTGACGTAAATGACGTCAAATGGGATCAAGAAAAGATCATTTTCTCTCAAACTCTCTCTAATCAATATCTCAAAATATGGAAGAATGTCTCAAATGAGGCTACAAAAGGGTATTTATAGGAAGGAGGTTGCTTGGCCTCTAAGTTAAGTATCTAATTACAATTATGCCCTTAAGTGCCAATTAACCTTCCTTCCTCCAAATACTAAACAAAAGGAACAATACAATGAATACGAAAAATAAAAGAAACACTAAAAATGACTAAAAATGATAAAAGACGATAATGACCGTGATTTTTATCACTCTCTCCCCCTTGAAAGAGTTCGTCCTCAAACTCAGAGGGGAAGGCCTTCAGTGTCACCATTAAGGATAGTAATGAGCGCTGGTTGGGGTGGGACCTCCGGTGCCTCCTCAATATAATCAGAGTCCCTAAAGCTAGGAGAGCGCGACAACGGGAAATGGAGCAATTTGAGACTCGATGACCAATCACCCCACAGTTGTAGCATTTGAAAGTGACCGGATGAGCGGGTGCAGGAGGAGGAACCGTGGTAATAAGAGTAGCTGCAGTAGAAGGAGCGGGCGTGGAGCGGTCACAGGGAGGAGGAACGGACTGATGAAAAGTCTCAACTTTAGTGGCGTACTCCACCACCTTAGCAAATGAGGTGATGTCACGTAAAGCAATGTCGCACTGGATATAGCTCTGAAGGTCGTGAATATACCGACTGATCCTCTGTTCCTCGCTCTCACCGAGGCGGACACGAGTACAAAGAAGCTGAAAGCGCTCAGTGTAGTCTAAAACTGTGGTGTCCTGTTGAAGAGACTGGACTCGCAAGAATAGGTCACGCTTATAAGTGGCGGGGACAAAAACTGACATCAACTGGACACGAAGCTCCGCCCAAGTCTGTATAGGAGGCTGACCCTCAAGAACACGACGTTGCTCCAAGTCATTCCACCAAACACTTGCGTAACCGTGAAATTTAGTAGCCGTGAGCAAGACACATTGGCGACCTTTCAGTCGTTTGTACTCAAATATTCGCTCCATGGCGGCAAGTCAATCCACAATGGCATCAGGCTGTAAGTGCCCATCAAACATCGGGACCTTCACTCTAATATCACCCTGCATGCTCCGTGAGAGTAACTGAAGTGCCAACGGAGTGATGGCATCACCACCCTGAAGGGCAGAGCATCCTCATCTAGATCATCATCGCTTGGAGGAGGTTCGGGAAGTAAGGCGCGCTGTGGGCGTCTCCGAGGCTGTGGATGAGGAGGGTCAGGAGCTGGTGGGGGAACTGGGGCTGCGGGAGGAGTGGTATGAGGTGGAAGAGTCTGTCGTGGTAGAAAAGGAGGTGGAGTTGGGACTAGTGGCTGGCGATAGAGGCAGTGGTTCATCTGATGCCCTTTCCGATAACATAAAAAATAATAGCGCTCGGAGAGGGGGACATATGGAGTAACCTTTGGGCCCAGAGAGTCGAAAGGAGAAACATCAGTGCGCCACTCCGTAGGAGGGGGGGGCTCAAGACTCTAGAGCGGAGTTGAGGCGGGGTGAATGGGGAACATCATGTGGAGGGAGGGTAATCCACTCTCGTACCCACTCATGAGAATCAACGGGTGCAGAATGAAAGGAACGGGTATCCCATGGGGGTTGATGATGTGGGACATAGAGAGGGTGCCCGGGTGGTGGAGAGGTGTGTAGAATAGGTGGGGGCGGAAGCGTGGGGAAAGTGGAATGGGGTGGGTGGGGATGTGTGGTAACGGATGGAGCGGGGGGTATGGGAGTTTTCAAGGTGTTTTTGTTGGTGGTGACGAGGGTAAATGGAAATAGGGGGCAAGGAGTAGTCATGTGAGGGTGGAGTGGGGTAATTGGGTGGATGTGGTGGTGGGGAGTGGGAAGGGACACGAATTCGAGGTGGGGCAAGGTGTGGAGAGGGCATATGGTGGTGTGTTGATATGTTAGGTGGTGGATGGGGAGGTATAGTGGGTGGTGGTGAATTTTGGTGGATGAAATTATGAGGAATGTGGGAGGATGAAAATTCTAGGGTTTGGAGTTCAAGATTGGGGTTAAGATGTATGTAGGGTTCAATTGATATTGGAAATGTTACCCGAGGTGGAAAATGGGTTGGATTTGATTCCCTGGCATGCCAGATGTCACGAATCTTCTCGGCGAGAGTTGGGGAGTGCGTTTCCATCATGGGAGGGACCAATTGAACACAAAGTGGAGAGGAAGTAACCGGGTAGACATCAAGATGCAGTGGGGTGGACGGGAGGGCTGTCTTGATTGCGTCGGAGTCGGACCCTAGAGTGGCTTGGCCGAGGGCGGGATGGTGCCTAAACCCGTGGGCGACTAGATTGGAGGTAGTCGGCCTTGGATCGGGGCTGATTGTTCTTGGAATTGGGTTGTCCGGCTTCGAAGAGCATACCCAGAGTGTGGTAGAGGATTTTCGGCAGGGGGCGGCAACACTGGGGTAGGGGCGGGTGGGTATTGGGTTCCGGATGGGTCGGCGTGGTGTTTCGACAGTGGCAGGGGTTGTGTTGGGTTGGTAGGGATATTCTTGGTCTTTTTTTTTTGTCGTCCGACGAGCGGGTGGTGGTGGAAGGGGGCCATCTTCGGTGGTCATACTTTCTTGGTTGTGATTGGGGTTAGGGTTTGTGAAATTAGTTTTTTTTTGGGGTGGATGTGTAGAATGGGTTGATTTTGGGGATCGAGGCGGTCCGTGGTGGTTGCCGGTGATCCATTTGAACCTTCAATTGTTTGAGGGCTGCTATGATTTGATCAAAAGTGTTTGCCGCGGAGGTGCTCATCTTTTCTCAAACCCACCTTGACGTGGTTTTCGAGTTTTTTGTTTTACAACAATAACGACAACCGGTGGAGCGACTAAACTCTGATACCAATTAACGTAAATGATGTCAAATGGGAGCAAGAAAAGATAATTATCTCTCAAACTCTCTCAAATCAATATCTCAAAATAAGAAAGAATCCCTCAAATGAGGCTACAAAAGGGTATTTATAGGAAGGAGGTTACTTGGCCTAGTTAAGTATCTATTTAAAATTATGCCTTTAAGTTCCAATTAACCTTCCTTCCTATAAATACTGAACAAAAGAAAAAATACAATGAATACTACAAATAAAAGAAATACTAAAAATGACTAAAAGTGATAAAAGATGATAATGACCCTGATTACTATTCAGGGGCGCACTGAAAGTAAAGTAAAATAATAGTGAGACTTATTTTTACTCAAATGTTCCGTGACCTGTTCCCAGAAGCAATCCTGCCCACGGGGCAACGAATAAAAACCTATTTAATTCTTAAGTAAGGAAAATATAATAAAAAAGTTTTCCACTAAAAAGAAAAATATATGAGAATCGTTTACTACCTCTTTGCTAAGAACGGGAATTCGTTGTATTCTTAGAATAATATACAACTAGTATGCCATATATGTTCTTAGTTAATATTTCATTATTGATAAAGTAAATATTTTATTATCGTTGAAATATATGCATACTTCCTAAATATTTTATTATTGTTGAAGCCCTATACTAGAACTTTTAATTCGAACAAAATAATTGTATTTCTAAAAGGACTCTTAAGGCATAGTAAGAGTTGCGAATGCAATTTCATATGCTTTTAGACAATCATATCGTGTTATATTTATTTAGCATGAAATGCGTACTTTTAAGCATAAAAATCTATAATTCTTACGGGACTTTAAAGTGTAGCTGGTTATAAAAATGTAATTTCTTAGGTCCTATTATTTAATTGAAGTATAGTTGGTTGTTTCAGCTGTTTTTCAACTAGCTCTGTAATATGAAAACTATGATGAGATGAATTATTCTGGAATTCTATGTAAATATTGGGGCTTTGTAGGTCCGTTACTTGAAGATCATTGAGAAAAGTGGGTACCAGGCTCTTCCATGGGTGAGATACATAACAATGGCTGGTGAATATGAATTAAGACTTATGTGAAGGCCACTGTTTCATCTTCTGTGTTTTTTCCAAATCCAACAAAGTGTTATACGGGCTCTCGGGTGATTTTTGTACTTTGATTGTGGATAAATACCCATATCTGGATTAGCGGTTTGTTGAGCAAAGATTTACTCCCGGGCCATTTTGTTTGATTATTTGTTTTGTTTATGCCAATGTTGTTTATTAGTTAAAGGTTTGTAAGAGTTTCTGAAATATTATTTTGAATCAATTGTTTCATATCATACTTCTAAAATGGCCATATTTGGATAACTGACTAGTTAATAGTTTGCAGTCGGCACAAATCAGCTCTGTGGGTCGTGTAATGAAAATGATGACAAGTTTACAAATTATAAGTGAATGACATTAGGCACAACTCCCCTAACAAATAATAATTAGGCTTTTAATCCCCTAAAAGTTAGATGCCATCCAATTTAAGTTAAAATCTTTACATTAGGTCCTTAGAAGAGCTTTATACGGGTTGAGAAGTTCTATAAATATTACGATAACACCGCCTCACGTCAGAGGTATAAGTCTAATTTATTATAATATAGGGGGTCAAGGCTAATATTATATTATTGTTAGGGGCCTAGTTAACACCCTAAATCAAGGACGACTGTCTTTTCTCAACTGGTTGTTGACTTGGTTGAATGTCACCTTCCCTTTTTCTTAGCATCCTCCCAAATGTGAAGTACAAAGAATTGGAAATTTGGAAATAATCGGGGCCGGTTCTGAGCATGTGTTAAGTGAACGATTTTATAGGGCTCCCGCTAGTATATATGCTAGGGGTCAATTTACAATTTTTGCAGTGGGCTTAGTGAATTAATCTCAGCTGGAAATAGTATTCATAAATTTCTATAAAATTTGCCATTGAAGCTATATGATAGTTTCTAGCTTTCCATAAGTTGTCACAAGAACAAATACAACTACACCATATTATCTCGTCTTTATTTCGCAGCCTGACCTTTGGCCAGGATGTTCTCTGGGAGCCAAAGAGCCAAAGTTAAAAACGTTGTACATTACACACAGTCCTAAACTATGACTCTTTAAGTTTTAAAATGGTCTCAAAACTTTATTTTGTCTCAAATCAGTCCCTCAACTAATCAATTTGATTCAATTTCATCATTTTGTCAAAATCCGCTAGTTTTTTAATGGATTGGAGGGTGGCATTTTTGACAACTCATATATAAATTCATTTGATCATATTTTTTATTTAATCAAGAACGCATCAATCCTACTATTCTCGTAGCCAAACGCAAACCTTTTCCTACAATTTTACCTTACGCATTTGTGTGTAAATAAACAAACTTTCTGATCACCCCTACTGCTGGGAGGGAGCAACAGTGGGTATGAGAATCAAATCTTGGTTCAAGGCAAGGGTTTGTGAATCAAATATGAGTTCAAGGGTTATGTTTATATATGTACATATACCTTTAAAAGTATACATATTTCAAGTAATATACCGAGATCGACTTTGGTTTGTGATGTGTGTTTTGAACAAAAATGCACAGAGAGAGCCGAGGCCTTTTTTATGTACAATTTTTTTATTCATTTGTTCCTTTTTATCATATTTTTCTAATACCATATTCTTTTTTATATCTATTTTTTTTTACATATCAAGCCATTCCATTAAATCTCTCACTATATAAAACACTTACAAAAAATTTTTCTTCTCTTATCTTAATCCCTAAAGGTTTTTTTTTCCCATAAAAAACTATGATTTACTACCTCAAAAATGAATGCTATCAAACAATCTTACCATGAAAAATTTTCCATGAAATTTTTTTGACACCCAAGCCATTTCATCACTTATCCATCATAAGGGCTCTTAAATATTGTGTTGCAAGGCTTATTTTTTTCACGCAACCTTTTGTATTATCAACAATACTAAAAATTTTGAGTTTCCAAATGTCTGCCCGCCAAGGATTTAGTTTAAGTGGAGCACAAATCATTGACCGGGGTTCGGGGCTGGTAGGCCCCGATTTTTTTTAGGGTTATCTTTACGTTTTTACAAATATTTAATTGCTGATTTGTATATTTAGACAATTATAACTTAAATAAAACAACATTGAATATAATAACAATTCATTACTAAAAAATAGATAAATTTTAAAATTTTCATACAAAAGTAGAAAATTGTCAAAATATTAAATCAAGTAATAAATTTAAACCCTCCATCTCCGACCACAAATACACATAACATTTCTGATGATGTCAAAAGAGATTAGCCCTAGATTATAAGCCAATTTACAAAATTTCTAGTGAAATCCTAACTCTAAATCAATTTAACAAACAAATAGTTGAGAAAGAACGAAAAATAAATGATTTTTTTATTTAAAAGTAGAGAGAGAGTTATAAATCAATTTAAAACAGAGAGACTAAGAGTTACCATCATGAAAATGGACATTTCCCTTTTTCCTCTCCAATATTCTATGCAACGGCGAGGACAAAAGGACTCACAAGGTTCTTTTGTTTGAAAATTTCAATAAGAAAATGACAAGTGAATTGAATGTTGGTGGACCAGTGGGTTTACTAAGTTGGAGGCTTTAATAGGTTACAAAAACGGTTTATAAAAAAAGTGAATCTAACCTGCACCCAACTTCTGACAGTGATGGGGTATTTTAAAAAAAACAACAAAAAAATTTCCATATTCACAGATTTCTCTACATTTGGGGTGGGGCACTTGCCTCCTCTCTCCTATGTGCCTCCACCCCTGATCAAGAACATCATTATCATTGACCAACTACAAGAATCATTTTAAAGCTCCATGTTCACCCTAAAAGTTGTGGTTGGGGCTTTCGCAAATCAGACAAGGTCACCCGCAAATAAAAATTGGGAAACACAAGGCCCTTTACCACCAACTTTAATTTCTTGCCATACGTTTTAACATCTTACTTAAATAACATACCAATGGGAATCACATATAACCTTTTTCAAAGCTCCCGAGGAGCAAATTTTATTACAAAAGAGACAAAAACAAAAATATCTTATATAGCCTACAAACTGCATGTTTTATGCCCCCCTTACAACTAAAGAAGAATGGAATTGTGGCCTAAGGGTGGGAAAATTCACAATTACAGCGTATGATTAAAGGGCAAAGAGTGTAAGAAGAAGAGGGGTGGGGGCTGTAGGACAATATCCACAAGTAATTGTTTATTGCTGAATTTGGTTTGGTAATATTGGTGGTGTTTTCCTAAATGTGTACTTTCTGCATCGTTCAAAAATACTGTCATATATCAAATCAAACCGAACTCCAGCTCTCTCCCGATTCACTAAAGGGCGGATTCAGGGATGGGCCCAACAGGGCTGAAGCCCACCCCTCCCAAATTTGGAAAAAAAAATTGAATAGACAAACTATCTCAATTCATCAGAAGTTAACCCATCCCGCTTAAGTGCTCGAGTAATCAAAAGAAAAATGAAGCCCACCCAAATTACCCAATAGTGGCACAAGTTCTCAAATCCTAGGTGATAATTAAATAAGCCAAAAATTCAAACCCCTTTCTCATCCTCCCAAACTCCCTTCCGCTCCCATAACTCCAACAAAGATGGAGGAAGACTCTAAATGAGGAGCTTTGAGTAGGATAATGCTTTCTTGTGAGTCTTTTGCTCAAGAATGCAATCATTTCATTTGAGCTTAATTAATCAAATATTTATTCGGTTGCTAATAAATGTTAATAGTGTTTAATTATTGATTTCTGCTTTGGCTTTTGCGAAATTTGAGTAAGAAGATAATAAATAATTTCTTTTATCTTGTCATGTAGTTTTGGTCTTGGAATGAAATGATTGTTCCTTACGTGAGGTCATAAGTAAGGAGATAACTTTTTTTTGTCAAGTCTTTATTAAATTAAACTAATTAGCTCTTTCATATATATTGGGATTTTAATTGATTTTTTGAGACTCCTTGCTACACGTTATCCTACTTGGAGTTAAAATGTTATTGAAAGGTTATCGAGTCACTGCAAGGGCCAGTGAAGGGTTTAACCGTTCGTTAACTTCAGGACCCCATGGGATATATTCGGGCGAAGCCCGGATACCCACGATTATAAAAAATAACCCCAAAAATTTGTAAGGGTTAAAAATTGCTGAAAAATAAAAAATAATATAGATAAATAGATACAAAAACTTAAGAAATTTCTCCTCATGGGAACTCGCCTCGAACCCCCGACATTGGCCGGGACTTCCACCCCATTGACAAAAATTCTCGGGTCCGTTACTAATTTTAGTCCATCCCTTGGAGGAATCCTAACTCCGCCCACTACAAAAATAATGTGATCACTAGCTTGTAATACCTACACCCAATTATAGAAAGTTACAAAGCGATCACGTTCTACGACAGTTTTTTCTTAAAAAACCCATCATAAAAACACTTTTCTATTTTTAATTATTTTAAAGTTTATAACCAAATAAACCGCATTTAACGATATATGTTTTTTTGTTTGGAAAAAAGAAGGAAAGTAAATAAATTTTTTTCATTAAATGTGGAAACAAACTTTATCCATATTTATAGTAAGTGAAAAACATTTCATGCAATCATAAAAGAGATTTTGAAGGTAAACTCTAGTGAATAAGTTAATGCTAGCAGTGTAACAAACCAGATGCCTGGTTGCAAGGGTAGGCAGTTAGAATATCTTTCAACGAGTCGACTTGGGTGTTTGACTGGGAGGCGAGGATGCGTCATAGATATGGTGTTGAGTGCTCCATCATTATCCCACCACTCTTCATCCCTTTAAGGTGTATCAAAATAGAGCGTGAGTCATGCCACATAATAACAAAGTGCTTTTTGTTGGTTCAAATGTTTGAGGTTTTCTTAAATTTTGGATTTCTATTACTTAGGATTGCGACGTTTGCTTTGAACTTTGGGGAGAAAACTACGATTCTAAATAAGACCTCAAATCTGTCTAATTTGAACTTTCCCATAAAACAACAAAACACTGGGAACAATTTAGAAATTCTATTGAGGAGTTGAGGTTTTAGAATTATAATATATTTCAAAGTGGTTTAGCCTATACCCATTCTTGCAACTTTTGTGTAAAAAGTTACGATTTTTAACAACACATGCACAATATTTGCATCCAATCACATGATTAAAGGCATTTGTAGTATGCAAAAAGTGCATAGCTGAAGAGAGTTTTTTGCAATATACTCTTCGTTGTAATACAATCGTCATTAAAAAAACAAAGAAATATGATCGTACCTAGATACATTGAGTAATTCCATGTTAACACAATTTTGTAACACAGGATTTTGAATTAAATGCATTGGTCATTGTGTGAACTTCACATAATTTTTTGCTCAGACTGACTAATGCATTTTTATTACAAAACTGCCTGTCAGTCAAATTGTGTCCCAATATAGTATTATAGTGAGGGTGTAAAATTACCTAGATTAATGATATGGAACATCAATATCAAAGGAGCACACACCTGTATCCTTTGTAAGGGGGAGACGACACCATTGGCTCATCTGCAACACTCTTATGAAAAACAAAGGGTGGATTCCCAGTACACCAGATGGAAAAGTAAGCCCCATGAATTTCTTAGTACACTGGGTTACATAGCTGAAATAATATGTATTGGGGAATGTACATATATTTCTGTTGAGTATCATGGACCCTTGGATGATAAGATCAGGAACAATCCAATCTCCAGAAGCAAAGGGACCCACATTGCCCATAAGGCAATCTACTCGACCCTTGACACTAATTTTATTCCAGGACATTTCAAAGTGATCAAACCCAAAATTGTAATAGGATTTTATCCAGGGGATGTCAAGCCAATCGTATAGTATTACTCCCAACCGACACAATTGAAGCAGACAAATGGGTTTTAAGGACTTCCCATCTTCTGGCCTGTAACAAATTGAAGTTGCAACAACAAACCTAGGATTCATAGATTACTTTGGGAAAATGTGCAAAATTTTGTTTTGAACTATGTAGATTTTGCAAGGATCATTACTAAACTATTTATTAATGCGAAAAATATCACGAATTATGCATTTGCAGCGAAGACTCCCTTTTGGAAACTTTTATTGAGGAAAAAAGTTTTTAAAAGTTTTATATAGTCGAGACTTTGCTATAAAATCGACATGTCAAAGAAAAAAATGAAAAAAGAAAATTTAGCTATCTCAAACTGGTTATAATATGGACCTATTATTTCACGCATGTTAAATAAATAATGAGGTTCTCTAATATACCTTATTAACATATTTATTTTTAAAAATACTAAAAAGTAATTTTTTAAACAAACTAATATAAATGATCTATATGGTAAGAAGATCATCTACAAATAATTTCATCAAAAAATTTAAAACCGGATTTTGGTGAAATAAAAATGAGGTATATATGTGCATTTCTTGTTCAAACTTTTCATCATCATCGTCGTCGTCATCATCATCATCATCATCATCATCATCCTCCCTTTTCAGGGTGAATTTTTTTATATATTTTTTGTATATGATCTCCTCAATACGGAGATCATCTATACTAAGTTTGGTTAAAACATTTAATATTTTAAAAAATTGGTATGCTATTTTAGGTATGTTTAATGAGATATATTGGAAACCACTGTTCTAAAAAAACCCACCTAGGCTCCGCCTAGGCACGCCTAGACTTGAGGCTTGGGAGAAACGCCTCGCCTTATGGTTTTTACGCCTTATTCTTGGTAAAACCCTTAACAACAATGCTTTAGTGAAACGATATCGTCTTTTAAAGATTTTTTTTACAACCAGACCATTATCTCATCCAAAATACTCAAATAGTATTTTAATTTGCAAATATTCAGACATATTTTTATGATATGTACAATTTTAGTATTTTAATAGCCTTGTTATGGTTAAAAAATATTAAAATATATTAACAAGACCTAAACGCATTTTCACGCCTTTTTACGCCTGAGGTTCACCTAGGCTTCTAAGGCTTAAGGCTTGGCCTCCACGCCTCGATCATGCCCCGCATTTTTTAGAACCTTGTTGGAAACAATAGAGAGCCTCACTGGTTAAATACAAGAGTTGTTGCTGTTAACTATTACATGACACCATCGTAACATTAACTAGATAAATAAATTACATAATAAGAGAAATTACATAATAAGAGAAATCAAAATTGACTTTTAGCGAGCATGTAAATATAATTTAAGAAATCTTTTCGATTGTGTACTTTTTCCACCTACAAATCGATATTGACAAAAGTAAAACATTTTTGTAGTGAAAATTAAAATAATTTTAAATTATTCTTCATTTGATGCCAAATCCACTAAATTGTAAAAATTAAATAAATATATTAATAATATTTAAAAAATATCAAAACCAATATATATAAATTAATACTATATAAGGTGAGGAATACATGAATTTCTAAAATGATCCTACTTGAGCTTCACAACCCATATTCAATGTTAAGGAAACTAGAAAGACTAAAAATTATTTTCTTTAAAATAAAATTGTGCATATTGCTTACATAATGTCAATTCCACAATAGCCAAAAATAATTAATTTATGAAAATGTCTTAAAATATTTAACCCACTAATTTGCAATCATGTAACACTATCTCCATTTTAATAATGCATTTTCCAAAATAAAAAAGAGAGGTGAAAATTTTACTCAATATTTAAAATGATTCAATTTATTTATAAAAGAAGGAAATGAAAGGACATTAAGTGTAAAACTCCTTGAGATGACACCAATCGAGAAATGGAACTTTTATAGTCATCAATAAAAAAACTTCATGCTTTTTTCCTTCCATTTTTTTTAAATAAAAAGAGTAGTTAAAATGCATCTAAAGAAAGAAGATACAAGCTTAGTGCCTTAACCCGTCACCCAAGGGAAACGTACCCGCCCTTGATTCGGGAATTTAACAAATCGGGGCAAATTCGGGATTAATTCGCGAACTGCATTGGTCAAATTCGCGGACTACAAAAGTCAACTAGCGAATTCAACACTTGCAGACTGGAACTCGTATTAAAAAATTATTACTTCTATCTAAAGGGTCCAGCTACTTTTATAAGCGTTGAAGTCCCCTTTAGATATTTTATTCCAACCTTGAGAAAGGCAACAACTTTATAGCAACTAAGTTGTCATATAAGCCATGCTGAGCCCGATGTGGGACTAGTGATTTAAGTGAGTGAGGGATTATCCATGTTGTTTTAATGGAAGTAAGAGGGATACATGTTTCGTTTCAAAAAGTGGGTGGGATGTTCTCTCTCAAGCATATTTTGTACCAAAGCTTTTATTTTCTTAATTACATAAAATTAAATATAAATATTTTTATATTAAAATACTTGTTTGCACATTACATAACTTTGGTGCTTAAATTAAAAAATATATTATACTTCATTCATTCCAAATTAAGAGTCCATTATTTTTTTCGGATTGTCCCAAATTAAGGGTCCACATTCCTTTTTTGGACATAATCAACCAATTAATTTGGAACGAATGAAATATTATATTAAGTATAATATAATGCTCCTATATATCTGATATTGTTATATTGATAATCTCTCTCTCTCTCTCTCTCTCTCTCTATATATATATATATAGGAGAAGGCTCACTTACATCATGCTGTAAACATCATCCATGCATCACGCTTAATTACAGGCTGTAATTTTTTTTTTCTTTTCAAATTTATATTTTTCCCTTGAAATTAACTTTCTAATCAACACATATGCAAAAAATTAGATCAAAATACATTTTGTAACTATTTTTAAAAAATCCACAAAAAACTGCTAAAAATACCTTATTTATAAGGGTCTGCGCTAGTAGTTTTTTATGAATTTTTTAAAAATAGCTAAAAAATGTATTTTGACCTAATTTTTTGCATATGTGTTGATTGGAAGGTTAATTTCAAGAGAAAAATATAAAATTTTAAAAAAAAGGTTATCTAGGGTCTAGAATTAGGTGTGATGTATGGTGTGATGCATAGTGCATGATGTAGGTGAGCCTTCCTCTCTCTCTCTCTCTCTCTCTCTCTCTCTCTCTCTCTATATATATATATATATATATATATATAATCATAATTATATATTAAAAATATATTATTATATATTAAGAATATAGACGCATTGGTGACGCTCTCAAATTTCAGTATTTTGAAAATCGACGCATTGACGCACTCGAATTCGCACCCGCACTCGCTCCCGCACCCGCATTAGGGCACTAAGGATATAAGTAAGGTGGTGACACATCGACAAAGGGTGTCCAATCCAAACAAAAGCTCCGCTGAAGATTTAATTCAAAATTAAATGAGCTTAGTCTTAGCTTGACATCATCACATTATCGATTTGCAGAAGTGCTTCATTAGCAAAATAACGGACATCCACATATGGGTCTTCGGTAAGCTCCACCAAACATGGCCGAATGGTCTTCTCCACCATAGGTTGGTCAACAAAAATATCTACCCTGATAATCTTTGGATCAAATATCAAAAAGTTTTTCAAACATTTTTTTAATACACATTTAGTCCAAGCCTTTTATTTTGTACCAAAAAGTCCTTATTCTCTTATCTTTAAAGGTCCGCGCCAGCGGCGTGATAAAGCCTTTTTAGCATGGTCTTATTCTCTTATCTTTAAAGGTCCGCGCCAGCTGCGTGGTAAAGCCTTTTTGGCATGGTGAATGAATTTTTGGTGAAAAATAAAAATGTTTGAACTAAATGTGTATTAAAAAAAGTTCGAGAGACTATTTGATATATGCCCCATAATCTTTTCGCCACTCTTTTGTCGTCCAAATTTAAATAGAAAATAAAATACATATCCAACTCCCCCCCCCCACCAAAAAAAAAACGAATCGCAAATAACAACCCAAAAAAAGTCAGACTGAAACTTAAAAACCAAGCCTTAAAACGATAGACATAAAAAAAATTGCAAATCAAAAATAAAAAACAAAAACTATTTAAACTCAAAAATAAAATACCCAATCAAAGTGAGAATACAAACAATTTAAATAGAACCCGAGCTAATTTTCACAGATTAAAATCAAATAAAAATTGAACCTGAAAATAGAAAGCTAAGTGGTTGAATCTATTAAGAATAAGCTGACCCTTTATCTACAAATTGTTTTGCGAAAACAAAATCACTCGAACTTCTAAACCCAAATTATTTATGCAGTGTACCCATGAAAAAGAGAGACTGATGCATATTGTTAAGTCTATGTCGAAATGAAGACTGATAGGCGGGGAGGATTAAAGACAAATGGAGAGGGAGGGGAAGAGTTAAAGCTATGTTGAAGTGGCATATTAAAACAGTAAGGGGTTTAGGTACATTAGAGGAATGAGAATGTCAAGTAGAAATAGGATATTGGGTGGGGTAGGGGAAGGGTTTAGTTTGAATAGTTGAGCAGGGAATTGTAGAAGACAAAGAAGTTGAGAAGAGGAATAGAGAAAACTAAATACGGTTCCAAAATTTAATATCACACACTCTTTCAATATCCAAATAGAGATAGTTAATAAGGAATACTCTTTTGCCACGTGTCGCAATATCTGAAAGAGACATCATTTTATATTAGATATTAGATTAGATTCGATATGGCATTTGCAATTTGTAAATGGCCTCAAACTTTAAAGTCAAATATATATTTCTATATTATACCTCCAATACAACAGTATTAGAGGTTTTTAATAACAATTAATAGAGTAATTCTCTTCAACTATATTTACATACCATTCCCCACTAATTTATCTTCTATCTTAAATACATCCAGCCTTTTGAGTGTTTTCAAAAATCCGATTGATATTCTGTCTTCCAAATATAAACCCCACACCCTATCCTACCCACATATTGTTGCTCTTCAACTTCCCCCAATGGTCCGCATTCATTCCTTTACGATTTCCAGTATATGCGTTCACAGGTAATAAATTGTTCTCGCCACTCGTATATTGCTGCTCTATTGTTTTCAATTTTTGTGTTATGCCAAATAGGTATTCAAGATTCACCACCCAAAATCGAACAAGAATATACCCACTACCATTTTTATGTATTCATATGGCTTTAGGATTATTAGGAATCAAGCTAGGGAAGACTGGTGCGTGAACGCAAAAACAGAGCATGCTGTGATAGATTTAGGTAAGGTTAATATACACAATTTGCTTAATGGAGAATATAGAAAAAATTGACCCTTTTAATGTTTGCTTAATCTATTTATAATAATCTTTTTATTAATGTATCTTTGTTGTTATGGGTTTACTTGGCATGTTGATGAGGATTGTGGGAGTGAGGAGAGGGATCTGTGAATTTTCGTGTTAGATTTGGTAATTTTTGTTTGTTGATTTTGCTAGCTGAGTTCAGTTATATTTGGAGGTATCGAAAGATTATGATTTTTTTGGGGCGATGTTAACAATTTTTAGAATATCTTTTTAATTGGATAACGGGTTGGTGCTTTTATATACAAGACTAGAAGTTTATTTTATGGAGTTGAAAATGCAGGTGCTTTTTCGTTCTTGTAATATTGTTTTGATGTTTATTTTTTCAACTTTGTGAGGTGAAGTTTACAACTTTGAATTTGATTCTGTTTAGTGTAGGTGATTTTCCGCCATGTGCAGTGGGTTGAGTTGGAGCTTTGGAGGGAGGCTAGGGGGACATGGAAACTGGGATTGACCCAGTTGAGGTGGGTTTACAACTTTGTGTAATACATCAAGGTTGGGTTTGACCCCAGACGACGTATTCTTTTATTCTGAGGAGTAAATCAATTCCTTTACATTGATCTTGGATTTTTTATTTCTACCAAATTTGATCTATTGTTTGCCAAAAGAATGCTTAATAGCTTTTTTTCTTTTGAACGATGGATGTTCTTTTAAACAAAGCCATATTGTATATGTATTGTTTGTTTAAATGACACAAAGAACATGGATGTGATAAATGTTTCAATGCTCTGCAAGCACTCAAGATAAATAAGAATTCACAAAAAAGGTATAATTAATACTAGGCTAATTATAATTTATACTGTAATTAAATTGATTTAATTCAAAATACTAGGGCATTTACTACTATCTATTTTGAAATTTGTTTTACATGAATTATGTTGTTAATATTCACAATGAATTGATATATGTTTGCCTGGATCTTTACTACTACCATTATAAATTGGTGTGATATATAAAATTATTTATTTTTTTCCTTTTTTGTTGACAAACAGTATCAACCAATTTTTTACAATGGTAAGTTGTTATTCCTTCTAACTGTCCTCAATTTTCTCGGGTGGTTTTATTTCCACCCCATATTTATTTCTAACCACCCCGATTAGTTTAAATGCTAAAGGAATCTTGTGTTTTAGTAAGACCACCCCATTGAATATCGTTAGCCAAAAATCCACGTGACAACTCGCTTAAAATAATAATGGGTGGCTAGCCCTATACTAAAATAATCAGGAATCTCAAGTGGATCATTCTCAGTATCTACTGACGATCCTAGCAATAAACACGGATAACCACCCATTACCACAAAAAGAGGGTGTCAATTTTTTTTAAAACATTTTATTTAAGACCAAACATGCAACAACTAACCAACAACATAACTCTAAATATGATAAGAGACACACACATGCTCAAAATAATATATAAAAGAGTACAACACAATGTACAAAGTAAAATACCCAAATATGCTGTCGGGTCACAGACAATACAGTAGTCTGAGAGAGACAATATAAAAGTGCTACACTACAACACTTGGGTATAAACCCGATATACAAACTGAATCCTAATCTTGATACACAAAAGATAGGAATCGACTATAACAAAATGCCGCAACAGTCCGTTACTGCCACAGCTCCACGAATACACTGGATGGATAACATCAATGGCGTCCTTGCGGAGGAACACCTATAATAATACAATATATATGCACATCAAGAGAAAATATAAACGGGTTAGAGCCCGAGGTGTGAAAACATTTTATAGCAAGTGCATTAAAATGCATAATAATTATAAATGCGTTATGACATGATTAAGGCGGAGTCGCACTCTCCATAAATCCAACTCACCTCTCAACTAAAGCGCGCAACTAAACGTATGCACATGATCTCCAAATAAATGCCCGAATCTATCTAGGCAAGGTAATATAACTTAAGCCCAATTTATACTCTTTTATGTTTCATCTAACATATAATTCTTCGATATCTAATATCACCCATCTCAATTATTCGTTCTCTTACTAACATATACAATATACATTAACATTCTCTTTTACTAAAATTTCTCATATTCTAGTTATTCCACCAATATATATATATGAGTTATTAGCATCCAAGTGCTAAGGACTAAACTTCTCCCAATTCTCAATACTGCACTGCATTTCGTGCGTGGCACGTCTCACAAGCGAAATTCAAACAAGGAACCCCCCGATACACTATTCCTGGCAGTATTGATTATCAAGATTCATTATGACCTCAATGCATGACGCGTATAGCCCAAAATTCTTATTACCCAATTAATTAATTTATTATTCCCAATTCTCAATAGTGCACGGTGTTTCGTGCGTGGGACGTCTCGCAAGCGAAATCCAAACAAGGAACCCCCTCGATACACTACTCCTGTGCACTGTCGATCGTCGAGATAGATATTAATATAGATAAATGAGCACTAAGGACTAACTTCTCCTCACTCCCAACATTGCACTGCGTTTCGTGCGCGGGACATCTCGCAAGCGAAATACAAACAAGGAAACCCCCCGATACACTACTCCTGGTAATGTTGGTCATTAAGGTCCATTAATCCCTCAATACCCAAAGTACTAAGCACATCAGTATCCCAACGAGATATAACTCGAGGAGGCAGGTTCTCTATGCTACCATCTTCCAGGAATTACTCACTTTATCCTAGGTTACCATATATCGGACTATTATCACACCGCCATGGTAAAACAACAAATCAAAACGTACGGAAAGCGACCATAGTTCCTCCCCGGCAATGAGATGAAACATACCCACTACGTCTCACACCAAATAAAATCATACAATAATAAATGGACGCTATGGCCTGGGGAATATCCACACTCTGCTCCTCGAGCCAGGGTGCTCACCCTCATCGCGCAACTTCCCAATGATAGCAAGGAGGGGGTATGCTTCACTTATATATATATATATCATTAAAATAAGATATACATACATCATCACATCATATAAATATATACCATCACATAAGGTATATATATCATACTGTTTACATACTCTTATTTCACTCTTAGGCATAAATGAAATAATATCATTATTTAGTATATTTTACTCTCGATATACTACTCATCAATCACTCACATAACTTCCCCACTTAGCATATAGTATATTATTTCTCACTTGAAGTTCACACCTCACTTCTATTTATTTGAATCGTCTCTCAATTCGATTTACTTTGAGGATATTCTCCATATCCTAATGCACCTCGATCAACATTTCTCATTTATATGAACATCACCCAAGTTAATTAGCGTTAAGGATATGTTCTATATCCGTATGCACATCAATCAACATTTATAATTTTCAATCCAAAATATGGTTCAATTGATCATATGAACCATTAAAGTTATCCCCTTTGGGATTTGATTCTAAAATCTAATATCACTAAGCGCATTCTCACACTTTCATATAATTCCATAATTATCTCCAAATAGAACTCCTAATGGCAGTGGGCTTCCCCAGTAGTCGGTACGATACTCTCCAATCGGTATTCTCTCGAACTAAATCAATATGACTCCAATAATTTCTTATAAGGGAAACTCCCTAAAATCTCCAAAACATACTTCTAATAACTCCTATAGAGATTCCCAATCGACAAACTCCCACAAAACGGGATGAAATTCACCCTAGAAAAACCTCCCCAAAACTGCCCTGTTTCCGAATCGATTCGGGCCCAATCCGAATCGATTCGGCCCGGCGAATCGATTCGGCCTCCAAGGCGAATCAATTCGGGTCATAAGACCTGGGCTTCTGTCTCAGGCCGAATCGATTCGGTCACTCAGATCTAGGCACCTGCAACTTTCCGAATCGATTCGGTAAGGGGCCAAATCGATTCGGCCTATCAGAAAGCAAAGAAATGGCTATTTTTCTCAAAGCCAAAAATTCCAAAAATCAAATATATCATCTTCTAACCATTTCTCTTCAATCCAAACATATTTATAACCTTAATACTCATCAAATAACACACCTCAACTAATTTCTAACCCCCAATCCATTATATACACAACAAATCTAAGATTTTCCCAAAATCTAGGTTTTAACAATTTAAACCCAAAATACCTAAATTTGATCCACAAATCATGAAATAAATGATACACAATAATTATTTAGCAAGTTTCATCACTTGCCTCAAGTTCGTAGGGTCTGAATCCTCCTCTAGATCGCGTTATGACCGGAACTCCCACTTTTCTCCTCTTTTTTTTTTCTTCTTTTCTTCTTCTCTCTATTTCTTCCTTTCTTTCTCTTTCTCTCTAAGGAGAATTGTTTCTCCCGTAGGCTTAATAAGCCTTATCTCCAAAATACACAACTTTAAATGATAATACACACTTTAAATGACTCGGTAACTTTAATTTGAGCCAAACGAACCCAAAATATTTCGGAACCCAAATAGACCCCAAGTACAGTCATTTTGACTTTCTCGACCCTTTCGGAAACAAATACACCCTCAGAATCGTCATACGAATCACTTTCTAACATCTCCAAATTTTGACCTTAAATGCCAATTTAATTATTCTCCAATAAAAAAAATAATATTTATTTCTCCCAAAAATGAATAAATTATAGTCCCAAAATCTTGGGTTGTTACAACCCATCTCATATATAAGTGTTTTTTTAATTTCTTTCTTGCTCTTTATCATTCACAAAAAGCTTTTTCCAAAGTCAGATTCCACTTCTATAAACCAAAGTACATTTCGGGTGGGAATCTACACTTGCTCTTAAACATCGGATACTATGCATTAAGCCTTTTGTAAAGACTTCCATGATTGACACCTACATTGAAAAATGGATAAGTGAAACACATAACTAATCATTAAGGTAATCAATATGAAACCATCCTTTTTAGAGAGAGTGTGAAGAGGGCCTCATCTTTCCTTTCAATATTGAATTCTGCTATATAGATTATAATAGCTTTTGGATTTTACTCCTTCCTTGTGTCTTGTAAGTTTATTTAGTTTTCAGTTTTTAATTATTCGATCGCTTTGTGTTTCATTTAGTTCATTCATTTATATAATTTATAGAACAAAGTATTATAGTTTAATTCATTGAAAAAAAATCAACTAAAAGAAAACATATAAAAATAAAAGAGGAAGGAAAGAAAATTGTTTTGCATGTGTGTTCCAAGAATTTTTCTATTTTCATTTAAACCACCCCATTGGATGTGGTGGGTAATTAGGAAGTCACCCCAATAATAGGGGTATAATAAAACTGGTGTGGTTAGAAAAAATAAGTGGGTTGAAATAAAATTACCCATTTTCTATTGTCTTTTCCTCGCTCTAGAACTCACACTCTTTCATTTTGTTTATGTGGAGGGATGTAGGGGATGCTTGGTTTACGGAGATTGTTTCACAAAGTTAAGAAGTGCCCCTCCCCATTATTAAGATAAAAATACAACTAGCACTAACTTTTTGTGACACCTCGCTTAACTAAATTCCGGTTGATCAGGCCTTAATCAAATTAAGTCAAAATTTCCATATGGTTTATTCTTAGCATCACTGTCGCAAAATTTATTATTACTAACCACTTAATCTTTAATTAAGTCGGTGCCAAATTTTATCTTATAAATTAACCCAAACCAACAAGTACAACAAGAACTCAAATATAACCAGCACAATATAATAGAGTTCGAATCATGCCACAAGTGTCTAGAATAAGTGTTAGCCAAAAAAATCGACCACATACAAGCAACCCAACATAAATCCAAGACATAAAAAGTATAGCCAATACAAGTTGAACCAAAATAAAGAGTACAACTGTCATGATCAAACATGCTCGAAGTACATCAGAGAATGATGTAAGCGTCTAATGCAAATCCTGCAGCACCCACTTGTGCCGCAGCTACATACCCTGAAAATGAATCAAGCCTAGATCCCCGGTGGTAGGACACCTAAAAGGTTTTGAAAATATTTTATATCAAGGGTTAGAACCCAAAATATTTAAAAATATTTAGCAAGTGAATTTAATTGCAACAATGAAACGGCATGCATACTCTTCATATTTAAGTTAGTGTCACACTCTCTTGAGGACCGCCTCATCCCTCAACTAATGCTCACACCTACCGTCTTTTTATATAACCTATCTAGCTATCCATCCCATAACTAGCTATCATATAGTTCCTACTTCTCCCGTTACTCTAACCCGAGTAAGTTTTTATTTCAATGACGTATAATTTGTTAATCACATTTACTTATCCCATTTGAACCATATAAAATTCTCATAAGTTATATAACATTATTACAATTCTCAACACATATTTTGTCCGTATATATTTCTTCTCGCTATATATATAAATATATCTACTATTTACAACATTCACGCACATGTAGTAAATATATAACCATCCTCCGAGTAGGTACTCACCGAATGTTCTCTAAAATGATATCATTACCAAGTATACTCATCCACCCTGATTCCTAATACGGTTAGCTCCCCGAATCAGTAAAAACAATCAAACGCATTGGAGGCGATCATAGTTTCCCCCAGAATGAGACCGAATCATACCCAAAGCGTCCCATTCTTGAATTCGAACGCTATGACCTGGGGACTATACCCATCTTGCTCCTCAAGCCACGGGATTCACCCACATCACGCAACCTTCTATGATAGCACTAGAGGGGTATATAATTTAATCCAGGCTACCGTAATACTAGTCTAACATGACCAATTGTTATGTTCCGATACAAAATTTAATTAATCATAATTTATTACCTCGGTGTCACACAACCAAACACACCCAGACTCGTTCACTTGGCCCAAAAATAAACATCCCAAATTTATTCAAAATTCTTCCTAATAAGTTTTACATACTTATTAATTTAAGGTTCTTAATTCTCTCAAATTAAACCTTAACTTCCCTTTTGGATTTACACCATAATAATCCATGAATAATTTCCACAATTCAAACCCCGATTTTTAGCCCAATTCATATATGCCAAAACAATAAACCTTCTCAAGAATTAAACACCCAAGGCCAAAACACGGGAGTAGGAGAGGTTGTCAGACGATGTCGCTCGAACAACTTGGCCTCTCGTTTGAACTAATTTGTCTATCGTTCGAACAAGATACCAGGTCGTTCGAACGACCCTGGTTCTCTCTCTCCTCCATCGCAACCCAAAAAAACCCATCCTTCATTGCGGTTTCAATGCTCCATTTTTTGTCCAGAATTTCCCCCCTAAAATCCCCCCAAAATTGCACCATATCCACCCATTTAAAATCCTCAATCTAAATACATCATCTGTACAGATTGGGGGTTTAAGAATCACAGTTTTATATCCCCTACACTTTTATAAATCAGAAATTATAGAAACCCGAAATTTAATTCAAGAACTAACCTTAACCTTTCATTAAATCCACACCTCACTATGATATGAACAAGAAATGCAAATTAAATTGGAAGTAAGTTAAACCACTTGCCACCAATCCTTGATTTAGGCTCCTTAGCTCTGAAAAGGGTGGTCCTTATGCGTGTGTTTCAAATCAAACCAATTTTCACCAAAAAATTATCCAACTTTGAATTAGCACCAAACCAAGTTGTGAAAAACTAATTTTTACTTTAAACTAATTTTATCTTGATTAATCCTAAACTTGCATCTAGTGATTAAAGCAAGTAAAGTAAAGTAAAGTAAAGAATACTCACAATGCCGGATGTACGAGGAAAAACCCAAGACGGGAAAAAACCTCGGATGACCCAAGCCAGACAATCACTATGAATGTGGAATTACAACGAACAGACAAAAGACTCACTCAACGACTCAATCCCCACGGGTCTTAACGCTCTTCTGATCTTCAACCACTCCTCTCACAGTGCCCACGTAGAAAGTCCTTCTTCCACGATACCCGTCCACAACACACACATCCACGTATGTTTTGGTGTCCACCGAATGGCTTTGATACGTCTACGATGTCGAACAAGAAGTACTTCTATTTTCTTCATCGCAAAACCCATATGTTCAAGTATTAAACAAACCTTCTTGGTGCAGCAAGATCACATAGACATATAATAATGATAACTCGAATATTTGCAAACTCTAAGGATGTGTTTAAGCTTTGAAACCTTAGAAAAATATGTGCAAACAAGTTTCTGGATCGTTAACTATTTTCCCAGAATGCACACTCGTAACCTCTGACGAAACCACGCTTTAAATAGGAAAACATCACCGCCTCGAAAATAGTGTCATTCGAACGATATTGACCTGTCGTTCACACGATATGGCTATCTCCTTTGAACGAGCCAGCTTGTCATTTGAATGACGCGCGTGTCATTTTGACTTTTTCTTTAAAACGTCTCTTCAAAAAGAGATTCAATTAAGTCAAACTCTATTTCAAGCTTATCAGAATAAAACGTAGTGTAAAATGTTTAAAACACTTTTAAAACATTTTTCCTTATAAAATTACATCCTTATCTTTTATAAAAACAATTCCGAGCACCATTAATTATACGCATTCGTACCTGTGTGATCTCGAAATGTAATTAACTTGAAGACGAATAAACTTGCACTAATTAAACTTCGGCATGATTAATTCTTTGAAGCTTTGCCGGAACGTCTTCAATTTCTTCAATACGTCATAGACCAAATGGGATCATGACAAAATAAAATCTCCCTATGACATATTACAAACACAGTTTTGTTCACGGAATTAAGTCAAAATAATACAGGGACTCAATTCGAAATTTATGTCCTTACAAATCTCCCCCTTTGACTATTTCGGAACAAAACTAAACCAGTGAAATGCCTAAGCCCGGGCCGTCAAGCCGTATGACGCCTAAATCCCATCCCATACACCCAAAGTTAAAAATTACAGGACACATACTAGTATATGTAGCACCGACAAGAATGAACTGTCTGAATGTGATGTAGACTTGAAATCTCGAAACTATGAAGCATACCTACACACATGAAACAGAACAAACAAATACCAAGTGAAGTATGGAGGAACAAATGAAACTAATATATATATATATATCCAAATGATACCAATTTTACAATAGATACCAATATGAATAAACTCTGAGAAATCATTTGTTAAACAATTTAGCAATAAAATGATACCAATTTGTACTACCAATTTGAAAAATATGTAATCAAAACATGCTCAACAAATCTCAAATATCCCCCTACATCACATACATCTCTCTCCATTTTTGTCTCGAATCAATCCGATGAAAAGATAAACTAATCAACAAGTATCTAGCATGAAGATATACCAAATAAAAATTGCTAGATAATCATGAAACAACCAACTAAATATGATCAAGTAATGACAAATCAGTAGCTAGTAAACTAATGAATCACACAAAGAATATAACAATCTAATCAGGTGTGATAAACGGATTATATGCAACAATTCCAATATGAGACAATAAAACTTGCATATAAATCAGTTAGTCCAGAAAGCTTCCAGCAGTACCAAAAAATAGACCATAATAACTAGGGTAGTGCAAACAAAAAAGAAGCAAAAAAAAATAATGTGTCATTTGAACGAGCCATGGACGTCGCTCAAACGATATGAGGACGTCGCTCGAACGAGACTTCTCGCGACAGAGAGATGTCATTAGAACGACTTCTCGTGACAAGCCAAATTTTCACAGATTCCCAAAAATATCATATATTTTTGCCCAGTGAAAAAATTTCCAGAAAAATCACAGTGGAAGGGCCTGACAGCAGCAAAATATTGCTAAAACAGTAAGCTTTTAACACAAAATGCAAAAACGCATAAAAACTAAAAATGCGAATTACATGCAAACATAGTACTGATGTGCTCAAAATGGACATGGAATGTATGGTCGTGAAACTACAACAAATGAGTCACAATTCTAACACATTAAAAAGATCAAGAAGCTCTAATTGATAGCGATAAATCATCAAACTTTATTATATCCATATGACAATTAAAGTGTGAGCTTAATGAACTAAACATACTACATGCACACAAATCCAGAATTTTGACGATTCTTCAAACAATAGCGTCAAATTGCAATGTTTCAACATTAAGAATAGTTGTGCAAACCCGTTTAAATTTTCTCCAATCAAACTCCCTCATAAACATACCTTTTCAAGTTCTTTTGAGGTTTATAGCATTCTCAACTTAGAGAAAATCTTATTGACCCTTTTTCTTAGCATATTGTCTTTTCTTTTGGGCTCTTTTAAACAGTGGCTTTCACGATGAGTTAATTTTGAACTCTCGTAGCCCTTTCTCGCGAATCACTCATCATTTTTTCAATTAGGTACCAATTTAAATCCTCACGGTAAACAATTCTTACATGCACACTTCTCCTTAAGTCTACTTACGCATAGATGACAAGATTGAGATAAGAACACCTCACCAAATTCAAATATGCAAGAGAAGTCAAACATCCATATAAACTCGTGCATGTGTGCAATATTGGCATATATACAAAGTCGAATCAAAAGGCATATCAACTTCAAAACAAACCCATATAAACAATGGTTAAGATCATTCTAAGCATCGATAATAATGACCAATTGTCCTAGCCACATGGATAATGAAACAATGGGGGGGGGGGGGGGGGGTCCAAGCACACCAATATGCCACATCAAACTTGTAAACTCAAAAACAAAAACCGAAAATCTAATTGGATTTTCAAACATATTTTGACTCAAATAAAGGTAAAATCTTTTTGGATTTTCAAAAGTTTTCTCAAAAACAAATTCTTTTTGTATTTTTTCAATAGGACTCAAACAAATAAAAAACTATAATACAAAATGATACACAAGTCATTATACTAGCAATGAATATATCATGAAGCAAACTAGTATATGCCAAACATTGCAACACTATCATCCTTTAGATTTAGCATGGGAAGAATCAAGTGCACCCAAACGAGAATCATGAAGTTTTATTCCTAAAGCCACTAAATCCGATTTTCTAACCCAAGTAGGTGTAAAACGACGCATGGGGGTTTGGGGAATCGGGGCAACTTTATTCCTAAACTTCCTAGGAGCTTGTCTAAGGTCGTAACAATAACGCCTAAGGTGACCTTTCCTACCACAAAATGTGAAAGTGTAGCAACGGTGGGAATGATTACCTATATGGACCTTTTCTAACCTTCCTAGAGTTTCTCACACGTGCGGGAGGAATGGGAACAACTCTCTCATTAAAACCTATACCTCCACTATCTCCCTTAATTTGGACGGTGCCTAAGATATTATCTAACTTCTCCGACCTAACCTCCAAATCAAACTTAACTCTAGACGAGTCTCTCAATCTCTCCTCCAACTCATGAATTCTTGACTCGAGCAAACGCCTAGACTCCTCAAACTCTAAAATATCCTTTTTCAAAGACTCCATCAAACCACAAAGATTATCTCTCTCACCCTCGACATACTCTAATTTCTCCCTAAGAGTCTTCTCTCGTGGCCTAAGATCCTCAATCAAACTATCATTATTTTCTATGGCACGCTCATTCAACTTAGCTTGCGATTTAGAGTTAGCCTTTTTCACCTTCACTGTTTCGGCATACAACTCATTAAATGCATTTTGCAATTCTTTCACATCCAACTCCTCCTCGTCACTCTCTTCTCCCTCAATAACATGGGATTCACTCAAAAACTCATCGAAAGTGTCATTCACATGAGAGTCGTCTCGCTCACATGACATGCCATAAACGCAACAAAGTTACGATTAATGGGGGAACTCTCTCCCTCTTCCGGATCACTATCACTTAAGGTGGTACTATATACAATGGGTTGCTTGCCCTCTTTCTTAAGTCTAGTGGTACACTCCTTAACTTTGTGACCTTACCCCTCACACCCAAAATACTTATCCGAATCATCTCTCTTAGGCTTCTCAAACTTATCCTTAGAGGTGGGATCAACTTTGTTGTTCTTGAATTTTTCAAACTTCTTGGCATCTTTCTTTTGAAATTTAATAAATTTTTTAAATTTCTTTGCCAACAAAGCAACATCCTCAAAATCGGAATCGAAATCAGAATCCGAAACTTTAATTTCCTCCTTCCGGGTTTTCAAAGAAATACCCTTTTCTTTCTTAGGCACTTCTTGGAGGTAATCATGTTGATTTCATAGGTTTGTAAGTCACCTACAATCTCTTCTAGTTTCGTCGACTCTAACTTACCCAAGGAGTTTAAAATAGTCACTTTCGCATCAAACCTACTAGGGAATGACCTATGGATTTCTTAATGACACGGTTGTCAGGAATTTTCTCACCTAGGTTAAACGACGAGTTGACAATATTGGACAACCTAGCATAAAACTCATCAACAGTCTCACTCTCTAATATCCTAATGGTCTCAAACTGTGTAGTAAGATTTTGAAGTTTCGACGCCCTGACCGTGCTAGTACCCTCGTGAGTGAGTGCCAAAATATCCCAAGCCTCTTTTGATGTTTCACAAGTCATAATTCTATTATATTCTTTTGGTGTGACATGTGAAGAAATAACGTGCAAACCCTTAGAATTATATTGTGAAAGTCTATGTTCAGTTTCGGTCCATGACTCGACAGGATTTAAATTAGTGACCTCACCTAAAATAGTGACAGGCGGTGTCCAACCTTTCTCAACTGCTAGCCACAAATGCCCATCAATTGATTTTAATGTACTTTTTATTGTCATCTTCCAATAGGTGTAATTAGCGCCATAAAAAAATAAGAGTTCGAAAAAGTTCGTTATTTCCAAAATTCATCTTTGAAAACACACGGGATCACAAAATAAATAAATTATGCTTTCTAGCTTTGATACCAATTTAAAAGGGTGGTCCTTATGCGTGTGTTTCAAATCAAACCAATTTTCACCAAAAAATTATCCAACTTTTAATTAATACCAAATCAAGTTGTGAAAAACCAATTTTTACTTTAAACTAATTTTATCTTGATTAATCTTAAACATGCATCTAGTGATTAAAGCAAGTAAAGTAAAGTAAAGAATACTCACAACGCCGGATGTACGAGGAAAAACCCAAGACGGGAAAAAATCTCTGACGACCCAAGCCAGACAATTACTATGAATGTGGAATTACAACGAACAGACAAAAGACTCACTCAACGACTCGATCCCCATGGGTCTTGATGTTCTTCTGATCTTCAACCACTCCTCTTACAGTGCCCATGTAGAAAGTCCTTCTTCCACGATAACTGTCCACAACACACGCGTCCACGTCTCGATGTCCACTGAATTGCTTTGATACGTCTACGATGTCGAACAAGAAGTCCTTCTCTTTTCTTCATCGCAAAACCCAAATGTTCAAGTATAGAACAAACCTTCTTGGTGCAACAAGATCACATAGACATATAATAATGATAACTCGGATCTTTACAAACTCTAAGGATGTGTTTAAGCTTTGAAACCTTAGAAGAATATGTGCAAACAAGTTTCTGGATCGTAAACTATTTTTCCAGAATGCACACTCGTAACCTCTGACGAAATCACGCTTTAAATAGGAAAACATCACTGCCTCAAAAATAGTGTCGCTCGAACGAGATCGACCTGTCGTTCGCGCGACATGGCTATCTCATCTTAACGACATGGCTATCTCATTTTGACTTTTTATTTAAAACATCTCTTCAAAAAGAGATTCAATTAAGTCAAACTCTATTTCGAGCTTATCAAAATAAAACATAGTGTAAAATGTTTAAAACACTTTTAAAACATTTCAAAACATTTTTCCTTATAAAATTACATCGTTATCTTTTATAAAAACAATTCCAAGCACCATTAATTATACGCATTCATACGTGTGTGATTTCGGAATGCAATTAACTTGAAGATGAATAAACGTGCACCAATTAAACTTCGGCATGATTAATTCTTTGAAGCTTTGCCACAACGTCTTCAATACGTCATAGACCAAGTGGGATCGTGACAAAATAAAATCTCCCTATGACATATTACAAACACAATTTTGTTTACGGAATTAAGTCGAAACAATAGAGGGACTCAATTGAAAATTTATGTCCTTACAAGCTCTTCTCTAATTGCACCTTCTTTTGTCTCTATGTTTTTAGGGTTTCTAAGATGAGTTATGTCCCTCACACCCTCTCACTTTTAGGGTTTAATAGGCTAATCTATTTGCTTATGGGCTTTAATAAAAGGACCCAAACACCTTTATGTGACCTCAAATATGCCTAAAAATATCCCAAAAACCCATTACTACCCCGGACACTCTTTTCCAACTATTTCGACCCATCCGGACTCAACCGTACACTCAAAATTGTTGTCTGAATTATTTTTCTAAAAATAAATATTCATTCATTAACTTATTACTATTCTCCTAGTAACATTAAATTCCAAAAATATTAATCGTCTACACACCAGATTAATATTTAAATAATAAAACTAATGAATCCAATTAAATTACGACGCACAAATAGTTTCAAATTTAACGAATTAATTAGTTAGTAAAAGTCCCAAAAATACGAGGTGTTAGATACTTTCCCCCTTACAAGGGAATTTCATCCTCGAAATTAGGTCGTACCTGCGGTGAATAACTTTGGATACGGCTCTCGCATGTCATCCTCCCATTCCCACGTAGACTCGTCGGCAGTGTGATGTCCTCACTAAACTCTAACTAGTATTACCACCTTAGATCATAACTTGCGCTCACTGTGATCTAAGATAGCTTCTGGTCTCTCCTCATATGAGATATCGGGCTGCAAGTCAATTTCCTCAAGTGGGATGAGCCACAAAGCCCTCGGACTCCTTCGATATTTCTTCAGCGATGCCACATGAAACACGTCGTGTATCCAATGAAGGTGATCCAGCAAACCCAATCGATAAGATACAGGCCCTACTCTCTTAATAATAAGGAAGGGCCTATGTACCTTGGTGCTAATTTCACCTTTTTGCTGAACCTAATGACCCCTTTCATAGGGGACATCCATACCAATACCTGGTCTCCGACCTCCAACTCTACATGCCTCCTATTCGCATCAGCATAACTCTTTTGTCTGTCCTGGGCTATACGAATACGTCCCCTAATCAACTCAATCTTGGAGGACGTGTCTTGAATTATCTCCGGCCCCAATAACTTATTGTCCCCCACCTCTAACCAATGAGTGGGTGAACGAAAAGGTCTTCCATAAAGTGCCTCAAATGGGCCAATGCCAATAGTGAATTGGTACGAGTTGTTATACACAAACTCTACTAATGGAATGTATTACTCCCAACCTCCCCTAAAGTCTAGAATACACATCCTCAGCATGTCTTCGAGCATCTGATTTACCCTCTCCGTTCGCCCGTACGTCTGTGGGTGATATGTGGTGCTCAACCTCAACTCCCTTCCCATATCCTCCTGAAAAACTCTGCCAGAAGTGTGATACAAATATCTTGTCTCTATAGGACATTATGTTGATCAGCACCCCATGCAACTTGATTATCTCCTCTATGAATAGTCGTGTATATTGCATTGTCTCAAAGTCTATACGAACCGACAAGAAATGGGCTACCTTGGTCAACCGATCCTCTACCACTCATATAGAATTGTGACCCCTCTATGATGTCGGTAATCCCGTAATGAAATTCGTCGAGATACTCTCCCACTTCCATACAGGAATCTCAAGCAGCTGCAACATCCCTGAATGCCTTTGGTGATCCACCTTCACAAGCTGACAGGTGGCACACTTTGAGACAAACTCTGCGATGTCTCGCTTCATCCCCGTCCACAAGTATTTCCTTCTCATATCTTAGTACATCTTATCCCCACCGGGATGTACCACGAATTTAGAGCCATTGTGTCATACCCCGCTAAATTCTGGCATCGACCTCCATCAAAACTAAGCCGAGCGTGAGTAAATAAAAATACCATTCTTAGTATGAGACATATATGAGACGTAAATAAATCAGTCCATAAGATAAATAATTGAATCAATTCCAAATGATAATGACCAACTGAACGATAAAAGATCCATCACATGCTAAAACTCCAAGTAAAACCAATCTCCAATAATGATTAAATAAAATTTGAGTAATAAACGAACTGTAAATAATCCAACTAAAATCCTCTAACAACTTTGGAACCGAATGGCCCAATAAAACCCAAATAAAGTCTAACTAAATAAAGCAATAAAATGAATTAACTCCAGCTGCACCTCCGAACGATAAACTCCGATAATCCTATGTAGCTTCTTTAAAACTTATCCTGAAAAAGTTAGTCAACGTGCGAGGTTAGAGCCCCGAGCATGAATACACACTACTCCCCTCAAATAGGATCCTTAAATCTAGACAGTAGCATTATACGCAATAAATATCACAATAGAGTATTTTAATTAAACGAGATAATTAAACGCGATAAATATAAAACTAACTACCCTCAGAAATTTCCATTTTAAAAACACACTAATATGATTTTAAATTACCAAGTCCCACGATGTTAATTTAATTCAATTAACCCAAAGTTATCATTTATCTCAATTTTATTAACTTTACGGTACTTCCGCAATACATTCTACACCACCCGCAATTCCCCTCGCCATAGCCAGCCATTCTGTTTAAACTGTCAGCCCTGCACGTTATGCACGAGGTTCCACCCATGACATGTCTTCATAGCCAGCCAACCCGTTTAAACTGTCAACCCTGCACATTATTTAGACATCACACACCCACACGTCACAATAACCAGTCAACCCATTTTAAACTGTCGGTCCTACACGTTATTAACGACGCCAATATATTTTTAATACCCGTTTTATTATCTTAGGTATTAATTCTCAATTTTTTTAATTTCACAATTAACAAATTTCTCCCACCCTTATTATCAATGTGAGATCCTCAAACTACCCCTAAGTCCCATACCTAAGGATCTCCAAGTTATCAACACGTCCTACCCTATGTATAGGATGAATTTCTAACATAAATCTCGACCTAGTCACGTACAATATTGAAAATAATCCCACCCCCGATATTATAAAATCGTGATAATCTACCCTCACTAGTCCCATACCTAGAAGGCGTAAATCATCAAAAGGCCTACCCACTAGTCCCTTACCTAGAAGGCATCCTAAAATATAGGGAGAGCAAAAATACCCAACAATCCGTCGTCACAATGGAAATTTGATAATACCAACAAGTCACACAAACAAACATAATTAGTCAATTTACCAAACTACGCATGATAGTCCAATTCAATTAAATCTTAATTTCGTTTTCACATCGTCATAAACACCCAATTAATCCCATTTAATTATTTTAAATGAAATACACCGAGATTTCATCATTAATACATCATAATTCCAATTTCATTATGTCTACACAATTTACATGAGTTATACATCCCCAAATTCATTTAATTCAAAACCAAGTTTTTTCTACATGCAACCTACACCAATAAAACCCAAAATTCACTCACCAATCCTACATACCCAAGGGTTATGAATATTATTCAGATTAAAAGATTTAATAAAAACAGTCCTATATTTAGTGTCCACTTTTCCTAATTAAGTCATTACTTTATTTTAAGAAAAACATGATTAAAGGTTTGGGTAATACTTAAAACACATAATACCAAAGGAAAAGAATAGAGTATTCATGTCTGAGATTAAGTTGAAGAAAAACTGGTAGCACAGTTGGATTCCTCTAAAAAAATTAACAAAGAAGTGTTCTCGAACAAACTTGATTAAACCCAAATTAAGCCTCCCAAAACTCGTGACAAAAACTTGATTATGTTGGAAGTTGATGATTATGGGTGAGAGAAAAAACTTTTGGAAGAGCTTTATGGTGAAAGAAAAAGTGATTATGAGAAGCCCCCATATGGATTATTAGTCTTATATACTAATTAGGAATCCTAACCCAACTCAAACTCTAAAATTAAGAAGCTGATATGCGCAAAAAACTGACAGGTCGATCGATCGACTCCCAGGGTCGATCGATCGACCCTACAGATTTGGCGAGAGTTCCCCCACAAAATGCCTATAAGGCAAATATAATTTAAAAAATTAATTAAAAATCCATTTTAAATACGATTTCAATTCCGCTTGAAGTTTTATTCTTCTAAAATCATACCAAACATATTTTACTAATAAAAATCGTTAAATCCAAAATTTATTTTTCTCAAAAATTGCAATTAATTAATTAAATTAATTAATAAAAACACGGGGTGTTACACATGGGACTCAGTCAGAACGACATGTCTCAAATCTTCATCCTCGAGCATGACCAAATTCCCATTAAAGCGTAGCCCTCCCTCTGAGCTGATCGAGTAGGACTCTGCGCCCTCTGCTAGTAAGTACCTCACCCTGTCTTGGAAAAATGGATCCTTTGCCTGAGCTCTCACCACCCACATGACAATCTCAGGCGTTATCGCCAGAACTGCCATGCATGCCCTGGCGACCTCGTCGTCGCGCCGAAGTTCGCTCCACTTCCTTTTCCAGACCTCTGCCAAGTCCTCCGTGGGTCGCCGTCTCAACGTGTCTGCCACCACGTTAGCCTTATCGGGATGATACTGGATATCAAATTGGCAATCCTTCATGAATTCTATCCACCGCCTCTGCCTCATGTTCAGATCCTTCTGTGTGAAGAGATACCGAAGTGACTTCTGATCAGTGAATAATGTGAACCCCTCTCCCAGAAGGTAGTTCCTCCATATCCTTAAAATAAAAATGACCGATGCAGCTCAAGGTCGTGGGTGGGTAATTCCTCTCGTGGGGCTTAAGTTTTCAAGACACATAAGCTATAGCCCTCTCCTCCTGATGCAGTACACCCCCAAGTCCCTGCAAGGATGCATCTGTATAGACCTGATACTCCAATCCTGCCTTAGGTAAATCAAGTACGGGTGGTGATATCAACTTGTCCTTTATCTCATCAAAAGCTAACTAACACTGGTCACTCCACACAAATGGTACCCCTTTGTGAGTCAAATTCGTCAACGGTCTCACAATCTTAAAGAACCCCTTGATGAAGCAACGATAATATCTGGGCAACCCCAAAAAGTTATGAATCTCGATCAGTGTCATGGTCTGTCCCCATTCCCTCACCGTCGATACCTTGCTTATATCCATAGTAATAACCATATCTAAAATAATATGGCCAAGGAACTGCACCTCCCGTAGCTAAGACCCGCACTTCTCAAACTTGGCTTATAGCTGGTGATCCCGTAATGTATGCAGAACCGTACACAGGTGCTCAGCATGCTCCTCCTCCATGCGCGAGTAGACCAAAATATTGTCTATGAACACTATGATGAACTGGTCAAGAAACTCTCTAAAAACCCGATTCATGAGGTCCATGAACACTGCCAACGTTTTGGTGAGCCCGAATGGCATCACCCGAAACTCGCAGGAGCCATACCATGACAGAAAATAAATTTTAGGAACGTCCTCCTCCCAAATCCATAATTGATGATACCCCGATCTCTAATCAATTTTGGAAAAGTATGCTGCCCCTCTCAACTGGTCAAACAGGTCATAGATCCTAGGCAATGGATACTTATTTCGTATCGTGAACTTATTTAGCTACCTATAGTCGAGACACAAATGGAGCGAGCCATACCTCTTCTTCACAAATAGCACGTGAGCCCCCCACGATGATGTACTCTGCCGAATGAAGCCCTGGCCCAAAAGATGCTGAATTTGCTCTCTCAACTCACGCATCTCTAAAGGGGCCATGCGATAAGGTGCTCGAGCAATCGGTCTAGTACTCGGTTCTAGATCAATGATAAACTCAATCTCTCGACTGGGTGGTAACCCTGGTATGTCCTGTAATACATCCTCAAAGTTCCTCATGACTGGAATCAAGTTTATCGTAATCACCACCTCCTATAAGGTCTCCTATTCAATATAGTATAAGTGGGTGCGCGATCCTCCCTTGGGAAGAGGCTGCTGATACCAAAAATTGTCCACTTATGTGGACCATCCAAATACTGACACATGTTGTATAGTGGGAGATTAATCTTAGTCATCAATGATGGAATACAGATTAACACCAGGAATGCTGACCAATATCAGGAGTGCTGACCAACATCATGGATGCCGACCAACGTCATGGATGCCAACCAACGTCAGGAATGTCGACCAACGATGATAGGCAAACACCAACGGATGTATACATTAATGATTGCACATATGTAAATGTCTATGATATAAAGACATTACATCCTTCGATATTCCAGCTCTTTTACACCCCTTGGGGGCTATAAATACATTGTGAACCCTACATCCATGGGACAACAAAAGGAGAGGCAATTGAACAATCCAAAGGCAATACAAAACCGTGGACGTAGGATCTTCCCTTAAGCCGAACCACTTTAAAAATCTCTTGTCTCTTATTTTTATTTATTTATGATCAATTAATTAACCTAGTCTAGTTTTTTGCATCAACAGATTGGCGCCGTATGTGGGAATGATATTACTAATCGATCTCACTCAATCAAACATCTAAATGGCTGAAATTCCTGAATCAAGGATTAGGAATGAAAGTATTCCGTCTACCCCTTCTACTCCTCCATCTGCAAATGATTTAATTGGGATTCTGGCTAGTCTTACAAGAGGCCAAAAGGCTATGTAAGATACTATTACGCAACTTGCATAGACTCTTCAAGTCGGGGAGCATGTTCTATCTGATGAAGGAAATATGCCACCCGCCCACCAAGAGGTGGTCAACGCAGCCATTCGATATCGACAAGAGATGTATCCTACCATCCAAGGGTAACTTCATTACTCAAGACATCTGAATCTTTTCATATGCAGTTTTATTCTCCAGAGAGGCCAAGTGCCTTAGAGAGATTAAGTCGTGCTTCTCCTTTCGGTCATTTAGGACCCAAGGGGAATACAAATGTTTCTAGGGCAAGATCTGGTAATACCAGACGACCATTTGATCAAAGGAAAAACACAACTCATTCTATATCAAACCCCCGACAAACTGCTACTCGGACTGAGCAACGACTTCAGGAAGAAAGCTCAATAGCTAATAAAGTTGTAAAGCATAAATCTGGTGCTTCCAATGATGCATAGAAAGGCTCCATACAGAGATTAGAAGACAGATTAGGAGAAATGGCAAAGACCAAAAACCCACTACAAAAGGGTCTCCCTTTGTGCCAACAATTGTGGATTTTCCTACTCCACCAAAGTTCAAGGCTCCAGTAGTAATGGCCAAATATGGTGAAAAAACTGATCTAATCCTCCATATAGAACAATACCAGGCAACTGCTGATATTTATGCCATCCACAATGAAATGAGGTGTAGAGCATTTTCTAGAACCATTACTGTATCTGCCCAAATCTGGTATAATGGTCTTCCTCGAGGATAAATTTCTAGTTTCAACCAACTGGTCGAAGTATTCATTAACAACTTCTGCTTTGGAGTAAAGCTTGTGAAAAGGGTGGAACACTTACTTAGTGTGAGACAGAAAGAAGGAGAGAGTACTAGAGATTACATCACTCATTTTAATAACGAGAAAATATAAATCGTAGATTATGAGAAGAAGACTGCAATAACTGCCCTCATGAGTGGATTGCTTCCTGAAAAACTGTATTACACTCTTGCCACGGATCCTCTAAAGACGATGGCAGAATTGGTGGCTAAAGCAACAAAGATCATGAATGCTGAGGAAGCAATGGCAGCCAAGCGTAGCTCGGGCAAAATAATTGATGGCAAAAATGATAAAAAAGATCATAAAGATCCCAGAGAACACAGGGAATCTGGACAGAAAGGAGTTTTAGAGCGACTCAAGAAGTATAACGACTATATTTCGCCAACTATGGGAATTCACCATGTTTTGGAGGAAATCAAGCATAATAAAGATGTACATTGGCCTGATAAGTTGAGAAGTTCCCCGACCAAGAGGGATAAAACTAAATACTACGAATTCCACAGGGATCACAGTCACACTACGGAACGTTGCATAACTCTTCAAAAAGAGATTGAAACTCTCATCCAAAGAGGGAAGTTGAATTAGTATATAGATCGGCAGAACAACTAAGGAAGTCGACAAAGATCAAAATCTCCTTGCAAGCCCAGAGAGGAGAAGAAAAGAACTCATGAAGATGACCAGGGCGATGGTCGTGATCTCCTCCAAAAACCCCGATAACCAAAACGTGAGGTATTCTATATCAATTTTGGTTCCTTTGATTACCAAATGATTACAGGTGGAGATTCAGGAGGAAGAAATGATACTATAGAATGAAAAGCTTACCTCAATGAGGCGCAAGCTTGCTCGTATATGCATAGGATCAATCTTGCAGAGGAAGATCGACCAAGGAAGGTTAACAAAGACAAACTAGTAATTGGTTTCTCTTAAAATGACCTTTCAGCAGTACTGTATCCTCACGATGACCAATTAGTAATCAAAGTTAGAAAGGAAGAAATCATTATCTCTAGAGTATTAGTAGATAATGGTAGCTCGGTGGATATCATGTTCTATCCTTATTTCAGTAACTTGGATTTTAAGCTTAGTCAATTAGAGCCTTATCATAAACCACTAATAGGCTTTGCTGGTGAGAAAATATTTCCTTTGGGAACTCTTAAAATAGAGGTGATGATAGGCGCTTGACCATCTAGCCGAACAGAGAATATCCGTTTCTTTATAATGGATAAAAATGTCCATTTAGCTTATATTTTAATCATAGGAAGAGTAGGGCTAAAAAAGTTTGAAGCAGTACCATTCACTGTCCATCAATGCTTAAAATTCCCATCTAACTTTGGTGTGGGAATTGTGAAGGGTGATCAGAAAGTAGCTCGGGAATGTTACTACTCTTTTACCAAGCAAGAAGACTTGGAAGAAATAAAGAAGAAAACCACTACCTACCAAGTCGATACTCCTGATAAAGATTCTGAGGTTGAAACCTTAGATCCAAAAGAGGAAACAAAGCTGGTAAAGGGACAAATTGTGGAAGCTACTGAAAGTATTGTGTTAGACGATGATAGATCGGAGCGCATCACTCAAATAGGGATAACATTGGATCTTGTTCTTAAACAGGAACTAGTGAGCTTCCTTAAATAAAGAAAGCATGTATTTTCTTGGAGTCTTGAAGATACGACTGGGATAGATCCCAATTTCCTTTGTCATGAGCTCAACGTAAACAAATAAGTTAAACCAGTAAAATAAAGACGAAGAGTGTTCAGCCCCGAGAAGAACTAAGCCATATAGGAAGAAGTCAAAAAGCTTCAGAATGCAACTTTTATTAATGAAGTGAAATACCTAGACTGGTTGGACAATGTAGTTATGGTCAAAAAGAAAAACAACAAGTGGAGAATATGTGTAGACTTCACAGATTTAAATAATTCATGCCCAAAGGATCATTTTCCTTTGCCTCGAATAGATCAACTCGTGGATGCAACATCAGGACATGAGTTAATTAGCTTTATGGATGCTTATTATGGGTATAACCAGATAAAAATGAAACCTGAGGACAGGGAAAATACTTCTTTCATCACTCCCCGAGGAACATACTGTTATAATGTTATGCTTTTTGGTTTGAAAAATGCAGGTACTACATAATAAAGGCTAGTCAATAAGGTGTTCGAGGAACAAATATGAAAGAATATGGAAGTCTACGTAGATGATATGCTAATAAAAAGAAAAAAGGCATTCGATCACATTGCAGACCTGAGCCAAACTTTTGATCAACTTGAGAAGCACCAGATGATGCTGAATTCGACCAAATGTGTTTTTGGAGTGCAAGAGGGAATGTTCCTCGGGTATATTGTAAATTAAAAGGGAATTAAAGAAAATCCAGACAAGATCAAGGCATTAATTGAAATGTAATCTCCAACTTGTAAGAAGGGCATGCAAAGACTGACTGGACGAGTAGCAGTCTTGAATAGATTTATGTCCCGAGTTATGGATAGATGCCTGACGTTCTTCAAGGTGCTCAGAAAAAGATTTGAATGGAATAAAGAATGCGAGAAAGCTTTTGTTGAGTTAAAAAAATATTTGGGTTCACCTCCATTACTCTCACGACCAATCACAAGTGAAAAATTATACCTGTACTTATCTATTTCTGAATCGGCAGTAAGTTCTGCATTGATTCGAGAAGGGAATGGAGTTCAAAAACCCGTATACCAGTAAGGCTTTCCGAGGAGAAAAAATAGGTACCCTCATTTGGAGAAATTAGCTTTATCACTAATTGAATCATCCAGATGTATGAAACCTTATTTCCAAGCCCATACAATCGTAGTTTACACTGATATGCCTCTAAGGCATGCTTTGCATAAACTAGAGAAATCTGGTAGATTAATGTATTGGGTGGGCTGTGAAATTAGGGGAGTATGATATTATATATGAGCCAAGGTATTCTTTGAAAGGCCAAGTAGTGGCAGATTTCATAGCAGAGTTCACTTACTCTGAGGTCCCCGAGCAATAAAATATGCAGGCAGAACAAGAATCATGAGAAAGTGATGTTGACAACAATGATCCCGAAGAACTTTATTTAAAAAGAGCTATTACAGACCCACCAGATTCCTCTTCTCGAACAAAGTAGATGACCAAGAAGTACGAAGAAGAAAAGGGAAAAATATTCCACTAAGGGAGTTTGACAGATCAAGGATTCGACAACAACGTTCCAATATGGAACTTATATGTTGATGGATCATCTTGTTCAACCGGTAGTGGAGAAGGTATAATACTTAATACTCCTAATGGTATTTGAAGCACCTTATACTCTTGACTCACTTGAGTCTATATTGTATAAGTGTTCATCTAGTTTGGAAATTGTGACAAAATTGTGTCTTTCCTAGAATCCAAAGAACCCCAGAGATTGCATTGCTATTTTATCTTTCTTAGTTAAGTCATCTAGACCATATTACCAACACTCACACATAGTAGAATTGATCTCATACATGTCATATTGCATATAATTGTGTGTACATATGTTTAGTGTGTTTAAATCCCTAATATTGCTTTTTAAATATTTTTTTGGGATTTTATAAACATTTAAAATAAGTTTTTATTAATTAAAACTTGTTTTTAAAAGTTTTTGGGATCAATCTGCAATTAAGTATTAATGGTTTTATTGGCTTAAAGTTGCCTTGGGTAGAATCCGAAAGCGGCAGAGACTTTAGGGTGTGTTTTTAATTATTTTTTAGACGCGCGTTTGATATCCTTTTATTGGCCAACATTTGTTGTCTTCTGATTGGTGGAGAGTGTGTTTCTTTATAGAGAGGGAACCAGCGCCTGTTTTCAACCCTTGGATCGTTTTTATCAACGATCTGCATGTGCTTCTTCATAATCCCTGTGAACCCCAGATGATCCAATCAGGAGAATTTTAATCACCGCATATTGTGAACCCTTGGATTAAAGTCAATCAAGATTGACTCAATCTGAACCCTTGATTTTGATCCTCATTCTCGAATCTTCTCAGCCTCCTATAAAAGGACCCCCTCACTCAGCCTTCTGAGACTTTGTACCACTTCTTCCTTTTGAGAGAAAAAAAGAGAGTAGAGAGAAAAGAGAGAGAAGAGAGAAACCAGAAGAGAGAGAAGGAGTTAGAAACCCTAACCCTAAATCGTCCAAACCATTTTTCAAACCTAAACTCTTTTCAAACTCCTGGATATCCCAAACACAGCCTTGAGTGTTTGAGTGCTTGAGAGTTGGTTTGTGTAGTTGGTTGTTGCTGTAACCTCTTCGTTCTTTAGATCTTGTGTCCAACTTAAACATTCTTTCTTAGATCTATTTTCTGTTTTATAGAAATTTCAGATCTGTGTATTTCATGTTACATTACACTTAGATTTACATATTTTTGTTTCTCAGCTTGAGAAATATATTGTTGATTCTTTTCTGTAAATTCTTTTAACTTTGAAATCAACATTAATGTTTTCTATTTCTAGTTCTCTTGAAACAAGACCTTTGACCTAGTTTGGAATCGCACTTGGTGGTTTTCAATCTCAAAAATCTTTTCAAAACCCGAGATTGATTAAGATCTTGATACGTCTTCTGAGCAAGATAGCCGTGGATTCTGGGATTGTTATAAAGGTCAAATGAGGTTAAGTTTTGTGAGAAGAGAGAAAAAGAAAAATCACAGCATATAGTCTTATATGTAATTTGTTAGGACTGGTTGTACATATTAAGTGTGTGTGTGTGTGTGCATGCATGTGTTAGAAAGTACCTCCACAAACACTTTCACTCTACCACACTAAAAGTGTTGGTAATAAGATCTTGAGAACAAGAGTCGACGTAAAGAACTTGAACAAATTGAAAGTTAGCAAACTGGGAGAACAACATCAACAATCAGAACTGCAGAGAAGTTATAAGGACACCAGAGGGTACATTCCTAAACTTATATAGGTCTGAGTTGTATGCATGTTAGTTATATAGTTTGTAACTGTTAAATTTGTTTATAGTGGAATTTTTGGTTTACTCCGTAGAGGGAGTCGTGGATGTTTCCTCAGTTGGGTGAGGTTTTACTACGTAAAAAATCTTGTTCTTAATCTTTCTACATCTCCTCATCTCATTCTTGGTTGTGCTGAGTTTAAAATTTTTAAACTGCTTTATTAAACCTGTTAATCAAATCTTGAATAGATCTCGTACATACTTTTATTAAACACATATTATGTTCAATTAGTTTTTGATTTTTAAGAAAAGAGTTTCTTCAAAAAACTATTCGGAGGTACTTAAATAGTTTAATTTTATTAAACGGCTTTAGTAACAGATTTTCAGTATTGATATTGAGTATGCATTGCGTTTTTAATTTCAGGCTTCAAATAATAAAGCAGAGTACGAAGCCCTTATTGTGGGCATAAGTTTAGCCCAATCATTGAATGTCGAGCAAGTTGTGGCACACAGTGACTCTCAGCTGGTAGTAAACTAAACATTGGGTTTATATGGAGCTAAAGGAGAATTAATAACTAGGTATTTATCCAAGGTGATGGAAATCATTGCAAAATTATGGGCTATTCAGATGAACAGAATCCCAAGGCTGGAAAATGTACGAGCTGATACCCTTGCTCGGTTAGCCTCTGCTACTAGAATTAAACTCCAGCGAACTACCCGTATTGAGATTTTGGACAATACAAGTATAGATGAAGATTTGATGATCAATTTTATTGCTGTAGATATGGGGACATCACGGATGGACCCCATCAGAGCATACATTGAAGAAGGAATTCTACCAACAAATATGATGGAAGCAAAGAAGTTGAAATACAAAACATCTTGACATGTATTAGATAAAGGTGTTTTATATAGGAGAGGACTAACAGTCAATTTTCAGCATTGTGTGCATCCATCAGAGGTCCAAGATCTAATTCAAGAGGTGCATAAAGGATCATGTGGATCTCACAAAATAGGGAGAACACTTCTACAAAGAATCAGTACTCAAGGGTATTACTGGCCAACAATGCGAGCAAACTGTGCAACTTTTGCTAAGAAGTGTGATAAATGTCAGAGATTCTCCATAATTCATAAAACTCCACAGGTTGCTCTCACTCCAATCACTTCACCATGGCCATTTATCATGTGGGGTATAGACTTCGTCGGGCCACTGCCAACCACCTGAGGAAGATTTAAATACTTAATTGTAGTTATGGATTATTTTACTAAATGGGTTGAGGCAGAACCTCTAATAGACATGCCTTATGAAAAGGTCTATCAGTTCATGTGGAAAAATATCATTTGTAGGTATGGGATGCCCTATGCCTTCATTACCCACTACGGAACACAGTTTGACAATGATGAATTCGCGAATTACTGTGCTCAGTCCAATGTTCAAAAATTGCATTAAGATCCATGACATCCTCAAAGTAATGGACAAATTGAAGTTACGAATAGAACCTTGATTAATGGGTTGAAGAAAATACTTGATGATGTAAAGGGAATAAACTAGCTACACTCTGTCTTATGGGCATACCGAATAACACCGCGAATAGAAACTGAAGAATCCTTTTATATGTTAGCATTTGGGACTGAAGCTATCATTCCTGCCGAGCTAGGCTTGCCATCCCATAGAGTTTTAAATTTTAACTCTCCTGTGAGTGATTTAATGAGAAGGTTGAATCTAAATATGTTAGAAGAAATAAGAGAAGACGCCGCCCTAAGAAATGCAGCCTACCAACAACGAACAACTCATTTTTAAAATAAAAGGATGAAACCGACCAACTTGAAGGAAGGAGATTATGTGCCTAAGAAAGTTCTGCATAAAAATAACAAGCTTGAGGCCAACTAGCATGGGCCATACCATATTTTAGCAGTGATCCAACCTAGAACCTATCAAATTGAAACCTTGGAAGGCGAAGAATTCAAAAGCCCATGGCATGCAGAGCATATCAAAAAATATTATCAATGATGTTGTAATCAGTTTGAAATCAACTTGCCGAATTAATAAAATCTTCAGTTCTTGCCATTTTTATTGCTATTTTTTTGGGAGTACTAGTGCTATGCACTCTAAAAAAGTTTTATATTTTTCTCAGTTCAGAAAAATGTTGCTCGACAGAAGCAAATCGTTGCTCGGCACTCTTAAGAGGTTTTAGATTTTACTCGGTTCAGAAAAATGTTGCTCGAGGGAAGCAAATCGTTGCTCAGCTCAGCAAATATTACCCTGAATGTTGCTCGGTAGAATCAACAAGTTGCTCGGAGCTTCCACAAACTTGATCTTTAATACACGAAGTCCAAGTTAACAGGATGTTAAATCCTCAAGAAACTTGGTCCACAAATATAAGGATAAAACAAGATCTTTATCCTACTAGGCAAAGTACAAGAAGAAAGTTGCAAAGATTCCTCAAGAGGAAAGTAAGCACATATTCCACAAACGCCTAGTCACACCACTGGTATTTAATGTAAAAATCCAATCTTTGGGTGCATTAGTAAAACCTTTCGAGACACATGGGTAACTAGCTTTAAATTTAGATTTTAATCTAAGTATGGTAGTAGAACCTACGTATTCATCTGACTAGCTCTAAATTTAAATTTTAATTTAAGTATGCTAGTATGACATCTACACTCATTAGTCACTGATACTCAAATTAATCATAGTGTATCAATAGAACTAATGATAAAGAAAGGATTAACATTCAACATAAGATAATTTGATCAAATTTCCATTTCATTCAATCAAATTAATTATATGACTTTGCTAACAAAACAAAGTACAAAGTGTCATTCTACAGGACATTTCCCTTCAGCTTTTGAAATAGGATCCATTCCAGCAGGAGGATCATCTAACGTGTAAGGAGAATTAATGAAGTTAAAATCCCGAAGCATTCTAGTATTACTACTACTAGGGCGATCAAGAAGATGAGGAGGTCGAATGATTTCTAATTTATCATGAAGCTCATAATCTCCCAAGTATTTTGAAATCAAGCATTGAAGAATGCGATGGGCTGGAATCCAATCGACAGTTAATTTAAAAGGAGGATTAGCAAGATCAACCAAGCCTGGATCATACCAGTCCCACAATGAGCTATTTTGATCCACTTTCATCAGTGTCAAAGCATTTATCCAACCCTATTTATATCTCTCATTCTTAGCTTGTTGAAGCTTATCATCAAGATGCCCCAGAGCTTCATTATACCCGTCTATCTAGACTTTCCTTGGTTGTTTATGGAATTGAAAGGTTAATCTATCAACCTGGGAATGCAATTACTTCAACACTCCATCCTTAGCTTGTAACTGAGAAGATTGAGTCGATAGTTTTTTAGATAAGGCCTGTAGCTTCTGGGACATCTCAGCAATGGCTTGATCTTTGGTTTTTAATTATGCAGCTTGATTGGCAAGGGCCTGTTGGGTGCTGAGTTCCTCTGCAGTACCTCAGCCAGGTTTGACCCTAGTTCGAAAAGATGAAGAAGGAGGTTTTAATTTCTTCAAAGCCTCTAACTCCTCACTCAAACTTTCATTTTCAGCCTCCAAGAAGGAATGACCCTCATCCATAGTAGCAACAACAATAATGGATGACTTCAGGGCATCAAGTTCATTTCTCAAGTTGTTATTCTATTCCTCTAGAAGCTTGGCAATTTCCCTTGCTTCATTCACTTGACGTGTCAACAGGAATTCTTATCTTCGAAAATGAGAAGGAAATTTATCCAACTTTTGCTCAAAGCCTCAACCTGCACTAAGGGACTGGAATTTCTTCTCATAATCTTCATGCAAAAATATCCTAGTTTCATTATGCTCCTCTTACACATTTTCAATCATTTCATAGTAGGTAACGTTATTGGCTACTGCTCAATAAAAAAAACACTTCATATGAACATAAGCCTCTTTGTCTTGCTCAGATACCCCTTCCCCAAGAAATTTTAGTAGGTTGACATCAGTCAGAGATAAGTGACTAGTTTTAAAAATCTTATTACACCTCTGGAGTAGCTCGGAGTCAGTTGATGAAAAATATTCCAATTTATCCACGAACTATTAAGAAGAAGAAAGTTATCAATCAATAAGATGCAGAGTATTAAAAAACACAAGCAGAGGAACAAATATGTTTCTCTCTTCATTAATAAAAAAGGGAAGTACAGATACATCTTCAAAAAATAAAAAAGTACAACTATTAAAGAAGGAAAACAAATAGCTTCTTGGTTTTACACCTTCTTCTTATCTGCCTCAGGGTTAGCTGAAGAAGAACCAGGAGCAGAAGAAGGAAGAGGATTAACTTTGGAGAGCACAATAGAATCAACATCCTGGTGTTGATTGGCAGACTCCACCGCTATCAAAGACTCACTGGAACCCCCATCATCAAATTCCTCATCCAAATTTGGAGGAGCCCCAGGATCATATAGCAAGAATAACTCAAAATCTTTTTGAGTGATGACCTCCATCAGAGCAGTCGACCAACCATCCTTGAAGCATTTATTCTTCGCAAACTCAATTTGCAAAGAATCTTCTCCAAAGGCCTTATCCCAGCCTCTGTTGAATCCAGCCTCTCTGGCCTTATCCCTCTTCACCTTCTCAGCACCCAAGTCTTTCTATAGCTGGGCAGACTTGACTTTCTCAGTATCTAAGTCTTTCTGCAACTTATCAGCCAAACCCCGAGCAGTCTTAGCAGCTTCTTCAGTAGCTTTCATCTTCTCCTGCCATTTTTTTTGCTCATTAGACAATGCTTGTTGGGAATCAAGCAATGACTTTTTTAGCTCATTAAAAGCTTCTTTAATTTCATCAAAGGAAGAAGCTCTCAAAGCCTCATATTTCTCCAACATATTATTGAAGTCAACGAGGAACTGCACAAGATCAATAAGGAAAGTTAGTATTATGAAGAACAAATCAAGAGACAGGAAATTAAAAAAGGCAAAAAGAATATACCAAAGCAAGGCTTTAAGCAGCCCTGTCAGAACTCTTAAAATGAGGTAATGTAGCAGCAGCACCCCTGTGGTCTGAAAAAGTCCTAGAATTTATTAGTTATTTTGCCAATCCAGGGCCAAGGACCACTGGAGAGGCAGAAGAATATATATATCGACCAACTCATGTTGGTTAGGAAGAGTAGAAGAAACTTCTGCTAACTTAGAAGGCAACCTTTTCTTTATTCTTTTTAGGGTCTCTCTTCAATTTGCTTGGCTGGGGGCTTCTTCCTAGTCTCATTTTTATTTTTTACTCCTACATCAGCTTGTTTGGAAGAGGGATTGGTAGCTATGTCTCCCAAAATGTTTAGAATCTTCCTCTTCCCCATGGATACGACAAGGGGAAAGTTTGAATCTAAGGAAGAGGGAGAAAGGGAATCAAGATCACCACTGCCAGAGGCAGTAGCTGAGGAAGTTGAAGGAGGTTCTTGCTGAAGGTCAATTACAGGGGAAGGAGTAGGAAGAGCAATAAAGGAAGAAATTGTGTTCTTGTACTATAGCAAATGAGATGCAGACCTGACGTGCTCCTCACTAATCCTTTGATGAAGTCCCCAAATAAATTTCCACTCCCTAAGATTCACTTCACTTTCCTTGGGACACCTTCTCTTCTGATCAATTGCAAAAAATTTTTACAAAGAAAGAGTTAGTGTTACATTTAAACAAATATGTACAGGGAAAAAGAATTTAATGAGGAATAACCTATCCCAATGCTAAAAGGAGGGCATCTAGGCCACTAGCACTCAACATTTTCGGCCAAAGGGGCATATTGCCAATTTTTTACATCAACTCCATGCTCAAAATAATCCCCATTGGAATCTGAAAGATTAACTCCTAACATTTTATTTACAACCCTAGTCTTTAAATACAAAGTGGTGTCACTAGTCACCCACTTATAGCAAAACATTATTTTTGGAATCCCTAGATGGGTTGCATAAATTTGATTCAATCTATACACTCCATTTACAACCCTCCAAGTATTGAGGGCTACCCTAGCTGGGACAACATCAAAGTATTGACAAAATTCAAGGCACAGTGGGTTGGGAGGAAAGGTAAACCCACACTCAGCTAAAAAAATAGAGAGAAACTAGCCCTCAATAAGTGAGAAAAAATCAGCACGTAAAATAGCATGTTCCAAAACAACCAATGATGGAATCTTAAATTTATGTATGAATTCATCAAGATAATCAATATAGTAAACCATGATGAAGAATAGAAGAGAAAATAAAGAGTTCTTACAGGAATTAAGGATTCAACAAGAACTCAAGAACCTAAAATGATCGCACGAGAAGATAGAAAGAAAGCTTGAAGACACTGTAACAAAAAACACTCAGAAAATTAGAGGTAGTAAAAGTTTATGGCTTTTCCCTCTCTTTATAAGATGCCTCAAAAACTGGAAAGATAATGATTAAAAGGCAGCGTCAATTGAACTGATGGCGGCTAAAAGACATATTTGCCCAAAAATGATTCATTAAATTTATGGATAATTTCAAAAATGCCACGCGCATTATATTTCCATAATGAAACCATAAAGTTTTACAAGTATGGGAAGTCAGAAATCAACCAAACCTAAAATTTTTGTCCGAGAAACTTTAAGAGCCAAATGCTCTATACTCTTGTAAAAACTTTAAGAATGAAACATTGGGGTCTTTTGTTGATACAAAAAATTATCCATCTACGTGGACCATCCAGGTACTGACACATGTTGTACAGTGGAAGATTAATCCTAGTAATCAATGATGGAACACCGACCAACAATAGGAATGCTGACCAACATCATAGATGCCGACTGACGTTAGGAATGCCGACCAATGATGGCAGGCAAACACCAACGGATGTATACATTAATGATTGTACAAATGTAAATGTCTATGATATAAAGACATTACATCCTTTGATATTCCATCTCTTGTACACCCATGGGGGATATAATACATTGTAAACCCTACATCCAAGGGACAATAAAAGGAGAGGCAATTAAACAATTCGAAGGCAATACAAAATAGTGGACGTAGGCTCTTCTCTTAAGCTGAACCACTTTAAAAATCTTTTGTCTCTTATTTCTATTTATATGTGATAAATTAATTAGCCTAGTCTAGTTTTTTACATCAACAGAGGCATTGCCACTAAAAACATCTTTTGTACCGAAAAGGAAAATACTATGGTTCGCTCAAAATAATCCACCATCATCCAGTACACTGCTAACCAGTCTATGCCTAGGATAACATCATATCCCTCCATATCTAACACTAAGAAGTTCGCTGCTAGACATAGTCCCCCAATGACAATATATACCCCTCTACAGATCGAGTGTATAAGTGACCCACCCCCATCGGTGACTCTACACACATAAGGAGACTCCCAGTCATATCCAGTAACCCAACAACTCTAGCAAATCTGTTCCTAATAAATGAATGCGATGCACTAGTATAAAAATGAATCCCACCCTCATGTCCATAAATAGTAAACGTACCCTCAATTACTGGCAGCACTTGAGGTGCTGGTTGAATCGGGACATCTTGGATGTTATACACACGCCCATAGTGCAACTGCCCTTGCTGTTGTGGAGATGGTGGGGCTGGTGCTGCTGGAGGCCTCTGCACCTGCTGTCCCTGTGGGGAACCCTGCTGCTGGCCCCTACCTCCATATGGACAATCCATCCTCAAGTGGACTAGCTGGTTGCAAATGTAGCAGAGCCTTTGTAAACCTCATTGATACTGATCCTACTGGCCTGACGAGGCTATCCCAGGTGTTGGCCCTACTGGCCTCCCCCATTGTTCCCTTAGCCCCGGTGGCCCCGAGGATCCTGCTGTTGATTCGGGCCCCGATGGCCTAGCTTAAACCCCTGTCCTCCAAACTAAAATCTCTTAACAGGATTCCCCTGGCGGGTATCCTTCCCCTTCTGTGCTCCGCTACTAGCACCCCCATTCGCCTTGCCTGACTGGCTCGACTCACCACTCCTCTTGCTTCCCTTCAGAAGGAAGCGATGATCCTGACAATGAAGTAAAGCAGCATTAATGACAACTATGTAGGTCTCTAAAGCAGGGTTCCCAATAAAGTGTTGCTTGATCCTCTAGGCCAAAATATCCACGAACTTAGCTTTCTTCCTCTCCTCGTTGCTGCTCACCTCGTCTGGCACTAGATTAGGCAAACGAGTGAAATAATCCTCGTACTCCTCTATGGAATGGTCACCCTGAATCACCTTTCGAAACTTCCTTCTCATCTCAGTCTCGATAGCTGTAGGAAAGTACTTGCGGTCGAATCGCGCCTAGAAATCTCTCTCTCCAATAGTGATCGTCGACTCCCACCACTGTAAGGCGGCCCCAGTCAGCCTGAAAGTCACCAGCATCTATCTCTGAACCTCACTAAAATCGACCATGTGCAAATGTCGCTTCATATCCCTTCTCCACTGGTAGGCTAATATCACATCTGCATCTCCCTAAAACTCCGGAGGATATCTAACCCTTCTAAAAGGCCTCCTAACACGCTGCCACTCAGACGACCCCGGGTGGGCCTGCACTATTAGAGCCATGAGATGCTATGGCTGAGGCTGAGGGAAATGGGCTACCATAGCTATCATGTAGGCATTGACCGCCTGGGCCACAATACCAGCTACCTGCTCAGTGGACACAAATCCCTGTGGGGCCATTGGTTGTGGAATATCGGGCTCCTAAGGGGGCCTCTCCCTCTCTGCCGATGGAAGTGACCCTCGCGGGTCTATCTCTCCCTCTCCTGGGTGGCACTTTAAATGTAGAACGAGTGTATTAGTTCACAGTTAATACAAATCATAAAATAGCAGAAGTGCGTTAACTAATAATCATAAAGATGAGTCAACAGTCCTAATAATAGGGCTCTATACCAAAGAACGCAACGGGAAAACTAAATAAATCATACAAATCCTAGGGACACTAGAACCCGATGCTCTGATATGACACCCTTCTTAATTAAATTCCGGTTGACCAGGTCTTAATCAAATTAAATTAGGATTTCCATATGGTTCATTCTTAGCATCACTGTCGCAACATTTATTATTACTGACCACCTAATCTTTAATTAAGCCGGTACCAAATTTAATATTACAAATTAATGCAAACTAACAAGTACACAAAGAACTCAAATATAACCAACATAATATAATAGAGTCCAAATCATGCCACAAGTATCTAGAATAAGTGTTCGCCGAAAAACATCGATTAGATACAAGCAACCCAACATAAATCCAATACATGAAAAGTATAGCCAATACAAGTTGAACCAAAATAAAGAGTACACCTGTCATGAGCAAACATGCTCGAAGTACATCAGAGACTATCCTTATCTAGAAGAGAATGATGTAAGCGTCTAATGCAAATCCTGCAGCACCCACCTATACCGCAACTATGTACCCTGAAAAGAAATCAAGCCTGGCGCCCCAGTGGTAGGACACCTAAAAGGTTTTGAAAATATTTTATAGCAATGGTTGGAACCCAAAACATTTGAAAATATTTATCAAGTGAATCTAATTGCAACAATGAAAATGCATGCATACTCTTCATATTTAAGTCAGTGTCACATTCTCTTGAGGACCGCCTGACTCCTGAACTAATGTGCACACCTACCGTCTTTTTATATAACCCATCTATCTATCTATCCACCCCGTAACTAGTTGTCATATAGTTCCTACTTCTCCCGTTACTCTAACCCGAGTAAGCTTTTATTTCAATGACATATAAGTTGTTAATCACATTTACTTATCCGATTTGAACCATGTAACATTCTCATAAGTTATATAGCATTATTACAATTCTCAACACGTATTTTGTCCGTATATATATATATATATATATATATATATATATATATATATACGTATCTACTATTTACGATATTCACGCACATGTAGTAAATATATAACCATCCTATGAGTAGTCACTCACCGAATGTTCTCTAAAATTCTATCATTACTAGGTATACTCATTCACCCAGGCCCCTAATATAGTTAGCTCTTCGAATCAGTAAAAAATACAAACGCATTGGAGGCGGTCATAGTTTCCCCCGGAATGAGACCGAATCAAACCCAAAGCATACCATTCTTGAATTCGAACGCTATGAATCGGGGACTATGCTCACCATGCTCCTCAAGACAGGGGATTCACCCATATCATGTAACCTCCTATGATAGCACTAGAGGGGTATGCTTTTCTATAAATATTATTCACACAAATATTTGTAATCAATACGAATATATATATATATATATATATATATATATATATATATAATTTAATCCAGGCTACTGTTATACAAGCCTAACATGCATAATTCTTATGTTCTGATCCAAAATTTAATTAATCACACATTAAGTAATTTATTAGCTCGGTGTCACGCAACCAAACATACCTGGACTCGCTCACTTAGCCCCAAAATAAACATCCTAAATTTATTCAAAATTCTTCCTAATAAGTTTTACATACTTATTAATTTAAGGTTCTTAATTCTCTCAAATTAAACCTTAACTTTCTTTTTGGATTTACTCCACAATAATCCATGAATAATTCCCACAATTCAAGCCCCAATTTTTAGCCTAATTCATATATGCCAAAACAGTAAACCTTACCAAGAATTGAACACCCAAAGCCGAACTAGGGGAGGAGGAGAGGCTATCCAACGATGTCATTCAAATGACTTTTCTTGTTGTTTGAACGACTTTGGCTATCATTCGAACGAGATAGTAGGTCGTTCGAACAACCCTGGTTCTCTCTCTCCTCCATTGCAACCCAAAATCACATTTTTATATCCTCTACACATTTATAAATTAGAAATTATTGAAACCCTAAATTTAATTCAAGAACTAACCCTAACCTTTCATTATATCCACACCTCACTATGATATGAACAGGAAATGCATATTAAATTGGAAGGAAGTTAAACCACTTGCCTTTTGGAATTTGTAGGGTCTGAATCTTTATTGAAGATGATGGATGGGATGAAGATTTGTCCACACTAATCCTTGATATAGGCTCCTAATCTCTTCTCTAATTTCAACGTCTTTTGTCTCTATATTTGTAAGGTTTCTAAGATGAGTTATGTCCCTCCCACCCTCTCACTTTTAGGGTTTAATGGCTAATCCCGTTTTTAGGCCTATGGGCTTTAATAAAAGCGCCCAAACACCTTATGTGGCCTCAAATATGCCTAAAAATGCCCCCAAAACCTTTTACTACGCCCGGACACTCGTTTTCAACTATTTCGATCCATCCAGCTATAATCGTACACTCGGAATTGCATATGAATTCTTTTACTTAAAGTAAATATTCATTCATTAACTTATTACTATTATCCTAGAAACATTAAATTCCAAAAATATTAATCGTCTACATACCAGATTAATATTTAAACAATAAAATTAATCAATCCAATTAAATTATGACGCACAAGTAATTTCAAATTTAACAAATTAATTAATTAGTAAAAGTCCCAAAAATACGAGGTGTTACACTTTTCATTTATTGCAAATTATAAATGGATTTTATACTTTCTTTGTATATATGATATATCTTTTAGATATTAATGTTTGCCATTGTGTTTGAAGTATATTGATGTTTGCCATTGTGTTTGAAGATAGGGCTATTTGGCTACAAATATTTGCGTTTTTTTATATTATAACTTCATGATCTAAATGATTAAAATAGTATACTTTGAAGTTTTGTACTTTTCATTCCTTTAGTCATTAATTCTCTACTAGAAATTTTATGCCTAAAATTTTCTTATCAATAATTAACGTATACTGGTTAAATGTGTATATCGACGCGACAAGGGTTTTGCGGACACAAACACGACATGACACGAACACGATTCAAATGAAAATGACATGAATTTGTATTTTTTTAATTGACATGAACACGAACCAAATAAAAATGACACAACACGATACGACACCAATAACACGATTTCTTAAATTTCACACTAAATTAATCATAAATAGACACGACGACCCAAATAAAAACACGATTAACACGATAACAAGACTCATAATTTTGATGCGAACATGACATGGCATGACTTTGTGTCAAAAAATTCGACACGAACACGACATATCATGTCAATTTCGGGTCAATTTCCTGTCGTGTTTTACATGTCGTTTCTAAAATTACCACCCCTACGTGGAGGGCTAGGACGAGGAGAATAAATGAGAGGGCATGGGTCTGGATTTGGAAACATAGTGAAGATATTTAGACATTTCAAACTGGAACAAAGTTTGAAATGGGTGTGTGTATTTGTTTGTACAATTGACTTACTAACTATTTGACAAAATGTTTGAGTTAACCATAGTTTTATGCATAATTGGTTTCTAAAATCCCGAATGCTCACAAGAAAAGTGAGAAGTATCTCTCTATTTATTTATTTAGTAGGTGTTTGATAAATTACTTGAGTGGTATATTTTTTTGTTTTGATTTTGTATTTGCATGACATAGTTTATGTTCTAACTCCCATTATCTTTGTACCGAAATAGTTCTTCCTCCAACATCAGTTCAGTTGGCCATCATTGGTGGGTTATTTGCACTGATATGCTGAATGAGATTTCATGGTGGTGATCAGGGGGAGGATTCATGTACATCACATGATGACAATTTTTGCATATGGAATTTTTTTGAATAAATACAACCAAGTTATGACAAATATAACATTTTGTCAATACTTTATAATTATATTTGGAGGTGAGTTTATTAGTTTGATTTGGTGAATGTTCATTGATTACTATACATGGATCCAAAGCAAAGGAAAGATGGACCATCATAAATAGCTTGACAACAATTTATGGGGTTCTTTGCGATGCTTTTTTATCAGATTGGGTATCATATATAATTCAAAGTTTTGAAAATCTTTGGTGAATATAATTCATAATGTTTGGCGATATTTCTAGTCTGATTATATAAATATTTGTCCACAATATGCATGTATTTAAAAAGGTTCAAATAGACATTATTTAGAATAAACTTTAACTAAAAAATGAGTAAAAGACAAAGGTAAATAGTAATAGAGATGATCAATTTTTTTTATACGCCACTCACTTCATCTTTCTTTATGCAATCTATAATGATATACGTATCAAAAACTTTCAATTGAACTTATTCTTTCAATTGGTATTTTTGCTTATATCCTATTTTGCAAAAAATGAAAACTTAGGTAAGTGTTTTTGTATAAACATATAGGTCATAAATATTATTCTAATACGCCGCGATGCGCACATGCTGGTAATACCTTAAAACCAACATAAGAAGATTAAAAATACATGTGAAAGAACAATTTATAGTTAAACTTCTTACGGCATTCCATCTAAGTAGGTTCTTGTAGTCCCATTCAAAACCCCAGATAATGATGTAATACTTAATACCCACTTCTAAGAATTGTTTTCATGCCCCCTGAATGCTTGAAATTATAACAAAATGTGGTTTTAAACATGTAGAGAGTTATAGTTTTTTATTTATTATTTTCGCTTTGAGTGCTTTTTATAAACTTACTATAAGCACAAATAAACCATCCCTTATCTGTGAGCATTTTATGCAAAACACGAACAACCCGTGCTCCAGCCAAGTGCCTAACAAAGTGAATGGGATGATCCTTATCCCATTCACGATAATTCCCTACATTCCATTTACACCATATTAAAACACAAATACACGCAAGTAAATATAGCCCATTTTGGATGGAGTATATATACCACTATAAATTACTTTCTCGTCCCAAATGAATAGTTAACGATTGAAACTTAAACATATTACGAAAAAAATTTACTTTCCAATTTATTCTCTTAAACATAATGAATATCATTGAAATGAACACATGCATTTGGATCATTACTCTCTTATATATATCCTCCAAATGGATAACTTTGCAATCCCACTTAATGTTATATACTATCTTTGGAAACACAACTATAAATCTAGGAGGAACTAAAATGGAAATCATGACTTTTAATTTGAAACAGGGGAAATATAAGTTAAAGGAGAAAGTGCACTTGGACCTTTTAATCTTTTCATCAAAACCCCTTGTATTGTTTCTAATACAAGAACCCCTTTGAAATGTGAATTTAGTTGCGTCGTGAAATTATGCATTTTGTTGCAAATATCCCAATGTGCCTTTGAATAACATAGTTCAAAAGGGAACTTGTGAAAACCAAAATGTTAACATTATCTTAGACATACCTAAATTAAATTATGATAATTTTTTTGTTATCATTATTTGACTTTGAGCATCATTTTGTTTTATTTTAGACTTTAATAACTATTTTGAATTTTATGACACATTTGTAATAATTTTTATGTCACTAAAAATCAAAATGGTGACTAAAGTTTGAAAGAAAATTAACACTAACTAAAGTCAAACAATTATATGGGTGAGACCAAAAGTCCCACTAAATTATGGTCATTATAATCATATTTTTAGGCTAAAATCTCAACCTTGTTCATAAACGAGACCAAACTAGGAGTGGCCACATGCATGGCTGTGTTCTTCTCCATAATCAACTTGCCCATCTTTCAAGTAATAGTACAATTCCCGAGCCCTAATAACAAGAAATCCTTGAGCATTGAAAAAAATCAAAATTAACAAAAATAGAAAATGGAACACTCAGCTATCATACATACTACTCACTGAACCTAAATCAAGTACCATAACCCCATCATCCTTCTTTTCTTCCCCCAAAAGATACGATAGCCCTCCCAATCTCTGATCCCCCCAAAAATGCAAAACCAACACCTTAGATCATCTCGAAGGCAATTGAGTATTTTGGTGTAACAAAATGCTTAAAATTTGTTTCACACCCAAAAGTGGTCCAAATTTTTAAACTACGGAATTTTAAAGACCCCACGAGAGTGCCGCCTCAAAAGATGCCACGGGGTTTAATTTTGATAGGTTTTTACGATCTAGTCCCTTGACCGGACATTTTGGATGTTTTAACCGGGTTAATTTTTTTTAAATGATTAGGTCCATATAAATACCTTTTCTAACATGTCATTCATTTTGTTATCTTTGACCTAATTAGCGATTGATAGCATTTACAATAAGCACGTCCTTCTCTTTCTTCATTCCGCTTCTGTCAAACATGTTCGTTCTCTCCATTAACTTAAGATCTTATGATTTCTTTTCACTTTTGTTCAACGAGGTTTGTTCTGTGTTCGAAGAAATCAATCCTTTGCGCTTTGTTTAACCTAGATTTTCCTTTGCATTTATTCGGTCATTTGTAAGTTTATACTTGTTATAAAGAAATGTTTTGCATGTTGATAAATTATAATAGCTTGATGTATTTGTTTCGTTTAATCAAATCATTATAATTGTGTAAATCATGTGATGAATTAACTCGAACATTGAATGAATGATTTGGTTGTGTATTTTTATAATTGTATTTTAATTTTATATGAATATATTTTGACTTGTATTTTGTTTTCCTAACACTTTGTGTATTTATATATTTTAATTGCGTGTTCATGTGTGTGTGTACTTTATGTATATATAAGTTATTCATGCATATACCTCAAATGATCATTGCAATAAAGTACACACAATTTGATGTCAAGTACACGTGAATTTTGGACTTAATTATTTCTGATTTTTTCTTTTGACATTAATTTGGAATAATGTTAATGTGTATTTACTTTGTTACTTTTGACTCATTACATAATAGAGTTGTCATGTGTTAGATGGGCATGTGTTTGTTGGTCCGCGCCAACGGTATTAACCAATTTTGATGTTTTATAATAGTAAAATACTTTGTATATACTTGAGTAGAAAATAGCAGTAAAGTACACACAATTTGATCTAATGTACACGTGATTTTCTATTGTTTAATTTTCATTTTATTTTTTGCTATTAATTCTTCATAATGTTGATGTGCATTTACTTTGTTAGTGTTGAGTCATGTTTAATAGAATAGTCATGTCTTTGTTGGCCATGTATTTATTGGTTAGCACCAGCGACATTAATTAAAATTGAACTTTAACAAAACCATTTTTCTGTTTTAATATAATGCAGGATATAATGGAAAGTTGTCGGATCTCTAGGTGTTGTTATTTGGATAGTATGGCTTGCATTAAAATTTTTGAAGAAAAATCACTAGATTTCATATGCAATGAGTTATGTAGTAGGTTTATAGATTTGAAAGCTGGATCTTTTTCATTGAAATACGACTCTGGTGATGAAAGTCGATTCATGTTGCTTTGTGATAAAGATATTCACTGTATGTGGCGGTCTCAAGTGATTCTCAATGCTTATTTTATTTGGATATATGTCTTTGATTCAGCAGCTTTTACGACTAGTACAATTCATGAACGAGTCGAATGCACGTATAGAATTTGTGATTGGGTTGACCATAGTTATACAAGTTGTGAGAGGGTTGAATGTAGTGGTATAAGTATATAAATGGTAGACTATATATCATCATCCACTGCGAATGATATTAGTAGTGGTGTTGAAATTGATGTTTATATTGGAGGTGTGGAGCCGAGTACGTCAAAACTTTATCTCTTCAATAATTGAAATACATATATTAGTCATGAAGAGCAGTGTTTCAAAGGTGGTGTGGTTAAGCTTCATGATAAGTTGAGAGCGTATGTTGTAGAGGTTGGTTTCAAGTATATATATTTGAAGAATGATAAAACTCGGGTGATAGTAGAGTGTTCTAAAAGGAATATTAAGAATTGCATGTGGCGAGTTTATGCTTCATTATCAACATTAAATGATTACTTTTATATAAGAAGTCTGAACAATGAGCATACTTGTAGGGGTGTATATCGTAGTCCATTATGAAAAATTATGGACTCAAAATTGGTTTCTACATTGCTTGCTGATGAGTTAAGGGATAAACCATTGCTGAGACCAATTGATGTAGTTAGAGATATGAAGAAGAACTACGGTCTTGATATAGGTTATCATCATGCATGGCGTGGCAAAGAGATGGTTGCTGCTGAGTTGCATGGTGATGAGAAAGTTTCGTATGCATTAATCAATGATTATAGGGAACTTCTATTGAAATATAATCCAAGATCACATTGCATTCTTGACGTCGAACCAAAGAGCAAATTATTCAAAAGAATTTTTATAATGTTTGCAGGATCCATTAATGGATTTCAGTACTGCAGGCCTATTTTGTTTATTGATGGTGCCTTTTTGAAGAGCAGGTACCGTGGAACGATTTTGTCGGCAACTGCAAGGAATGGAAATAATGGAAAATGTGAAGCATTGAGGTTTAAATGACAATATTATGCCTTTATTTTTTAATCCTTTGTATGTTCTTTCAACAGAAAATATAGTACACGGAATTCTAATGCAAATAAAGAAACAGACCTCAAAGTACACGCGTAATTCCCAAAGTACATGCATATATTCACGTGTACTCTGTGATGTCATGCATGTACTTTTGGATTTGTTGTAAAGTACACTCATTTCATTACTATGTAAACGTGACATCCTGTTTACACTTAATGTTTACATTGTCATGTTTTGCATTTACTTTGTGATTCTTTCTTTGTTATTGTCAAATGAAACAATTATAATATGTTTATAATTTAGATTTGTGTAACCTATCACTACAAATATATTTATTCTCTTGTATAGCCTACGTGTTTATTGGTCTGTGCTAGCAGCACCATTTTCAGAGTTCATCATAGAATCTGTGTGTACTAATATATGTCATTATAATTTCAGGCCTTTATCCTCTTGCATATATAGTTGTTGATTCAGAGACAGAGGATAATTGGATGTGGTTTCTCATTAATTTGCGTGATGCAATAGCTCATCAAGATCAAAACATCACATTCATATCTGATCAGAACAATGGTGTTATTGAAGGTGTGTCTAGGTTTTTCCAATGTCTACACATTTTTACTGTATACATCATTTATAGGGAAATATAAAGAAGAAAATACAAGGTACTGCGAACTTTTGAAAGAAGCTCATTCAAGATTTCATGCGCTGTGCATATGCTGTAACAATTGATGAATTTCAGAAGAACATTGATCCCCTGAAAAAGGAAGGTGGAGTTGCTGTCGCTGATTTTCTTGACAATTTACCTCTGAAGAATTGATCTTGTGCATATTTCACCGGTAAGTGTTATGGTGACATAACATTAAATGTTGCAGAATCATTCAACTCTTGGATCCTAGAGGAAAGGAATTTACCGATAATTAATATGATGGATAAATGAGGATCAAAATTATGAATTTCAATGCAATCAAACTTGTTGAATCTGAAACATGGTCAAAGGAGTTGTGTCCTCATTTTGATAAATTATTGACTGGAAATTGGAATAAAGAGAGACATTGAAATATTAGCTGCTCGAGTACACATGTATTCGAAGTTCATGCAAATATGTGGGCCACAGTTGACTTAGAAAATGGAATTTGCTCTTGTAAGAGTTGTCAACTACAATATTTTCCATGTTCTCATGTGTAATAACCCGTATTTTTATGTCTTTTAAAATTGGGGATTTATTGAATTTAATTAAGATATTAATTTAATATTAATCTGACATTTTATTTTAAATATTTACTAGCGTGATGAGAGTTAGTAATTATTGGAAATTTGTTGAATATTACTGGATGAGAAGAGTAATATATGAGATTGATTTATTAAAATTGTCACGAGTGAATAAATTGACAATTATGAAAATTTAATTCGGGATGCGCCTGTGTCGTGTCAGGACTAAATTATTATTATTAAAGTGAATAGATTATAAGTAGCCCGGATAGTCGTTTTGAGTGCGTCAAAGTGTCCGGAAGGGTCGATATAGTAAAAAAAGTATACCCGGTGGTTTAGTTTGGGTCTCGAGGCGTTTTTAGGCCTAATTGACACCCTGGGAGAGTATTTTAGACATTTGGTATCTTTGGGTAATTAAACCCACGAATTTTCTTAGTATTTATTAGACATTTAAAGTTGTCTCTTGGGGTTGACAAACACAAAGCCTAAGCCAACCATTAGAGAAGAAGGTGAAGTGATTTGAGAAGAAGGTGAAGAGATTTGAGAAGAAGGTGAAGAGTCTTCAAGAAATCCAAGGCCTAAAACTCACCCGATTTCATCGCCACCACCACCAAAACGTAGATCGCACGACGAGGAACGCAACCATATATTTTTCATCAACAAATGAGACCCTTGAATTCGAGATAAGTATCTATCTTGCTAAATTCCAAGTTAATATACCTTCCATGTTAGTCTAGGAATGAAAATCATATGTTTTAATGGAAACATTATATATTTTGGAAGAGAATTTATATGTGTTATAGGGAGAACCCATGTAGTCTAAAACCTTGATCATATGTAGAGGATTACCCATGAATTTATTATGATATTTGGGAAGAAAATCTTTATTAAAATAGAGGGTGGTGATTATTCATACAAAATTTGATTTTATAAAGAGATTTGAGATTAAACCCCTTTTTGATTGATTCGTTGAGGATTTATTGATGTCGTTATGTTAGAACTTGTTTATGTACATTGATTATACACTTGGATTACTTTTATGGGAGTTTGGGATGAAATTATAGAGGTTTGTAGGGGTTAAAATGGTTGAACCCGTAGGTTGAATATTGCAGAAAACTGGGCAAGAACTGCTTGATCGATCGATCGACCCCTCCTAGAAAACTGTGTATTTTTTCCCTTTTTTGTTTAGTCCGGTTAAAATGCATAGGAACCCTTGATCATAATTGATAGAGTATAAAGGGTTATGAAGACGACCAATCGGGTCTAAGTAGACTTCGTTGAGTGAAATTAATATGAGATGAAATTGTGGGTTAACGGGGAGTTATTCATACATTGGAAATTGTGCGTACGTTTACTAAAAGATTGAGACTCATGAAAGATTTAGACTAGAAGGTAAGTGAGGGTATACCTACTGAAATTTATACTTAGTGAGAAAGAATACTTTGAGAGATGAGAAGTAAGAACGAAGTAAATAATAAGTGAGAATAAAAGAGACGAATCCGTTATACGAGATAATTAAGTAAAATTTGTGCTAAGCACGGATGGCAATAATTATGGGTCGTGGGTGAACATAATTTGAAAAATGCGAATAATTATATATATGACGATGTGAATGTGCATATATTATGTATCTGTGTAAAAATCATATCCGGGCTACTTGCTATCACAGAGGTTTTCGCGTTGGGACAGTCTTATGTCGATTGGATCTTTATGGGGGATATTGACTTGTACCCTAGAACATAGGAATCCTTGGTACAGGCTATCCGATCGATAGTCAGACGATCCTAAGAGACGTGAGGGTATGTGCTGACCTCTTAGTGACTTGGAACTATGATTCGCCTCCATTTGTATGTGTATTGTGTTAATACAGTTCGAGAGTGATTCCGAACTAGTATTTCCCTTAGTGTGAGTGATACGGGGACTTGATAGCAGAGTATGCCAGCACCATAGATTTATGTGGGGTGCCGATAGTATATATATATATATATATATGCTTATATATGGAAACTTTACGCTGTGGGTATAAGTAGTTAAGTAATGAATAAATCTTCAACTTTATAACAAGTGTTCGTGAATTTTGTAACGATAATGAGTGGTTCTAAGTAATGTAAGAAAATGGAAGATAATGATTTCCTAAAGTAAATATCATAACCTCGCTTTTCACATGATAAAACCTATTGGAGAATAAGATAGGGAAACTGATGAAATTTATTAGTACGGTAGTCGTGCACACTAGATGAGAGGTGATAATTTTCAAGAGAGTGTCACATACTAACATGGTAGTGATATTAGCCGGTAAGCATTTTAAATACTTGCTAAACTATTTTTAAAAGTGTTTTACACTCGGGCCCTGACCCGTTTTCTGTTATTTCTTTCTCTTTTGTATATATATGTATGTATTACAGGTTCCCAACCACAGGGGTGTCATGCTTAGGTTCTTTGGATTGGACGTGCTGCAACTTATGTGAGAGTTGCAGGCCCTTGCTTTAGACGACTTCGTTATTGAATCAGTTCTTACTTTAGATCTTCTTAGTTAGGGCTCGTGTCGCCCGATTTCCTATTCCATTTAGATCTTGTCAAGGATTTATGTTCATTTATATTTTCGGTATTCAATGCTCCTTGGGAGTTAACTCTTGTCAGAATGATTTCATTTATGGTTCTTGTAATTGGTTGGGATTATATAGATGGTTTAATTCTTGTGTGTTAATTTCCATCCTTAGTATTTATGTGATTCTTAACTGTTGGGTATTAAAATTGTTTATATTAGTACTTAAGAAAGGAAAAATGAGACTTTAAATGGTTTTGACACTTAGCTTAATTATTTAGAGTGTTCAAATTGGAAATATTATTTTGCGACAGTGATGCTGAGAATGAACCAACTGTTCACCTGGTTTTTAATTTAATAAAGGACTAATCACCCAGTATTTAATTAGGCGGGGTGTTATAGGTGGTATCAGAGCATCAGGTTCTAGTGTCCTTTAGGATCTGTGCGGCTTATTATGCTTCCAGCATCGTTTTCTTTGATATAGAGCCCTATGTTTAGGATTATTTATTTCTTTGGTGAGATTCCGTTCTCCTGCTATCATGTATATATATATGAATCTTATTTACGTTCGAGCGTGTTCTAACAATGAAGTATGGCAGATGAGGTCCGTTGGGCGACTAGCGAGAGGCAGGGCTTATTGAGGTCGTGAAGTATATTCGAGGATGATGACCGTAGTCGAAGTCACCCCTATTATGGCACGAGAGGCCAGGACTGTAAAGGCGGTTATGACGTAGCCTATAAATTCCAAGTGCTGCTATAGTCTAAATTGTGCCAAATTAGACTCACCCAACGTGGTGCGCTTGGGAGAGGGTCAAATGGAAAATTGAAGAGAGTCATCTGTATAAGTTCTAGAAATGCGGGAATTGTGTGTTACCCAACGAAGTCAATATATTCAAAGGCTTGGACATATAGTGGACTGTGGTTAACTAAAACTGAAAATTTGGGGTAAAATTTTTCTTGACTCATCGGAGCAAAGTTATAATAGTGGGAGTCAACAACCACCGCCCACAAATGAGGGTACGTTTTCTATCTATGGAATTATGGAGAGCATAATGATTGTTATTAGGACCTCACATTCATTTTTAGCTATTAGAATTGCGTAGATCATAGGGTTACTATACTTGGCCATTGGCACTATTATTTATGTAGACTCACCGATGGGTAGTGGGACGCCTATTATTTTCTTATATATATATATCAAAATGTGAGTTTAATTTTATCGGGGATTTACTTGTTATAGACATATCCGAGTAAGATGTGATTATCGGAATGGATTGACTCGTTGTATATGAGACCAAGATTGATCGTGATAGCCAGCGTATTGTCTTTGATACGAGAGTGAATAAGTATACTTTTATAAATAGATAAAACTTGTTGGGATGTTATATACTATAGACTAAGGACCTGAGGAGTTTTGATGACCAACTATTTTAGGTAGTACTATATCGGGGGGGGGGGGGTCCTTGTTTTGATTTTTCTCTGCGAGACACCCCACACATGAAATTAAAGAATGTTGGGAGTCGAAGTAAGTTAGGTCTTTAGAATATGAGTTCATAACCTTTGCCATTATATGTATATATTTACATTAATAAGAGAGTTAGGAGTTGTAGCATGATTTGAGGCAAATGAAATCGCCAAATGAGAATGTGGAAATCATAGAAATACGGATTATAGACTAAGTAGTCAGTTAATTAAGGGTAACCTTACAGAGGAATCACATTCATTTAGACCTTATAATGGAATGTACACACATTAGGTGTATGGGCGCCCTGTATGGTTTGATTGTAGTATTTTCCATGTTTGTGTCACAGTAAGTATTCTTGAGGTTAATGAAAGTAGAAGTTGTGACTTCCAGATTTAGCTGTTTGATGACTTAGGATCGTTACTCCCCATAATTTTTCCATGAGGATGGTATAGTACGGATTGGGTAAAGTTTAACTCAAGATAATTTAAACTAAATGGTAAGGCTTGAAGTATAACATTAGTGGGGGTATTCGGTAATGTACTGTATGGGTGGTACGACGAAAATTACATGAGATGTGAGATTAATAACCGGAGTTGTCCTTACTAGTTATGCTTTATTTTTTTGAATTTTGGGACGAAATTCCGTTATTAGGGGGGACCCCATATTTTTATGGCTTTTAAAATTGGGGATTTATTGAATTTAATTGAGATATTAATCCGGCATTTTATTTTGAATATTTACTAGCGTGACGAGAGTTAGAAATTAATGGGAATTTGTTGAATATTAATGGATGAGAAGAGTAATATATGAGATTGATTTTATTAAAATTTTCACGAGTGAATAAAATTGCAATTATGGAAATTTAATTCGGGATGCGCCTGTGTCGTGTCAGGACTAAATTATTATTATTATAGTGAATAGATTATAAGTCGTCCGGATAGTCATTTTGAGTGCGTCAAAGTGTCCGAAAGGGTCAAGATAGTCAAAAAAGTATACCCGGAGGTTTAGTTTGGGTCTCGGGGCGTTTTTAGGCCTAATTGACACCCTGGGAGGGTATTTTAGACATTTGGTATTTTTGGGTAATTAAACCCACGAATTTTCTTAGTATTTATTAGACATTTAGAGTTGTCTCTTGGGGTTCACAAACACAAAGCCTAAGCCAGCCATTAGAGAATAAGGTGAAGTGATTAGAGAAGAAGGTGAAGAGATTTGAGAAGAAGGTGAAGAGTCTTCAAGCAATCCAAGGCCTAGAACTCACCCGATTTCATCGCCACCACCACCAAAACGTAGATCGCACGACGAGGAACGCAACCATATATTTTTCATCAATAAATCAGACCCTTGAATTCGAGGCAAGTATCTATCTTGCTAAATTCCAAGTTAATATACCTTCTATGTTAGTCTAGGAATGAAAATCATATGTTTTAATGGAAAATTTATATATTTTGGAAGAGAATTTATATGTGTTGTAGGGAGAACCCATGTAGTCTAAAACCTTGATCATATGTAGAGGATTACCCATGAATTTCTTTTGATATTTGGGAAGAAAATCTTGATTAAAATAGAGGGTGGTGATTATTCATGCAAAATTTGATTTTATAAAGAGATTTGAGATTAAACCCCTTTTTGATTGATTCGTTGAGGATTTATTGATGTCGTTATGTTAGAACTTGTTTATGTACATTGCTTATACACTTGGATTACTTTTATGGGAGTTTGGGATGAAATTATAGAGGTTTGGAGGGGTTAAAATGGTTGAACCCGTAGGTTGAATATTGTAGAAAACTGGGCAAGAACTGCTTGCTTGATCGATCGACCCCTCCTGGAAACTGGGTATTTTCCCCTTTTTTGTTTAGTCCGGTTAAAATGCATAGGAACCCTTGATCATCATTGATAGAGTATAAAGGGTTATGAAGAGGACCAATAGGGTCTAAGTAGACTTCGTTGAGTGAAATTAATATGAGATGAAATTGTGGGTTAACGGGGAGTTATTCATACATTGGAAATTGTACGTACGTTTACAAAAAGATTGAGACTCATGAAAGATTTAGACTAGAAGGTAAGTGAGGGTATACATACTGAAATTTATACTTAGTGAGAAAGAATACTTCGAGAGATGAGAAGTAAGAACGAAGTAAATAATAAGTGAGAATAAAAGAGACGAATCCGTTATGCGAGATAATTAAGTAAAATTTATGCTAAGCACGAATGACAATAATTATGGGTCATGGGTGAACCTAATTTGAAAAATGCGAATATTTGTATATATGACGGTGTGACTGTGCATATATTATGTATCTGTGTTAAAATCATACCCGGTCTACTTGCTATCACAGAGGTTTTCGCGTTGGGACAGTCTTATCTCGATTGGACCTTTATGGGGGATATTGACTTGTACCCTAGAACATAGGAATCCTTGGTACAGGCTATCCGATCGATAGTCAGACGGTCCTAAGAGACGTGAGGGTATGTACTGACCTCTTAGTGACTTGGAACTATGCTTCGCCTCCATTTGTATGTGTATTGTGTTAATACAGTTCGAGAGTGATTCCGAACTAGTATTTCCCTTAGTGTGAGTGATACGGGGACTTGATAGCAGAGTATGCTAGCACCATAGATTTATGTGGGGTGCCGATAGTATATATATATATATATATATATATATATATGGAAACTTTACACTGTGGGTATAAGTAGTTAAGTAATGAATAAATGTTTCAACTTTATAACAAGTGTTCGTGAATTTTGTAACGATAATGAGTGGTTCTAAGTAATGTAAGAAAATGGAAGATAATGATTTCCTAAAGTAAATATCATAACCTCGCTTTTCACATGATAAAACCTATTGGAGAATAAGATAGGGAAACTGAAGAAATTTATTAGTACGGTAGTCGTGCACACTAGATGAGAGGTGAGAATTTTCAAGAGAGTGTCACATACTAACATGGTCGTGATATTAGCCGGTAAGTATTTTAAATACTTGCTAAACTATTTTTAAAACTGTTTTACACTCGGGCCCTGACCCGTTTTCTGTCATTTCTTTCTCTTTTGTATATATATGTATGTATTACAGGTGCCCAACCACAGGGATGTCATTCTTAGGTTCTTTGGATTGGACGTGCTGCAGCTTATGTGGGAGTTGCAGGCCCTTGCTTTAGACGACTTCGTCATTGAATCAGTTCCTACTTTAGATCTTCATAGTTAGGTCTTGTGTCGCCGATTTCCTATTCCGTTTAGATCTTGTCAAGGATTTATGTTCATTTATATTTTCGCTATTCAATGCTCCTTGGGAGTTAACTCTTGTCAGAATGATTTCATTTATGGTTCTTATACTTGGTTGGAATTATATAGATGGTTTAATTCTTGTGTGTAAATTGCCATCCTTAGTATTTATGTGATTCTTAACTGTTGTGTATTAAAATGGTTTATATTGGTACTTAGGAAAGGAAAAATGAGACTTTAAATGGTTTTTACACTTAGCTTAATTATTTAGGGTGTTCAAATTGGAAATATTATTTTGCGACAGTGATGCTGAGAATGAACCAACCGTTCGCCTGGTTTTTAATTTAATAAAGGACTGATCACCCGGTATTTAATTAGGCGGGGTGTTACATCATGCTGTTTCTGTTGTAAGGAAGATAGGTGGAAGTATTTGTGATCATATTGAGGATTATTATAAGGTTTTTTTCTGCAAGAAATCATACTCATCACCTATAATTACTCATCCTGATTTGATGTCCCTAAAGATTCCATTACCTGAAAATCCAGCAATCCTTCCTCCATTAACAAAGCGATCGACAGGGAGAGCAAGAAATAAGAGATTAAAATCTGTTGGAGAGGTCATAATAAGAGAGGTAACTTGCTTTAGGTGTAATAAAATAGGTCATTATAGATCCACGAGTAAATAACTAATTTGATTCCTCTTAATATTGTTCAATTCATTCATTGTAACATTATTTTTAAATAAAATCAATGAACATTAACATTTGAATAAATTATTGTAATTTTATTGTTGAGTGTTCATTTCTGTATTATTTGTTTTGGAATGGAATCTACATAGAGTAAACGCATGTTTTTTTAAAGTACATGCATATTGATATAACCAAAATCTAATTCAATGTACGTTTACTTTATGTATTCTACATGTAATTTTATAAAGTACACATATATAAATGCATGTACTATTTAGAAAATGGTTTTGGACATTACAATATGCTTGTACTTTATAAAAAACACTTAGGCCACTCATATTTTTAAATTCCTATGTGTATTATGGTCCGCGCCAGCGGCATTATTATACGAGTATTTCAATATGCGTGTACTTTATAAAGTACACGTGTAATATATAAAGTAAACACATTTATATAATGATTTGATACAATACCTTGTGGGCGTGCTTTATAAAACTTGCGTGTATTATAATTTAGAATAGATAGAATCATATTTTGACATATTTGGACAATACAATCATATTTTGACATAACACTTTTTTTACAATAAATGAATGTTATATTAATGTTTACATTTTTTACAATATAATATGGTTAGTTATTTTTTTATGTGTGTGTAGCAGTTCAGCAAAGTACATGCATTTTTAGTAAAATACACGTGATCATTTTTCCTAATGTTCACGTGTACTTTACTATATTTGCGTGTACTTTACATGTTTACTCTATGTCATGGTTTGAGACAACACTATATTATGTAAGTTTTGGTGTATGATTAAGTGAAAATACATGCATGAAAGAAATAAATTTTTTATTAAAACAAAAAAATAAAGTATAATTTTTTTCACATAACAAAAGCTGAAAAAAATAAAAAAGGCTTCTATTAGGAAAATCTGTTAAAGGCATTTATGGTGTCAAGAAGAGAGTTAATTAAATTCGAGCATACTCGAATTTCTTCTTCTATGACAGCTACAAGGCCTTCATGGTGCGCTTTTTTCTCCTTTAACTTGGCGATTTTTAAGGGAACTTCTTGTCTATAGAAAGACATGGAGTCTTCATGTGTTTGAGGAGGGTCCTCATCCACATCAAATAAATCTATGGCATTGTGTGGAAGTCCAGAGTAGCCTTCCCTCACATATGTTTGAAACTTCTCAAAGGCAGTTTCATACGAGGAAAGATTTTCCTCAATTTCCCTTATTTTTTTTTATTTCTTTCATATTTCTCAAGAGTAGCTCGCAACTTTTCTGCTGGAATACTCATTATGTAATCTTTACCCTAGATGTAATGGTTAAGATAGGAACAAATATTACTCTTTATAGGAAAAGTTAAAGCTATATATTTCTTTGACCACAAGTAGTTGAGATAGTGAGTAGTTGAGCTTAATAAATTATTTTTAGTTATTGTGTCCTGCTGAATAAATATATACAGTAGTTTTATTCCTACGTGTTGAATGGTCTGCACCAGGGGCATAATTTTTTTACAAGAAATTATATGGAACTACATTGAATAAAAAAAATATATATACAGAAAGAAATTACAATCATTTGTTATGAAAAAAATTCAAAAAAAACTTAATAGAAAGTGTTATGTTGTAAAGTACACACATAATATTTGGTCCCATTGCGTGTACTTTGTGATTCTTTCTTTGTTATTGTCAAATGAAACGATCATAATATGTTTATAATTTAGATTTATGTAACCTATCACTACAAATATATTTATTCTCTTCTATAGCCTATATGTTTATTGGTCCGCACCAGCGGCACCATTTTCAGAGTTCATCATAGAATCTGTGTACCGATATATGTCATTATAAATTCACTTGTACTGTTTTATCTATTGCGTGTACTTTGGGATTCTAATGCAAATAAAAAAACAGACCTCAAAGTACACGTGTAATTTCCAAAGTACACACAAATATACATGTGTACTTTGTTATGTCACGCATGTACTTTTGGATTTGTTGTAAAGTACACGCATTTTGTTACTATGTACACGTGACATCCTGTTTACACTTAATATACTAGAAATTATATGGAACTACATTGACTTAAAAAATATATATACAGAAATAAACTTTACAATTTCCTCCTATTAACAACCATGGAATAAAAATTCATTAGCTATATGTGCTCTTTGTTGGAGAATTTCGTCATCTTCAAATGATGTGTTGAGAGCATTTCCTCTGGCAATTTGTTCCATGTAGTATTTATAATACACTCCACAATCAACACTAAAATTAAAAAAAAAAAAAAAATCATTTAGCATAATGCAAATGAAATTTGTTGCAATGTAACTTATTCAAGATTGTTTGATCTTACCCATTATTTTGTCTCGCTCATTTATTATCTTTGAGTAGTTCAAAATTTACATCATGACTCAAAAGCCAGTCTATTGTTATTTTTTCTTTATTGGATAGTGCATTTTCGAATTTCATCCCTTCAAAGGATCTTGTTATTGTACCTTTTTGACTTATTAGTGGTGATTCGGCCTTCAATTTGTACAACTTTTCTTTGAAAATAGAAAACTATTAAGAGGAAAAACCATGAGTATATAAAATACAAAAGTGCATGAAATATAAATAAATTTAGGGCGTAACCATTTTATTGGCCTCATTGTAGCATAATGAGGATTGATTTATTTTCAACGGGCGGAGAGAGTCCATATGGATAAATTTATTTGTTAATTTGTAGATAACTAATAATGTAAAATGGCTTGCATCATCTCCTCCAATTGAATGTCTCATGGGAATGAAAAGAATATCAAAAATTCCAACAAATTGTATAGTGTTTTTTCTATCTGTTCTTTCTGCATTTCATGATCATTTTTCCGAATAGACTTCTGTTAAAAGAAATAGATTTGTTAGTAAGATAATTATGATAATATATATTTTAAAATGACGGGAAATACTTTAGGTTTTATTTTCCTTACCCAAGCATATAAGTTAAAAGAGTGCGTAGGTCGAAGCCCATTGTTCTTCATTTTTGTCTCCAATAAACGGGAGAAGCATTGAATTGTCTAGTTCGATATTTCTTCGCCTTTAAGCAATTCCTTAATATCGTCCCCGCAAATGAATGCATCCTCCAGCATAAAGAGACAAGTTCTGAATTTCAATACATAAAATAACGTTAGAAGAATAATTGAAACATATATATAATTTATGATCATATAATAATATGCGTGTATTTTATCTTTATGCGTGTACTTTATTAACTACACGCATAAAGTTCAATACAAAAATGTGTGTACTTTATAAAAATAAGCGTGTACTTTATGAAATGGTTGTACTTAATAAAGTACACGCATAAAGTTAGATACAAAAATATGTGTACTTTATGAATATGCGTGTACTTTATAAAGTACACGCTTAAAGTTGTAATACCCCGTATTTTTGTGATATTTATTTATGGGATTAATATTTATTTATGGGATTAATTAAATTAAATGCGTATTAATTGGAACTTAATCCGGGTTAAAATACTAGCGAGATGTGAGTTGGTATTTGATTATATGTGCATATATGATTATATATGAACTTTGAATTATGAAATTTATCGTGAGATTGAAATACGGCAATTTGGAAATTTTGTTGAGGCGCGTGTGACAGTCGCCTCATGGAATATAATTATGATAATTAAAAAGTGAATTTTAGTTCTATTATCCGTATGGTCGTTTTGAGTGGGCCAACGCGTCCGGAAGGGTCGAAATAGTCAGAAAACACTAGCCGGGGGTTTGGTTTGGGTCCCGGGGCATTTTTAGGCCATACCGGCAACGTATAAGGGTAGTTTGGTAATTTTGTATTTTGAGGAATTAAAAGCTACGAAAATTGGGAGTTAATATCTGATTAGGCATTAACCCACTAAGCCCACTAATACCCAAATAGACTACGGAGGTTATTAAAAGTGTTCCTAAGACAAAACCCTAGCCACCATTGTTACTTGGAGAAGAGAGCTTGTAGAAAGAGAGGAGAGGAGAAATCTACAGAGGAGAGAGATCCGTTCATCAAATTCGTCATCAAATCTAGAGTTACCATTAAGGCAAGTGATTTAATTTCATTTTTATAGAGAATGTTTCTTCCATGTGTAGGAATTGTTAAAAATCTCATTTGTTCTTGGGAGTTAATGAAAACCAATTAAATTTGGAAATAGAAATTACATTCTTGATGAGGAAATTGCATGTAGATTGGTAGTTGATGATTATTCTGATGATATCACAATTAGTGTGAAACCAAAAATGGATTTAATTAGACTTCTAGATGATTTATAAATTCTAGGGTTCATATGTTTGAAATTGGGGAAAATATGTAGAGATTTGATATTTGAATGATGTTAGGATGAATTAACACCCCCAAACCTGTTAATATGTGACCTAAGGATGTTTAGGGACGATTAGGAACCTTAAACAATCGTTGGAGTAATGTTTGGATGAGATTTGAGGTGTAGAGAAATTGGGAAAAACGAGTAGAAAATTCTGGGCTTGAATCTGGCCACTCGTTAGAAGACCTACCCAGGTCGTTCGAACGAGCTCGTTCGAACGAGCTTCTAACGAGTTGACAGTTTGGGTTCTAACGAGAGGGATATTCGTTCGAAGATTTTCGTTCGAACGAGATCTCGTTAGAAGACCCAGTTCGTTCGAACGAACTCTCGTTCGAACAGCCTCGTTCGAACGAGACTTCGAACGAGTTGACAGTTTAGGCTTTTTAGCCTGTTTTGATCCCGAGTGCCCCGTAACCTTGTGTATAGGTAGAGATAGCCTTCCCTTGATGAGTAGTTGATATATTTGGGATGTTTGGGATATAATGAGGAGTCAAACTTAGTAGAGTAGTTTGAACCTAAGGGAAATATGAAGTAGGACGTGAGTGTCTATTACGATGTGAGCTATTGACGACCTAAGTTATTATATTAACCGGGAACATATAAATTGTGTAGTATTATATGTCGGTACGAAAATGAGAAGTGTACCACCGATATATTTTAATGATTACTAAGATGCGTGAATACTTAGTATATGTATTGATTTTATGTGTCTTACAGACCTACCATACTTGCTATCACGGGAGGTTTGCGTTCGCTTAGGGCCCTCTAATCCTTGTGTTGCCCGGATTTAGACTGGTTACCTCGATGAACATAGGTCAGAGAAGGACTTATTGGGATGATAATAAGTCTGCTGATCGTGGGAGCGCAGGTATGTGCGTGACCCATGTGATGTGACTGTGTTCGCCTCCATTATTTGTGATGTTGTTATCTGTGAACTATTCCTGAGAGATTCGGAATATGTGATACTTATGTACGTGATGTATCGGGATGGATAACAGAGTATGTGTGCACCGCAGCTAGTCTCGGGGTGCTTGTATTGTATATTTATGATGCGAATGATATACACTTAATTAATGGGAACTTTCATGTTATTATTGTGAATAAAATTATGGTATTGTTTTGAGAAAACATAACGGGTTAACCGATAGTGAAATGTATTACATATTGAGAGTCTGAGTTTAAGTAAAATCCTCTAATTATGTGTTAACGCTAGAAGGTATTGTGGGAATCGAGTAGTAAGGGGTATAACTTATTACGGGTTGGTTATATATGGATGTCTTATAGATGGGTACAGTACGTTAGGAGTGCACATGTAGTCGAGAGGTGAGAATTTCATGTGAGTGCACGTCCTAACATGTATTTTGCATTTAATGTTTTAATGTTATTAAAACACTTGCTGTTTTAAAAATGTTTTCCACTTTCGGGCTCTGACCCATTTGCTTCCAAATCTATTTTTGTAAAAACCATTTTAGGTGCCCAGCCACAAGGACACCATGCATAGGATTATCATTCAGGTGACGAGCTGTAGCTGTTTGTGGAAGTTACAGGACTTTGCTTGTAGACGCTTCATCCATCTTGACTCGATATGCATCAGTTATCAGTTGTAGGGCATGTCGCCCATTTCTTTTAGAGATATTTCATTTATTTCAGTATTCAGACTTTTGGCATGTAATTATTCAGGATTCAGACTTGTAGTATTATTTCCATTTGTTGGGAGTGTGTGAGGAGTTTTCCTCCGGATTATTACTATTATTGTTGGTTATTTCATTACTTCGTATGGTGAATGGATTATGTTGACTCTTCCATTATTCTTTTACTGCATGTTAATCAGACTTAACTTAAAATTTGGCACTTACTTTTTAAATACTAGGTGGTTAGTAATTATTAAAATGTTTTCGACAGTGATGCTATTAACTGAACCAACTTGGCATTTTGAATTAATTTAATAAAGGAGTAGCTACCCGGTATTTAATTAGTCGGGGTGTCACAGGTGGTATCAGAGCATCAGGTTCTAGTGTCCTTTAGGATCTGAACGACTTATTATGTTTCCGCTGAGCTTTCTTTGATGTAGAGCCCTATATTTTAGGACTGTTGTATTCTTTTGTGTATGCTACGTTCTTCAGCTATTCTAAGTTTATAACTGCGAACTTATAAACTTCATCCTTATTTCAGATGCCTCCACGATGTGCACGAAGGGTTCCCAGGGATGCGACGCCAGAACCACAGCTCGCACCAACTCAGGGCACGATGAATGCCGCCGAGGTTGCAGCCATTGTGGCTCAGGCGGTAAATGCCGCACTAGCTGTAGTTCAGCAGGCACCACCTCAGGCGCCGATAGCCGCGCCAGTTCAGGCTCATGCATTCCCGTTTGCTTGGGAACGTGTACGTGATGCTTTTCAGAAAGCACACCCTCTGGAGTTCGCAGGTAGCTCCGATGTGGTAGTTTCAAGTCAGTGGAGGAAGGATATACAGCGGCACTTGAGGATGTATGAGTGCACAGATGTCCAGAAGCAGATACTAGCTACTTTTAAGCTAGTGGGGTCAGCACTGCAGTGGTGGGAGTCTATTACCACCGTGGAGGGAGAGATACTCTCACTATTCAGGAGTTCTGGGTGCGGTTCGACCGCAAAACTTTCCGTCAGCTGTTCATATGGAAATGAGGAGAAAGTTGATGAGCCTTCGACAGGAGGGTAAGACTGTGGCCGAGTATGAGGCGGAATTTACTGATCTTCTGAACATCGTTCCGGATGAGATACCGACAGAGGAGAAGAAGATACAGAAATTCACGGACGGGTTGACATGGAGGATTCGTCAGCACTTGTTAGGGAACCTCTCGTTAGCCACTTATTCTGATGTGGTTAACGCTGCATTGCTTCATTGCCAGGATCACCGCTTTCACATGGCTGAGGGCAAGTGATCGGGAGAGTCTAGCCATCAGGGAAGGACTGGAGGAAATGGTGCCAGTGGGGCACAATCTGTTCAGGGGCAGAGGCAGGGTGATCAGGGTACCCAGCAAGGGGATCACAAGAGGTTCAGGTCAGGGAACTTCAGGCACGGACAAGGAGGTTTCCGGCAGGGCCATCAGGGTCCGAACGGCCATCAGAACCAACAGGGTCAGAATGGTTAGCATCAGTTTCAGCAGGGCCAGCAGGGCCAGTGGAGGAATGGCAACGGCCACCAGGGCTGGGGGCAGCAGGGACCGAGAGGGGGGAACTTTCCGGGGAAGTGTTTTGTTTGTGGCAAGACTGGCCATAAACGCCAGGACTGTCTTGATTTGGGCAGGGCCCCGCAGCAGCAGCAGGGTGCTCGACATGAGCCACAGAGGCCACTTTTTTCACCAGCCCTCCCAGCTTCAGCCCAGGTGCCAGCTCTTCCAGCCATTCCAGCAGTTCCTGTGCAGCAGGGACAGTTACAGTATGGACGTGTCTATAACGTCCACCAGGCGGCGGCTCCGCAGGGACCACCCGCGATTGAGGGTATGTTTCCTATCCATGGTACTATGGGTCGGGTTTTGTTTGATACGGGGGTAACGCATTGCTTTATAGCTAGACTTTTTGCGAAAGCCTTAGGGTTGTTAGCCACAGCAGAGAGCACAGTGACGTGTGTAGATTCACCATTGGGGAGTGGGTCACTTATTTTCTTTATATGCCGGGGAGTAGGGGTAGAGATTGGTAGTCTGGTATTACCTGTAGATATGTTGGTATTAGATATGCATGTTCACGATGTGATTATCGGTATGGATTGGCTCGCTGATTATAGAGCCATGATTGATTGCTTCGGTGGGAGCATTGTTTTTTCCATTCCGGGGCAAGAGATGTTGGTAGTGGCGATGCCTCGCCCAGAGGGAGGCTCGACCGCTCATTTGTATTACCTAGAGGAGGATACCTCTAAGGAGGTTGTGATTCCTTTAGATTCGATCCCAGTTGTCAGGGAGTATTCTGATGTGTTTCAGGAGATACCAGGCCTACCCCCCCAGTCGAGAGATAGATTTTGTTATAGACTTATTACCAGGTACGAGACCTATAGCACGCGCACCGTACCGTATGGCTCCAGCTGAGATGAGGGAGTTGCGGGATCAGATTGAGCAGTTATTGGGTCAGGGGTTTATTCGGAGGAGTACTTCGCCGTGGGGAGCCCCTGTGTTGTTCGTGAAGAAGAGAGATGGTTCATTGAGATTGTGTGTGGACTACCGAGAGTTGAATAAGGTCACGATACGGAATAAGTATCCGTTGCCTCGAATCGATGACTTATTCGACCAGTTGAGAGGAGCTTCTTTCTTCTCAAAGATTGATCTGAGATCGGGATACCATCAGTTGCGTATCAGGGAGGAGGATGTCTCGAAGACTGCGTTCTTGTCGAGATATGGTTCTTACGAGTTTCGGGTTATGCCTTTTGGTTTGACCAACGCTCCAGCAGTGTTTATGGACTTGATGAACAGAGTGTTCAGGGATTTCCTAGATCAGTTTGTCATTGTCTTCATCGATGATATTATGGTTTACTCCCAGACAGAGGAGGAGCACGCCGAGCATTTGAGGCAAGTTTTGCAGACACTACGTCAGAATGAGTTGTATGAAAAATATGAGAAATGCGAGTTTTGGCTGAAGGAGGTCCAGTTTTTGGGACATATTATTTCCGATCGGGGGATATCTGTTGATCCGGGGAAGGTATCCGCGGTGAGGGAGTGGGGACAGCCCATGACACCGACTGAGATTCGTAGTTTCTTGGGCCTAGCAGGATACTACAGGAGGTTTATTCGGGGTTTTTCGAAGATAGCAGGTCCTTTGACACATCTGACTCGTAAGGGTGTGCCATTCATCTGGAGTGATGCCTGTCAGTTGGCATTCGATGAGTTGAAGGATAAGTTGACCTCAGCACCTGTGTTAGCATTACCGAGACCGGGAGTTGAGTATCTAGTATACACCGATGCGTCCCTACAAGGACTTGGAGGTGTATTGCAGCAGGAGAGTCAGGCCATAGCTTATGCTTCCCATAAGCTAAAGCCTCACGAGAATAATTACCCCACTCATGACTTGGAGTTGGCGGCAGTTGTATTTGCCCTTCGGATATGGGGACATTATCTTTTGGGGGAGAAGTTTCGATTGTTCACAGACCATAAGTCCCTGTAGTACCTATTCACGCAGAAGGAGTTGAATATGCGGCAGCGAAGGTGGCTTGAGTTTGTGAAGGACTATCAGTTTGATATCCAGTATCACCCGGGGAACGCTAACGTGGTAGCAGACGCGTTGAGCCGTAGGCCAGCAGATGAAGTGGCAGAGGTGTGGAAGGCCAAGTGGAAAGAATTGGGACACCAGGATGCAGTGGCCCGATCATTCATGTCTGTAATGACTGTTACGCCGCAGATTGTCACGAGAGTGGTAAAGGCACAAGCAGATGACTCGTTCTGTCAGGAGCTGATAGTTCGATTACTAGCAGAGGGAGCCGAATCCTATACCATTAGCTCAGACGGGGGATTGCGCTTCAATGGGAGATTGGTAGTTCCGGAAGGGGAGGAATTGCGGCACGAGGTGATGGCAGAGTCGCAGGCTCACGGTTCGCGGTACATCCCGGTGAGGACAAAATGTACCAAGACATGAGACGACAGTATTGGTGGAGCGGGATGAAGAGAGATATTGCAAAGTTTGTCTCTAAATGCGCCACTTGTCAGCTAGTAAAAGTGGATCATCAGAGACCGGTAGGACTGCTACAGCCGTTGGAGGTCCCGATGTGGATGTGGGAGAGCATATCCATGGACTTTATCACGGGGTTGCCTACGTCACAGAGAGGTCACGACTCCATTTGGGTGATTGTGGACAGGTTGACCAAAGTCGCTCATTTTCTACCCGTAAGGACAGACTACACTGCGGGACAGTATGCCCAGCTCTTTATTGCAGAGATAGTGAGACTTCACGGTGTGCCCTTAAATATCGTGTCTGACCGAGACAAGTTATTTGTTTCACGGTTTTGGGAGAGTTTTCAGGAGGCCATGGGCACGGAATTGCGGTTGAGTACGGCATATCACCCGCAGACCGATGGGCAAACGGAGCGTACAAACCAAATGTTGGAGGACATGCTACGTATGAGTATCATTGATTTTGGGGGTGGATGGGAGCAGTATCTTCCACTGGTGGAGTTTGCTTACAACAACTCCTACCAGTTCACCATTGGCATGGCTCCATTTGAGGCGTTGTACGGTAGACCTTGTCGTTCCCCATCATGTTGGTTGGAGGTGGGGGACAACAAACGACTTGGGCCGGAAGTGATTCAGGATACTTCGGCGAGGATAAAATTGATTCGGAGTCGCATTCGGGTAGCTCAAGATCGGCAGAAGAGCTATGCTGATGCGAAGAGGTTCTTCAGAGAGTTCCAAGTGGGGGACCAGGTTTTGCTCAGAGTATCTCCTATGAAGGGGATTATGCGTTTCGGGAAGAAAGGGAAGTTGGCACCGAGATATGTGGGACCATTTCCTATTATTGAGCGGATTGGACCGGTTGCGTATAGGCTTGGATTACCGGAGCATTTGTATCGAATTCACGATGTATTTCATATTTTCTCGCTAAGGAAATATCTTAGAGACAATTTGGCTCATTCTCATATTGCTTTGGAGGACATCGATCTCCAACCTGATAGCTCCTACGAGGAGGGGCCGATTGCTATTTTGGACCGAAGTGAGTGGAAACTGCGGTCAAAGATAGTTCCGTTAGTGCGTGTTCAGTGGCGACATCATAATGTCGAGGAGTCCACATGGGAGCGCGAAGATGAGATGCGCGAACGTTATCCAGAGTTGTTCTTACAAGGTACTTTCTAGTTCCGAATTTTGGGACGAAATTCAGTTATTAGGGGGGAAGTATGTTATACCCCGTATTTTTGTGATATTTATTTATGGGATTAATTAAATTAAATGCGTATTAATTGGAAATTAATCCGGGTTAAAATACTAGCGAGATGTGAGTTGGTATTTGATTATATGTGCATATATGATTATATATGAACTTTGAATTATGAAATTTGTCGTGAGATTGAAATACGGCAATTTGGAAATTTTGTTGAGACGCGTGTGACAGTCGCGTCATGGAATATAATTATGATAATTAAAAAGTGAATTTCAGTTCTATTATCCGTATGGTCGTTTTGAGTGCGCCAACGCATCCGGAAGGATCGAAATAGTCAGAAAACACTAGCCAGGGGTTTGGTTTGGGTCCCGGGGCATTTTTAGGCCATACCGGCAACGTATAAGGGTAGTTTGGTAATTTTGTATTTTGAGGAATTAAAAGCTACGAAAATTGGGAGTTAATATCTGATTAGGCATTAAACCACTAAGCCCACTAATACCCAAATAGACTACGGAGGTTATTGAAAGTGTTCCTAAGACAAAACCCTAGCCACCATTGTTACTTGGAGAAGAGAGCTTGTAGAAAGAGAGGAGAGGAGAAATCGGCAGAGGAGAGAGATCCGTTCATCAAATTCGTCATCAAATCCAGAGTTACCATTAAGGCAAGTGATTTAATTTCATTTTTATAGAGAATGTTTCTTCCATGTGTAGGAATTGTTAAAAATCTGATTTGTTCTTGGGAGTTAATGAAAACCCATTAAATTTGGAAATAGAAATTACATTCTTGATGAGGAAATTGCATGTAGATTGGTAGTTGATGATTATTGTGATGATATCACAATTAGTGTGAAACCAAAAACGGATTTAATTAGACTTCTAGATGATTTATAAATTCTAGGGTTCATGTGTTTGAAATTGGGGAAAATATGTAGAGATTTGATATTTGAATGATGTTAGGATGAATTAACACCCCCAAACCTGTTAATATGTGACCTAAGGATGTTTAGGGACGATTAGGAACCTTAAACAATCGTTGGAGTAATGTTTGGATGAGATTTGAGGTGTAGAGAAATTGGGAAAAATGAGTAGAAAATTCTGGGCTTGAATCTGGCCACTCGTTAGAAGACCTACCCAGGTCGTTCGAACGAGCTCGTTCGAACGAGCTTCTAACGAGTTGACAATTTGGGTTCTAATGAGAGGGATATTCGTTTGAAGATTTTCGTTCGAACGAGATCTCGTTAGAAGACCCAGTTCGTTCGAACGAACTCTCGTTCGAACAGCCTCGTTCGAACGAGACTTCGAACGAGTTGACAGTTTAGGCTTTTTAGCCTGTTTTGATCCCGAGTGCCCCGTAACCTTGTGTATAGGTAGAGATAGCCTTCCCTTGATGAGTAGTTGATATATTTGGGATGTTTGGGATATAATGAGGAGTCAAACTTAGTAGAGTAGTTTGAACCTAAGGGAAATATGAAGTAGGACGTGAGTGTCTATTACGATGTGAGCTATTGACGACCTAAGTTATTATATTAACCGGGAACATATAAATTGTGTAGTATTATATGTCGGTATGAAAATGAGAAGTGTACCACCGATATATTTTATTGATTACTAATATGCGTGAATACTTAGTATATGTATTGATTTTATGTGTATGACATACCTACCATACTTGCTATCACGGGAGGTTTGCGTTCGCTTAGGGCCCTCTAATCCTTGTGTTGCCCGGATTTAGACTGGTTACCTCGATGAACATAGGTCAGAGAAGGACTTATTGGGATGATAATAAGTCTGCTGATCGTGGGAGCGCAGGTATGTGCGTGACCCATGTGATGTGACTGTGTTCGCCTCCATTATTTGTGATGTTGTTATATGTGAACTATTCCTGAGAGATTCGGAATATGTGATCCTTATGTACGTGATGTACCGGGATGGATAGCAGAGTATGTGTGCACCGCAGCTAGTCTCGGGGTGCTTGTATTGTATATTTATGATGCGAATAATATACACTTAATTAATGGGAACTTTCATGTTATTATTGTGAATAAAATTATGGTATTGTTTTGAGAAAACATAAAGGGTTAACCGATAGTGAAAGGTATTACATATTGAGAATCTGAGTTTAAGTAAAATCCTCTAATTATGTGTTAACGCTAGAAGGTATTGTGGGAATCGAGTAGTAAGGGGTATAACTTATTACGGGTTGGTTAGATATGGATGTCTTATAGATGGGTACGGTACGTTAGGAGTGCACATGTAGTCGAGAGGTGAGAATTTCATGTGAGTGCACGTCCTAACATGTATTTTGCATTTAATGTTTTAATGTTATTAAAACACTTGCTGTTTTCAAAATGTTTTTCACTTTCGGGCTCTGACCCATTTGCTTCCAAATCTATTTTTGTAAAAACCATTTTAGGTGCCCAGCCACAAGGACACCATGCATAGGATTATCATTCAGGTGACGAGCTGTAGCTGTTTGTGGAAGTTACAGGACTTTGCTTGTAGACGCTTCATCCATCTTGACTCGATATGCATCAGTTATCAGTTGTAGGGCATGTCGCCCATTTCTTTTAGAGATATTTCATTTATTTCAGTATTCAGACTTTTGGCATGTAATTATTCAGGATTCAGACTTGTAGTATTATTTCCATTTGTTGGGAGTGTGTGAGGAGTTTTCCTCCGGATTATTACTATTATTGTTGGTTATTTCATTACTTTGTATGGTGAATGGATTATGTTGACTCTTCCATTATTCTTTTACTGCATGTTAATCAGACTTAACTTAAAATTTGGCACTTACTTTTTAAATACTAGGTGGTTAGTAATTATTAAAATGTTTTCGACAGTGATGCTATTAACTGAACCAACTTGGCATTTTGAATTAATTTAATAAAGGAGTAGATACCCGGTATTTAATTAGTCGGGGTGTCACAAAAGTTAGATGAAAAAATGCTTGTACTTCAAAAAGAGATGCATGTACTTTATAAATCACATGTGTACTTTATAAAGTACATGCATAAAGTTCAACACAAAAATAAATAATTAGGAGATTTACCGTGTATCCTTCTCCTCCATCAAATATTGTTTCAATTTATTTTGGGCATCTTCTTTAAGGTATTTTGAACACTTGTAGATTTTCATGTCCACTTCATGAGTTGCATTTGTTCTGCCTTTTTTATTCTAGCCTTTATTGTTCTGCCTTTTTTTAAAATGTGACAGTACAAGCCTTATTGTGTTCATCTCCTTTTGACAAACTATGAATTTGACATGGATATACAAAGTGTTCATCAATCTTAGGCTTCCTGTCAACTCTGGATTCTCAAAACCATTGAGTTCTGAATTGAATTTATTTCTTCATCCTTTTTAGATAATGAGGATGACAAATCTTCTATCTTTTTCTTGAGATTATTATTTTCTGCTTCCCGGTGAAAAGAAAATATTATGTTTAAATATTAAACATGCCATAAACCTCAAAGATAATAAACAAAATGTGCATGTACTTTATCAAACTATGAGTGTACATTTATTATTTTAAAAGAAGACAAAAGTACATATGAAAATTTTCAATATACAAGTAAATGTAAAAATAATTCCACGTGTGCTTTTGGGTGATATACGTGTACTTTGTTTATAAAATTACTGCTTGTACTCTATAGAAAAATGATACAACCGTATTTTAATCAAAAGTACCTGTTCAACTCTTTTAAATTTTGACTGCTGAAGATCCAACAACAATGTCCCCTTTTCTACATCTCTATCTCTCAATTTTCGCGCTACATCTTCAATCTTATTTTTGAGATTTTCATTAGTGTCAGATAAATATGCATTTTTTGTTCCAAAATTCTCGATGTTTCAGCCTATTTTCTCAATAACTCATCCAGTTGTTTAATTCTATTTGAGTCATTCAGCGTGGCTTGATCAAGCTTTTCTTTCAAAGAACTATTTAACAAGACAAGTTGGACATTTTTCACCTCCAACTTATTTATTAACTCTTTTTCTTTCAAAAGGTTGGAATTCTCCACCTTCAACTTCTTTATTTCGTCTTGAGCTTCCAAAAGTGAATTACTATCTACCTGCAACTGTAAATTCACAATGGTAAGGTTGACACTCTCCACCTCCAAAGAGGCCTCCTTCTTTTGTGCACAATCAAGGTCTTTAGCTGCTTTAGATAGTTGGTTATTTTTTTTTCAATAATTCCCTTTTTAAACTAGAAATTTGTTCCTTCAAATTAACATTCTCAGGCATTTCAGTATCTGTTGGTTTAACTATTCCCTTTGGTTGATCATTTCTATTCTTTTTCTTTGGACACTACACCAAATCCTGCGAATGGTCACGCCCAGATGGTCACGGCCCAAGTCCGCGACCAGCTGGTCGCGGACTTGGGCCGTGACCATATCATTTTTTGGCGTGACCATATTCATTACCACACTGAGTTATGGATGCTCTGGAAGTGGTCACGGCCCAAGTCCCTGACCACTGTGGGTCACGGCCCAAGTCCCTGACCAGGGCGTGACCATCTTGGCGCCAAATTCGCGCCAAAATTCCCTCCAAGCTTGGTCGCGGATGGGTCACGGACTTGGACCGCGACCACTTCCAGAAAAAAAAAATGGTCGCGCAAATGGGGTCACGGCTAGGGGCCAAAACCAAATTTTGAAGTGGGTCACGACTTGGGGCCGTGACCATAACTCATTCCAAGGGCTGTTGGTCGCGCATGGTGGGACTGCTGTTGGTCGCGCATGGTGGGTCACGACCTAGATCCGTGACCAGTGGTCATGGGGGATAACTTATTGGTCGCGGAGGTTGGGTCACAGCTCTAGGCCGTGACCAGGTCAACATATTAAAAAACGATTTGGGAACCATTCGCGATTTAGCTTACTTTTGTTTCTGCCATTCGCGATTTAGCTTTGGACGATTTGGGCGATTTGGGATTTCGGCTATTTGGGTTTTTTGTTGATTTCATCTAAGATTCGTGAAAGGTATGTGTATATGTGTGTGCATTTCGATTTGTTTTGATTTGTGGCACCTATGTGCGTATGTGTGTGTGTGTGTATGTATATTTGTGTGTTTGTGTGGCAGCTATTTGTGTGTATATTTGTGTGTATGTGTGTGTGTATGTGTGTGTGTGTGTGTGTGTATGTATAGATTACGACAATAAACCCTAGATTGTATGTGTGTGTATTTTTTTTTACAAAATAGTATTCAAAACGCTAGACATTATGTGTGTGTGTATGTGTGTGTGTGTATAGATTATGTCAATAAATCCTAGATTGTATGTGTGTATTTTTTTGACAAAATATTATTCAAAACTATAGACATTATATTTTTTTTTGACAAAATATAATTAAATGGATTTATAATAAGTAAAAAAAATTATAACCGCCTTGTTGTGGGTTATATGTATGCATAGATTTATGTCAAAAAAATATTAGGGTTTAAGTAAACCCTAGATTGTATGTGTGTGTATGTATAGATTATGTCAATAGACCCTAGATTGTATATGTGTGTATTTTTTTTGACAAAATATGCTTGTCTTGTTTTTTTTTTGACAATATAATTAAATGATTTTTTATAACATACGAGTCGCAAACACGTGTGCACATTACTATAGTGAGATATTGTTTGCTTGGTTGTTGGATACTATGTTGAATTTATTGAATTGATACTAGTGTCGATAAATGTACATGTTATTAAATTTGTTGGGTGTGCTCTTGATTTGCCTATGAAAAAGTATATCACATATCTTTCGTTTAATGTGCATTTTTTGACGTTTACGTCAAGATATTAGGAGGCTACAACTTGACATGGAACAAATACAACTTGATTCCGTTCATTCATATTTTAACTTGACATGTATGCCATAATTCTGTTGATTTCATACAGTTCTGTTTTAGTTTGAGATTTGTTGTGATCAACTTGATTGGATATGTATTTTAAAACCTTAAAATGGCGGCGTAATAATCACAACTACATTGATATTATAGGCACTGGGTTGATATTATAGATTTTTGTTCTCCTTTGCCTTTGTGCACTTTTCTTTACATATTATAGGCAGCAGGTTGCTCACGTTCGTTCGAATTACGGTGTTAAAATGGGGGAATAAATCTGCGTCATATGTAAATCTACGACATATTATAGGCAACAGATCTAATTCTTCAGTGGTTTTGTGAGGTACTTTCTTTAATTTTACATACCCGTTCTTCATAACACATTGTTTACGTATTGCAGATCTAACCAATTAGATACCAGTTCTTCATTACATACCAGTTCTTCATTACACACCAGGTACTCTTTACTTTAACTAAAGTAGTTATATAATTGATATACATTATCTATTAAATCTTTTAGATGATAGAAGGAGTACGGGATAATTATTGGTTTTGTTTGGTTTGGTTGTTGGATAATTATTGGTTGTTGGCTTGTTGTTGGATAGTATGTTAGAAGGAGTACGGGATAATTAGAAGGAATACGGGATAATTATTGGTTTGATTGTTGGATAATATGTTGAAAATATTTTAGACTCCCGGTTTCAGAATACGACGATAACTTGCTAATGTCTAGACGTAGGAACTGATGTAACACGTAGGGACCAATGTAACACTTAGGAACTGATCAAGCGATCACGGGACTCCCAGTTTGAGAATACGACGATAATTTGAAAATATTAGGACTTAAGCTTGAAAACAAGGCGTTAGAGGGTGAAAACTCGAAACAACCCCCGTAAGGTCCCGTGAGAGGCACTAACACTTCTCACGGGACCAATGTAACTCGTAGGAACTGACCACACGATCACGGGACTCCCGGTTTGAGAATACGACGATAATTTGAAAATATGAGGACTTAAGCTTAAAAATAAGGCGTTAGAGGGGGAAAACACGAAACAGCCCCCGTACGGTCCCATGAGAGGAACCAACACCTCTCACGGGACCAATATAACACGTAGCAACTGACCGCGCGATAACGAGACTCCCAGTTTGAGAATACGATGATAATTTGAAAATACGAGGACTTAAGCTTGAAAACAAGGCGTTAGAGGGTGAAAACTCGAAACAGCCCCCGTACGGTCCCATAAGAGGCACTAACACCTCTCGTGGGACCAATGTAACACGTAGGAACTGACCGCGCAATCACGGGACTCCCGATTTGAGAATACGGCGATAATTTGAAAATATGAGAACTTAAGCTTGAAAACAATGCGTTGGAGGGTGAAAACTCGAAACAGCCCCCGTACGGTCCCATGAGAGGCACTAACACTTCTCACGGGACCAATGTAACTCGTAGAAACTGACCGCACGATCACGGGACTCCCGGTTTGAGAATACGACGATAATTTGAAAAGATGAAGACTTAAGCTTAAAAATAAGGCGTTAGAGGGGGAAAACACGAAACAGCCCCCGTACGGTCCCGTGAGAGGAACCAACACCTCTCACGGGATCAATATAACACGTAGGAACTGACCGCGCGATAACGGGACTCCCTGTTTGAGAATACGATGATAATTTGAAAATACGAGGACTTAAGCTTGAAAACAAGGCGTTAGAGGGTGAAAACTCGAAACAGCCCCCGTACGGTCCCATGAGAGGCACTCACACCTCTCGTGGGACCAATGTAACACGTAGGAACTGACCGCGCAGTCACGGGACTCCCGGTTTGAGAATACGATGATAATTTGAAAATATGAGAACTTAAGCTTGAAAACAAGGCGTTAGAGGCTGAAAACTCAAAACAGCCCCCGTACGGTCCCATGAGAGGCACTAACACTTCTCACGGGACCAATGTAACTCGTAGAAACTGACCGCACGATCATGGGACTCCCGGTTTGAGAATACGACGATAATTTGAAAATATGAGGACTTAAGCTTAAAAATAAGGCGTTAGAGGGGGAAAACACGAAACAGCCCCCGTACGGTCCCGTGAGAGGAACCAACACCTCTCACGGGACCAATATAACACGTAGGAACTGACCGCGCGATAACGGGACTCCCGATTTGAGAATACGACAATAATTTGAAAATATGAGGACTTAAGCTAGAAAATAAGGTGTTAGAGGGTAAGACTCGAAACAGCCCCCGTACGGTCCCGTGAGAGGCACCAACACCTCTCGTGGGACCAATGTAACACGTAGGAACTGACCGCTCAATCACGGGACTCCCGGTTTGAGAATACGGCGATAATTTGAAAATATGAGAACTTAAGCTTGAAAACAAGGCGTTAGAGGGTGAAAACTCGAAACAGCCCCCGTACGGTCCCATGAGAGGCACTAACACTTCTCACAGGACCAATGTAACTCGTAGAAACTGACCGCACGATCACGGGACTCCCGGTTTGAGAATACGATGATAATTTGAAAAGATGAGGACTTAAGCTTAAAAATTAGGCGTTAGAGGGGGAAAACACGAAACAGCTCCCGTACGGTCCCGTGAGAGGATTCATCCATTTAATTTGCAGCCTATTGATTTGGGGGTGATTGCATTGATTGAAAGTCTGAATTTTCTTCAATTGGTGAACCTGATACAAAACTGAACAAACGTTAGCTGAATAATCCTCATACTTGCTTTCATACTTGCTTTTATTTCTGTGCATCCACAAACTCCAACACACTATAGATGGGATAAGCTTGTTTGTAACTGGATCTGTCTTGGGCCATGTATCCACCATTGGAAAAGTTGACTTCTAATACCTCCAGTAGCCCTCTTGATTCCATACTCTTGATTCATTTTATCCCACACTTTAGAAGCAACGTCCCCATTCTCAAATATATGATCAAGAGTTTCCTCAGATTGGTTGTCCCATATTTCCTCAAACTGTAAAATCTTTTCTGATATCTGAACAGAAAATTTGCTCTCACTAGGCCATCTAGAAGAAACACTAGAGCCACTGCCCAAGCTTCCTCTATAGTCCCTTACCAAGTTTCTAATGATTAATTCCCTCATATAGAATGCTAGGGGTGGGTAAAAGCCCACTAGAAGGAGAACCAAAAAGCTTTGTAAGTCGCACAATTTATCCTTTTTAGCTATCTTAGAACCTTTGATAGGTGAGAACAAGATAAAAAACTTTAAATCTTTTATTCAGTTTAATGGATTTTTTCATAACTCTTCAAATAAAATTTGGTGCTTTTGGAGACATGGCATAGATGCCAAGGTTTTAAATGATTCCTCTCAAAGTATTCTTTTTTAAGTGTATCATCCAATGAGTCCTAAAAGAATTAGGCTTAACATTGTCTATTCTAAGTGCACTAGAATGGAAAGACTGCCTTTGTGGGATCTTATATTGGACATTTCAATGATTTGTGCTAATATTCCTCTTTTGGTTGTGGGGGATTTCAGTATTGTGTCTTCTTCAAAAGAAAAGGCAAGTGGATTGCCTATTTGCTTAGATGCATCTTCAGATTTTAATAATTGCATCTAAGCCAGTAATCTTATGGATTTTGGATTTTCAAGCTCTAAATTCACTTGGTAAAGACTTTCAAATGGTTCTTTGGTTATTCAGAGACTAGACAGAGGTCTAATTAATGAGTCTTGGTCTTATTCTTTCCCTCAATTCTAATCTTAAACACCTTCAAAAATAAAAACATTTTAGATAACATCTTACTTAGTCAGGAAATGATGCAATTGCTTGATAGGAAAGCCTTTGATGGAAATGTAGTTTTGAAGATTGATATGCACAAAGCCTATGATAAACTCTCTTGGATGTTCTTGATCAAGTCTCTTTGATAGTTTGGCTTTTCAGAAACAATGATTGATCTTGTGTGGAGATGTATTTCCTCTTCTTGGCTTTCTGTAGCTATTAATGGTGAAGCTAAAGCTTTTTCTAAACCCTCTAGAGGTGTGAGGCAGGGTGACCCTTTATCCCAAGATTTTTCATTTTAGCCTCAGAAGATTTGAATAGAGTTCTTCATAATCTCGTGCTAAATGGAAAAATTAAATCCTTCTCTCATCCTAGAGGATGTGATTTAATTAGCCATCTTAGTTTTGCAGATGACCTTATCATTTTCACTTGTGGCTCTAAAAGATGTCTAGATAATCTTATGGATTTTCTAAAGTTATATGAAAACTAATTAGGTCTTTCAATTAATTGCAAAAAGAGTAGCTTCATTATGGGGAATAAAGCAAACAGGAGCCATATTAAAACTGTTGCGGATCTCACAGGCATTAAACAAGAAAAAGGTTGTGGGTCGCGGACTTTGGCCGCGACCAATTTGTCACGGTTGTGGGTCACGGATAAGGGCCGCGACCAATTTTTTTCATTTTTTTTGTCACGCACGTGGGTCGCGGACTTTGGCCGCGACCAATTTGTCACGGTTGTGGGTCACGGATAAGGGCCGTGACCAATTTTTTTCATTTTTTTTGTCACGCACGTGGGTCGCGGACTTTGGCCACGACCAATTTGTCACGGTTGTGGGTCACGGATAAGGGCCGCGATCAATTTTTTTTCATTTTTTTTGTCACGCACGTGGGTCGCGGACTTTGGCCGCGACCAATTTGTCACGGTTGTGGGTCACGGATAAGGGCCGCGACCCTTCACGGCATGGGTCACGACCAAAGTCCGCGACCATCTGCCGTGACCCCTCTTGGCCGTGACCATTTTTTGGTCACGGACTTGGGCCGCGACCCACGAAATGGTCACGCCAGAAATGGTCACGGCCAAAGTCCGCGACCCACAGTTTTGGTCAGGGATTTTGGCCGTGACCAATCGCCAGTTTTGGTGTAGTGGGACTCAAAATATTTTTAAGGGAAATATACCAACCTAATGAAAAGTCTTTGTCATTAAAATCTTCAACAACTTTTTCTAATGATGAATCAGCATGTATAGGACTTCTTATAGAAATGTTTAAAGAGTAACTGGGCCCTTCAAACTGAGATTCCCTTTGTACAAAACTGTCCTTACAAGCTGGTATATTTGTAGCCTCCTTTAAATTTGCTATTGCGATGTCATTCGCCGTAAACCAATCTCTCAAAGAAGGCAATTTCCACCTTAGGAATTTTGGTGTCTTATCAATAAGTTTTTCAACAGGAGGAATAATATCCAATTTCTCAGATGCCCAATACTGTGATCATTCAAAAAACAAAATGATATTAATAATTATATTACCTAGTTATTCATAATTGAAAGTATATGTGATTTTTACAAAATACACGCAAAGTTACACGTGTACTTTGTAAATATAACAAGTGTATTTTAAAAGTACACATGATTTTTACAAAGTAAACGTGTAATTTGTCAATATAAGTTCACGTGTACTTTATAAAGTACACTTGTTATATTTACAAAATATATAACACGTGTACTTTATAAAGTACACGTGTACTTTATAAAGTACAGTTGTTATATTTACAAAATATAGTACACGTGTACTTTGTAAAATACTCGTGTACTTTGTAAAATAAACGTCTACTTTCAAAATACACGTGTACTTTCAAAATACACTTGTTATATCATGTGTATTTTCAAAATACACCTGATATTAATAAAGTACATGTATGAATTGGTTTAGATATCACGTGTAATTTAAAAAAATCACGTGTACTTTAATAGTACACGTGATTTTTACAAAGTACACGTGATTATTGGTTTGTATATTTATAAACATCAGGTTGTTGTTTTGTCTACCAGTAGGGAAATGACACACCCACTCGCTGTGCTAGATTTTGAACTTGTTGTTTTGTCAAGTGAATTGATGAGAAACTCATGTACAACGATGCCCAAATATAGCCATTAATTTCATCAATAATGTTGATGTATTTTACAAAAAAATATGCTAGTGTGAAGTTTGAGTTGGAGAAAAATAACATGGTTAAGAAGTGGAGACAAACAAGTTTCATAAAATCGACAATGCTTTCGTCTGTGTCCAACTTGACCGATTTCTTCAAACCCGCCAATATATCTGACTTTCTTATTTTTTTTTGAAGTATCGTGCAAGAAATGAAGGTCTTTGAGACATAATCGTTTTTTTTTCCAGTTCTATTGATTTTCTCCCCTCAACCATTGGTATGCCAAATATTTCACTTATATTTATTGGCATTATTTGAATCCTACTCTTCATATGGAAACTTTTGGTTTTCTTATTGTATAGCTTGATAATTGATAAGATATTTTTATCGGTCTTGTTGTGGTCAACTTCTACTAGTGCCCCAATGTAGTAGGCATTGAAAAGCTCCCAGAATGGAGTCTTCTTAAGAAATTCAATATGCATATTTTTTATTTTCTCTTTAATCTGACCAAAATTATGAAGAAAGCTAACAATATTTGATCGATACTGGTCATTATTCTTTGCATCACGTGTAGGTTTCAATACCACACTAGAACTAGAACTAGAACTAGAACTAGAACTGGATGAAGAACTATCTTCAGAACTGCTTTTTTTTTTGGTTCTTTCCTTTTCTTGCCTTCATCTTCATCCCCATTCTATTGATCTATAAACAAAATTTAAATTACTAACCTATAATGATATGTAAAAAGACTAAAATAAATGGGAATTAGAATAAAACATAGATTAAAATAATAAAATATAAGCGTATTTATCAAAATCACATGCCATATTCTCACAAATAATTCATACAAGTCTCAACAAAATACATGCTAAATGCGATAATATATATCGTCCGTTTCATGGTAATACCTAACAGAGGTTGTTCGACAAGTCAAAAACCAAGATTCTCTCTTCCTAACATATTCAGAAAAGAAGTGTTACAATAGCTCCATGCTAAAAGCGCCAACAATATTAAAACCCCTTAAGCAATACTGCTCAATTCGTTTAGCTAAATCCTTCGCTTTCGATTCAGTTACTTGAAGCTGTTGCACATCAAAAGTTCACTTAATGTCTTCATAGTAGTTGTAGAAACCAAGTAACCTTTTAGCTCTATCATTCATGCGAAGGAGAAAATGAATTTCGTCATCACTAGTACTATTGAATGTCAATATGAAAGATTTTGTATTGTTAAGATCTTAAAAGGTGCAAGCAACAATTTTGTAGTTGAACATGCTTGATGGTATGATTCCTAAATAATAACATAACAATATAAAAAAGTACACTCATAATACATAATAGTACACGCGTATTGGATTGAACAAATTCAATTTCAATGTGCGTGTACTTTGTGAATTTTGCGTGTACTTTAAAAAATTCAAAGCAAAAATCCTTAAGTACACGCAATACAAAAACTACACTCATAATACATAATAGGACACGCATATTGGATTGAACAAATACAATTTTAATGTGCGTGTACTTTGTGAATTTTGCGTGTATTTTAAAATAATAGACGCAAAAAAGGCATAGTACACACAAATATCCCAAAGTACACGCAAAAATCCAAAAGTACACGCAAAAAAGCTAAAGTACACGCAATAATACAACACTTTAAAATACATACAACGATAAATAAATGCCGCTGGCGCGAACCACAATTAATATAGGAGATAGACAAATACATCATGGCATATTTTATTCAAAATATGTACAACTTTTGATATAAAATACATATACATTGCCGTGTACAAAAATCTAAAAAATCCAAAGTAACCAATTGATAAAGAAACTTTTCGGTATATTTCGTCGTTGCTTGAAAGTCCTCTAATCAAAACCTCAATTACCTACAAAAATGATAATAAAACTAAGTGTAGAGCGGTAAGTAAGGATGTCAATCCACATAAAGGGGGTAAGCTAGAGACAAACTCAATTGTAATTCAATTTTTATATTATTTTTGTGCTTTTTGCTTTTTCTATTTTTTTTAGCTTTTTCAATATTAAAACAATTGGGTGAGGTGAAGTGAAATAATAATAAACTAAATGGGAGATCAAATGACAAACTAAAAAATGACTAAAATGAAAATTAAAGTCTAACACTAAAATAAGAGATAAAGTGAGGTAAATAAATGTGAGAGCAATCAAGGAGTGGAACTACGCCACAAATTCTAGCTATTCTAATTAATTAATTTAATTATTTGAATTTTCTCAAATTAATATTAAAATTACAAATCAACTCTCATTGCAAGTGTACTTTTAATAGTAATCTTTTAGAAAATTAAGTTTAACCCCCCACAACTCTAGAAATTAGACCTACACTCCTTTTAATTAATCAACCGCTTGGATCGATCGATTAAAATTTATGTAAATCTTAGAAAATAAATTTAGAGTTGGAATTCAAGGAATAATACCACACTTAAGAAACCCCTATCTCTAGTTCGAATCTAAAATGGGTATTATAACTTAGAATTTCAATTTTCTCTCGAAAATCATTTACCTTCTCGCGAGGCGTAAATTTAAGGGCGAGGGATAAAAATTAATATTCAAAGGGATTTTTCAAGTAATAAAACTAATTAAATCAAAATAACATCAAATAAGGGTTCACCCCACCCCTTGAAAGGGTATCTATCCTAACATGATATTAAACATGATGAAAAAATAATCAAAGGCTAATAAAAAATAGAAGAGAAGAGAACAATAAAACCCAATCTTTTGAAGTGATTTTGAACTCTAATTTCCTTGAAATCAAGCACCATCCATCCAATATGAGCATCCAACAATAATCAATTCAATATAATACTCAATTGAATTACTCACAATTTATCCTCACAAATCTCTAAAAATAAAAATAAAAACTATTTACAAAATATTTCCTTAATTTATTTTCTACTCTATCTATCTCTCTCTATAATTTTCTTTTTCTATTTACATGGTCCTAGATAATAATGGATGAATTCAACTACATCAATCTATTATGAAATAATTGCTAAAAATACAAAAATTCATTATAGAGGGGTGGGGTTGAATTTATCCTAGAGATAAATTTTACTACATACCTCTATATTGAGATATTTGATAAAAATGCAAATACTCTTTAAAGAGGGGTGTAGAGAAATTTATCACACAAGGTGTAAAAACTAAATTGGAGATTTTTATGATAATGGATGAATTCAACTACATCAATCTATTATGAAATAATTGCTAAAAATGTAAAAATTCATTATAGATGGGTGGGGTGGAATTCATCCTAGAGATAAATTTCACTACACACCTATATATTGAGATATTTACTAAAAATGCAAATACTCTCTAAAGAGGGGTGCAGAAAAATTTATCACACAAGATGTACAAACGAAATTGGAGATTCCCCTTCAAATGGTCTTCATCTCTTTAAATAGGAGATGCATGGCACACATGGGGCTAAGGGATATTTTTGGGAATTGGCTTGAGTGTGCATGGCAAAGGTGTGAGGTAATAAAATCTGAATTGTGTGCACATGAGGGTAGTTGGGGTTATAATTGGAATTGGTGGGTAAGTTGGTTTTATGGGTTTTAAAGACATGTGGACATTGACTTGGTCTTTGTTTTGAATTTGGTTTATTTGGTTTGTTATTTTTTTGGCAGGTATGATTTGGTCTTTAAAAGGAAAATGGGTTTTGGTAGATTTGCGGGTTGAAAGTGGGTGTAAATGGGTTTGGATAGGGTCGGAGTTGTTGAGCCTGTGGATTTGAGTTTGGGATTGACAAAAGCAGGTGGAAATCATGTAAGGGCTTGGAAATGAAATGGGTTTTGAGTGGGTATCTTGGGTTTATGGAAAGGGAAATGGGTTTGGCATTGATGTGGTTGCAAATGGGATTGGGACTTGGTGGTTTAAGTCGGTTAAGTAGGTGGGTCATCGGTTTCGGAGCAGGGGCGTCGGGTTCAGGCGACATGTGCATTTTTTTTATTGGGCCGAGGGTCTCTTCGACGGGTTGGAGGTGTCCGCGGGTTAGGCCCACCGGAATGGGTCGCCGGTGGCTGAAGGTGGACGCGGGCTGGTGGGTATCTACAGAGTTGGCCGGAGCAGGGCGGTCAGGTCATGGCTTAGGATCGGGCAGCAGGGTTGGTAGTTGGTGGTTTTATTTTTATGAGATGGTGGTTTAGTTGGGTGCTAATGGAGGATGAGGGAGAGAGAGTGTTTGAGGTTGAAGATGAGCTGGGTGGGGTTAGTGTGTAGGTGGGCGTATGGAAATGTGGGTGAGGGTGAGTGAGTATGTTTGGGTATATGTATGGCATAGGGTATTTAGGGTGTGTGTTAATTTGTGACCATTAATATAACACTAACTAGCTAAAATAAAATTAATAAAATAAAAACCTAAAAAATAAAATCATATTCTAAAATAAAACAAAGACTCAAATAAAAATGAAATAAAAAAGAAATAAAAATAAAAAAAATAAAAATCTATTAAACTAAAAACTAAAATCCTAAAAAAAAGTAAAATCTAATAAAACTAAAAAATATATGAAATCCTAAAAAATCTAATCCTAATAAAAATAAAACTAATAACTAATAAAGATAAAATAAAAATATACTAATAAAAAATAAAATAGGAAAAATAGAAAACAAAACCTAGAAAATACTAAATAAATAAAAAATTAACCTAAAAATAAAACGACTCTAACTAAAAATCTAAAAAAATATAAAAAGGCACAAACTAGATACACAGGGTTCGGGGTAGGTTTAGGCTCGGGTAAGGTTACGGAGCAAGGTAATTAGCTCCATTTTAACTGCAAATTGCCTCGAAATATATCTTTTGACATCGCAACTGCAATTAAGCTTGCACAATGAACATTTACACGCATAAGACCATTATTGTCGAGAATTAGCAACTAAAATACGTCTATTCGGGGTATAAAACGTACACTTTTGGGTTCTTATCACATCACATTCTCTAATATCTTTAGCCCCACATGTAAGACACTGAGAAGTTCTATTATGCAATCCCAAAGTTAGATCTGTCATTCACTGCGCGCTCCAATTACTTTTACAGATAGAAGGATAAATATCTTTCATACTTGCATCGCAATACTTGCAGTTCCTTGCCTGACGACGTTTGGATGTTGAATCAACGCTCTTTATAAAGAGCGTTGATTCAACATCCAAACGTCGTCAGGCAATGAACTGCAAGTCTTGCGATGCAAGTATGAAAGATATTTATCCTTCACATTCTCTCACGTACAAAAATCAGAGTAATTTAAAGTAACCTTCATATTCTCTAATATCTTTGGCCCTATAAGTAAGACACTGAGAAGTTTTATTAGGAAATCCCACTATTGGATCTGTCACTTCACTGCACGCTCCAATTACATTTATAGATAGTTTCTTTGCCCCATATGTAATTCATTTTGCTAAATCCTTCTCTTTCGATTCAGTTACTTGAAGCTTTTGCATATCAAAAGAGAAATTAATGTCTTCATAGTAGTAGAAAAAACTAAATAATCTATTCACTCTATCATTGATGCAAAGGAGAAAATAAATTTCGCCATCATTAATAGTATTGATTGTCAATGTGAAAGGTTTTGTATTCTTAAGGTATTGCAAGTGGCACGCAACAATATTGTAGTTGAACATGCTTGATGGTATGATTCCTAAATAATAACACAATAATAATACTTCTTACAAACTCATGGAATATCATTCATATGCCTCTAGCGCAGACCAAAATAACATAGGATTGATCAAATATGAAAATGAAATATCTATTGTATACAGTACAATAGATAAAAGTACACGCATATTGGAGTGCGAAATTCAATAAACTACATACAGTCTTATATAAATGCCAAACGCATAAAGAGCTGAACAAATTGAATTTCAAACTCGTAGAATATAATTCAAATGCAAAAGCGCGTACAAAAATAACATAGGATTGATCAAATATGGATATGACATATATTTTAAATAGAGTGCACATATAAAATAAAAAGTACACGCATATTGGACTGAACAAATTCAATTTTAATGTGCGTGTACTCTGTGGATTTTGCGTGTACTTTTTAAAAGTATACGCAAAATTCACACAGTACACGCAATAAAATAGGGATGTACATGTACATTATTCAAATCATGCAAATAGTGTATTTTGTATTTAAATTCAGGGCAACAATTGTATTTTTTCATATCACGAGGAAGAAGAATGTGATTTGATCAGTCCATGTGTAATGTCTACAAATTTATACATTATAAAACTTAAGAACATATATATATATATATATATATATATATATATATGAGAAGGTATCCATACTTGTTTGTGGTGTTTGCAAGAATTTGATTGAGAATTTCAAATGCTTGGTAGAATTTCAATGATTAGGGTTTGATCCCTTTAACTTCTTTGAAGTGTGTTTGTATTGGAATTCAGGGGTGTTTATATGTGATTGTTGATCAAATTTTGATTGAGAATAACAATCGTTTTGGTGTTCTGATCGAAGAGATAGTACAGTTAGGGTTTTTATCAAAGAGGTTTTTGGCGCTTCGTTTTCTGAAAAGTGCGATTCGATTTCTGAAAAGTACATTTTTGTTTTAATTTCGGGGTATTTATATGCTGAACCTAATCGTTTAAAATTTGTTAAGTCCAATTTTTTAGTCCAAGGACTAGACCTTAAAAAGCCCTAATTTTTATATTGACATCAAGAACAAATGACTAAGATTACATAATATATTTTCGTTAAAAGTTAGTGCGGCAATCCAAATGCCGCAATAGGATTTGATTTGCCAAACGGAATGCCATATTTGATAGTAAAATAGCTTAGATTTACAACAATCTTATTTTGCTTAAGGCTTTATGGTGTTCTTTTTGCTAAAACCTTATTGTATAAAATACCATTTTGGTCGTGGAGACTTTTCTTAATTCCCTATCGACAAGAATGGGCATGACTAGGTAACCTTCTTATAAACGGTAATAGATCTTCTTTTACAAATAATATAAGATGGTATTTATTTTTAGGGTTAATTAACGTTTAATCCCTAATAAAATATTCCATTAAATATTTAGTCCAACTATTTCAAATGTAATTTTAGTCATTGATTGTGAAGTTAGTATGGGAATTGTGACATGTATTAGATACATTGTTAATATCACTATCAAAGACTAAAAAATATTTTTAAAAACATGTTGGATTATAAATTAAAGAAAAAATTATGAGCTTTTTCTTAATTGCTCCTGATTTTTATTTCTTAAAGCTAAGGGTCCATTTGGTTACCCTTATTTGCCATGACAAATGACAAATAAGTTTGCAAATGGGTATTTGCCTACAATTTGGTGTGTTTGGTACAAAAGTTTGCCTACAAGTTATTTGTCAATGTACAACACCTCCTATGCAAAAGGTGTTGACAAACTTTGCTTACCAATTTGAGTGAGAAATATTTGTCAACAAATTTGCTAACTTCTTAAAAGCTTTTAATATTTTAAAAAACAATTTAAAAACTATTTTAAATAATTAAAAAAACTGTTATGAATATTTAAAAACTGTTTTGTAATGTTTTAAAAACTATTTTTAATATTATAAAAAATTGTTAAGAAAATATTTTACAATTTTTTTAAAAAAACGTATTATAAAAATATTGTAAAAACTGTTTATAACAATTTTAAAAACTGTTTTGAACATAGTATAAAAACTGTTTTAAGGTTTTAAAAAATAATATTAAAAACTGTTTTAAATAGTTAAAAAAAACAGTCTTGTAATGTTTTAAAAACTGTTTTTAATATTATAATTTTTTTTTGAGAAAATGTTTTACAAATTTCTTAAAAACCGTATTATAAAAATATTGTAAAAACCGTTTTTAACAGTTTTAAAAAATGCTTTGAATATATTATTAAAACTGTTTTAAGGTTTAAAAAAAATTAAAAATACTGTTATGAATATTTAAAAACTGTTTTTAATATTATTAAAAATTGTTAAGAAAAACTGTAAAACTGTTTTTAATGTAAAAACTGTTTTTTCGTAACAGTTTTAAAAATTGGGGTAAAGAAACATTTAGTTTGTTACTTTTTTAATAAATAAAAACGGGAAGTAAAAAGAAAAGAAAAACCTGTTTTTTTATTAAATAAAACTTGGGACGAAAATAAAAAAAAGCATATTTTTTATTATTATATATGATAACATGGACGAAAATGTGTTATTAAAATGTTTTGCCAAAAAAACTTGTTTGACCTAATTTGGTGTTTGATAGCTTGATGTGAGAAAAAAAATAATTGATTTGACAAAATTTGTCATGCCAACTCTTTTGTCCAACGTCAACCAAACGGACCCTTATTATGAAATGCTGAATTTAATGAATTTCTTTCAACATTGACCATTATTATTTATATTACATACAATAGCGAAAAATAGTTTCACACAAAAAAATTGTTACCGTAGTTACAATATCAAGAATTTATTATTTAGAATTAAATAAGTACAAATAACAAAAATATTTAAAAGTTTTAGTTTAAAAAAGATAAATAAAATTTTCAGCATTTAGAATTCAAAATTTAGATTAACCATTCATTATCCAGCTCTAGAGACTTAAAAAACAAATGACACGTGAGTCTATTTCAGAATTATACCCATAAAGAGTTAAAAATAAATAAATAATACATGCCCCTTTACCACCCCCAAAGATTCTATGTACTAACACAATGGGAGGCAGATCATCAACACATTTTAATTCCTCTTTCAGCTCTTTATTCATTTTAGGCTTGTTAAAACATTTATTCAATGCCCGAGGGTTAGGCTATAACTCTTGGGTTTAGCTGAAAAATCCGTTTGTTGGGCATGTGTAGTGTTATTCTTGTTAAAAAAAAAAAAAAAAACCGCCCAGAGGGAGATCACCAGCCACAGCGGTGGTGAGTATGTAAAGCCCAAATAAGAGATGAACTACAATGCTCACAACTAGCTCTGATAACTGCACCGCAGATATTGAAATTTTAACCATCATGTCCCCAACACTAGACAAGTACAGGTGTTTTGTGTATATATAACTTCTTTAAATCCTTTCTTTTATGATCAAGACACGAGTGAAGCAAATTGGAATGCTTACCTATTTTGGTTATTTGGGTTTTAAGTTTTTTTTTTAAGAATAATTTGCACGTGTTTCACTGCCTAGTTATAGTAGGGCATTTTTTTTATTCATCCATGCATTATTTGCTTCAACATTCTTAAATGGACACGGCTAACTGACGTAGTTTAACACACAAAGTGATATGTCCATAATACTTTAGTCAATATATCACCGTGTCCGAGTTTAAAGACATATCAAAGCCTGACCGTAGAATTATTCATTTAAGAGGCGCTTCTTTTGGGTTGCTTGGTTCCCTGGACTCTAGTCACTATTGATCAACCTTCTTTTTTTTAATCATTTTTAATAAAGACGTGTTTACTTAAGAATTTATGACGCCAATACACCACGAAGAAAGTCTTTCACGCACACCACAAATATAGGATGAAGAGACGCAAGGAATAAGCAAGTGAAAATACAATCTAAAAGAGAAATCGTACACAAACAAATAAAAAGATACAAAGTGGTTTTGATACGGCACAGATAATGATGACTTTCTTTATTAAAGTAAATCAATACTTACAATTTCTCTCAAGCCTCACTAGATTAAATGACCTAAAACAAGCCATTTATACAATGGATGAAATGCTCAAAATAACCTTCATTATTTTCATATTTTGATACATGTTCACATTGTTCAGTGAAGACTTTATTGTTGAAAAATATTGTGTTTTTTACATAAATTATTTTATGATCAAATTAATATATTGGTCAAAGTAGGACCAAGTACGTGCCCGTTCCTTGTAGCATGAGGAGTCACGCGATATATTTATTTATTTAAAACGGATAAATGATGAATAAGAAATTTGGTATCAAAGTGCCCCATTTATGTATGAAGTTTATTAAAAAAATTTATTTATGTTTTAGGACGGATTTTCGTAACTGTCGCTAAAGGTTTTGACTGTTCGCTATATAGTGACTGTTTTTCAGAACCGTCCCTAAAGGTCGTGACTGTTCACCATAAGTTGTGACAGTTCATGAAAAACGTCCCTAAAGTGGCTGTTTCTAAAAGATATGTCTTTTCATGAAAAAACACCTTGTTTTCTATAAATACAAGACTTGTCTTTATTTTTTAAAGAGAGAAAAAATGAGAGAAAATATATTTTCAAAAATTTCCATTCCCGGTCGAGTCGGGTAGAGTATCAAATATAATTGGTTCGTGGGACACGCACACTGAAGTACTTCTTGCACGTGTCGAGATCGTTTTATCCTGGGAGACAAATGCTCATTGTTCATTACCGTAAGCACCCAAGACACCACAACTAGTAAACTCAAAGAAGGGCAAGTAACCAAATTGCATATTTTATATTATGATATTTTTAAAGTCCATAATCATATAATATGTTCAAATGGTTTCGAGGCATATAAATTATGTGTGACACAACTTTAGTTTAATACTAAGAATTGTCACAAGTGCATTTGTAGCCCTATGGAACAATAAGAAATATATCATTAAATGTCGAAATTACTAAAATAGAGAAACTTATCTCAACTAAAATTTATTTAGAATGAAATGAATGTATACCTTCTAAATGGACACATGTGTTGGTCCAAATAAACATTAATATCATTTCATTTTAAAGAAAAATAAAGCGTTTGGAGGTTGAGAATAAATCAATTTTTATATAATTTCAAATTTATGTTTGAAATTGTGGGGGAAGCATTATGTTTTCTATAAGTTATATTCTCAACACATTAACCCACTATAAAATTTTATGGGAAAGGTTGAGAACCTTTGTATGTATTATGATAAATGTGTGGGTATTTATCTAAGGCGATAATTTCTATCCAAAAAAAAAAAATAGAAACAAAGATGATTCCTATTGAAAATAGGATAAACACTACTGAAAGTGTAGTTTTTGATTGTATAAGTGCATTTAATGTACTATAGTATTTCCAATGTGCATTTGTCTAGAGAAGTGTATACTTTATTGATTGAACGATAATTAATACTTAAGTACTTTGATTATATTCCAAGGTTGGAAATGATTAAGCATGTACACAAATATTTAGAATAAAGATAATGGATCCAGGGACGAAGCCAATCATTTTTGGAGGGGGCCATGGCCCCCCTTAACTTTTAAAATGCTTTAGATAATGACCCCTTAAATTTTCTATAATACAAAATTTAGCCATTTTCTTCACAAATTTTACCAACACAATGTGTGTTGGCCCCCCTTGAGGTGGATTTCTAGCTTCGCCACTGAATGGATCAAAGAGTCTCAAGTACAAATGAGTCGTTCAGTATCGATAATAAGATATAAGTGACAAATGACATAAAGATTGGAAAATTATGAATATATTTTTAAACAATATATGACTTTCGAGACTTGTATTCCGAGTGATATATTAGCACGATTAGAGGTGTTAATGTTTGAAAATCCTCTTATGATGGAATATGACTATTATTTCTTAGAAAGCAAGGTACTCTGACAATTTTAAAGATGATGACCCTAGATAAAAATTCTAGAAATAATTAGTTTGCCTATGTTTGTGTGTGGCATTCATTGTTTGAAGAGGCATATAATAATTTGGCAAGTCACGACTTATTAGTCATGATTTAAGAAAAAAAAATCTCTCTCTATTAGTGATAACATTAGGCCTAATAAAATAATTGCAGATCCGCTAACGAGAGAGTAAGAGAAGTTCATCAAGGGGAATGGGCTTATATCCAGTTAAAACCTAAAAGAATTGCCATAATGAAAACCCAACCTAAATGACTGGAGATCCCAAGAATTAGGTTAAATGGGACAACCTAATTATGTGCGATTCAGTTACCACTGAGAAGAAAATAAATTCTTCCTCCCATCCCTAGGATGAGTCAGTGCACTATCTGCCGCGTGTAACAGGATAATTTTTTTTAATGATTTCTATATCTTGAACATATGGGTCAAGTGAGGTATTAGCAGGATAATCTTTATTGAAATCACCTATGTGAGTGAGAAGGGGCCACTTCTATGAGAATAATCAACGGCTACATTGCTAAATTCTCTAACACACTCATGAAACCAGGAGGTGTCCAAGGTCAAAACGGACACAACAATGAGAACCAAGAATGTTTGGAGAAGGGATGTGTGAATTCTATTATCTCGGTTTACACAAAAAGGTTGATCAATTCAAGACATCGTGTTCATTGATTGGCCAGTCAACCCGATAGTCTTTCACTAGGAAAGATTCAAGGCCAAAAGCTATCTTTACCGATGCAGCTCTTTTTCACCGATACTCTGTCTAATTTGTCTTCATGTTCATTTGATTCTTCACCCAAATTTCATTCATGTGGTGGATTGTTGGAAAATATTGTGTCTTTACACAAATTATTTTATGACCAAATTAATATATTGGTCAAAGTAGGACCAAGTACGTGCCCGTTTCTTGTAGCATGACTAGTCACGCGATATATTTATTTATTTAAAACGGATAAATGATTTTTTTGGGACGGATTTTCGTAACTGTCGCTAAAGGTTGTGACTGTTCGCTATATAGTGACTGCTTTTCAGAACCGTCCCTAAAGGTCGTGACTGTTCACCATAAGTTGTGATAGTTCATAAAAAACGTCCCTAAAGTGTCTGTTTCCTAAAGACATGTCTTTTCATAAAAAAACACATTGTTTTCTATAAATACAAGACTTATCTTCATTTTTTTAAAGAGAGAAAAAAGGAGAGAAAATATATTTTCAATACTTTCCACTCCCGGTCGAGTCGGATAAAGTATCAAACATAATTGGTTCGTGGGACACGCACACTGAAGTGCTTCTTTCGCGTGTCGAGACCGTTTTATCCTGGAGGCAAATGCTCATTGTTCATTGTCGTAAGCACCGTAGCGGGAACGCATTTTGTCTTAAGGAGAGAGTGTCAAACACTTGACTCGGTCATCTTCTTCGTTTGTAAGTTTTCTAGTGGTATTAATTTTATTGCATAAATATGATTTATTTGATATTTTAATTTTTGATAAAATACACAAACGCACATATATATAATTTTAAATAAGATTTATGACCTCTTGGCTGCAGCCATGGCAATTCGCTACAAGTAAAGGCTGGATTCGGATCCAAAAATCCATACAATGATGTGCAATTCGCAACCTAGCCCTAACATAGATTTAGTAAAAACGACAAAATGTCTTAAACGACTAATAGACTAGACAAAATCCCTTGTACCATAAAAAACTCACTATTAAATCATTTTCTATCCAATGATTCTCCGACGAGTCTCCGACGGTGCCCCGAAATAACCTTTGGTGATTCCAACGAATCCCTTGTTGAAACTTTTCATTATGGAATTAGTTCAAGTATTTACTTTCTATTTTTTTACTCTCGTAGAAACTTTTAGATTAATTTTTTCACTTTACTCTTATATATATATATATATATATATATATATATATATATATATATATATATATATATATATATATATATATATATATATAGACACACACACACACACACACACACACACACACACACTCCTCTTGCGTGGATCAATCCGTATTTTAAGAATGCGGACTAGACATGTGTCACCTGACATTTCATACATGGGCATGAAATGTCAAAAATATCATACATAAAAAGTAAAAATGTCATACATACCAAAGTTAAGATATTTTTACAAAAACCATTACATCATATTATATATATATATAGTTATGAATTAACAAAGAATTGATCAGATATAAAGACAAATGCAATAGTAGAGAAAGAAATTTATGTCAAGAAAACTTCTGATTGATAATGAAAAACACTATACAGTTCGTTCTCTCCTTTATACAAGATTTCAAGATAACACTAATCTCATTCTAATAAACTCTCTGATATGCTACTTCTTTGGAGACAGAACTAGCTAACTAATTCGGTTACATCTGATTGACCCTTACTAAGTTCTTGAGCCACATCAAGATTGCCATATCAGCACTCTGTTTCACTTCTTAACAATCTCCACCTTGAGACAGCTGATCTTCTTTAGTTTTCTTATCTCCTAGTTCTTCTGATGAAACCCTTAGTTTTCTTCTAACCGTACCAACTTTTTGAAGTAATTAAGCTTGGTATTAGTAAGTGACTTTGTAAGCATATCTGTAGGGTTTTCATTAGTGGAAACCTTTTAAACTATAACATACCATTCTGAGACTATTTACCTCGCAAAATGCATCCTCACGTCAATGTGCTTGGTGCGGTCACGATGCATTTGATTCTTAGTAAAATGTATAGCACTTTGGCTATCACACAACACAGTAGATGAACCTGTTTTTAGTCCTAACTCCTTCATTAGTCCAGACAATCACACAATGCTTCCTTAAAAGCTTCAGTGACTACCATATACTCTTCTTCAGCTGTTGACAAAGCGACAACATGTTGTAGTGTTGATTTCCAGCTAATTTTGCAACCACACACTTAAAACACATATCCCGTTGTTGACCTTATTGAGTCAATATCCCTTGCATGATTTGAATTGACAAACTCTACTACACAACTTTCATTTCCTCTCTTAACTTTATAGCATAAGCCAGCATCCAAATTTCCCTTGAGGTATCTGAGTATCTCCTCCCTGGTCTTGCTAAGAATATGTTCATAATGCTCACAGCATGACCAAGTCTGGTTTAGTGCAAACCATTGAGTACATCAAACTCCCAACAACACTAGCGTAAGGTATTGAGCTCATAGCTCATTTTTCATCATCATCTTCTTCTTCTTCTTCTTCTTCTTCTTCTTCTTCTTCTTCTTCTTCTTCTTCTTCTTCTTCTTCTTCTTCTTCTTCTTCTTCTTCTTCTTCTTCAGTTTTAGGAGAATCTTGTAATGATAATTTGAAATGTTGGGCCAATGGTTTAGATACTGGTTTAGCATTAGACATACCAAACCTTTCCAGTACTCTCTTCACATAGCCCTTCTGAGTAACAAGTAACTTTCTTTGACTCTTGTCTCTCTGGATATCCCTACCAAGTATCTTTTTAGCAGAGCCCAACTCTTTCATTTCAAATTTAGATTTTAACATTGCTTTTACTTTCTTTACCTCCTCCATATCATGATATCCCAGAAGCATATCATACATAAAATAACAAATGGATGTACCTGCTTTCTGCAATTTTCTTGAAATAAACACTGCCATCATATTCGCTTATTGTAAAGACATTTCTTGTTATGAAGAGTTCATATATCTTTTTCCATTACCTAGGTGATTGCTTTAATTTATATAGGGATTTTTTAAACAAACATACCAGGCTCTTTTCTTCCTGCTCCACATATTCTTGAGGTTGATCCATATAAATCCTTTCTTCCAATTCTCTATGGAGAAAAGTTATCTTGACATCTAACTTCTCTAGTTCAAGATTGAATTGAGCTGTCAAGGCTAGGAGGACCCTTATAGAGCTATGCTTAAGCATTAGAGAGAAAAATTCAGTAAAATCTATACCCCGTATGTACCTCTTAGCCACCAACCTGGCCTTGTACCTAGCATTTTCCACTCCTGAAATCCCCTCTTTCATCTTATATACCCTCTTACATCTAATTACTTTCTGATTTCCAGGTTTAACAACAAACTCTCAGTTCTTGTTTCTTTTAAGTAACTCAATCTCCTCATTCATAACCTCTTTGGAACTAATAGCTTCCCTGTAGTCTTTTGGCTCACCATCCTCTAGGCTCACTATAGTAGAGGGAGTATAAGAGATCAGATAAGGATGACCAAATCTTGTTGGTTATCTTATTTCTCTTCTAGGTCTGTATTTAGCAAGATGATAGTTCTACAGTGGATGACTTTTATGAACTTAAGACTGAACCTGCGTTCCATCAGCTCCACCTTCTTCCACTATAGTTTGACCCTGCTCCACCTTAAACTCAAGTTCTTGCCTTGAGTCAGTACTTAATTAAAAATGACATCTCTGCTTTTAATGATCTTTGGCTTCCCAACTTCATAGGTACACACCTTGTACCCCTTTACTCCTTCAGGGTATCCAAGGAAGATACACTTCTTAGCTAGAGGCTTAAGTTTGCCTTGTTTGATATGTGCATAGTTCACACATCCAAAAGTCTTTAGGTTTTCATAGCTAGGAGGCCCACCAGACCATATTTCCATAGGAGTATTCATCTGAATTGTTGAACAAGGACTCTTATTAATCAAATAAGTAGCAGTCATAACTGCTTCTGCTTAAAAGATTTCTAGAATACCAAATTCTAACAACATACACCTGACTTTATCCATAATGGTCCTATTCATTCTCTCAGCTAGGCCATTTTCCTAAGGGGTGTCATTAACAGTATGATGTCTAGTAATTCCACAATCCTTTCAGAATTCATTAGAGATACCACCACAAAATTTAAGGCTATTGTCAATTCTTAGCCTCTTATTCATCTTTCCAATCTAAGTCTCCATTAACACCTTCCGTTTCTTAAAATACTCAAGAGCATCATTTTTATTTTTCAAGATATAAACCCACACACGTCTAGAGTAATCATCTAAGAAAGTTAAAAAATACATAGCTCCACAAATTGAGTCTACTCTTGAAGGACCCTAGAGATCAGAATGAATATATTAAAGAGTTCCTTTTATCTTGTGAATCCCTATACTGAACTTGACCCTATGAGCTTTGCCAAACACATAGTGTTCACAGAATTGCAACTTTAGTAGTTTTTCTCCCTTTAACAGTCCTTGCTTGTAAAGTTCTTGTAAGCCTCTTTCACTCATGTGACCTAGTCTCATGTGCCAAAGTTGTTCCATCTATGCTTCCTTTGATAGTACTGTTGAGACTTCTCCAACTGTAATTTTTCCTTGCAGTATATATAGGCAATTTTTCCTATCACCTCTCATAACTACTATGGAATATTTTAAAACCTTCATTTCGCATGCCTTAACTTTGATACAGTAACCTTTGGCATCCAACATTCCCACTGAGATTAAGTTCCTTTTAATTCAGGAACATATCTTACTTCTTATAGAATCTTTACAATACCATTTGTTAGTTTCAGTTTCACTTATCCAATGCCAATTACAGAGCATTCTTTATTGTTGCCAAGTATAACATTTCCTCCATCAGTCTTGGTATAGGAATTGAATCAAGATTGATTTGGTTTCATATGAAATGAACACCCTGAGTCAAGAACCTATTGCTTATGTAGATCACTATCATATACTACGAACACCTCAACACTTTCATAACCATTTGATGCCACGTCTGCATCACTATGGTCAGTCTACCTGTCTGACATCCTTCCTTTTCTCTCTAGGCAGCCTTTCTTGAAGTGTCCTTCTTACTGACACATGAAACATTTTCGATTCTTGAACTTCGACTTGGATCTTGACTTGTTCTTGGGCTTGAAATCTCTCCTCTATTCTTCCTCTTGCCATGATCCCCTCTACATCTTTTTCTTTGATCACTGATTTTTTTTAATTCCGTTGAGTAAAGAGAAAATTGCACTTCATCTAAACTCAAAGCATACCTTCCATACATCATGGTATCTACAAAATTCTCATATGAATCTGGAAGAGAATTAAGAAAAATAATTTCTTGATCTTCATCATCTACCTTAACCTCTATATTCTCTTAATACAGAATAATCTTATTGAACTCGTTAATATGATCTTCCAGATATTTCGAAGCTACTATGGAAAAGGCATATAGTTTCTTCTTCAAGAAAAAAATATTAGCCAATGACTTCGTCATATAGAGTTGTTTGAGTTTCAACCAGATTCCCCTTAATGATTTCTCATTCGAGACTTCACACAAAACCTCATCTCCTAGGCTCAAGATGATCATGCTGTAAGCCTTATTGAGAACATCCCCTTTTTATTTTTCAGACGATGTCTTTGGAAAATTTGATTAACTTTCTAGCACCTCTTCCAAACCTTGTTGCACACGCATAGCCCTCATCTTTAACCAATATAGACTAAAGTCATTCTGCCCCCTAAAATTCTCGATGTCAAATTTTGTAGATGCCATTGATGGCTCTGATACTAGTTTGTTATGAATGAGAAAATATTTGATCAGATATAACGACAAATGAAATTGTAAAGAAAGAAATTTCTATCAAGGAAACTTCTGAATGCTAATGAAAAACACTATACAATTGGTTCTCTCCTTTATACAAGATTTCAAGATAACACTAATAACCTCTATTATAGGCTACTTCTTTAGAGACATAACTAGCTAACTAATTTAGTTACATCTGATTGGACCTTACTAAGTTCTTGATCTACATCAGGATTTCCACATCAGCACTCTGTTTCACTTTATAATAATCTGTACCTTACGACAAATTACTGATTTTCTTTAGTCTTCTTGTCTCCTAGTTCTTTTGTTGTAACCCTCAATTTTCTTCTAACCGTACCAACTTTTTGAAGTAATCAAACTTGGTATCAAGAAGTGACTTTGTAAGCGTATCTGCAGGATTTTCATTAGTGGAAACCTTCTCAATCATAACATACCCTTCTGAGACTATTTTCCTCACAAAATGCATATTCACATCAATGTTCTTGGTGAATTCGTGATACATTTGATTCTTAGTGAAATTTATAGCACTTTGGCTATCACACAACATAATAGCTGAATCTAGTTTTAGTCCTAACTCCTTTATTAGTCTAGACAATCACAATGCCTCCTTAAAAGCTTCAGTGACTGCCATATACTCTACTTCAACTGTTGACAAAGTGACAACATGTTGTAGTGTTGACTTCCAGCTAATTGTACAACCACTCACTTGAAACATATATCTTGTTGTTGATCTTCTTGAGTCAATATCCCCTGCATAATCTGATTTGACAAACCCTACTACATAACTTTCACTTCCTCTCTTAACTTCATAAGCACAAGACAACATCCAAAGTTCCCTTGAGGTATCTAAGTATCCATTTAGCAGTTTCCCAATGTCTCTTCCCTGGTCTTGCTAAGAATCTGCTCACAATACTGACAATATGAGACAAGTCTGGTCTAGTGTATACCATTAAGTACATCAAACTCTTAACAATACTAGTGTAAGGTATTGATCTCATAACTTGTTCTTCTTTTTCTTCAATTTTAGGAGAATATTGTAATGATGATTTGAAATGCTGAGCCAATGGTATAGAGACAGGTTTAGCATTAGATATAACCTTTCCAGCACTCTATACACATAACCCTTTCGAGTAAGCAGTAACTTTCCTTGACTCTTGTATCATTTCCATACCAAGTATCTTCGTAGAAAAGCCCGACTCTTTCATTTTAAATTCAGATTTTGACATGTTTTTACTTTCTTAGCCTCCTCCATATCATCACATCCCAGAGCATATCATCAACATATAATAACAAAATAGATGTACCTATTATGTGCAATTTTCTTGAAATAAGCACAACTATCATATTTCCTTCTCATAAAGCCATTTCTTATTATGAAGAGATCAAATCTCTTATTCCATTGCCTAGGTGATTTCTTTAATCCATATAGGGATTTCTTAAGTAAACATACCAGACACTTTTCTTCCTACTCCTCATTTCCTTGGGGCTGATCCATATAAATCCTTTCTTGCAAATCTCCATGGCAAAAAGTTATCTTGACATCTAACTGCTCTACTTCAATATTGAATTGAGCTATCAAGGCTAGGAGAACCCTTATAGAGCTATGCTTAACTATTGGAGAGAAAACTTAAGTAAAATATATGCCCTCTCTATGTACGTACCCCTTAGCCATCAACCTGGCTTTGTACCTAGCATTTTTCACTTTTGAAAATATTCCTCGGTCCGGACTTCCACATGGAACTCATGGGTCATTGATTTTAAAAAATATTTGTGATTATTTATGGGAACATCGTTTAATGACAAACCGAATTTGTTTTCAACGCATTAGTTAGTTAAAATTTTTATTGGTAATGGGTATCCTACTAACCAATCAATGTATTAAAAAAACATCATGGTGTTAACAAAACCGTGACAAAAGACTGTGTTAGTTTAGAACTAATCACATTACCATATATATAAAGCATGAATGAGTTTGGATCTCGAGACTCCTAGACTAAACTTGTTCACATGTTGATTATTATCACTATTGTAACATATTATTCACAATGATTTAAATTTAAATATTCTTTATCTTTTATAGGTACAAAATGAGTCAATATTAACTGTTTCCTTTACAATAAGGGTCAATTGGTAAAACAATCTGATTTCTTAGTCCATAAAAAAAGGTTCCATTTAGTGCTTAGTTCAATATATTTTCAAAAATAATTTTTCCTCCCTAAAAAATGTTCCATCTAATGTTTAGTCCAAATATAATTTTAAAAATAGTTTTAAGTTCCTATAAATGTTCCATTTAATGTTAATGTCACTATTAGAGACTATTTAAAAAAAACAAATATGTTCAACTAAAAATTATGAAAATAGTAGATCATGGAAATGCTCCTTAAAACAAAGGGTTGGAATTATAAATGTCTTGTGTAAAGTTATCGTGTTACATTTAAGGATTTAAATTTATAACTGTAACACCCCGTATTTTTGTGCATTTAATATTTAATTAATTCGGGAATTTTAAATTACTTGTGTGTTGTAATTTTTATTGAATTAATTATGGCGATATATTTATTTAAATATTAATCGGGGAGTGAATGGTTAATGTTTAGGAAAATTTATTTACTAAGTGAATAGTAATAATTTAATTACGTCATTTCGAGTATTAATGACGCGGTATACACTTATCCCAGTCGGGAGTCGGTATAGACTAAATTGGGTGTGAGATAAGGATTTTTATAAATTAATTCGGACATCAATTCTGACTGCGCGGTTGAGTTCGGATGGGTCGAGATAGTCAGAAAAGAGTACCCGGGGGTAGTAATTGGGTCTCGGAATATTTTTGGGCATAGCCGGGCCCACGCGGGGTGAGTTGAGCCACTTTAATTAAGCCCATTAGGTGAAAAACGGGATTAAGGGTTTTTAACCTAATGGGGAGATTAGGAAATCAGCAGCCATCACAAATCTAAGCCTAGGGCTTGAGAGGGAAATTGGGGGAAAGCTTAGCAAAAGCCAAATTGAGGATTTTGGAGCCAAATCGAGGGACTACGCCAACAGAATCAGACACTACGAACACTTTCAGGCAAGTGGTTAACTGTTGTGATTTCTAAAAGTTTGATAATCAATTCATATCATGGTGATGTGTGTATGAAAATTCGTTTTGGGTGTGTCACCAAAATCTAAATTGGGTTTTTGTAAATTTACATACCTTAATGAGATTTAGGGGGAGATTAATCGTGTTTATGACTCTAGAGTGTAGAGAAATGAATCGGATGTTAAAATCAGTAAGGTTAGAGGGTTAATTACTGATAAAATGGATGAAATTCATATTGGGGATTGAAAACCCAGATAATACCCAATTCGGGAAAAAGTAGGAAATATTGAGATTTAATTGCAGATTGATGTTCTATAAGGTGCTTTGATCCTATTCTTATGTAGAAATAGGGTTGATTGGGCTCGGTTAGTCCAGGGGAAAGAATGAAGGTTGGATATTTTCGTTAATGGTGGAACTGTCTGTTGGAGAAGACGAAGTCAGGGACGATCGATCGATCGACCCAGGGGTTTGATCGATCGATGATTCGGAATTCTGGGCAGTTCGCCCAGTTTGTATATAAGGGGAAAATTAATTAAATTTAACTCCCAAACATTTATTTAGTGATAAATAAATATGAAACAAATATTCCTAGCAATTTTTGGAGAAAGTAATTGGGACTAGGATGAAATTATGTGGGGAATTTAACGGATGAATTTGAGAGATTCTTATTCCAAAAATAGTGAGGTACGGATCAAGTGAGTGATTCCGGGTATATTGGTCATGCGACCCCAAGGTAGTGAATTAAGTTTGGAGATAAACTAAATAATTTTGAGTCGGGATATAGACTCGGGGAATATTTAATTATGGACCAAGTGGGCGAGTCCGGGCATGTTAATAATTATAGGCAAATATAATTGGGAAAATTATGGAAATAAATGTGTGACACATTATGGGCAAAAAATGTGGGAAAGAAATTATGAGATGTAAAAATGGACCAACTGAGTGAGTCCGGGTATGTTGGTTATGTGACACAAAAGTATTAAATTAATTATTGAGAGAGAGTAATTAATTTGGAGTCAGAACATAGACTCAGGAAATATTAAGTTACGAGCCAAGTATGTGAGTCCGGGGATAATGGTTGTGTGACACCAAGTTATTAAATTAATGGGTGTGATAATTCATTTAATTAAAGTCGGATTATAGACTCGGGTAGGATTAAATTAATAAATGTGATAATTGATTTAATTAGAGTCGGATTATAGACTCGGGTAGGATTGAATTAATAAATGTGATAATTAATTTAATTAGAGTCAGATTGTAGACTCAGGTAGGATTTGTGTTGATTAATTAATGTGTAAATTAATTAAATAAGAGTCGGATTGTAGACTCGGGTAAGTATTAAATTAATATGTGTGTTAATTAATTTAATTGGAGTCGGACCATAGACTCGGGTAAAGTATTATATAAATTAAAGAGTGAGTCAAATATATTAGAGTCAGACCATAGACTCGGGAAGACGATAAATTATTAAGTGAGAAAATTAACTACATTGAGTCGGGTGACAGACTCAGGAAATTTCAGGCAGTGTACGGGACTTAGAGTACACGGTAGAGTCGGGGGTTATATTATATATATACGGTGTCGTGATAGTATATATATATGTGTATATATTGTGTGTGATAATAAATATCAGTGACTAGATATTTATTCAATTTAAATACTCTAATGCTATCAAGGGAGGTTGCGCGATGTGGGTGAATCCCCTAGCTTGAGGAGTAGGGAGAGTATATCCCCAGGTCATAGCGTCCGGTATATATGGGTGAGGGATTTATCTCACTTGCAGGGAAGGAATATGACCGCCTCCACTTCGTTTATATTTTGGTCCAAGTTGGTGAGCGATTCTAACTTGGGAAACTAGGTTTTGTGAGCACACCTAGTGAGATAGCATTCTAGAGGGAATCATCCGGTGAGGGTAAACTCGGAAGGATGGATATACGTATGATATATGTGTGGTTGTTAGTAAAGGTACGTATAATATGGTAGTAAATATTATATGTAGCTGATAATACAGTGTGTGATGTATTTACTTTATATAACTCGGGTTACAGTTATATGCAGTTAATTAATGGGAAATTAATTAAGTTAATTATTTGTGGGAATAATACAGTGTGTGATGCATGTACTTTATACAACTTGTGACACGGTTATATGCTGCTATTTAAGAGGAATTAATTAAGTTAATTGTGGAATAACTTATAATTCAAGAATCATTATACTCGGGTTAGAGTAGTATGGCAAGGGAAGGTTATACCAGGACTAGTTGGACAGGGTAGTACAACTAGGTGGGGTTCAGGTAACCGGTAGGTGTGCACAATAGTGGAGGGGTGAGAATGTCCACAAGGGAGTGCGACACTAACTTAAATATGAAGCGCATTCATGCATTTTAAATTACTGCAGTTAATTCACTTGCTAAATATTTTCAAAATGTTTTGGGTTCTAACCCTTGCTATAAAACTATTTTCAAAACCTTTTAGGTGTCCAGCCACAGGGACGCCAAGATTGATATTCTATTCCAGGGACACGGAGCTGCGGCATATGTGGATGCTAGCAGGAGTTTGGATTTGACGCATCATTCATTCATTCCTAGAGTAGGAATCTTTTATCAGTCTCAGTTTTATTTAGGGCTTGTAGCCCAGACTTCTCGGTACAGTTTTCAGGTGTAATCTATTCAGGTGTTGGATATTTGTATTTGGATTATTTATTTGGTGGCCGGTGATTTATTTGGCAAGTTGTGTAATTATGATTCAGTTTATTTTCATTCAGTTGTGTGAATGGTTTATACTTTAATTCCGCATGTACAGTTTTGGTTTAATTAAAAAGTTAAAATTGGCACCAGTTTCTGGAATACTAGGTGGTTAGTAAGCTTTAAAAAGTTTTCGACAGTGATGCTAAGGATGATCCAACTGGGATTCCTGTTTTAATTTGGTAGAGGACTGATCACCCGGTATTTTATTAGGCGGGGTGTCACAGATGGTATCAGAGCATCGGGTTCTAGTGTCCTTAGGATCTGTGCGGCTTTTCACGCTTCGGCTTAGCAATTTTTAATATAGAGCCCTATCATAGGATTGTTGTATTCTCATACGTATGCGCATATACGTTCTTCTGTGAATTTATATTTGAAAGTGAACTCATACAATTCGATTCTCCTTCCGGACGACGCCCAGGAGAGGGAGAGCAGCTAGGGCAGCAGGGGGAGGTGAGACGAGGGAGGCTCGTCAGGAGTAAGAGTTACGGCGGCAACTGCCAAAGTTAATTTTGGCAGTACAGGTAACCGAACTAATGGCACGGGCGATTTAAACGACGGTAGTCGCAAACGACAAGGTACTTGACACGGGATCAGCCACAAGTGTTAGTGGCGTCGGACGTTCAGACTCACGCGGAGTCGTCAGGGTGGAAGCAAGAAAGAGAGGATATTTTAGTGGGAACCCATCAGAATTGCGAAGGGGTTCAGATGTAGTTCTAGCGTGTCAAGGAAGAGAGGTATCCAGCGTCACCTACGCATGGGAGAATTGTGATGGGGTGCGAAAATAAATGCTAACCACTTTTAGTTAGTGGGAGCGGCGCTACAGTGGTGGGGGTCGATCACCACAGTTGAGGAAAGAGACACACTAGCTACTGCAGAGTTTTGGGTGCAGTTCGACCGCAAGTATTTTTCCCTCAGCGGTCGAGACCGAAATGAGGAGAAAATTTTGTGAGGTGACTCAAAGGGAGACCGTTTAGTGGCCGATTAGGAGAAAGATTTCACTCGTTGGCAAATTTTGTACCGGATGAGGTAAGCGAGGAAAAGAAAAAGAAAGAAAAGTTTATGGATGGGTTAGTCTAGAGAATCACACAACAATTAAGTGATAATTCCGCATTAGTAGGTTATACTGATGTCATTAACGCAACACTCCGGCACTGTTGAGAATATCGCTTCCACGCGAAAGGAAGCGGGAAGGGAGTGGGGATTAACCAGTCGGATGAGGCAGAAGGGAACAATACCAGTGGGGTATCCCAGCAGCAGACTGGGGGAGAACAGGGGCAAGATTTTCGGTAAGGAAATCATACCAAACGATCTAGAACTGGAGGCTATTAGCGGGATGGCCAGGAATTCCAATAAGGTTGGCATGGAAGGGATCAGTGGCAGGGTGAACATATTAGAAAGTGTTTCGTTTGTGGGAAAAGCGAGACACATGAAGAGATATTGCCTTAAGCGAGGCAGGGGTCAACTACAGGATGAGGTCCTGGATGTACGGCCACTAAAGCAAATCACGGGTGCATTCGGGCAGGGAGAAGCTGTTCCGAAAATCGAGAACCAGCCGTTGCAGCTGGAGTATAGAAGTAATTATTTTACCCTAGGGGCATGGGGTATATTGTTGAGTGACAAAGAGGATGTCACAGTATAAGACTTATTTTTCACTAGAGTTCGCAGGTGAGTCGAACTTAGTGGGTGCGTTGGCGGTAGCAGCCATAGCATGTGGGTAAACTTTCCGTAGGGTAGTGGAGTTCCTTAGTGTTCTTCATGGGAGAGTGGAGGCGTACACTGAGTGATTGGTTGAATTATGAGAGGAATGACTACTTTCGTGAATAATGGGAGTAGGGTTGATAATACTTTTTAAACATCGACTGGATAGCGATGGAATTTAACTATTGTGGATAGTGGAGATAAATTTTGGTGTCCTCGACACCAGGGTATGGTTGGTACTAGGTATCAGCGGAGAGGGCGTATAGCCTATATATATGTGGATATATATGTTGTATTGCATGGTGCGATGGCACATAGTGAGGTTTTGTGTTCTCACATTTTATCCCGGTAAGTGGGGATGTTTACTGAAGTGAATCAGGGTGGTTAAATTGATTTTCGAGCAAAGAGAGATAGCTCGGGGCTTATTTTGCGCAAGGACTAGTGGTAGTAAAGGCGCGGTATTATGTTGTCTTTGGTAGCATAAGGGTAAGCGTATATTCTTTTGTGTTGAGAGATAAGTATTTACGGGGAGATGTTTAGACGTAGCACATGGGTTGAGTACCCGGGCAGTAGATATATATGTATATATATATATATATATATATATATATATATATATATGTAATATGACTACGGGTTCGAAGTTATATTACAGGTTACGACTAGCATAGTCGGGTAACTTTCGTGCGATAGAGTGCGGGGATAGGGTGTATGGGCACCCGGGTTAATTAAGACAAATTTTGTGCGGTTAAGCACGGGTATAGGGTGTATGGGTGCCCTGACAAGGTTTAAATGCATGCTTGTGTAACGTATGGTTAGAAGCGAATGTGATAGATATAGCGGGCTTGGAGGCACTTGACTAGTGAGTAATATGTGAATACTGGAACACTAGGTTTATCTTAATTTCGAGGACGAAATTCCTTTGTAAGGGGGGAGTCTGTAACACCCCGTATTTTTGTGCATTTAATATTTAATTAATTCGGAAATTTTAAATTACTTGTGTGTTGTAATTTTAATTGAATTAATTATGGCGATATATTTATTTAAATATTAATCGGGGAGTGAATGGTTAATGTTTAGGAAAATTTATTTACTAAGTGAATAGTAATAATTTAATTACGTCATTTCGAGTATTAATGATGCGGTATACACTTATCCCAGTCGGGAGTCGGTATAGGCTAAATTGGGTGTGAGATAAGGATTTTTATAAATTAAGTCGGACGTCAATTCTGACTACGCGGTTGAGTCCGGATGGGTCGAGATAGTCAGAAAAGAGTACCCAGGGGTAGTAATTGGGTCTCGGGATATTTTTGGGCATAGCCGGGCCCACGCGGGGTGAGTTGGGCCACTTTAATTAAGCCCATTAGGTGAAAGACGGGATTAAGGGTTTTTAACCTAATGGGGAGATTAGGAAATCAACAGCCATCACAAATCTAAGCCTAGGTCTTGAGAGGGAAATTGGGTGAAAGCTTAGCAAAAGCCAAATTGAGGATTTTGGAGCCAAATCGAGGGACTACGCCAATAGAATCAGACACTACGAACACTTTCAGGCAAGTGGTTAACTGTTGTGATTTCTAAAAGTTTGATAATCAATTCATATCATGGTGATGTGTGTATGAAAATTCGTTTTGGGTGTGTCATCAAAATCTAAATTGGGTTTTTGTAAATTTACATACCTTAATGAGATTTAGGGGGAGATTAATCGTGTTTATGATTCTAGAGTGTAGAGAACTGAATCGGATGTTAAAATCAGTAAGGTTAGAGGGTTAATTACTGATAAAATGGATGAAATTCATATTGGGGATTGAAAACCCGGATAATACCCAATTCGGGAAAAAGTAGGAAATATTGAGATTTAATTGCAGATTGATGTTCTATAAGGTGCTTTGATCCTATTCTTATGTAGAAATAGGGTTGATTGGGCTCGGGTTAGTCCAGGGGAAAGAATGAAGGTTGGATATTTTTGTTAATGGTGGAACTGTCTGTTGGAGAAGACGAAGTCAAGGACGATCGATCGATCGACCCAGGGGTTCGATCGATCGATGATTCGGAATTCTGGGCAGTTCGCCCAGTTTGTATATAAGGGGAAAATTAATTAAATTTAACTCCCAAACATTTATTTAGTGATAAATAAATATGAAACAAATATTCCTAGCAATTTTTGGAGAAAGTAATTGGGACTAGGATGAAATTATGTGGGGCATTTAACGGATGAATTTGAGAGATTCTTATTCCAAAAATAGTGAGGTACGGATCAAGTGAGTGATTCCGGGTATATTGGTCATGCGACCCCAAGGTAGTGAATTAAGTTTGGAGATAAACTAAATAATTTTGAGTCGGGATATAGACTCGGGGAATATTTAATTATGGACCAAGTGGGCGAGTCCGGGCATGTTAATAATTATAGGTAAATATAATTGGGAAAATTATGGAAATAAATGTGTGACACATTATGGGCGAAAAATGTGGGAAAGAAATTATGAGATGTAAAAATGGACCAAGTGAGTGAGTCCGGGTATGTTCGTTATGTGACACCAAAGTATTAAATTAATTATTGAGAGAGAGTAATTAATTTGGAGTCGGAACATAGACTCAGGAAATATTAAGTTACGGGCCAAGTAAATGAGTCCGGGGATAATGGTTGGGTGACACAAAGTTATTAAATTAATGGGTGTGATAATTAATTTAATTAAAGTCAGATTATAGACTCGGGTAGGATTAAATTAATAAATGTGATAATTGATTTAATTAGAGTCGGATTATAGACTCGGGTAGGATTGAATTAATAAATGTGATAATTAATTTAATTAGAGTCAGATTGTAGACTCAGGTAGGATTTGTGTTGATTAATTAATGTGTAAATTAATTAAATAAGAGTCGGATTGTAGACTCGGGTAAGTATTAAATTAATATGCGTGTTAATTAATTTAATTGGAGTCGGACCATAGACTCGGGTAAAGTATTATATAAATTAAAGAGTGAGTCAAATATATTAGAGTCAGACCATAGACTCGGGAAGACGATAAATTATTAAGTGAGAAAATTAACTACATTGAGTCGGGTGACAGACTCAGGAAATTTCAGGCAGTGTACGGGACTTAGAGTACACGGTAGAGTCGGGGGTTATATTATATATATACGGTGTCGTGATAGTATATATATATGTGTATATATTGTGTGTGATAATAAATATCAGTGACTAGATATTTATTCAATTTAAATACTCTAATGCTATCAAGGGAGGTTGCGCGATGTGGGTGAATCCCCTAGCTTGAGGAGTAGGGAGAGTATATCCCCAGGTCATAGCGTCCGGTATATATGGGTGAGGGATTTATCTCACTTTCAGGGAAGGAATATGACCGCCTCCACTTCGTTTATATTTTGGTCCAAGTTGGTGAGCGATTCTAACTTGGGAAACTAGGTTTTGTGAGCACACCTAGTGAGATAGCATTCTAGAGGGAATCATCCGGTGAGGGTAAACTCGGAAGGATGGATATACGTATGATATATGTGTGGTTGTTAGTAAAGGTACGTATGATATGGTAGTAAATATTATATGTAGCTGATAATACAGTGTGTGATGTATTTACTTTATATAACTCGGGTTACAGTTATATGCAGTTAATTAATGGGAAATTAATTAAGTTAATTATTTGTGGGAATAATACAGTGTGTGATGTATGTACTTTATACAACTTGTGACACGGTTATATGATGCTATTTAAGAGGAATTAATTAAGTTAATTGTGGAATAACTTATAATTCAAGAATCATTATACTCGGGTTAGAGTAGTATGGCAAGGGAAGGTTATACCAGGACTAGTTGGACAGGGTAGTACAACTAGGTGGGGTTCAGGTAACCGGTAGGTGTGCACAATAGTGGAGGGGTGAGAATGTCCACAAGGGAGTGCGACACTAACTTAAATATGAAGCGCATTCATGCATTTTAAATTACTGCAGTTAATTCACTTGCTAAATATTTTCAAAATGTTTTGGGTTCTAACCCTTGCTATAAAACTATTTTCAAAACCTTTTAGGTGTCCAGCCACAGGGACGCCAAGATTGATATTCTATTCCAGGGACACGGAGCTGCGGTATATGTGGATGCTAGCAGGAGTTTGGATTAGACGCATCATTCATTCATTCCTAGAGTAGGAATCTTTTATCAGTCTCAGTTTTATTTAGGGCTTGTAGCCCAGACTTCTCGGAACAGTTTTCAGGTGTAATTTATTCAGGTGTTGGATATTTGTATTTGTATTATTTATTTGGTGGCCGGTGATTTATTTGGCAAGTTGTGTAATTATGATTCAGTTTATTTTCATTCAGTTGTGTGAATGGTTTATACTTTAATTCCGCATGTACAGTTTTGGTTTAATTAAAAAGTTAAAATTGGCACCAGTTTCTGGAATACTAGGTGGTTAGTAAGCTTTAAAAAGTTTTCGACAGTGATGCTAAGGATGATCCAACTGGGATTCCTGTTTTAATTTGGTATAGGACTGATCACCCGGTATTTTATTAGGCGAGGTGTCTCAATAATATATTGATAATTTATAACTGAAAAAATTAAAATTAACATTTGAAGATATAAAATTAGATTTCAAAACACACCTTAAAAGGAGATGAACATATCAGTATATTAAGAGTGCAGACCATACAAATAGATCTTTTGTAACCCCTACTATTTCTATTTTAGTTTGTTACACCATGTCAACTATTGGCAAAGTTTTTTTTTTCCATAAAAAACTTTTTAGTGTGCAGTAGCTTTCGTTTTAGTGCATGATAAAATACCGACATATTGTATATGTTTGATTTTGATAATTAATGAACATAAGGTTTATATATTTAAAAACGTCCTTTATAAAAAAGAAAAGAATTACGTTAACACTTAACAAAACGTGTTATGCATTTAAATAAAAAGTTTAATACCCAAATTAATGCAGGGAAGTCATAAAGTTCTGTGAGGGGCAACAATTCGCATGCGCATACGTATCACATAGTTGTGATGTGGAAATAAAATATTATTCTAGTATTTTTTATATACAGGTTCTATAAGAATAAACTGTCACTAACTAAGTCCTATTGACTTTTCAACTATTAAAAATGTTTTATTCCTAATTTTTTGGGACTTTTTTTCATAACTTTATCCCTTTAAAACAAACCATTCGTAACTTCCTGAGGGAAGTTACACAAGTGGTTGAACTTTTTCTTCATCCTATTTTTAATCTTCAAATGATCATAACTTTTGATTGAAAAATCCGTTTTTCGCAAAATTACTATTTTTGAAATTTGCTCGCCGAAGTCTATCAAACAAGATCCATGAAGCCTATACAATTTCAAAGAAAAAAAATTACATAGACAGTAAACTTTAATGTATGCACCAGAAAATGAAATAGTTTTATGTCTATGACATTGTCATAGACAGTAACATTTATTGTATTAATATTACACAGACAATAAAATTTACAGTGTTCACAAGAAAATGAAATCCATATATTTATCAAACAAGATCCATGGAGTACATAATATTCAAATGAAAAAAATACATAGACAGTAATATTTACTGTGTAGACCTTTAAAAATAGAACTTAATTTATAGTATAATAGTCAATAAGTCTTAATTAAAAAAAATCTTAAAATAGGAACTACATATAATAATACATATTAATTGAGTTACCACATTGGTTGTTATTATAAAATAATAATACAAAAAAATTATTTAAATAAATGGGTCAAATAATATATATATATATATATATATATATATAGACACACACACACACAGAGAGAGAGAGAGAGAGAGAGAGATTGGCTCAGGTGCGCATCATTAAACGCCTGTCAAAACGCAACCCTATATGTCGTTTGGGATATTTTGGCTGAAACCCCAAACGCGACTTCTCTAAATCAATTCGTCCTTACCCACTCCTCTCTGTAAAACCCTCACTCGACCTCCATAAGACCTGCCCTCATTTCTCACATCTGCAACAGTTCGTCCTCACCTCAGGTATGAACTCAATTTCTGAATTTGATTTATTGTATTTTTACACAAATTTTTTGTCATTTTTGTTGTAAATGGAGACAAACTCACATTGTTGAATTTCTGAATACACATTTTATTATTTATGTATTTTTAAGAGTTATTTATTTAATAACTAGGTTTTTTGATTAACCAAATTATTTGAACCATTTTTTTTATAATTAACAGTTAGTTTATGTTGCATATTTTCGTAATTTATTTTATAAATCAACCTATGCTAGGGTTAATTTTTTTTTTTATAATGGACGAGTTAATGTTTTTCAATTCTTTCGCAGAAAATGGATAGTTCAAGCATTGATAAAGAAATGTGGACCAGAGAGAATATGGTTTTTGAGTTTGAGATTGAGTAAAATGTCAATTTCGATATTGGGGGTGATAGAGGGGAACAATGTGTTACATTAAATTCGGATGACAATAATAAAGGTTTCAACCCTCAAGTGTGGGATGACCTAAAGCCAAAAATAGGTCAAGAGTTCCAAATCCTTGATGAAGTGAAGAGTTTTTACAACGCATATGCAAAGGTGGCCATGTTTAGTGTTCGTAATTGGACTGAAAAGAAGGATATTCAGAGTAACAAAATTATAATAGGAAGGAGTATGTTTGTTTCAAACAAGAAAAGGTCAAGGTTGTAGATATTCCAGTTACTTTTTGATGTCGGGGTTCAATTAGAGAGGATTGTAAAGCAAAAATTGCAGTTGCGATGCATTCAAGTGGCGCATATGTTGTTATTTCATTTGTGGAGGGTCATAGCCACCCGTTGTCGATGCCAAGGAAAACCCAATTTTTGAGATCTCATCGGTGCATATAGAGTTCCCAAAAGTGCTTAACTCAACAACTTGGAATGATCAATATACCACCGCACCAACAATTCAACTTTCTTAGAGTGCAGACGGGTGGCTTTAAAAATATAGGGTTTACGCAAAAAGATTTATACAACCAAGATAGGGATATGAACAATGAATTGAAGGGGCACGGTGGAGATATGTTGCACGAGTTTCTTAAACTAAAAGAAGAAAATAATCCGTCTTTCACTTACAAAATTGCAACAGATAGTGAACAACGAATTAAGCATTATTTTTAGGCTGATGCAATTAGCAGGCGGGATTGTAAGTGTTTTGGTGATGTGGTAATATTTGATACCACATACAATACTAATCGGTATGGTATGATTTTGAACTGGTGAAAGTGGACATAAGTAAACATGTATATTATATTCGAAGGAAGATTGGTGGCACGAATAAGGTACGAGAAATTATTTACAACACTAACTTGCAATCTGCCTCGTGTCCATGCAAGATGTTTGAAACTGCTGGGATCCCATGCCGACATGTTTTGGCTTATTTACAAAAGTTTCATGATATTGATTCCTTACCGAGCCAATACATTTGGAAGAGATGTACAAAATCAGCAAAGTCAGTAAATACAAAGGTCGTTGATGCTTGTGGCATCGATATAACCGATGACATATCATATTTTCTTCAACAGATTCAACTAATAAAAAGGTCCTTGGATGTCGTTGATACGAACCTCACTAGTTCGGAAGGAATTCACATTTACAATGAAGGTTTGTATGACATACTTGAGAAGATCAACGAAGTTGTTTGTATTGGTTCGAATGCAAAAGTTGTTGTCAAACCAAGTGTAGGCATTTCGGTGAACATGAGTTGTAATTACGGTAATGTTTACAAGGAACCACAAAAAGTTGGAGCAAAAGGATGTGGTAAAAGGCTTCAAGGAGGGAAAAAAGCAATGGGTAGAGTGAATAAGTCTAATGTACGCCGCTGCAATAGGTGCGACATGGTTGGACAGTCGCATGAAAAAAGAAATTGTCCGTTGATCAATAATAGGTAAACAAACATTAATTTCCATTGTATTTATTTATTTTATGAGTTAGTAAACATAACTAATTTACCATTTTTCTTTATTTTGTAGGACTGACGATGACCAAGGTGGAAGTGAATACGAAGAGAGTGGTGATTCATTGAGTTGACGCGGTGTTGTATTCAGTGCAGTGTTGTATTAAATGGCCTTGTTTGTATTGAACTTCAAATGTATTGAACTTCAAATATTTCAATTGTATTGAACTTAAGTTGTATTGAACTTCAAGGTGTAATTCAAATATTTCTGTTTGTATTGGACTTCAGTTGGCAATTAATGTTTTGTTCAGTATGCCGATAAAATTGTATTCAGTGGTGTTGCTGTTTTAATATTAGTATATTGTTGTTTTATGACTAGTGTGTTGCTGTTTTAATTAAAACCACGTTGCTGTTTTAGTTGCTTAATGTAACAGGTATCACCTGTTGTAATAAGTTTCAAGTTTAATACCTGTTGTTGTAGTATGTTGCTTAGCCGTGATGTTTTAATACCTGTTGTAACAGGTATCACCAATTTAACCTAAGTGTAACAGTTATGTTAGATTGGTGTTAACTAATTATATTAAATTGGTGTTAACTAGTTAAATTGGTGTTAACAGTTATGTTATGGTATCTCAATGCTTCCACTAGTTTTTGTAAATAATGCTAGCTGTTATAAATAAAGCTAGTATAATATCTACCATTATGAAATGGTATAATATCTACCATTTTAAATTTCTAACATTTAAATTCTAACAAGTGCTTAATGCCGCTGGCGCGGACCCATAATAATAAAGTCATATTTCATAACAAAATTCAAACTCAATGTCCATTACATAACCCAAACTCGATGTGCATTACATAATATAATTCAAAATGGCACATTACATAACCCAAAGTGAAGTTTCACATTACATAGAGTACTCAATATCCTAAACCGATATCTTAAAAATAAAAATTGCTATAATTACAACCAAAATACAATTGAAACGGAAATAGAAATTGTCAAACTTTGTCTCCTATCCATCAACTTTTTTGGCAATCTTATTCTCCACGCCATCAATGTTTTTGCCCAACTTCTTCTCCATTTCGTCATTTTTCTTGCCCAACTCCATTATTATCGCGCTAAGATCGCCATATTCAATTTCAACCGCATTCTTGGTGTCAACCGATTTTTGGGAATCCACTGATTTCCCGGTATCAATCCAATGAAAAAACCCACAAGAATTGATTTTATAATTAGGGTACATAACAACGACTCCATGACATCTTTGATGTTTGCATTTCCGCACGATCTCCGCAATGACATTATATATGGGAGTTAGATGAACTTTTAGGTGACTCCATATCCTGAAAATTAAAGACATATTTATCAGAAAATAAATAACCCAAGCAGTTGCACCAAATTACACGATTGTTGGAATTTTAACCCAAACAGTTATATGTATACCTTATTGTATCTATCTAGGGTTTATTTTATTAAAAATGGAGGCATTTAGGGGACTCCAATTAAAATGTAAAACCCAAGTAGTTAAATTGGAAATTGAGTTCATACCTGAGACGGTTTCGATTTGGAGCAGATATTGAGAAATAGAGGTCAGGTAAGGACGAACTGTTATAGATGTGAAAAATGAAGGCGTGGGTTTTGCAGAGAGGAGTGGGTAAGGACGGATTGGTTTAGAGAAGCCGGGTTTCGGGTTTTAGCCGAAATATCCCAAACGACATACAGGGCTGCATTTTGACAGGCGTTTAATGGTGCACACCAAATCCGCACCATTTAGTGCGCACCTGAGCCTCTCCCCCCCCCTCTCTCTCTCTCTTGAGGGGTTGTTAAGTGAATCAAAATATGAATTTTTTAATAAACCTAATAAGACATTAAAAAAATTATCCCATCAATTTTAATTCCTCGTCGTAATTAGTCCACGCTAGTGGCAACAGACGTGCGTGTGACACACATTTTTTTAATATAAACACACACACACACACACACACCCTCCATCCGCCACCCAACCCCCTGCTGCAATATACTGATTACCCCGCAATTCACCCTTAACCTATAACGAACATTGATTGACTATCCTTTTAGTAACATTGGAGAGAATCTGTTTGTTTTAGGTGTCGCTGATGGGTGTAATTGTGCCGACAGAGTCTAATAAGGTTATTTTGGCGTCTAACAAAGTGGATTAGGGAATGTTGGGTATGGGGTTGGATGTCCATGTTTGGAACATGGCTGGGTTTACGGGCCTGGAAGTAGGTTTTTGGCTCAGGCAATTTTGGGAGTGCTATGACAGGTATGAAATGGAGGTGGGTAAGTATGGATTTTCTGGATGGATTATGGAGCTAATGGTGACTGGAATGCCTCTGCAATGGGGGAGCTCACTAACAGGGCATAAGGCTGGTAGGGTATGACCGTCAAGTTTGGGTCACGGGAGGCCGGGTTTGGGTTATAGGAGGCTAGAGGAACAAGGCGGGGGGGTTCACCAGAAGAATAAGATTGCCCCTATTTAGTGTGTGTGTTAGTGTGTGTATGTCTATATGAGTTTATACATTAATTGACCCATTTATTTAACTGATTTATTTATATTATTATTTTATAATTACAACAAATGTGACAACCCAGTTAATATGTATTATGATATATAGTTCCTATTTTAAGATTTTTTAAATTAAGTTCTATCGACTATTCAACTATTAATTAAGTTCCATTTTTAAAGGTGTACATAATAAATATTACTGTTTATGTAATTTTTTTCATGGAATATAATGTACTCCATGGATCTTGTTTGATAAATATATGTATTTCGTTTCTTGTAAACACTGTAAATTTTACTGTCTGTGTAATATTAATACAGTAAATGTTACCATTTATGAAAATATCACAAACATAATACTATTTCATTTTTTGGTGCGTACAGTAAAGTTTAGTCTATGTAATTTTTTTTCTTTAAAATTTTATAGGCTTCATGGATCTTATTTGATAGATCTCAGTGAACATATTTCAAAAATAGTAATTTTGCAATAAACGGATTTGTCAATCAAAAGTTGTGATCATTTGAAGATTAAAAATAGGATGAAGAAAAAGTTCAACCACTTATGTAACTTCCCTCAGGAAGTTACGAATGGTTTGTTTTAAAAGGATAAAATTATAAAAAAAGTCCCAAAAATTAGGAATAAAACCTATTTAATGGTTGAAAAGTCAATAAGACTTAGTTAATGACACTCTATTCTTATGGAACCTATATATTAAAAACCCTATTTTTTTTATACATATAATATTTATTGGCATTAATTGCACTTTGTACTCTAAAATTTTGAGCTTTATATCAATTTTTGGTTTATTGGATATTAGTTATATTCATTAGGTGAACCTGTAACACCCCGTGATTTTGAACCATAATAAATATATCTTCTTATAAATCAAAAATCGAAAAAATATTTTTTTGGAATTAATTATTTTTTATATTAAAAATGTTGATTTTGATATATAAGAAATAATGTTTTAATCGAATTCGAGATTGGGAACAAAATCAGATTTTTTTTCAATTTTTCTTCTTTGTCAGTTGAACAAGAGGGGAAAAAATTCGCCCGTTGGGTGAACAGATTCGCCCAGGGGAGGAATTGATCCGGTCTGGTGCAGATTTGACGAATTTGCTTATTTTTGGGTATTTGTGTTGGTTTCAAACTCTTTTGCTTTCCAATATTAAAAAGGCTCGGGTTTAGACTTTTTAAACACTTTTAACTCATCCCAAAAAGCAATAGCTTCCCAAGTTTTTCTTTCTCTCTTCTACAAAACCTAACCCTATTAAAAAAACAAGTTTCAACTCAAGTTTTGAGATCCAAATCAAGTTTTCTCAAGATCAACCAAAAATGAGTCTTTACTATTTTTGCGAGAGGATCACAACTGTATAATCAAAATTTTAAAACGACTTCTTATCAGGCATGAGGACCTCTATTGTTCCCCTTAAATGTGATATGTTTTAAATTTGCCTAAACCTTAATTAATCATATTTTATTAAAATTAATTAGAAAGATTAATTAGGAAAAGTGAAAGAAAATTCTGTGCTGTTTTCACTAAATATAAAAATATGATTTAAGAGTGGAAACAATAGCATGCCATAATTAGTGGTTTGGGTTACGGTAGGTTTGTGGTATGAATCACATGTTGGAATTAAAATATGAACTTGAAATAACATTTTGACTTGTAAATCATGATCTTACATGTATATGCATGGAATGGAAATTATTGTTGTGTAACATTGTTAATATGCGTGTTAACATGGAATTATGTGTTAATTGGTAAAATATCACTTTTATTGAAATTGTAGAATTTGACGACTTGTGTGACTATTTGGTAGTACCTGATTAATTACATGATTTAATGGATGTAAATTGAATGGAATTGAAATTGTAGTATTAATTGAGGATTGTACTGTTAACTTAAACTATAATTTATGCAGAGAGTGTTCGTGTTAAAATTTCGACACCGCGGGAACATTGGGATTTTTAGGAGTAGTTATATTTTAATTCGTTTTATAGGTTTCTTGCTAGGTATGGGACTAGTAGGTAGATTTTGTTATTGTTGAAACTTTATAGGTATGGGACTAGTGAGTGTATGCTTGTACGGTTGGATATTTTTTCTAGGTGGGGATAAGTAGTACGCTGCTACATTATTCCTTTAGCTTAGATGCGATACTAGGTGATAATTTTTGGTAGGTATTCTTCCTTGGTGATATACTAGGTAATACTTATAGTTTGGTGATCTCTAGGTATGAGACTAGGGGTGATTTTAGGTTGTGATACCCAAATTAAGGGTGGGGCTAATTGAGAATAAGAAAATTAATAGAGATTAATAATTAATGCCTAAGATAATAAACGGGTATTAAAATGGATTTGACGTCACCAATAAGTGCAATATTAAAGATAATTAGGTAGACTGACAGTAGTGACGTGGGTGTTTGTTTGTGTCACCAATATGCAGAGAACTCACGATAATTGTTTCGGCTGACTATAGCAACGTGAGTATGTGTTAGCGTCACGAGTATGTGTAGCGCTAATGAAATTGGACAAACTATCTATAGTGACGTTTCGTGCACGAAACCTCAAGAGTATGTGCAATGCTAACGAAATTGGGTAAAATGGATATCGTGAGGGGAATGGGTGTGTTGTAATTGTTAGCATGCTAGGAGTATGTGTATGACCAATAGAAAGGTAAACTGGCTATACTGATGTCGCATTAATAATTAATTCAATTAGTAATTAAGAGATTAAATTCACTATAATATAATTGAACTTGAGTAATGGGGTGTCACAGCTAGGTGGGTAGTTAGTATTGTTTTACTTTACTCGCATGTTCTTATATCGTTTTAATTTAAAATAATTTATTGTAATATTTATCTCATATTATGCTCATGTCTAAATTCACGGATCTTAATTAAGAGGAGTAGCTGGTGTTCATGCGGTGAGCTTTGATCCATTGTGTTGACTTACATTTCACGTATAGTTACTGGAGTACCTGTAGAGGACGGATTGGAGATTCGTGGAGTTTAGTTGGAGTTATTTTATTGATTTAGTAGTTTAGATTTTTTCATCCGGTCGTTTTATTTATGAGACAATTGTATATGGATTTGGTGGGCTATTTACTTCCATAGTTGTTTATGGTAGTTGGAATATTTTATTTAAGTATTAATCTATATTTTGACGTTAACATAGTGATGGAATTTCTTGTGTGGATGTTTATATTCATTTGATGAAATTTTGGATTAAATTTTGTAGAAAAAGTTTTTAATGTCTCATATTTCTCTCACATGATAAAAATGGTATTTGAATTATGACACCCGACGTAGGTTGATAGAGGGTACTTGCCATCTCCAATGTCAAAATATACGAGGTGTCACAGAATCCATACATATGTCTCATTAACTTTTATATCACTTTATTAGTCTCGTCTTTGAAAAATATTTACATAAAAATGACTACAACACCATGGTTCTCCCAGTGGTAAGAAAGGTATTTCATAGACTCGGATGATGACCGTTGGTCTAAGGTTCGAAAGTCCCCAACAAATGCCTGATAGTAAGAAGGGCATGCGTTAGGGTGGCTCTGTAACATCATCCCTCGTTTTTAGCTCGCACGGGGGAGTCCAAATGTCTCATCCGCATGGATGTTCAAGGTTAAAATAAAAAAAAAGGTATCTCCCACATCAATCTCCAATTTTAATATCATCACCGTCATCATTTCCCTCTCTCTCCTGTGCTATCTTTCATTCTCTTTCAGCTTTGACCTCTTAAACCATCTCTCTCTCTCTCTCTCTCTGTGTGTGTGTGCATATGTTTCAAACTATATATATTTGTGTGATATGAGTGTCCGAGTGTAAATGTGTGTGATTGGTTAAGTGTGATTATGTATATATATTATGTGCGTGTGAGAGATTCTGTGTTAATGTATATATCTAAGCGAGTGTGTGAATATGTTTATATATGTGTATGGTTGTGTGTTTATATATATATATATATATATATATATATATATATATATATGTATATATATATGTATATGTATATATATATATATGTGAAAATTTATGTATATGTGTGTGCAAGTGTAAGTGTATATGTGTGCGTGAATTTATGAATATGTGTTTTCATTGCTTTTTTTTAGAGAGAGAGGTGGGGATACTCTGTTGATTTTGATAATTCAAATGCATTCTAGGTACTTCTTATCATGTTCTTAGAGAAGGAATTTTCCCAAGAGATCACTTAGATAACTATCAATGTGGTCACAAATATTAATTTCTATACATATTTAGCTGATAGTTTTCCCAAGAAATTGCAAGGGTTCTTAAGGCTTGATAAATGGCAGTTCCTGGCTATTAAAGATTGTGCTTAGGGTTTTGTATAGAATCTTCGTGTCTGCAAGGTTAGTTTATGCTATTTTTAAGGGGTTGTGCTATAAGGCCACCTTTTTGCTTTTCCTTTAAGTCAATTATTATCCATGGGCGAGGGAATTTTCCTCATTATTAAGATATCAATACACATGGTACCATCCTTTTTCTTTTCAAAAAAGTAAATATTTACTTAGATGGTAATTATTAACTTCACTTTTCAAAGGGCGATTATTTACTCTATAAGTAGATATTTAAAAAAACAAAACTTGGAGAAGAAGAAAACATGTTTGAGAAGAATGAGAGGGTTAATATGTTTGTTACATGTGATAAATTTTTTTGTCATAAAAATATTTACACCGAGGAGAAAATATTTAGTGTGAATCAATTTTTCTTGTGTGTGTGTGTGTGTGTGTGTGTGTGTGTATGTGTGTATATATATATATACTTTGAGTTGATATTTTCTTATGTTAATTAAGATATATAATTTTGTTCCTTCTCGGTTCTTCTTTCTATTTTTCATATGATAGTAAATATATACACTCACATTAAAAATTTACTGTAAGTTTTCTTCTTCTTCTTCTTCTTTAGTTGTGGTGGCCACCGTGGCCGAAATATTTTGTGATGCGATATGTTGTGGTGGTAGTGGCAATTGTGGTAGTGTCACTTGCAGTGATGGAAGAGCTGTAGCGGTGATGGTTTTATCATGATGGTGGCGTTGATAGAAAGTTATGGTGGTGGTGGGTGCGATATGTTTAACTAAGTTTAAATATAAGTACCCTACGTAGTTTAAGAAGATTTAGAAATTATGTAAGTACCCTACGTAGTTTAAATATAACATAACACATCATAACCATTACAAATAAGACCCAACAACACTCCCCTTTAAGGTGGTGCAAAGATATCTATCATGTCCAGCTTGACCAACAAATGTTGCAAACAAGTTTTGTTCAAATCCTTAGTTAAGAAATCAACCACTTGATCAGTCGTGCTGACACACAAAATACAAATAGATCCAAGACGAAGTTTATCTTTAATAAAATATCAATAAACTTCAATGTTCTTTTTCCTTTCATGTTGAACTGGATTATGAAAAATACTAATGGCGGCTTTGTTGTCACAATACAAATTCATTGGCCCACAAATAGGGTAACCCAACTCATTCTAACATGGTCTGTAGCATCAACTCGCACACTCCATATGCCATTGATCAGAACTTCATTTCTGCACTAGATCGAGTAAATAAAGACTATTTCTTATTCTCCATGAGACAATATTACCTCTAATAAAAGTGCAATATCTTGAAGTGGATCGTTAATCGGTGATGGACCCCGCCAATCAGCATTGGTGTAAGCTTTGACACATAAATGACCACGCTTCCCAAATAATATTCCTTTCTCGAGGGAACTCCTGAGGTACCGGAGAACATGATACACAACTTCTAAATATGGTGTTCTTGGAGCATGCATAAACAGGCTTATCACACTAGAAACATAAGTAAAATCCGGGCACATAAGACAAAGTTAAATAAGTCTCCCAACCAAACACTGAAATCTTCCCACATGAGTTAATGGCTCTCCATCTATATCATTGAGCTTATGGCTAAGCTCAATGGGAGTATCAACAGGATTGGATCCAAGTTTACCCGTTTCAGTCAACATATCTAACACATACTTTCGTTGAGAAATAAACACTCCTTTCTTGAATCCGCACACTTCGATGCCAACGAAGTATCTTAATAATTTGAGGTATTTCACCTCAAATTCTATTCCCAAGAATGTCTTCATTACTTGTATGTTTTTTGGATCATCCCTAGTCTATGAAGCTTGGACACAGACATGGGTGTCGTGTCCGACATGACACGTCATGGCGATAATTTTTTAAAAAATTGGACACGACATGCCGAGGACACAAAAACACAGATATTTTGTAAATAATATTCCATGTATACTTTAATCTGTTTGTACTAGAAACAGTAATAGTCAAACTAATTATATAATTATTTTAAATAACATGGTCAATGATAGACAGGATTTTGCCGTGACGCGAGAGTCACCTACGCATTGGTCATTTTGAATTTGGCTCACCTAAACTATACAAAAACCTAAACTTATGACTACACTCAACGGGTGAGTATAGCGGCCAAGTCCGGGTATCGAAAATCCACAGGGACGAGTTGCTAGAATTTATAGGATTTAATACTCCTAAATAGAAGTGTAAAAGGTGAATTACAAACTAAAAAGGAAAAGATGCATAAAAGGGGAATATTAATCTAGGAGAGTGTAAATTAAACTAGATTAACAAAGTGAGTAAAACTATAGGTTGCGTCGAATACCCCTCACCCGAGTTAATTAGAATAAAATGGTCACATGGGTCGACGAGTTAATACAAATGCGTCTCGTTTCGACTGTTAATTGAATCAACGGTTGTCGCGCCCCTAAATTCGCATAAAAGCCTAATAAGATGTTGACGTCAATAAATATCCCTGAAATTATGCACGCCAGGTCGTAAGCACGGGACATACATGATATGCTCCGTCAAATATCCTAGGCACAATAACTAGGACAATGCACCCAAAATAGACCCGTAAACAGAATCACCAAAGCAAATCAACGCGTCAACTCGAGTGAGTTCCATTCAAACAAAACCTAGACTAATTTAGCTAGAAAGCATATTAAAAACGCGTTAAATAAATGTGATAAATCTACACTAGAAAGCAACTAAATCAAAGCATGTAAATAAATCATGGAAATTAAACTACAACAATGGAAGTAAAGGAAATACAACTTGAATTAAATGGAAGGGAAGATAAATAGTACAAATTACAAACCCAAATGTTGTCACACTATATGAGGAAGAAAAATGAGCTCTCACCCTCCAAACCCTAACCTAAGCTATCTACCTTCTAATAATATCTAACTATATCTAAACATCTGATATTTACATCAAAAAATCCTTTATATAGTAAGTTATAAAAGAAATAAAGGAAAAAGAAAAGAAAAGGAAAGAATTGCAAAATATCTGGTATGATCGATCGATCGATAAACGACCATCGATCGATCGATCAAAACCATCGATCGATTGATCGAACAGGTCCCAGCCCACTGTCTCAATTCATAGGCTTAATACAAAATCATGGTCGACTGGGGGACCAAGACCGGTCGGCTGACACTCTGTTTTTGGCAGCCCTTGGTCCATGAAGAGGGGGGAAATGGTTGCAAATGGAAATGGCCATATCTTATTCGCCCGAACTCCAAACGATGCACTCTTTACGGCCACACGACGCTAACTCAACGAACTACACATCCGTAGAATTTCCATGAGCCAAAGAATAAATGTGAATTGATTAAAATGCACTTGAAGTAGTGTCCAGCGACGGAACTTCTCTGAAATGCAATGAACCCTCACTTTTAGCATTCCAATACCTACAAAAGCACAGTTAACCCCTGCAAAACATGTATATATCCAAATCCGAGGTTTTCTGGTTAATGAGCATAAATATAGGCATTAAGGACCGTAAAAGCGCTAGACTGCAGAAAGATAACGGGCGAAAATATGCAATATTTGATACGAATCACACCCCCTAACTTAAACATTGCTAGTCCCTAGTATTGAAGCAAACAAAACCAGTCCACAGAGGTAGGTACAAGATGTATATATGCATTGAAATATAAATACCACTTTCATAGGGAGCACGATTGCATTTAGCATATGCAATAAGCCGTTAAACCCCTAGGTTACCCTAGTGGATGAGTATCGTTTCTTGAGGGTTTTCTAGGATGATACCCACAAACATAACATGGTTTCCTCAAACTATGCCCAAACCAATATGGGATAAGCCCAAAAATAGCGAACAAGATTTCATACGCATTATTAGCAAAGTGAACGGATTCAAACAAATGTCCAAATCATTAACATTATAAAATGCACCTCATAGAGTTGAAACCTTAAATGTGGGAGGGGAGCGATCACATGCAAAGTGTGATTTGGTAAAAACTTATATAAACCGGATACTAAATTGACGCAAGCATATATTCAATCCTCATAGGCATTACACTCATCAAGTGAATTCACTCGAAACAGGGAGTTAACACACGGAACATGCGGGTATAAAGAGTAAATGTAAATGGAAACTAGGCCGCACACATGTCACAAATGAAGAACACTATGTATAAAATGAAAAATTGTAATCTCAATGAAAGATACCACACATTAAAGGATGCGAAATGTATTTTCACAGATTATCAAAACTATTCTGACTTTTGAATTACATCAACCTAAGATCACGACTTGTATAGGGTTGTAATGTAGGTTAGGCTTGGGTACAAAATGAAGGATATGTATGTACGGATTCAAAGTGTTCGGAATGAAAACTTGGGTAATGGGAAAATGCGGGTAATATCAAAATTGGAAAATAAGTTCCAAAAAGGCATTACATATATCATCAGGGAGAGTAATCAAAGCTTATTGAACTATATATAACATTATACAACTTTCTCTTTGTTTTCTTTTCTTCTTTTTCTCATTTTTTCTTTTGTTTTCTTTTGCTTTATCTTTTTCTCTTTAACATCTCGTTTTCTTTAATTTTCTCACTCTCATATGCCTAAATTGCAACCGACATCACAATAACAACATTCAATCCCAAGAAAAATTCCAAACAAAGGTATGGAAGGTGTATGTATGGTTTAAAACTCCAATTTGGAGTTGGTTATGGGATTGGGTTATGAAACGAAAGGCTAATATTTAGGCTCAAAGGGGTTAACGAGGGTAAACATATAAGGGTAAGGTCAAGGCTAATATGGGTGATATAACAAGAATGACCTATGATCATTTCCAAAAGTTTACGCAATTCTCGAGTCAAAACAATATATGAAAATCATGATCAAGTAACACATTTCAAGTATGAACTCAATTAATGAATGATCAAATGAAAGAATAGTGAGATTACCGACGAATTCAATGTTTTCAATGAGAAAAGAATAATGTATACACTCACAAACGACGAAAGGTACAAAGCTTACTCGGTGTAAGCATATACAATGCAACAAAAGATTACCGAGTTATAAAAATCTTAAACCAAATCAAAAAGGAAATAAAGTGCATGTGCTCATGGGATTAAAGTTTAATTCATGAAGTTATTCATAATATCAATAATCAAGACTAAAGTCTAATAACTTCTAAAATTGAGAACATGCATCATTGGGCTGTCTATTGGATCGGGAAATTATTGAAATTTATCATCGAAAACAAGGACAAAATGCCCAACAAAGAAAAAAAAAGAAAGAAAATATTTTTAAAAATTTTGAATTTTTCTAAGAAAAGCATACTAAGTAACTAACATGTGAGCAAAAACATGGACTAAATAAAGAAATGGATAGAATATCCCACAACCCCTAACTTAAAACTTGACATTGTCCTGAATGTGAATTAAGAACCAAGTTAAAGAGAGGAAAATAGCAATATTACCCAAGATTGGAGTGATCCCCATATGAACAAGTCCAAAGAATCTACAAAACAAGTTAGTACGGAGCATAGCAAAAACAAGTAACAAAAAGTTAACTAATTACATTAGACTAAATTAAAAGAAAGAAAATATAAAAAGAAAGAAAGAATAAAGAGCTAACTATATACAACCTACTATTTAGGCTTTACACTAACTATACACTAGAAGTCTAAATAGTTGAAGGTCCACCGAAAAAATGATTTGACTTTGGAGGATAACCGGTGTACCCTCACATACAAGCATGCCTTTCGAAAAATATGAATTTCATTTGAACAACGGAAGGCATGTGTAAGGCAGAAGAAATGAACCATCGTCAATTAAAAGTTTTGGAGGGATGATGGGGGGTTTGGATTGAATGGGTGACAAAAACATGTGGGGACCGAGAAAAGCCAAATATTCTCCCAAGTATTTTGAAATTGGAATGGGAGGTGGCGCACACAAAGATAAAGATGCGATCATGGAAGGCGACTCGAGCTACTCCTCATCGGCGAAAAGGTTTAAAACATTAAAGTTTGAAATCGAATCATCGGGTACTTGCGACGGTGTGATAACAGAGAATGAAAATGGGGATGAAAGAAATTCGAACTCATGAGATGAATCATCATCGCATGAAGATTGAGTTTCGAAGGAAATAATATCATTTTCTATGAAATGTTCTTCTTTAGGGGCCAAAGAAGAAATAATTTCATTGCAAATAGATATTATGTCATTTTCATCCTCACTTTCAATTTCTATTATGCAATGGGCAAAGTCTAGAATGGTTTGTTCCAAAGTAGGCACAAAGTCCTCATTTGGTTCAAAACATTCTTTGACTTCAAAAGTCTCAGAAGAAAAATCATCGTCGGACTCAAATAATAAATCCAATTCATGTTCCCACAAACGATTTTCTTCCCGATAACGATTTTCAATTTTTTCATTTTCAAGCATACGCAAGCCCTCATCGAAAGTCATAGGTCGAGGTGTGGATCCTTGAAAATGAGAACTTTGAAAATTACCATCGGACTTAAACGAAAACTCATTATTATAGGAATTTTGAAAACTATTGCAATTCATTTCAAAATTCCTATTATAAGGAGGTAAAGGACCAAAATCATTATCATCATCATCAAAATTCCAATAACTCAAGTTTTGACTTTCGTTATACTCGCCCAAAGTCATATTTGAATTTGAAATTCTTTGGGATTCTAAGTATTCACCAAAAGTCATAGGATTATGGGCATTTTGAGAATTATGACAATGATTACAGAAAGAATTGGAATAAGAGATGCTTACCCCAAAAATGGCTCGATGTGGCGAATTCCACAAAGTAGGTGCGCGCGGGAAAAATTCAAGCGTTTCTAAGTGCTCAAAAGTGGAAGTTCTGCAAAAAGGTAAGCAAATAATACAAATAGAAAGAAAATACTATGAAATACTAAATCAAATAAAGTCGCAAAGAAATAAGTCCCGACAACGGCACCATTTGATAGACAGGGTTTTACCGCGACGCGAGAGTCACCTACGCGCCGGTCGTTTTGAATTCGGCTCACCTGAACTATACAAAAGCCTAAACTTATGGCTACACTCAACGGGTGAGTATAGCGGACAAGTACGGGTATCAAAAATCCATAGAGACGAGTTGCTAGAATTTATAGGATTTAATACTCCCTAATAAAAGTGTAAAAGGTGAATTACAGACTAAAAAGGAAAAGATGCATAAAAGGGAAATTTTAATCTAGGCGAGTGTAAATTAAACTAGATTAACGAAGCGAGTAAAACTACAGGTTGAGTCGAATATCCCTCACCCGAGTTAATTAGTATAAAATGGTCACATAGGTCAACGAGTTATTACAAATGCGTCTCGTTTTGACAGTTAATTGAATCAAGGGTGTCACGCCCCTAAATTCGCATAAAAGCCTAATAAGATTTTGGCGTCAACAAATATCCCTGAAATTACGCACACAAAGTCGTAAGCACGGGACATACATGATATGTCCCGTCAAATATTCTAAGCACAATAACTAGGACAACGCACCCGAAATAGACCCGTAAACACCATCACCAAAGCAAAGCAACGCGTTAACCCGAGTGAGTTCCATTTAAACACAACCTAGACTAATTTAGCTAGAATGCATATTAAAAACGCGATAAATAAATGTAGTAGATAAACGCGATAAATCTACACTAGAAAGAAACTAAATCAAAGCATGTAAATAAAACATGGAAATTAATCAACAACAATGGAAATAAAGGAAATACAACTTGAATTAAATTGAAGGGAAGATGAATAGTACAAATTACAAACCCAAATATTGTCACACTATATGAGGAAGAAAAATGGGCTCTCACCCTCCAAACCCTAACCTATTCTATTTACCTTCTAATAATATATAACTATATCTAACCATCTGATATTTACAAAAAAAATCCTTTATATAGTAAGTTACAAAAGAAATAAAGGAAAAATAAAAGAAAATGAACGAATTGCAAAATATCTGGTACGATCGATTGATCGATAAAAGACCATCGATCGATCAAAGGACTTCGATCGATCGATCAAACCATCGATTGATTGATCGAACAGGTCCCAGTCCACTGTCTCAATTCGTAGGCTTAATCCGAAACCGCGGTCAACTGGCACTATGTTTTTGGCAGCCCTTGGTCGATGAAGAGGGGGGAAATGGTTGCAAATGGAAACGACCATATCTTCTTCGTCCGAACTCCAAACGACGCACTGTTTACGACCACACGATGCTAACTCAATGAACTACGCATACGTAGAATTTCCATGAGCTGGATAAGAAATGTGAATTGACTAAAATGTCCTTGAAGTAGCATTTAGCGATGGAACTTCTTCGAAATGCAATGGATCCTCACTTTTAGCGTTCTAGTACCTACAAAAGCACAATTAACCCCTGCAAAACATGTATATATCCAAATCCAAGGTTGTCTGGTTAATGAGCATAAACATAAGCATTAAGGACCGTAAAAGCACTAGAATGCATAAAGATAACGGACGAAAATATGCAATATTTGATACGAATCAGTGAAATATGTAAAAAAAATTTAAGCTATAAGTCAATAGTTATGTATCCACATGAAGTCTTTTATCACAACTAATTCTAGTGCTAGAAAAGTAGAAATCAATATAAAAAAATCCATTCTAAATAAAAATATTAATAATTTCAATAAGCTAAGTAAGTGCTTTAATGTTCCTCATTTATCACCATCTCTGGCTAGACGAAAAACTTCATCATCACTCCTCTAAGTGTCTTAGAAATGTTTGCAGAGTGTCACAAATGTGTTAAACATTTTTTAAATTCTGAATCAGTTCGAGACGCCATGTGATGTGTTGAAGAAGTGTTGTAAGGGTGTTGTATCCGCGAGAGTGTCCGAAATGTGTACGTTACCTCCGGTGAAGTGTCCCTGCTTCATAGTCTCTAGTGATACCAATACCATCAACATATATAATAAAAAGATTGGTGCAATTTTGGTGCCTTTTGATGGAGAGTGTATGGTCTGCCAGACTCTGTGTATACCCTACTCTTTTCACAGCAGTGCTAAACCTCTCAAACGTAGCACGTGGAGATTGCTTAAGCCCATACAAGGCCTTATTTAGTTTGCACATTAAATTTTATCCACCAGCAAGATTGAAACCAAGAGGCATCATCATATACACTTCTTCCTCTAAATCTCCATGAAAAAAGGCATTGTTTACATCCAAATGATGCAAAAGGCCAAGAAAAATTGGTTGAAATGGAGATAAGTACTCGTATGGGGTTCATATTGGCAATGGAATCAAACATCTCTTGATAATCAATCTCGTATGTCTGAGTGAAGCCCTTTGTAAATAACAGTGCTTTATATCTCTCAATTTTTTCATTAGCTTGAAACTTAACCGTATAATACCAATTTGCAGTCTACTGGTTTCTTTCCTTTGGGAAATATAACAATATCCCATGTATTATTCTTATCAAGGTCCTTCATTTCCTCAAATATGGATTTTTTCCATTGGTTCTAACTGAGGGCGTCTGAAACATTAGAAGGAATGAAAATCGACGATACAAAAGAAGTGAAAGAATGATATGTTGGAGATAAGACATCATATGATAAAAACTTAGATATAGGATATTTCGTACAATCATGAACACCCTTACGAAGAGCAATAAAGACATCAAGATCGAGTGAGGGATTACCTGGATCAAGGGAGACTTCTTAGTACTGGGGTGAGACAAGGACTTGTTTTTCTCTCCTAATATATATAAGTATCTCCTTTGCCTATTGCTAATCATTAGCGTCAGTAGAAATAGACATATTCTCCCCCTGAGTAGGCATAGGCTCCCCCTAAATAGGAAACTCTCCATATGTAGGAATGGGTAATGGAATAGGACATGTGTTCTCTAGACTTATATTCTCCCCCGTGGAGAATCCTTAGTAGTAAAGGAAAAAGGGAACCGACTCAAAGAATGTGATATCCATAGAGACAAACCGACGATGAGTAGATTATAACACCTATGCCCCTTCTAGGTGGAATAATACCCAGTAACCACACATCAAACTGACTTTGGATCCATTTTGTCCTTTCGATGATATATGTGAACATAGCAAAGACAACCAAATACTTTTGGAGGTATAGTGAATGGAGGGGAGTGAGGGTGTAAAATAGAGACCGATGATTGATAGTTGAGAATCCTAGAGGGCATGCGATTAATTAAATATGCCGCGGTTAAGGTTGCATCATCCCAATATGATTTAGGTAGCCCCATACTTATGAGAAAAGAATGACTCACCTCTGTAATAAGACTATGTTTTCTTTCATCTATACCCATTTATTATGGGGTATCAACACCTGAGGCATGATGATCAATCCCATTATCAGTAAAAAAGCAGGCAAGGCTACCATTCATAAATTCTCCTTCATTATCGAATAGAAAGATTTTACGGGGACACCCAAACTGAGTACACACCATCTTATGAAATGTTTGAAAAATGGAATGAAATTCACATTTAGTTTCCATAAGATAACACCAAGTATAACGACTGAAGCTATCAATAAACACAGCAAAGTATCCAAAACTAAGTAATGAAGTAGTTGGTTCAGGAGCCCACACATCATAATGGACAAGCTATAACAGAGTTATAGTTTCATTAATACTAATAGAATAGGGAACACGACATTATCTTGCGAGAATATATGCTTCACAATTCAGCTCAAAAGGTGTAATAGATGCAAATTTAGGGAGTACAGGTTTCAAAAGAAAAATAGGCAAATGTCCTAGTATATTATGCCATTGCATCAATAGATCTTTATTATTACTACTATCCATGACATTAGTTTGATTTATAACATAAGAAGATGGCCTCGTATTTAGCAAACACAAGCCATTATCTTCACATCCACTCCTAATAATCTTTCTCGTGTCCAAGTTCTGAAAGACACAATGAGACAGAAAAAAGTTACACTGCAATTCAAGATTTTGGTAATGTGACTGAAAAAGATAAGATTATTGGTAAGCTTTGGAGCATGAACAACATATGATAGGGTAATATTAGAACATACAAGAATTTTTCCATTCTCCGTAATACAGGAGAATCATCCATCCTCCACTCTAATCTTATCCCTATCAAAACACACATTAAAGGAGGGGGAACATAATGCCATACTATTCAAGTAATCAGTAGTACCTGAATCAATGATCCAAGAAAGCACATCAGACGAAACATCTTTCTCACATCTATCGGAGATACGAATCAAGTTGAACTAACATCTATCGGAGATACGAAACATCTTTCTCACTGAATTGTTATGGCCCAGGAAGGACACAACTAGTAGGTGTTGGAGGCTCATTAACTGTCGTATCCACCGCAGATGGACCACGAAATGGGGCAGATCGAGGCCTAGCATTTTACTAAGCTGCAGAAGGTCATCCATGAAGATTCCAACATGTTTATTGAGTATGATGAGTATGCTCACAATGGTCACACTTCAACCTTCTCCTATCATCTTGTTTCCTCCCTCTTTAGGGTATGGGTATGTTCCATTATTGGGTGGTGAGAGCAGACCTCTCAGAAAAAGTCACTTCTGTCTCAGGCTTTGGATTATTAAATTTCTTACTTCTTTCCTCAATTTAAATATAGAAAAAACATCCCTAATAGAAGTAGGTGCAAGCTATCTCCCTAAAACTTGCACCCTGGCATGCTAACACTGTGGGTGCAAACCACATAAAAACTCATATATGCGATTTTGTTCTACCATAGCCTAAAATGCTTTAACATCAACTGCACAAATTGGTAGGTAGTCTTGGTAGTAGTAAACCTCTTCTCACATGCCACATAGAGTATGGTAATAAGTAGCAAGAAAAAATGCAAAGTTTGACTTGAATTTTGCATGGGTACTGTTAATACGCGTGGTACTGTTCACTTTTTCTCCTTATTTAGGGAGGGTTCAACTATAGCTAAAAAATACCATGCAACACAGAGCTAGAGAGAGTCTTCTTGCAAAAGTGAGGGTTTTGTGTTGAGAGGTGAGGGATTTTCCCTCTCACCCATGCGTATTGCTTGAAGGTGGAAGAAGGGTATGAGTGTGAGTGTGAGTGTTTCATATATGGTGTGTGTTCTTAAGATGTAATATATGGGGGATTTCTCACCATATTACATGGGAGTAGAATACACCGTATTGGGTATATAAAAAACTCTTGGGAAACACTTGAGGGAAAGAGTTTGAGAGGGTTCTTGGCTTAGAACTTGGATTCACTTGCGTGGAGTTGGTGTACAATAGCTGTTCGAGATTTAGGTAGGATACTAAAGTGTGTGTGAGTTATCCTTATATAGTCTCTATTGTAATTGTAATTTCTTCAAATATAATGGAATCGGGAGTCTCCATGGATGTAGCCAAGTTGGGGAACCACATATATCTTATTGTTGTCTTTCTTGTTTACATCTTTACTCTCCGTGCTATTATTATCATTTTATCTCGATTAAATCCAAGGGTCGTGATTTACTAGAGTGTGACCCAATAAATTGGGAGTTGGGACACAATAATTGGTATCAGAGCTATTGGATTTGCACACGGTGTTTGTCAAAAATTTGGAATGAGATGTTGGTGTCAAGCCACTAGTACTTGGATTTCTCGAGTGTGTTCATTCAATCCTAACAAGGGATATTGATTCATAAATTTAGGTTGAGGGATTTGATGGTAATGGATGCTTTGCTCTTGGTGATTAGAGTGGAGTGGAGGTCATTCTTGTTCAACATGGGTCATGTACTGGGGTTGATAGAAGAATGGAAGTTGCAGAAAGATGGAGGGTGTTCTTGCTTGCCTAAAATGTAATTGAAGAGGGTGTGATTTCTAGTTCAGAATATAATTGGCAATGATGTGATAGCCACCACCTGCAAGGTCTATTGATACGATTTGATTTTCACCCGAAATAAAAATGATTGTCGAGAATGTTGTCATAGAAAGTCTACTTCCAAGGACAATGAGCATTGCTACGTGTTTGGGGAAATGAGTTTTTTTTAGTTCGATATTTGAAATAAGGATGGTTGTGGCTCGGGAAGTACCTCAGGATGGTTAATGGTATATGCTAGACTTTTGAAGATAATCTCAAGGACAATATTGCACAATTATAGGTGGAGTTCATGAATCACAATGTTTCATGAATTTTGTGTAATTGTAGATGTATGAATTGATCTTGATGCTCTATTTTGGGAATAAGGTTCACAAGTGAGGATGGACTTTCAAATGCTCTCGTTTACAATCGATGAGTAGGGTATATGTTTCGACATATGGCGGTGAGAGGAATCTTGATAGCGAAGGGGTGAGTCGAGGTCCTTCTTCAGAGTTGATGGGTATATTCAAGCGATTGTACCTACATTTAGGCATTGACTCATGTGTTCAACTTCAGAAGATGTCCAAGAAGAGAAGTTAAAAATTGTAAGGTGTAGTGGGAATATTGGCAAGAGGAGGAGCGTACTCTGAGGATAACTTTCACGGATTAATTTGGGCCTTTGAAGAGGCAATAAGCAATATACGATTATGTGTAGCAGTTAGAATGAAGCTCAATGGTGGATCTTTTGGTGGCGTGGAAAACAGGGAGATTCGATTGGGTGAAATTCTCATCAGGTGGAGTCTTAATCGTGGTTTTGGGTATTTCTCATAAAGGTGGAGATTTGTGATGTTTGACCTAATTTTTACGTGCGGGTACTGTTGACATGCGAGTTACTGTTCATATGCGGGGTACTATTAACTTTTTTTCCTTATTTAAGGAGGATTTGAGCCGTGGTTCAAAAAATACCAATGCAACACAGAGCTAGAGAGGGTCTTATTTCAAAGGTGAGGGTTTTGGGTGAAAGGTGAGGTATTTTCCCTCTCACCCATGGGTATTGCTCAAAGGTGGAAGAAGGGTATGGGCATGAGTGTGAGTGTTTCATGTTTCATGTATAATAGGTGTGCTTAAGATGCAATGTGTGAGGGATTTCTCATCGGATTATATGGGAGTGGGATACACCGGATTGGGTACATGAAAAACACTCGGGAAACACTTGAGGGCAAGATATTGAGAGGGTTCTTGACTTTGAATTTGGATTCTCTTTGGTGGAGAGTTGGTGTACATAGGCTATCTAGGATTTTGATAGAACAGTAAAGGATATGTAGTTTATTCTTGTATATTCTCTATTGTACTTGTAATTTCTTCAATATAGTGGAATTGGGCCTATTTGTGGATGCAGTCAAGTTGGTGAACCACATATATCTTAGTTTTGTATCCCTTGTTTACATACTTACTGTGATTGCTATTATTATCATGGGAGCCCATTTGAAATAATTTATGAGAGTAGCCGATCAGCCCTGATGGATTGACCCGCTGCCCAGACCAAATTATGAATTAGTTAACACTCGAGTATTTAAGATACATTAGAGCACTTACGGTTATAGTCAAATCACATACCAATAATCTTAAAGGAGATATTCAGGTATTCCTTGGTTTATTCATGTGTTATCTTGGGTTCCTTGTACAACTCAAACTCTATGTTAACATATTTATTAATTGTGCACTCTAACCCGGGGTAAAGGGATTATAACTTGAGACTTTGAGAGACACTTAGTAAGAACAATAACCTCTTCGTGGACATAGGTAAGTTGCAGATTCACGTACATCATTGTGTTGTGATATTTTACTTTCTATCTTTGTGATTATTTTCGTGGATTTCTGCATTATGATATTTTCTGTACTCACAATTGGCGCCGTCTGTGGGAATTGACTTTTATTCCTAAGAAAACATTCATTAACAAAAATTCGTGATGTCTGACCAGTGCAGTAACATCCCCCAAGATGGCAATGTTCAAGAAGACCCACTTCCTCCGAGGGTCAGGTATGAGATTCACTAGCATACAAACCCCTGGTTCCTCTAAGATAGGCAACCCTCTCAAGAAAGATAGGGGACACCTAGGTCTACGCATATTTGTAAGTTGGTCTATGCTTATAAAGCTAGGCTTCACGAATAAGAGGAGGCTACACGCTTTCAACTAGAAGAAAATGCTCGCCTACAAAGGCGACTAGAAAGAGTGGAGAGATATCCATAGGACTACTGGAAAGCATTGTAACAGGAGTCCTAGTCCTAAGGTTAGAAACACTCGCACCCGAGGAGAAAATCCAGGCGTAACCAGGAGATAATTGAACGTGACAATTTAGAGCGTGGATGATCAGATCGTGGCCATCCAAAAAGACGCCATAGGAGCAATGATCGATAAAATGAAGACATAATAATTTTGGTTTGGAGAGAGATGAACCAATATCCAGCCCACCTTGGAGCCATATCCACTAGAGATATATCCACGAAATCTCTCAACACTCAGATGAAGTCCCTTATTTCAAGGGAAATCAAAGAGTAGGAGCCCCAAAGAAGTTCATCGTCCCTAGTTTTAACGTTTAAGATGGGAAAACAAATCCCATAGACCATGTCAGGTAATATCGATAGTCGATGACCTTATGGATCCATAATAACGGACTAATGTGCCAGATTTTTCCTTCTAGCCTACATGACATAGCACATAAGTGGATTGAGAGGCTGCCTCACAAGTCGATCAGAAATTTTGCAGCTCTGGCGAAGGCTTTCACTACTCATTTTATAACTAGTATCTCCTATCCCAAGCGGATGAACTCACTGCTAACGATGAAAAAGAAGCCATAGGAGAACCTTTGAGAGTACGCCAAAAGGTATTGGGAAGTTTTCAATGAGATCGAGGATGGCTCAGAGCAGGTTGCCATAACATCCTTCAAAATTGGTCTACCGACCACCTATTTTCTGCACCAGTCCCTTACTAAGAAAGAGGCCAGTACCATCGATGATAGTATGGGCCGTATTGAGAAGTATTCCAAGGTGGAAGATGTGGTTCATCCTAGTGAAGGGGACAATGGCCGAGCAAAGGATAATAAGGGAACAAAGAAGAGTGATACACAAAATAAGGGAAACAATAATGGGGTCCAATAATAGAAATAAGGCCGATCCCTCTAGGCCATTCCAAGTTATTAACACAGTCTTCAAGGAGCCCATATATAAAATTCTGAGCAAAATCAAACATGATCTATTTATTAAATGGCCCAAAAAGATGGGTGGCAACCCAACTAAAAGAAATAACTCGATGAGATGCACATTCCATAAGGAGGACGGTCACAGAATCGAGAATTACAAGGGTTTGAAGTCACACTTGGAAGAGTTAGCCCAAGCAGGGCACCTCAATGAGTACATCGAGAAGAAAGTTGACAAAGTCACAGCCAATGGTGACTAGAAGCCAGATAACATCCTCGAAGAAGACACAGGACATAAGTTTTTCAGTTATCCATGGGGCATCATACCTCAATAAGATCCAAGGGGATTCCTTTTGGATGGAACTCAAGAAGGTGATTGCTGTTATGGTGGCTTTTTAGATAGACCCCACGAAAGGATGGTAAGCATCGGTGACTAGAGGACGTCGACTGCACTAATCATATCATTTTTACAGAGGAATATTTTATCGGGGTGAGAAAGGCACATCATGACGCACTCATGATCATACTCAGAATAGCCAATTAGGACGTTGATGAGGTGTTTGTGGATCGAGGGAGTTCGTCAGAAGTGATATACCTTGAACTATTCCATAAATTAAATCTGAACATCGCTGACCTAAAAACGGCCACAGTTTCGTTGGTCGGCTTTGTAAGAAGGATCACGACGCCATTGGGGAAGATAATTCTCCCACTCAGAGCAGGAAACATTTCAAAAGTCATTGAGTTCTTCATGGTGGAAATTGAGTCCTCGTATCACACTATTTTGGGCAGAGGTTGGCTCCATGACATGAAAGCCGTACCATCCACGTACCACTAGAAGATAAAGCGTGTTACTATTAAAGGTGTGGTCAAACTCCATGGTGATCAGGCCTCAGTCAGGAAGTGCTTTATTACTACAATCTGCCCGAAGAAAGAAAAGATGAAAGAGATAGAAAATGCTTAGGAAGGAGCCCAAGAGGGGGTTGTTCCCTCCATATAGCAACTATGATACGGCCAACCAAGGGTGGTGGAGACCAGGATCTACCCCACTAATAGGGTCGTTGAAAAATTGGAAGAAGTTATAGCTGACGACGACTTAATATAAAGGAAGTTTATATTCGAAACCATGCTCCACGATCAAGAAAATAGAGAGCTGATTGCATTCCTCAAAAGCAATATCAACATTTTTCTTGGGAATTACGATTTTCTAGGATTGATCCAAATGTAGCCTGCCACCGCCTTCACATTGATCTGACCTTCAAGCCGATCACTCAAAAAACTCACCGAACAGCCCCCGAGAAGGATAAAGTGGTGGATAATGAAGTGGGGAAGCTACTGGATGCATGATCCATTAGGAGGTTCAATTTCCCAAATGGTTGTCCAACCTAGTAGTGGTGCGAAAAATCACGACAATTGGATGGTTTGTATCGACTTCATAGACCTCAATAGGTCTTGCCCCAAGGATAACTTCCCACTTACCAAAATAGATCAGTTGGTTGATGCTACAACAACTCATGAAAGAGTGAGCTTCCTAGACTCCTACTCAGGCTACCACTAGATCCCATTATATGGACCTGACCAGGATAAAACCTCCTTTATAACCCCCATCGGTGTATATTATTACCGGGTCATGCCATTCGACTTGAAAAATATAGGGGCAACTTATCAAAGATTAGTCACCAAGATGTTCAAAAAATAGATGGGAGATACGATGGAGATTAACATCGATGACATGATGGTTAAAAGTAAAAGAAAAAGAAACCACCTCACAGACTTAGCCAAGACATTTGAGATGCTCAGGACGTACCAGATGAAACTTAACCCAAGTAAGTGATCATTAGGCATCCAGTCAGGAAAGTTCTTGGACTACGTAGTCAGAAAAAGGGTAATCGAGGCCAATCTGGATCAAATCGATGCTATCAGAAAAATTTAATCTCCTCAGACGTTGAGGGATGTTCAGAATCTTACCTGTACGCTCGCAACACGTAATTGCTTCATCTCCAAGTCTTTAGAACACTGCTGTCCATTCTTCTAGCTGCTAAAGAAGGACAAAGGCCTCACATGGAACGACGACTATTGGTGAGCTCCAAAGGAGATCAAATCCTAGCTTAGCAAGCCACCCATTTTAGTAATTCCAAATAATGGCGCCGCCCTATTCCTTTAAGTTAGAATAAATCGTAATTAAGGCCCACTTACTAGTCCCATACCTAACAAGTGTACTATAACAAGGGTGAAAACCAATTATCTACCATATCCAACCTTTTCGAAATATTAACATATTTCCATAAAGTAACACAATTCCAAATTACAACAACATTCATAAGAACATTAAATTCCCATTCTAAATAATTCAATTTAAAAAGTGGAAATCAAAGACACCTAAATATTATGATTTTCAGAATAATCGCTACATGCAAGTCCTATCATGATCCTTATTTTCCAACACAAGAAATTAAATTAAACTAGGGTTTTCACATGAAATATCAAAATTTAGTTTTAAAAAGGCTCCTCTACATGCACATGCCCATAGCAAAATCGACTAGACCGACACAACCCAAAGAATACACAGTTATAAGTATTCGGTATCATTACTTTTTTTTTCTGTAAAACATCCCCGAAATTTTTCTCTTCAATCTTTATATTCATATCTTATTTTAGAAAACATGAGTTTAATGGAGGCTACAATCAAGACACATAACACTAAAGGAAAAGAATAGGGTCAACATGCCTGAATAAAAGTTGGTTTAGAAATCTGATCTTGAATGTGTATTCCTCTAAAATTTTTTGACAAAGATTCGTTCTTGACGCGTCTTGAGAAAATCAGGTTAATCTTGACAAAACTTGAGTTGAAAGTTATGTAGAATGGGTATAGGGTTTTGAGGTTGAAGAAAATGAGAGGATTCTGATTTTTGAGAAGGCTAAAATGTGTTTTAAAAGATCTAAACTCGTCACTTTATGTTTATATACCAAAAAGAATTAGAGTCCTAATCAAATACAAATACTCGAAAAAATCATTACGGACGATCGGACCGTTAGAATCGTTTGAAATTTTATTATGTTGTAGCGAACGGCGAGACAGGCCTGCTGACAAAAATTCAGCTTAATCGGACGGTCGGATTTCTAAAAATATTATTTTTACTATAGAAAGTTTTATGCTTTGAGGACTCTTAGAGAGTTTTATATTTTGAGGACTCTTCTAAATAATAAAAATTCAATTAAAACTCCATTTTAATTCCGATTCCAATTCCGTTTGAAAATTTATTTTTCAAATATAAAAACCAACACTTTAAATTATAAAATTTATAAAATCCAAAATTTCATTTTTCTTCAATTTCCAAAATTAATTTAAAAATTTCCATTTAAAAAATCCGGGTTGTTACATACTTCCCCACTAGCAAAGAATTTCGTCCTCGAAATTAAACGAAGCATTCACATAAACACTTAAATCTCGCAAAAAAGAAAATAAGGCTCATATATGCCTACCCGTAGAATGCCATAATTGGGCGCCCATACACCCAATTCTATGCGCACCTACCCCACGAGCAACAAAATAATATATATTGCCTATATACATACACATAACTATGAAAATAATGGCGTACCACATGCTCTCAAAATCCCCCACTCGATCATATATCCGAAAGTCATTAAAATTCTAACTTCCTCAAATTAAATCTCAACATCAAAAATCGATACATACGGTATCTAACATATGTACTAAAATCTCCAAAATAATTATCGTCTCCAAAATCCATTCTAAGGATCCCCACATCAAGCTTACTAATTCTAAACTCAATGTCTACAACGTCCTTAACTCAAAACTTCACATCTCTAAGAAACACATCTAACATGTATGCTAGACCCTCTACCTTAAGAAGTACGAATCATCAAAGGGAATCAAAGATCGGCAACGCGGAAGCTAAACGGACTCATAACCTACGAGACCTAAGACCATGCTCTGATACCATCTGTCACACCCCGCCTAATTCTGGAGTCGGCCGCCACCAAAACTAAGATGGGCGTGAGTAAATAAAATACCATCCTTAGCATGTGACATATATGAGACATAAAATTTTAATCCACAATATAATTTATTTTAATCAAACCCAAATATGAAATGACATTCACCCGATAAAGCTCCAAAATGCGATTAAATCCATCACATAATCTCCCAACATCTCAATAATGAAAATAAATCATTCCAACTAAAAACTTAAAACAACTTTGGAACCAAAAAGGCCCAATAACTCCAAAATAGTCTCATAAATAAAACGACTGAATGGAAAGAGAAAATCCAACCACACAGTAAGCTCCACCCTAGTATGTGAAAAAGAAGGAATTCAACATCCGATTTACTATGCTAGAAAGACGCTTCTGGATACAAATAACGATACCTAATTATGGAAAAGATCGCCTATGCGCTGGCTGTTGCCTCAAGAAAGTTGAAGCATTACTTTGAGACCCATTCGATACTGTAATCATTTCCCACCTCCTCAAAGTTGTTCTACGAAAGGCCGACCTCTTCGGACGATTCTCAAAGTGGTTGGTAGAATTCGAGAGACTCGACATCCACTTCTAGCCTAGAACATTTATTAAGGGACAAGTCTTAGCAGACTTTATTACAGAGTTTATAGGAGATCAGCCAATAGAACAACTGTACAATGAGCAGTAGACAACACAGGAAGCCCAGTCCAAGCATTGGACCTTGTATGTTGATGAGGCCTCTAATTCTAAGGGGATATGAGTAAGGATCGTTCTCATCACCCTTTAAGATACTGTGATTGAACAAGGAATCAGATTGGGATTTGATACCTCCAATAATGAATCTGAGTATGAAGCATTGATCGTCGATTTATGAAAAGCAAAGTTGTTGGGGGCAATGTTCCTCCATGTATTCGACAATTCCAAACTAGTCTCAAAGCAGGTAAGCGGGGACTTCAAAGCTAAGGATGACTGGATGGAGGCCTACCTCGTCGTAGTAAGAAGTCTCATGGAAGGTTTTGAGAAGGTGGAAATTCAACAGTTACCAAGGGGAAAGAACAACCATGCTGATGCCTTAGAAGCTTTAAGTTCAGTAATCTACTCCGAACTAAAGAGAACTATTCAGATAGAGTTCCTCGCCCAGCCAAGCATTAACAAAACATTCATAGATGAGCAGGTTCTCATCACAAAAAAGGCCCCGAGTTGGATGGATCCCATCATCAATTATCAAGGAGTGACACACTGCTCGATGACAGGAGGTCGTCCCACTAATTAAGGGTCAAGGCTGCTCGCTTTTACCTCTCCCCTTAAGGAACACTCTACAAGAAGTCATTTACAGGTCCCTATCTCTAGTGCATCCACCCATAAGATACCTAGAAAGTCCTTAGCAAATTTCATGAGGGCATCTCTGGGAGTCACGTAGGAGGAATATCATTATCCTTTTGGTAAATAAAGGAGGGTTACTAGTGGCCTCATATGCCGAAGGACGCAAGCACTTACGCTCACATGTGCGAAAAATGTCATAAGCATTCTCCCATGATCCACCATCCCATGAGAGACCTTAAACCGCTGACAAGCCCATGTACGTTCGCACAATGGGGACTAGACACAATAGGACCACTACCTACCGCATCGGAATTCAGACGTATTTATTGGTGGGTACATATTATTTCACCAAATGAGTAGAGGCAGAACCATTGGTGAATATTTATGACTCAAATATGACTAGGTTTATCTGGAGGAACATTATAACATGCTTCGGGGTACCAAGAATTATCATCACCGATAATGGAACACAGTTTGAAAGTGGCTTCTTTTAAGGCATTTATGATGAATAAGGTATCAAGCACCACTTCAGTTCTATGGCGTATCCCCAAATAAATGGATAAATAAAAGCTTCTAATAACACCATGCTCGATGTACTAAAGAAATAGTTAGAAAGGACTAAGGGTGCCTAGGTGGATGAGATCCCTCACATTCTATGGGATTATTGCACCACCCCAAGGAGTACAACCGGGAAGACACCATACGGGCTCGCCTATGGGATGTAGGCTATCATCCCACTGGAGGTAGGTATCCCCACTATGTGAAGTACTTTGGTCGACTATGGCCTTAATGATGATGCATTATGCACTAAACTTGACTTAGTAGATGAGCGAAGAGAGGAGGTCATGATCAAGTTGGCTTCTTATCAACAATAACTGGCTAGGCAATACAATAAGAAAGTCAATTTAAGGAAGTTTCTGATAGGACATTACGTCCTAAGGAAAGTCCTCAGCAGTTCCGTAAAACCGTTAGATGATAAACTGGGACCCAACTGGCAAGGGCCCTTCATGGTAATCAGAGACGATGTTCAAGGAGCATATCACCTGAAAACACTGGAGGGAAGGGGGATATCAATTGCAAGGAATCCAGCCAATCTGAAGAAGTTTTACTTTTAAATCGTCTTTATCTTTACTAGCACATTTATTTTAAGCAAAATTTTATTTTCAATCTTATGTTGCTCAGACAGTATTTAATGAATAAAGGCCAAATTGGCCCCTTCACTTTCATATTTTGCATTGGATGCTTAACTCTTCTTGGTAACATCTCATTAATATGCACCTTTTTCAAATGACATCTCCTTCGTGCGTGGCTAAACTCCTGAGATTATGACAAGTTGTTTAACTTGTTTTCAAATCAGAGAACTCAACATGCCAAACAAGGTTTGTAGAAATTATAACAAGTCAATAGACTCATTTCAATTACTACATTCTTTAGGTTCTTGTTGTAAACACAAGAGACCTTATAGGTGCCTCGGTAATAATAAAATCCTTACAATGTATCCTTAGGCAAAAAATCCAACTTATTTTGGTCACCAACTTTATTAGTTGCAAAAAACGTGGTCGGGCGAATGGCCTAATTGCCAGGTACATTATCGTCATCATCTTACTTAGGCTTAAGGAAGTGTGATGACACGACCAAAAAGGTAAAGGAGATGGAATGACACAGCCGAGGCATGTTGGACTGGGAGAATGTTTAAACGCAAAGCGACATATGGCTAATGTTATCCTTTAAATACCATTTATTCAGTTAAAAATCTCAAAATGATAAAACTAAAAAACAACAAAGGACCCAAAGTGGTCGATCAAACATTGCACAGTGAATAACTATTTCTTGGGCTATAAAATATGCATCTTTAGTCAACATGAGCTCAAAACATCAAAAATTGATAAATAAAACATTTTCATTCATTACAATGTGAAGTTACATTTACAAAAAAGACTAGAAATAAGCAAAACATTTAAGATGTCCTAGGGTGGCGAGCAAGGTAGTATGCAACACGTGCTCTCTGACCGTCATCCGGATAGAGGACCAGATCCGCTCCATCATCTTCTAAGGGATGATCCAAAAGCTAAATAAGAATAGTATCTATTAGGATCCACCAATCATCCCTCAAAAAGAGATTGTGGTTATAGGCCGGACAATCGATCTGATATTTATACCACAAGTGGATTCTTTAGGCGTCTTTAATTGCCTAAGGGCATTAAGCCACCCCGGGGCAAAGTCGAGGTCCTCTGCCTCCTTCAGCCTCGCTAGGGCATCAGTCCAACCTTGATCATAGCCATCTGCCAAGACCCGTCGAGGGCCTCTTTGGAATAAGTGCCCCAGCCTTTTCACGTCTCTTTGAAGACCGACAATAATTACATACACCCAAAAAACATCCCCTTTGATCTCAACCACCTCTCTTTGAAGAGCTTCGTTTTCATCTCAAATTACCCCCTGGATGACGAAGAGGATCCTCCCAGTATTAGAGAAGACCTTGATAGGGTGCCCTCCTTAAGTCGAGCAACTTCTCTCCTCAGATAATCATTTTCCCTCTCGATCAACTCGCTCACTTGATTCACCTAATTGGCAGTCATTGACCTCTATTTGAATAAAAGCCCCAATCTCCTCCAACTCTCAAATATTATCTTTTAATTTGGTGACCAATTCGGATTGGTCCTTGCACAGCTATTTCCTTTCTCTCAGGGATTTTCATATCTTTACAAAGGCTTTGCGTGCCTTGAAGCTAATGTTTGGACTAAGGATCTGCCCTAGGCGAGAGCCAGCCGAGATAGATTCATCAAGATTAATGGTCTATAAAATGAATAAAAGTCAGAATTCATAAATAAAGACACTAGTGGATATAAAATAAGAACACTTTTCATTCACTTTACAAAAAGGTGGCCTAGTAACACCTCGTATTTTTAAGTATTTTTGTATTGGGATATTAATTAATGAGACAAGGGTTCATATTTATAAGAATTATATTGAGTATTACTTAGTGAATGAGTAATAAAGTGGTAAGAATGCGTTATGATTGTCATGAGTTCGAAATAGGCAGTCACGGTAATTTAGTCGGGACGCGCGTGTCAATCGTGACGGGACTTATATTTATAAAATAAAATGTGATTTAATTATTGGTAATCCGAATGGTCATTTTGAGTGAACCAATGTGTTCGTAAGGGTCGAGATAATTAGAAAAGTATACTCAGGGGCTTGGATTGGGTCCTGGGACTTTTTTAGACCAAACCAGCACCCCAAGAGGGTATTTCGATCTTTCGGATTATTAAGGTAAAGTAACCTATGAGTTTTCTATAGTTATATGATCTCATAGGTTGAGGGTGCTAGGGTTAGAAGTTATAAAATCTAAGAGAGGCCATTAGAGGAGGAAGGAGAGGAGTTCTAAGGCTTTTTCACACCATTTTTGTACCACTACAACCACCACCACTACAGTGTAGATCGAAAGGAGAGGAAGGAAACCCCAACACCTTTTTACAGAAAATAAGACCTATAATTATAGGAAAGTGTTTATCTTGATCAGTTGAGTGCATATATTATCAATGTTAGAGTAGGAATGAACAATACCCATGAATAAATGAATTTGACTTTAAATTGGAGAATTAAATCATGATCTTGGATAGGGATTGCATGTAGATTGAATTCTCGTGTGAATAAAAAATGAAATCAGATCATATATGATGATGATAATAATAGATAAATTTGGATTCTGATGATACTCTTGAATAAAAAGAATAACCTAGGTTTTTTGAGTTAAATTGAAGGATTAATGTGATTTAAATGACCATCTTTGATGTTTTGATTACGTTAGAAATCCTTTATACATGTTATTATAGGGATTAGTATGCTCGGTTGGGAGTTTAGGACTGAATTATAGAGGTTTGGAGGGTTGAAATTCATAAATACCGTAAGAGTTAAGAGGAAGGAGACGAGTTGTACATTTTTGAATCGATTCGGTCCAAGGGCGAATCGATTCATTGAGGCGAATTGATTCGGCCATTGGGCGAGTCGATTCGATTCCTCTTATTTTGATAATTTTCCCTAACTAAGCCTTGAACTTATAAATTATTATCGGGTGAAATTTTAGGATAGTTTTGAAATATAATGAGAGATATTCTGGTCATCAGTAGGCTAATGATAGGGCTAAAACTTAGTCATAAGTGAGATGAATTAAGGCTGAGATTAATCGACATAATTTGTAATGTAATGAATTCGGGGAATGAGAACGTGTCATGGTGAAGGTGAGCGAACTTATGACTTAGACCAGTAGAGTATGAGTTAATTATCTACTGAAATAATTTAAAGTATATTTGGCACACTTCGAGTAGTGGGGGATACTCGGGAATGTACGATGATAAGTATAATGGTGAATCGATAATACATAGGATATTCGAGAGTTATATATACTACGTACGAGACATATATTATAGGTCGCGTGTATACCTATACAGACGATATATATATATATATATATATATATATATATATATATATATATATATATATATATATATATATATGTGTGTGTGTGTGTGTGTGAACATACCTAGGCTACTTGCTATCACGGGAGGTTCCACGTCATAGACAATCTTATCCTGATGAGACTATTGGAGGGATTTTGACTTGTACATCAAAATGTAGAACTTAGGGATTGAGAACTACTTTTGTGTATGAGAGTGTGACCAGGCATTTAGTTGCGTTAGGTGTATGCGTAGCCCAAAGGCTTAGAATTATGTTCGCCTCCAAATTGTGTGAATTGTATATGTATGGTTCGAGGGTGATTCCGAACCATAAATCCTTTACTTAGTACATGATGTACCATGACTTGATAGAAGAGTATGCCCGCATCATAAGTCTCCACCTAGGGATGCCGTATTCGTATATATTACATATATGGTTTGTATATATATATACGTGTGATTTATTATACTAAGTGTGCATTAGTAGATAAGATAGATAATGATATCTAAAGTAATCTGAGTATGTGAGAACTTAATACTTAACTGATGATTTTTACTAAATATAAGGGTTTGGAAATTTGGTAATGTTTTGTATGGGCAATACGGGTGGGCATTACGAATTATTAAGTAGAGAGAGACTTATATCAAACTAGTTAGGCGGGGTAGCGTAACTAGGTTGGTTTAGAAGTATACGTTGGGTGTGAACATTAGTTGAGAGCAAGTAAAGTTAACATGTATACAATATCTGCTCTTTAATGCATTTTAAATACTTACAAAATATTTTTAAACTGTTTTACTTGGGTTCTGACCCGTTTTGAATCCATCTTTTTGTAAAAACCTTTTAGGTGCCCCACCACTGGGATGCCAGGCTTAGGAGTTCCTTCATATTTGACGTGCTGCAGACTTGTCACGTTTCAACGTAACATTCTTTGATATAGAGCATACTATTAGGATTGTTGCATTCATAGTTATACATTTACATCTTCAGCTATTTTGAGATATATTGAACTTTGGACTTACAAAAATTCTCTTTCATTTCAGATACCTCCCATACGTGCACCACGAGCCACCCAAGATGCAAAGCTCGAGCCGCAGCCAACTCAGGCACCTGGGGCTATGAATGCTACTGAGATTGCCGCCGTTATTACACAAGCAGTTAATGAAACTTTGACAACTTTGCCTCAACAGTCACCACATATGCCACCTCAGCCTCAAGTTGTGGCTCCAAACCAGACACACTCATTTCTGTCTGCTTGGGAGAGAGTTAGGGCAGAAGGATTATCCTCCCGAGTTTTAGGGGAACTCTAATGTCGTTACTGATTGCCAATAAAAGAAGGACACCCAGTGACATTTAAGGATATATGAGTGCGTTGATGTAAAGAGAAAAATACTAGCTACTTTTAAGCTAGTAGGTTAAGCCTTGCAGTGGTGGGAGTCTATTACCATCGCACATGAGAGAGATCATACATATTCAGGAGTTCTAGGAGAGATTTAACTGCCCATACTTTTCATCCTCCATTCAGATAGAGATGAGGTGAAAGTTCTTAGACGTCTCTCAAGAAGGAAGAATAGTGGATGAATATGAGGAGGAATATACTTGGTTGGCAAATTTTCTAGTATAGGAGGTGAGCACAGAGGAAAAGAGCGTGAAACTTTTTATTAATGATCTTACTTGGAGGATTCAATAACATTTGTAAGGTAATACCATTCTAAAGACTTATATGAATGTGTTGAATGATGCCTTACTGTATTGTCAGTATCAATGCTTCCACGTGAAAGGAAGTAAGCTCACATGAGAGTCCATCCAGCAGGGCAGGACAAGGGTGACTGTTCTAGTGGGGCAAAATCGATTCAGACGAGACAGGGTGAGCAGGGTGAGCAGCAGGGGGATGTTGATAAGAATTTTTTATCAAGACATTTTAGGCATGGCCATCAGGGTCATTAGGGCCAACAACATTTTTAGTAGGGCCAGTAGGGCGAAGGGAGAGGTGGTAGTGGCCAGTAGGGCCAGAGAGGAGGAAATTTCATGAGCATATGTTTCATATGTGATAAGAATGGCCATAAGCGTCTAGATTTCCCTGATAAGGTCAAAGTTCCACAAAAATAGGGCGCTCGCCAAGGGCCATAGAGACTTATTTTTCATTCCTCCTTTCTAGCACAAGAACCATCACCAGCACTTCCTGTCGTACCAATCGTCCCAATAACCCCCCCTTATTAGGGGCAGTTACAGTATGACGTGTGTGGAACATCCACCAGGACACAGTTCCACAAGCTCCACCCGCAGTTGAGGGTACGTTTCTTATACATGGGACTTTGGGCAATATTTTATTTGACACTGGGGCCTCACACTTATTTATGTCCACTAGATTTGCCGAGCCGTAGGATTATTAGACACGACCGATAGTACAGTCACGTGTGTAGACTCACCACTGGGTAGTAAGACACTTATCGTATTTATTTGTCGGGGTGTGAGTATAGACAATGGGAGACTTATTTTGTTCGTCGATATGCTCGTGTTAGATATGTCGAATTATAATGCCATTATTGGTATGGATTGGCTAGCCGCGCATCGGGTCATAATTGATTGTTATAGTAGGAGAATTGTGTTTGCAATTTTGGGCCAAGAGATGTTCTTAGTAGAGACGACTTGTCCCGAAGGAGGATCGTTGACCAACTTATACTATATAAATGAGGAGATCTATAAGGGGGTGGTAATGTCCCTAGATTCGATCCTAGTTATGTGAGAGTTCACCGATGTATTTCATGAGATACCAGGATTATCACCTAGCCGAGAGATAGATTTTATAATTAATTTACCGTTGGACACTCGAGTGATAGCTCGTGCGCCTTATGGTTTCATCCATAGGATTACCTCGCATTAGGGTAACCCAATGCTGTTTGTGAAAAAGAAAGATAAATCTCTACCTCTGTGTGGACTATCGGCAGTTGAATAAAGTCACGATACATAATAAATATCCAGCTAAGAGGAGTCGCCTACTTTTCTAAGATAGATTTGAGATCAGGGTACCACCAGTTACGCATTCGGGAGAAAGATGTATCTAAGACTGCCTTTCTTATGAGATGTGGGTCTTACGAGTTTTAAGTTATGCCATTTGGGCTAACCAACATGCTAGATGTGTTTATAGACTTGATGAATAGGGTGTTCAGAGAGTTCTTGGATCAGTTCGTCATTGTCTTTATTGATGACATCCTGATTTATTCTCAGACTGAGGAGGAGCATGCCCAACATCTGCGTCGTGTTTTGTAAACATTGCGCAATCACTAGTTGTACGCTAAGTTTGAGAAATGTGGATTTTGGATTCTTGAGGTACAACTTTTGGATCATATTGAAACTTTCAGGGGTTATCAGTGGATCCGAGTAAAGTGTTAGTGGTGAGGGAGTGAGGACAACCCATGATATCGAAGTAGGTGCACAGTTTCTTGGGGTTAGCTGGGTATTACCGACAATTTATTCAAGGATTTTTAAAGATTACGGGTCTGTTGACCAACTTGACTCGCAAGGGGTACCATTTATCTTGGATGGTTATTATCAGTTGGCTTTTGATGAGCTAAAGGACAAATTGACTTCAATACCTGTACTCACACTACCCAGGACGGGGGTGGAGTATCTTATTTGTACTGACACGGGGGTGTGCAGGGACTTGGGGGTGTGATATAGCAGGAGGACCAGGTTATAGCTTATGCTTCGCATAAGCTTAAGCCTCACGAAAAGAATTATCCTACCCACGACTTGGAGTTAGCGACAGTTGGATTTGCGCTACGAATTTGGAGACATTACTTACTGGGGGAGCGGTTTCGCCTGTTCACAAATCATAAGTCACTATAGTATTTGTTCACTCGGAGAGATGAATATGTATCAGTGTAGGTGGCTCGAATTTATGAAGTATTATCAGTTCGATATCCATCATCACCTGGGGAAGGCTAACGTGGTGGCAGACATGTTGAGCCGTAGTCTAGTGGGGGATGTGGCTAAAGGTTAGAAGGTGAAAGGGAAGGAGCTGGGACATCAGGATTCAGTTTTCAGATCATGTATGTTGGTTATGATCGTGACCCCCCAGATTTTCACGATGTTGGTATAGGCCCAGGTAGAAGATTCTTTTTACCAGGATCAGATTCGATAACTTTTAGCAGGGGGAGCAGAGTCATACTCCATTTGTTTAGAGGGAGTCTTATGCTTCAACGAGAGATTGATTTCCAAGAGGGGGAGGATTTGCAACACATGGTGATGGAGTGGGATAAAGATTGATTGATTGTCCTAGATGGCAGAGTCGCACGGATCACAATTTGTGGTACATCCTGGAGGGGATGAGATGTACCAAGTTATGAGATGACAATATTGGTGGAGTGGGATAAAGATAGAAATTGCAAAGTTTGTCTCGAAGTGTACCACTTGTCAGTTGGTGAAGGTGGACCATTAGAAGCCCGCACAGGTTCTAGAGCTGTTAGAGATTCCAATGTGGAAATAAGAGAGCATTTCCATGGATTTGGTCATTGGGTTACCTACATCTGAGAGGGACGATTCCGTTTGGGTGATAGTGGATTGGTTGACCAAGGTGGCCCATTTTCTGTCAGTACAGACGGATTATACCACAAGATAGTATGCCCAGATTTTCATCGCTAAGATAATGAGATTGCATGGGGTGCCACTCGATATTGTGTCCGACAGGGATATAATTTTAGTGTCTCATTTTTGGGAGAGTTTTCAGGTGGCCACAAGTATAGAGTTGAGATTGAGTACGACCTATCGCCCCCAGATGGATGGGAAGATAGAGAGGACGAATCAGATGTTAGAAGATATATTGTGGATGTGTATCCTTAATTTTAGGGGAGGTTAGGATCAGTATCTTCCACTGGTGGAGCTTGTGTATACTATATCCTATTAGTGTATGATTGGTGTGTCACCATTTGAGGCATTATACAGTAGACCTTATCGTTCACCTACTTATTGGTTGGAGGCAAGGGACAAAAAGCTACTCGGGCCAGAGTTGATTCAGGATACTTCAGCCAAGATTGAGCTAATTTGGAGTTGTATATCGATAGCTTAAAATAGATAAAAGAGTTATATCAAAGACAAGTGTTACTTTCTGTAGTTTAATGTGGGGGACTAGGTGTTACTACGTGTATCTCCTATAAAGGGAATAATGAGGTTCGAGAAGAAAGGGAAGTTCGCACCAAAGAATGCGGTGCTATTCCCTATCATCGAGTAGATTGGGCCAGTTGCTTATAGACTCAGATTACCGGAGCACTTGCATCAGATTCATGAGGTATTCCAAATTTCTTCGCTGAGGCGATATCTTTGAGAGGAGTTATCTCACACTCAAATTGCATTGGAGGAGATTAATTTGTAGCTTGATATTTCATACGAGGAGAGGCCAGTCGCTATCCTAGACCATAGTGAGAGGAGACTGAGGTCGAAGGTAGTTCCACTTGTACGTGTTCAGTGGGGGCACTAAAATGCCGACGAGTCTACTTGGGGTCTTGAGGACGATATGTGCAACAAATATCTAGAGTTATTCATACCAGGTATTTTTTTAAATTTCGAGATAAAATTCCGTCAATAGGGGGGAAGTATGTAACACCCCGTATTTTAAGGATTTTTATATTAGGATATTAATTAGCGAAATAAGGGTTAATATTTATTTGTAAGAGTTATTTTTAGTATTACTTAGTGAACGAGTAATATATTGGTAAGAATGCATTATGATTGTCGTGAGTGAGAAATACGACAGGTACGCTAATTTAGTCGGGACGCGCGTGTCAGTTGTGTCGAAACTTAAATTTATAAAATAAAATGTGATTTAGTTATGGGAAATCCAAATGGTCATTTGGAGTGCGCCAATGTGCCCGAAAGGGTCGAGATAGTCAGAAAAGTCTACTCGGGTGTTTGGATTGGGTCCCGGGGCATTTTTAGGCCAAATTGGCACGCTAGGACGGCATTTCGGTCTTTTGGATTTTTAAGGTAAAGGGACCTACGAGTTTTCTAGAGTTATATCATCTGGTAGTTTGAGGGTAATAGGGTTAGAAGTTACAAAATCTAAGAGAGGCCATTCGAGGAGGCAGGAGAGGAGTTCCAAGGCATTCCCACACCATTTTTGCACCACCACCACCACCAGAGTGTAGAACGGGAGGAGAGGAAGGCAACCCCAACACCCTTTTGCATAAAATTAGACCTAAAATTCTAGGCAAGTATTTATCTTACTGAATTGAGTGCATATATTATCCATGTTAGGGTAGGATTGAACAATACTTATGAATGCTTTAAATTGGAGAATTAAATTAGGATCTTGGGAAGGTATTGCATGTAGATTGAATTCTTGTGTGACTAGAAAATGAAATCAGATCATATGTGATGACAATAATAGAGAAATCTGCATTTTGATGATATTCTTAAATAAAAAGAATAACCTAGGGCTTCGGGAGTAAAATTGAAGGATTAATGTGATTTAAATGACCCTCTTTGATGTTTTGATTACATTAGAAATCCTTCATACATGTTATTTGGGATTAGTATGCTAGGTTGGGAGTTTGGGACCGAATTATGGAGGTTTGGAGGGTTGAAATTTGTGAAAACCGTAACAGTTCAGAGGAAGGAGACGACCTGTACATTTTCGAATCGATACGGCCATTGGGCGAATCGATTCGGTTCCCCTGATTTTGAAAATTTTCCTTAATTAAGCCTTGAACTTGTAAATTATGATCGGGTGAACTTTTGAGATACTTTTAAATATAATGAGATATATTTTGGTCACCAATAGGCTAATGATAGGGCCAAAACTTAATCATAAGGGAGATGAATTAAGGCTAAGATTAATCAACATAATTTATAATGTAATGAATTCGGGGAATGAGAATGTGTCACCGTGAAGGTGAGCGAACTTATGTATAAGACGGTAGAGTATGAGTGAATTATCTACTAAAATAATTTAGATATTTGGTACAATTCGAGTAGTGGTGGATACTCGTGAATATACGATTATAAGTATATTGATGAATCAATAATACGCAGGATATTTGAGAGTTATATATACTCCGTACGAGACATATATTATAGGTAGCGTTTATATCTATACTGATGATATATATATGTACGTATAGGTTGTGTAAATACCTATTGTGTTAATTCTTATATGTGTGAACTTACCTAGGCTACCTGCAACCTGCTACCATGGGATGTTCCGTGTCGTGGACGGTCTTATCTTGCTAAGCCTATTGGGGGGGGGATTTTGATTTCTACCTCAGAACATAGAACTTAGGGATTGGGCACTAGTTATTTGTATGAGAGTGTGATCGGTCATTTCGGTGCGTTAGGTGTGTGCATAGCCCAAAGGCTTAGAACTATGTTCGCCTCCAAATTGTGTGAATTGTATATGTATGGTTCGAGAGTGATTTCGAACTAGAAGTCCATTACTTAATACGTGACGTAGCATGAATTGATCGCAGAGAATGCACGCATCGCAGGTCTCCACCTAGGGATGTCGTATTCGTATATATTACAAGTGTGGTGTGTATATGTGTGATTTATTCTACTACGCGTGCATTAGTATAAAAGATAGATTATGATATCTAAAGTAATCTAAGTATGTGAGAACTTAATACTTAACTGGATATAAGGGTTTGGAAATTCGGTACCGCATTGTATGGGAAATACGGGTGGGCACACCGAGTTATTAGGTAGGGAATGACTTAATTCAAACTAGTTAGGAGGGGTAGCCTAACTATATTTGTTTAGAAGTATACGTTTGGCGTGCGCATTAGTTGAGAGGTGAGGATCTCAAGTGAGAGCACGTAAAGTTAACATGTATACAATATCTGCTCTTTAATGCATCTTCAATATGTGCAAATATTTTTAAACCGTTATACTTGAGCTCTGACCCATTTCAAATCCATTTTTTTTGTAAAAACCCTGTAGGTGCCTAGCCACAGGGATGCCAGACTTAGGAGTTCATTCTTATTTGACGTGCTTTAGCTGTTGTGGACTTTGCAGGACTTCGGTAGTAGATGCGTCCATCTTTATTAGTTCCTCTCTAGCATTCACTTTTATCAGTCGAGCATGTAGCCCATATTTAGTTAGTGGTTATTTCAGAGATATTGTATCTTTTCCAGTGCTGGATTTGGTTTTATATTATGGATTTTTTGGATGTGGATTTCAGGATGGATTGTTTATTCCAAACACATTTATTTATTCAGTTGTTTTAGCAACTATCTCACTGTTTACTAGAATGGTGAATGTGGTTTAGTATTTTAAATTCATTTCATGTAAATAAAAAAATTAAAATTTTGACACCGGGTCATTAAGGTATTAGTAATATAATTAGATTTCGATAGTGATGCTACGAATGAAACCATTAATGATTCCTATTTAATTTAATAATGGAATGATCACCCAGGATAAGAATAAGCGGGTGTCACAGGAAATTACAACTGGTTCCAAAGGAGAAGTACAAATTGTCAAAAAGAAAAGACAGAGTGAACTTATAGTCTATGAGTCTTATTCGGTCACCTGCTATTCTTCCACCACAGCCTTACCCTTGTTAGTTGCTATAGAACATTAACCAACCTTGATTTCACCCTCAACAGGGGCGATCTCTGTGCCAGGAGGCCAGCCAGTGTTACCTTCTTCATCTTCTTCATATGGGTCAGGACCAGGGGAGTGAAGAATGAAAATATCGAATTTAGTAGAGATTATAGCTGCCTTCAGGGCTTGGTCGCAACCTTTTTCGAAGGTAACCTTGCAATCATAGGCGAACTGCCCCTCTACATCATTATAGGTTTTGTTAAATCCCTCACAATAGCCGACGTACTTCTCATGAGTAAGATCACCCTCCATCTTAGTGACCTTACTCGATAGGGTCTGATTTTCCTCGAAGAGCTTATTTTTTTCAGCAGCCACCTTCTTTTGGGACGCCTCGAGCTCAATGAGAGCTTTGGACATATTTCCTTTCTCTTGCTCCCAGGCCTGACGAGCACCAGTGAAGGCCTTATCCTGATTTGATGTTGTGTGTATCATGAGTATTCCAACATAAATTAAATAAAAAGAAGACATATGGAAAAACCAACACTTTTATTAATGTAAGGAGAAATATGTACATGTAAGTCTGTATTACTAGTAATACTTGCATAAATGCTCTGCATTCCATGCATTTTTAAATTCTTCCTCCTATAAAGTTTCTATTCTGTAAGTCCCAGGGTGAACAACTGTAGTTACTCTATAAGGGCCATGCCAGTTAGCTTCTAGCTTGTTATGCTTTTGAATCACCTTCTTGAGCACATAATCCTCCTCTTTGAGTTCACATTTCTTCACTCTTTTGTTATAGAACATAGTTTTTCTCTGTTGGTAGACCGCGTTACTGATTACTGCATCTTCTCGAACTTCCTCGAGCATGTCTAGGTCTAAGAATCTCATCAAATCGCTTATAGGAGAGTTGAAATTAAGTACCCTATGTGTAGGCAGGCCCAATTCGACTTGGATAACTGCCTCGCTTCCAAAGGATAGGATGTAAGGTGATTCGCCAGTAGCTGTTCGGGGTGTTATGCGATATGCCCAGAGCACAGAGTGTAGCTCATTAATCCAATTTCCTTTTGCTTCATCTAGTCGTTTCTTCAGGCCGTTCAGCAGAGTCCTGTTTGTCACTTCAGTTTTTCCATTGCTCTGTGGGTGTCCGGGCACAGAGTGGATCTTTTGAACATTGGATTGACGACAATATGCAGCGAATTCCTCATTATCGAATTGGGTTCCTTGGTTTGTGATAAAGGCATGTGGCAATCCATACCTGTAAATAATATTCTTCCATATAAACTGGTACACCCTTTCATATGACATAGCAATGAAAGGTTCGACCTCGACCCACTTGGTGAAATAGTCAATAGCGACTACCAGATATTTGAACCTCCCTTTGGTGGTCGGTAGAGGTCCGACCAAGTCTATACCCCATATAGTAAATGGCCAAGGGGATGTAATGGGTGTTAACAATGCCTGGGGGGTTCTTTGAACAGAAGAGAAACGTTGGAACTTATCGCATTTCTTTGCATAGGCTGTGCAGTTATCTCTCATCATCAGTCAATAATATCTCTACGTCTTTAACCTTTGTAGGAGAGTTCGACCTTCCACATGAGATCCATAAGATCCTTCATGAACCTCTTCAATCAGGTTTTTAACTTCCGAGGGATGCACACATCTCTCTAAACCTGCGATGATACCCCTTCTATACAAAACACCATTATTTAGCACATATCGAGCAGCTTTAAACTTCAGCCTCTTGGCTTCTAGTTGATTAGTTGGAACGACCCCTTCTTCAATGTATGCCCTGATGGGATCCATCCAGAATGGCCCCATATCTAGGGTAATGAATTTCACCATTACATTTTTATCTATGCTATGTTCTGCCAATATCTCGATAGGAATTGTTCTTCGTAGCTCGATGTGAGTGGCTGAGGCTAACCAAGCTAATGCGTCAGCCCTGGCATTCTCTAATCTTGGTATTCGAACCAACTGAACTGCAATGAAGGTGGACACAATCTCTTTAGCTATAACGTAGTATCTTGACATCAAATCTCCCTTCGCTGCATACAACCCTAGAATCTGATGTACAATTAATTGTGAATCACTGAACACGGTTATTTGCTCTACGTGCAATGTTTTTGCCAAACTGAGGCCACGTAAGATGACACGTGTCTTTATATAATTGGTCCATGTCAGCTGCCTAATTTTCGTATCAACAGGCCCCATTGTCTCTCGCCCTCAAAAGTAGGAGGATGCTGCGAGTTCCTAGCAATAATACCATATCTCTTTTAACTTGCCTAAAGTATAATCTTTTTGGTCAAAATTATATTGGGCTTCGAGTTTCTTTTATTTTATTTCGGCCCAATTTTTATTTATTTTTTTAATTTCGTTTTATCTAGTTGGTTAGTTAATTTTCGTTTTGGAATTTCCAACCCTTGACTGTTGGGATTTCTAACCGTTTTTAACTGCCACTTATTTTTATATAAATAAGTGGTCTGGGGTCTTATTTTAAAGTTTACGAAATTACAAAGTCAATATACCTATTTTTGTGAGTTTCATATGAGAGTTCTCAACTGTTGGTTCAAACAGACTTGCAAATTGGGGTGCTACATTTGCAAGTAAGATTGTTGTATCCTGGAAGACGATTTTCGCTGCGTCCAAGAAGCACTAATTCGGGACAAAATTCTTCTTAAGATCAGAGTGTTTAATACTTGTGTCAATCAAAAATCTATGTTGTTGCATATTAATTCTGTAATTATTCTGTAATTACTAAATTTTTAATTTCTGTAATATAATTACAAAATCATTGTGGATAACAACTTTTTGATCATATTAGTAGTCGAAAACAAACGAACAAGTTTATGTCATGATTATAAATTGAGGGCGAGCTTTTATTCAACAGGGATGGAGATATTGTTGAAGAGGTGATGATTAGATTATTTTAGAAGTAATATCGAAAAGATGACGTTGCTTGATTTGGATTGTGAGGGCGACAAAGCTCCGAGCCTGAATTTCTATGTCAGTCTTCAAAGAGTGTCGTGATTGCTTAAAATAAGACATCAATAATGTTTCTAAGGAGTTTCTTCAGAACGATGACAAATGATAGAACATATGCTACTATTATTTGTCTAATCCCCAAAAGGTCTCATATATTATTGTCCCCTTGCCTTGTCAATTTTTTATATAAATTGTTGGCTAAGTCTTACCTAAGACTAAGAGAAGTAATAGTGGAAGAAATTAATGTGTCACACGGGGAGTTTGTAAGGGGTACACAAATGTTAAGACTAGATTTTGATAGCAGATGTGGTTGGGGAGAAATATAGTGTAAACATAAAGAATCTGTGGATGTGATTTTTAAAACTGATTTTGAGAAAGTGTATAATTATTTGGCCCTTCTTGTTTTAGTGAAAAGGGGATTTGGTAAAAAATAGAGATCAATGGATCAAGGTGGTTGGACTAACAACTTGTTTGGGAGTTTTTTAGAGGAAGGAAAGGAAAGAAAAGTTTTATTAGGAGAGAGAAGAAAAAAAAGGAAAATTTATAAGAGAGAGAAGAAAGGAAGTGAAGAGAAAGGATTTAGGAAGGAAGACAAAATAATTTTCTTTTCTAGTGTTTGGGAGTTGGAAGGAAAATAATTTTTTGAAGGGAAATAAGGTACATTCTTTAAAAAACTTTCCTTTCTCTCCATTTCTTTCTGATTTGGAAGGAAAGTTTTGGAAAGAAAGGAAGCAATTTTTTTAAAAAAAAAATCATTTCTTTTCTCTCTTTTTAAACTTCCAAACGATGGAAAATGGCGAAACAAAACTTTCTCTCTTATGAAAAATTCCAAACGACGGAAAGAAAACATAATTTTCCTTCCTTTCCTTTCTTTTCTCTCCAAAATAAAACTCCCAAGCTAGATGTAATGGTTCGCCCAGGGGAAAGTTTTTCGCTTCTATAGTACTGAGGCAAGGCATTTCCCCCCCCCCCCCCCCTTTTAAATTTATATTATTAACAAGTGTTATACTTTTTGATAAGGAGAGAGAGTTGTAATTAATTAGTTGAGAGTTTCTTTGTGGAGAGGGAGTGCGTTAGTGTCTCACATCTACAATTTGTGGATGACATAATATATTCTTAGGATATAAGGGTAAATTCAAAATTTGGGAGAACTCTTAGGTCTGAAAATAAACATGGAAACAAATGTTATGTAGGACATCTGAAGAGGTGGAACAAGGAGTTCTCTATTAATATTACACACTTAACGGGCACTTTTTGTATACTAAAATATTCAGGGGGTGCACTGAAAGTAAAGTAAAAAAGGGTAAGATTTATTTTTACTCAAATGTTGCATGTCTTGTTCCCAAAAGCAATCGTGCCCATGGGGCAACGTGTAAAAACCTGTTTAATTCTTAATTAATGAAAACATGAGAAAAAAATTCAACTAAACACAAAAATATATGAGAATCGTCTACTACTTCTTTGCTAAGCACGAACATGCGTTGTATTCTTAGAATAATATACCAGTAGTATGCCATATACATTCTTTGTTAATATATCATTGCTAATAAAGTAAATATTTTATTATTGTTGAAATATATTCCTTTGTAAATATTTTATTATTGTTGAAGCATATACTAGGACTTCTAATTCTGAACAAAATAATTATATTTCTAAGGGGATTGTAAAGTATAGTAAGCATTACAAATGTAATTTCATATGCTTTTAGACAACCATATAGTGTTATATTTATTTAGCATAAATGAAAATGATGACAAGTTTACATATTATAAATAAATGACATTAGGCACAACCCTCTAAACAAATAATAATTAGGCTTTTAATCCCCTAAAGTTAGATGTCATCCAATTTACGTTTAAATCTTTACAAGATCATTATACATGTTGAGAAGTCCCATTATGATAACACTGCCTCACTTCAGAGGTAGAAGTCTGATATATAATAATTTAGGGGGTCAAGGCTAATTTCATATTATTGTTAGGGGTCTAATCAAGATCACCCGATTATGACTAGACAACTCCTAAATTAAGGGAATGATGTGTCTTTTCTCGACTAGTTGTTGACTTGTGGTTGAAGTCCACCTTCTTTTATTGTTAGCTTTCTCTCAACTGTAAAGTACATAGAATCCAAAATTTGGAAATAATTAGGGGCGATCCTGAGTATGTGCCAAGTGTGTGAAATTGTACAAGTTTTTACTAGTATATATGTTATAACTTAAGTTTTTTGGGCCCAATATTTATATCAATACATAAAAAGGAGCTCATTTACAATTTTTGTAATGGGCTTAATCAATTAATCTCAACTCGAAATAATATTCGTAAATTTATATATATTTGTCATTAAAACTATATGATCATTTCTGGCTTTCCATAAGTTCAGAATCACAACAACAAATACAACAACTACACCATATTACTCAGTCTTTATTTCACAGCCTGACCTTTGCCCAAGATGTTCTCTAGGAGACAGAGTTTAAAAGGTTGAGTACATTACACATTTGGTCTCAAACTAACAAACTATGAATCCAATTTTAAAATGGTCCAAAAACTTCATTTTGTCTCAAATCAATGCGTCAACTATTCAATTTGATTCAATTTGTTTGGAGGGGGCATTTTTGACAACTCATATAAAAATTCATTTAATTATATTTTGTATTTACTCAATAACACATCGATCCTAGTATTCTCGTAACTATCATTTTCCTACATTTTTACACTACCCATTTGTGTGTAAATAAACAAATTTTTTTACCACCCCTACTGTTGAGAAGGAGCAACAGTGGGTATGAGAGTTAAATCTTGGTTCAAGTCAAGGGCTTGCGAATCCAATTTCACTTCAAGTGTTCTAGAATCAAACACAGATGTTTTAAGATTCAGTTATGTTTATATATGAACATATACTTATAAAAGTATACATATTTCAACTAATATATTGAGATCGACTTTGGTTTGTGATGCGTGTTTTGAACAAAAATGCATAGAGGGTGCCGAGGCTTTTTTTTATATACAATTTTTTTCATTTGATCTTTTTGTTATATTTTCCAAATACCATATTCTTTTTTATATCAATTTTTTTACATATCACACTATTCCATTAAATATCTCACTAAATATAGCACTTACAAATATTTTTTCTTCTCTTATCTCAATCCCGTTTTTTTCATCAAAAAATAGGATTTACCACCTGAAAAATGAAATCTATCAAACAATCTCACCTGGAAAATTATGAGATTTACCATGGAAAAATTTTCCATGTATTTTTTTTGACACCCAAGCCATTTCATCACTTTACTTTTCCATCAGAAGGGCTCTTAAAATATTGGGTTGCAAAACTTTATTTTTTCACGCGAGGTATTGTATTATAAACAATACTAAAAAAATTGAGTTTCCAAATGCCTGCGTAAGAGGACATCAGGAATAGTGGTGGAGCTAGGAATTTATTTTGGGTGGGGCACAAATCATTAGAGGCGTTGAATTTTTTTTAGGGTTATTTTTATATTTTTACAAATATTTAATTGATAATTTATATCTTTAAACAACTATAACTCAAATAAAATATTGAATATAATAACATTTCATTACTGAAAAATAGATAAACATACTTTGAAGTTTTCATACAAAAGTAGAAAGTTGTCAAAATATTAACAACAATTTTAAACCCTCCATCTTCATCCACAAATACACATATTATTTCAGATGAAGTCAAAAGAGATTAGCCCTAAATTATAAACCAATATATAAATTCTCTAAATTAATTGGGTGAAACACAAACCCCAAATCAATTTAACAAACAAAAGAAATAGTTGAGAAAGAACGAATGTTAAATGGATTTTTAAAAAAAAACTAGAGAAAGGAGTTATAAATCAATTTACAAGAGCGAGTCTAGGAGTTACCATCACGGAAATGGAAATTTTCCCTTTTCATTGGCTTTGTTGGTTTTTTTCCTCCTTCCTAGTATTTTATGCAACGGAGAGGACAAAAGAACTTACAAGGTTCCTTTTTTTTTGTCTTGAAAATTGCAATAAATAAAATGACGAGTGAATTGAATGGTTCACATGCTTTGATTAGTTGGTAGGCCAATGAGTCTACTAAGTTGGAGGATTTAATAGGTTATTGTAATACCCCGTATTTTTATAGCTTTTAAATTATGGGATTTATTAAATTTAATTGAGATAAATTAATTTAATTTTAATCCGGAATGTTGCTTTAAATATTTACTAGCGTGACGAGAGTTAGTAATTATTGGAAATTTGTTATCTGTTGAATATTACTGGATGAGTATAGTAATATATGAGATTTATTGTTATAATATTGTCACGTGTGAATAAAATGACAATTATGGAAATTTAAGTCAGGACGCGCCTGTGTCGTGTCGGGACTAAATATTGATTAATAAGTGAATATTTTATAAGTTGGTCGTATGGTCGTTTTGAGTGCGCCAATGTGTCCGGAAGGGTCGAGATAGTCAGAAAAGTGTACCCGGGGGTTTAGTTTGGGTCTCGGGGCGTTTTTAGGCCCAATTAGTACCCCGGGAGGGCGTTTTGGACATTTCGCAATTATGGGCAATTAAACCTACGAAAATTAAAGGATTAAGAGGACTAGGTTGTCTTCTAGGGTTAGAACAACCAAAGACAAATGACGGCCATTGGAGAGGAAGAGGAGAAGCTCTCCAAGGAGTTCTAGGCCAAGAACACCTCCGATTGCACCGCCGTCACCACCAACGCGTAGATCGCGAGACGGGGAACGAAACCACACCAATTTCGGCACCAAACCAGATTTCTAAAAATTCCAGGCAAGTGTTTATCTTGCTTATTTCGTTGATGCATCTTTCATATTGGTTTAGGAATGATTAGGATGAATTCTATGGAAGAAAAACCCAATTTGAGATAGGAAATTGCATGTAGTGATGACGTAAATGATATTTTAGAAACCCTTTGTCATGTAAAGGATTAAGAGTTTGATTAAGAAAAGAGTTCTAATTAGATACAAACACTAAAAATTTTATTCCGGATGATCGGACCATTGGAATCGCTTGAAATTCTAGAATGTTGTAGCGAACGGCGAGACAGGACTGCTGACAAAAATTCAGCTTGATCGAACGGTCGGATTTCTAAAAATATTATTTTTACTAGAGAGTTTTATGTTTTGAGGACTCTTAGAGAGTTTTATATTTTGAGGACTCTTAGAGAGTTTTATATTTTGAGGACTCTTAGAGAGTTTTATATTTTGAGAGTTTTATATTTTGAGGACTCTTAGAGAGTTTTATATTTTGAGGACTCTTCTAAATAATAAAAAAAAAATTCAATTAAAACTCCATTTTAATTCCGATTTCGAAACCATTTGAAATTCTCATATTTGAAAATAAAATTCAAAATCCTTTAATGTAAGGCGAAATCTATATTTTTGGGATATCTTACATGAGGGACAATGTAAGTATATGTTAAAGAGAGAGAGCGACGTAAGAGAGTTACTTTGGGACAATTGTGTATACCTACTGAATTTTATACTTGGGAGGATAGAATCCGTGAGCGTGATGTAGTAAGTGGAAAAGTTCCTCAAATTAAAATAAGATGTGAATGGTTATACGTGATAACTAAATAATAAGAAATAAATACAAATGTCGTAATTATGGGAATTGAGAATTTACCCATTATTGAAATGGTAATGTTAGTATAGTTATATGATTGTGTATGAATATACTATCTATGTGTGAAAATCATGCTCACGCTACTTGCTATCCCTAAGGTTTCCACGCTGGGACAGTCTTTTCTCGATGGTACCTTTATGGGGGATATTGACTTGTACCCTAGAAGATAGATATCCTTGGTACAGGCTATCAGAATGATAGTTCAGACGGTCCTAAGAGATGCGGGTATGTGCTTTCCTCTTAGAGACTTGGAATCTATGCTTCGCCTCATTTTGTTTGTGTATAGGTATCCTTGGTACAGGCTATCGCAGTGATAGTTCAGACGGTCCTAAGGGACTTGGAACCTATAGTTTGTATATGTGTTAATACAATTCGAGAGTGATTCCGAATTTGTATTCCCCTTAATATGAGTGATATGGGGTTTGGATAGTAGAGTATGCCCACACTATAGTTATTATTTGGGGTGCTGTTGTGATATATATATATATATATATATATATATATATATATATATATATATATATATATATATATATATATATATATTTATGAGTAGTTAATATATATATGAAATTCTGAAATCTGGGACTGCCTACTGTGATGAGATATGTAGGACATGGTTGATGACTCAAATTGTAAATACTTGTTTTGAGAAAGTATAATATGACACTGGAAAACTTTATTGATTTATAAAGTTAAAAATGAGAACCTTGGGTTGCTAATTGAAACATCCTTTTTAAACAATTGAATCGTTAAATTTTGAATCTTACGAGTAAGCTAAGATAAGTTAAATCCTTGGGAAGATTAGTGCGATAAATGATAAGACAAACCGTTGGGAAGGTTAGTGCGATAGGTGTGCACATTAGAAGAGAGGTGAGAATTTCTCAAGAGAGTGTCGCACTAATATGTTGTTGCATTGGCCTGTATCAATTTAAATAGTTGCTAAACGTATTTTAAATCAAACACACTATCGGGCTCTGACCCGTTTCTTTTTCTCTCCCTCTCTTGTATATATATGTATGTATTACAGGTGCCCAGCCACAGGGGCATCTTGCTTAGGATCTCTTGGAAGAAACGCGCTGGAACTTAGGTGGAAGTTACAGGTCTCTTGATTAGACGACTTCGTTCATTCGGATCCACTCTTAGTACTTTAATCTAGTTGGGCATGTGTAGCTCTTTCCATTATTCCGTTGTTATTGGACATTTGTATTTCAATTATTTCCAGTATTGTTAATATGGGATTTATTCAGTTTGGATGTGAGATTTTAGATTTCATATGTTGACATTCGATTGACGAATGTATTAAATTAATTGGATTATGTTGCAGAATTTAATGTGGTGTGATTCTTACTTATTGAATGTTGTTAATAAAATAAATGATTTTTCTTTAAATAAAATTTGGAAAGTATGTATGAAAATGGTTTTGACACTTAGCTTAATTATTTAGGGTGTTTAAATTGGAAATGCATTTTTTTACGACAGTGATGCTAAGAATGAACCAACTGTTCACCTTGATTTTAATTTAATAAAGGAGTGATCGCCCGGTATTTAATTAGGCGGGGTGTCACAGGTGGTATCAGAGCATCAGGTTCTAGTGTCCTTAGGATCTGTACGGCTTATTATGCTTTCAGCGTTGCTTTGTTTGTTATAGAGCCCTATGTTTAGGATTGTCGATTCCTTTGACGAGATTTCGTTCTCCTGCTATAATGTGTATACATTAGTGTATTCTAATTTCGTTCGGATGTGTGCGTATACCGAGCGGTGACGGATGTCATAAGAGGACCGTTAAGCGTACATCAGGAGGCAGGGCTCAGTTGAGATGATGAAAGATATCCGAGGATGATGACTGTAGTCGAGGTCACCTCCATTAGGGAACGAGAAGCCAAGACTCGAAAGGCGACTAAGGTGCAGCAATGATTTTTCAAATGCTGTTATAGTCAAATGAGGTGCGAGGGTAAACTTACCCAACGTATTACAAAAATGTGTAGAGACTGTCAATGGGAAATCTTAGAAACGCAAAATTTATATGTGTCCTTACCAAAGGCGGTAAAGTATCCAAAGGCTTAAATATAGGACGGAGTGTGGCAAACCGAAAGTGAAAATTTAGAGAAAATTTTTCTTGGCTTTCGGGACGAAATTATAATGGTTGGAGTCAACCAAAAAATTTTTAGAAGTAGAATGTTATGCCTATAGGAGAACCTTAGGTACAGTGTTGACCGTATGTTCCTTCCTCAACTGTTCAGGGTGAGAAGCAAACGTGGTTCTGAACTCATCGCGGGAGGGCATGACAAAAGTCCTATTGTGGATATGAACCCTAATCATTAGCAAATTTTGTATCGAAAGAGGTAGATACTAGTAGAGGAAACGGCTCCAAGTAGGAGACCAACTTGTAATAATAATTGATAATACTCGAGGAGGAAATTCTGATGGACGGTTGATTCAGAGGTTGACAATGTTGTATTTTGTCAATAAAGATGACAATGCTCCTTGTGTGGGAAGCTTAAATAAATCGAAGAATTTAGTCGAGAATAAGACTGAATAAAATGGTGGTGATATAGCACCAAAAAGAGATGTGGATATACATTAGGGGACCCATTTAAATGATTCAGATAATGGAATTATTACCAAGTGATGGTAAATTCAGTAAGTGCTATTATAGATAGTAACATGATCTTTATGGCCTAAAACGTTAAAGGAACAATCGGAATGGTTAACAGGAATCGAGTTTACTAAAGTCCGAGAGGAGGACAAATCCTAACCTGGTTAGTAGGACAGGTGGTAAGTGGATTATGTACTGAGGTATTTTGTGCGGAGTGAGATCGCTCACGATAATATGTTCCAAAGTGAGTATAAGGACAAGAATACGGTGCCTAGTAAAAGGCAACGATTAAAATAATTTTGTTATGGTTTGGGTAGACGTGTTACGTCCGAAAACCATTTGCGCAGTCAAGACAATTGATAAGGTAGAAGTGTAAGTTGTATCCTCAGAGGATGAGGCGTGTTTATGTGACACGAGAGAGTCACTATATTTTGTTCATTGCTAGATTAACATGTGAGACGAGCTTAATGCATATAATTATAAATGTTACCATTATGTGAATATTTTTTCCTAGTGTAGCGGGATTTTTCTATAGTGCTATCCGCGGAGGATGAATGAGTATATCAACAGTGTTTTATACTTTATTGAGGTTACTCGTTGTAGTGATGCGATACACGAGTATGATATTATCTTGTTTAAAACATTACAGAAATGGTTAGTACGATAGTGGGCATTTATTGCAAGGCTAGCGAAGTGGTTCCATTAGTGCAACATGTTTTATGTTTGTTTTGGCGAGGCTTTACCTGTGAGAAGGTTGGACTCGCACTTATATTATCTATCCTAGAGACTTTGGAGGAGATAGTGGGCTCGAGATATTCGATGCCAAAGTATGTATAAATTTTGCCAATATGATTCCGTATGTATCGGGATTTACCGTTGAGCGAAAAGATTTGACGCAGTATTATGTTTGGCACTCCGGACTTAGTGATAGGAAGAGTGCAGTGTTATATTTATCCTTAAGAGACGTGGGAGTTAAGAGTTATACCCCTAATGTTAGAAAAAGGAATTTCGAGAATTCCGATTGTATGTATTCGAGGTTTATGGAATGCTATTACCAACAACCTATGCTGAACGATAGTGAAATTTGGTGAAACGTTCTTTGTTAAGCATAATTACGGGAGAAATTGTAACTTTTCTGTCAAGGGACGGAATAAAGGAGTATATACTATGGACGGAGGACCTAACGGATTTCGATAACCAACAATGCTAGGTAGTAGTGTATCGGGGGGTTCCGTGTTTGGATTTCGCTTTGCGAGACATCCCACGCATGAAACTTAGCGTAAGGTTGGAAATAGGGAGACGTTTGGTCACTATTCCATGAGTTCGGTACCCTGGTCGAAATGTGATCAAGTAATTATGTATGTAAGTTGGAAGTTGAATTTTGTTTTAAGGTCATTGGAGCCGGATTTTTGTGGTAGGAAAGCTTTAAAAGTTATCCCCACGAGTTGAGGGGTGGAACGATGATAAGGGGAATTTAAGAATTTTGATTTCTAGGGTGATTGAGAGTACCCAAATGTCATAACCGCGTACAGAATACAAGGTGAATAAAGAGTTGGAATGATTTTTAGCATGGATTATCTGGAAAGAAATTTATATTATACAAAAGAGATGACCTGTAATTATTTTGATGAATAGAGCGTTAGTGATTTATTTTGGTTGTTGTACCTATTTGGGAAAATTGTTGTATTTATCTGAGGAAGGTTGAGAATTATTATTCCTCTTTTATTGTCATGGAATTTGAATGCCCTATCCCTTCTATTCCGTTGAATTTAGTTAGTCCTACAGATGAGTAGCACGCCGTTCGCTCTCCCAAGACGGTCGGAGTGTTGCAAAAATGTGGGCATCTTGGTTAACTACAGTTAAAATAGTCCGAATCGAAGGGACGTGGTAATAGACGTGTAAAATATATGTTTGTGGGACTAGTATAACGAAGTGGAAGTGATAGAGTGGATTAAACGTCACATGAGGGGCGATAATCCATACATAAGTGTGCAATTAGAATAGCACGCCCTAACTTGATTGGAAGGCTGTGGGAAGCCATTCAAGAATTGGTATTCCTTGAATATAGTAGAATTTAATTGTTATGAAGCACACCCGGAGCGGAGTTGTAAGTCAAGTGTGAGAGCGACTCACACATATAAAGAGTAATGATGTTAGTATAGTATAACAAATCCAGAAGTGCGCTTCGTGGAGAGAAGAGCACGGGTGAAACTTTCGGCATACTACAAGGAAGGAAGGGGAGTATTACGTGTCACTTAATGTGAGACATTTCAAGGTAAGAATCGATGTTTAGCGAGACGTAGTGAGTAGTCTCTACATGCACTGCCCGTAGGTAAGGTTTGGTTGAAAAAGGAGAATCAACCAAAGAATTTTGTGTTTATCGAAAATTCCTGAAATTGGAAGAGGTTGGTAAAGTCGGTAAAGTTCTTGGATGGGTTGCCATCCTCAAAACAAGATCAAGGGTTTATCCCGAACATGTGAATTAAGTCGCCGAGAAGGAAGTGATTGATATTCCTTTGGGCTGGCTTACAATATTAACTAGTATGCCCCAGACTTCCTTTGAAAGGAAGGATCGCGCCAGTGCATGGTCCTGCGCAGTATAAATTTCTGAATTAGGATGAGATTGGTGAATCCCATCTTTGATATGGGATTTCAGGAACCAGCGGAGATAAGATTTCGTTTCAAGTAGGATGTATCACCCTTAGCCAGGGAATAAGCGCATGGTGATTAAAGATTAGTGGAGCCACGTGAACGAGATTTTGGAATCTTGGTACGATGATTTCAAGAATACTCTGTAGAAGCACTCATACCTGTTTGTCGCGTATGAGGTACTTATTAAGGTTTTATTATGGAAGAACCTCGACTATTCTCCTTCCGTATGTTTAGAGGAGAGTAAATAATCAGAATTTTTGGATCGGTCGAGAAAATATCCGATAACTATGGTAGAATTCCACGACCGTTTTAGACGAGTAAGAGTGATCAAATGTTCGTAATATTTTCTCAGAATGGGAGTTTTGTATATGAATAAATCCGAGTATTTGTCATGTAGTGAGGTGCGGCCTCCTAATGATAGTGAGATAATGAAATGTATAACGTACAGGCGTGACCTATGAGAATGTTGTCGGTTGGGAGCACAATGTGAAGTGTCACCAAAGAGAATGCAAAACAATGTTACTGTGAAGAAAGGGCTATGGTGATTGAGGGCCGTAATGTGTAGTTAGTTTGTGTACGGAAAAGGATATCCAGAATTGTGCTACCTGATAGGCCTTATTTTCCGAATTTCGAGATGAAATTCAGTTATTAGGGGGGGGGGGGGGGGAGTATGTAATACCCCGTATTTTTATAGCTTCTAAATTATGGGATTTATTAAATTTAATTGAGATAAATTAATTTAATTTTAATCCGGAATGTTGCTTTAAATATTTACTAGCCTGACGAGAGTTAGTAATTATTAGAAATTTGTTATCTGTTGAATATTACTGGATGAGTATAGTAATATATGAGATTTATTGTTATAATATTATCACGTGTGAATAAAATGACAATTATGGAAATTTAAGTCGGGACGCGCCTGTGTCGTGTCGGGACTAAATGTTGATTAATAAGTGAATATTTTATAAGTTGGTCGTATGGTCATTTTGAGTGCGCCAACGGGTCCGGAAGGGTCGAGATAGTCAGAAAAGTGTACCCGGGGGTTTAGTTTGGGTCTTGGGGCATTTTTAGGCCCAATTAGTACCCCGGGAGGGCGTTTTGGACATTTAGCAATTATGGGTAATTAAACCTACGAAAATTAAAAGGGTTATATAAGATATCTAGGTTGTCTTCTAGGTTTAGAACAACCAAAGATAAATAACGGCCATTGGAGAGGAAGAGGAGAAGCTCTCCAAGGAGTTCTAGGCCAAGAACACCTCCGATTGCACCGCCGTCACCACCAACGCGTAGATCGCGAGACGGGGAACGAAACCACACCAATTTCGGCACCAAACCAGATTTCTAAAAATTCCAGGCAAGTGTTTATCTTGCTTACTTCGTTGATGCATCTTTCATATTGGTTTAGGAATGATTATGATGAATTCTATGGAAGAAAAACCCAATTTGAGATAGGAAATTGCATGTAGTGATGACTTAAATGATATTTTAGAAACCCTTTGTCATGTAAAGGATTAAGAGTTTGATTAAGAAAAGAGTTCTAATTAGATACAAACACTAAAATTTTTATTCCGGATGATCGGACCATTGGAATCGCTTGAAATTTTAACATGTTGTAGCGAACGGCGAGACAGGAATGCTGACAAAAATTTAGCTTGATCGAACGGTCGGATTTCTAAAAATATTATTTTTACTAGAGATTTTTATGTTTTGAGGACTCTTAGAGAGTTTTATATTTTGAGGACTCTTAGAGAGTTTTATATTTTGAGGACTCTAAAAATTGAGGACTCTTAGAGAGTTTTATATTTTGAGGACTCTTCTAAATAATAAAAAAAAAAATTCAATTAAAACTCCATTTTAATTCCGATTTCGAAACCATTTGAAATTCTCATCTTTGAAAATAAAATTCAAAATCCTTTAATGTAAGGCGAAATCTATATTTTTGGGATATCTTACATGAGGGACAATGTAAGTATATGTTAAAGAGAGAGAGAGACGTAAGAGAGTTACTTTGGGATAAATGTGTATACCTACTGAATTTTATACTTGGGAGGATAGAATCCGTGAGCGTGATGTAGTAAGTGGAAAAGTTCCTCAAATTAAAATAAGATGTGAATGGTTATACGTGATAACTAAATAATGAGAAATAAATACAAATGTCGTAATTATGGGAATTGAGAATTTACCCATTATTGAAATGGTAATGTTAGTATAGTTATATGATTGTGTATGCATATACTATCTATGTGTGAAAATCATGCCCACGCTACTTGCTATCCCTGAGGTTTCTGCGCTGGGACAGTCTTATCTCGATGGGACCTTTATGGGGGATATTGACTTGTACCCTAGAAGATAGATATCCTTGGTACAGGCTATCGGAATGATAGTTCAGAAGGTCCTAAGAGATGCGGGTATGTGCTTTCCTCTTAGAGACTTGGAATCTATGCTTCGCCCCATTTTGTTTGTGTGTAGGTATCATTGGTACAGGCTATCGCAGTGATAGTTCAGACGGTCCTAAGGGACTTGGAACCTATAGTTTGTATATGTGTTAATACAATTCGAGAGTGATTCCGAATTTGTATTCCCCTTAATGTGAGTGATATGGGGTTTGGATAGTAGAGTATGCCCGCACTATAGTTATTATTTGGGGTGCTTTTGTGATATATATATATTTATGAGTAGTTAATATATATATAAAATTCTAAAATCTGGGACTGCCTACTGTGATGAGATATGTAGGACATGGTTGATGACTCAAATTGTAAATACTTATTTTGAGAAAGTATAATATGACACTGGATAACTTTATTGATTTATAAAGTTAAAAATGAGAACCTTGGGTTGCTAATTGAAACATCCTTTTTAAACAATTGAATCGTTAAATTTTGAATCTTACAAGTAAGCCAAGATAAGTTAAATCCTTGGGAAGATTAGTGCGATAAATGATTAGACAAACCGTTGGGAAGGTTAGTGCGATAGGTGTGCACATTAGAAGAGAAGTGAGAATTTCTCAAGAGAGTGTCACACTAATATGTTGTTGCATTGGCCTGTATTAATTTAAATACTTGCTAAACGTATTTTAAATCAAACACACTATCGGGCTCCGACCCGTTTCTTTTTTTCTCCCCCTCTTGTATATATATGTATGTATTACAGGTGCCCAGCCACAGGGGCGTCTTGCTTAGGATCTCTTGGAAGAAATGCGCTGCAACTTAGGTGGAAGTTGCAGGTCTCTTGATTAGACGACTTCGTTCATTCGGATCCACTCTTAGTACTTTCATCTAGTTGGGTATGTGTAGCTCTTTCCATTATTCCGTTGTTATTGGACATTTGTATTTCAGTTATTTCCAGTATTGTTAATATGGAATTTATTCAGTTTGGATGTGAGATTTTAGATTTCATATGTTGACATTCGATTGACGAATGTATTAAATTAATTGGATTATGTTGCAGAATTTAATTTGGTGTGATTCTTACTTATTGAATGTTGTTAATAAAATAAATGATTTTTCTTTAAATAAAATTTGGAAAGTATGTATGAAAATGGTTTTGACACTTAGCTTAATTATTTAGGGTGTTTAAATTGGAAATGTATTTTTTTACGACTGTGATGCTAAGAATGAACCAACTGTTCACCTTGATTTTAATTTAATAAAGGAGTGATCGCCCGGTATTTAATTAGGCGGGGTGTCACAGTTATAGAAATGGTTGATAAAGAGGTGAGGCTCAATGAATCCACTTGCACCCAATTTTTGACATATTTATTGACGAGAAACTTTCAAGAATACAACAAAAAAATTATCATACTCACCTATTTCTCAAAATTTGGAGTGGTTTCACCTCTCTCCAATGCCACCCCTGATAAAGAACATCATTATCATTGACCAACTACAAAAATAATTTTAAAGCTCCATGTTCACCCTAAAATTTGTGGTTGGTGTTGATACCAAATTTAGTCTGCTGACTGGACCATTCACTTACAGACACGTGTCTGCTAACGTGGCAATTACAAATACTTCTTCCGAGCAACTCATACACTCCGAGCAGTTCAAGCCTGCCGAGCAACTTAGGCGGCCCAAGAAACTTAAGCGGTGCGAGCAGCTTAAGTGGTCCGAGCTACTTAGCGTACAACGCACTCAAATCAAGAGAATCAAAGAGACGACTGCGCATTAAATGTCCATTATTATCGTACAAATGTATTTGTCTACTAAATAACAGCGCATTGTCCTTTCATTTGTATAGCCTCAAGGCTATAAATACATTGTAACCTCCTCATTAGAAGAGGACTCTGGATTTCTGGATAAACTCACTTATTAAGAATTCTAGGCAAATAATCAACAATACAAAACAGTGGACGTAGGCCATTCTTACAAGGCTGAACCACTTTAAAAATCTTTTGTCTTATTTATTTTATCTGTGATTGATTAATTAGAGATAATCTAATTTTTTACATCAACAGATTGGCGCCGTCTGTGGGAAACGACTGTACTTATCGTTTTTCACCAAAATAATTCATCATCAATGGCTGATAATCCTGAATCCTGTAATCAAAACGCTGGAATCCCTCCAAATCCATCTACTCCCCCAAATGTCCAAGATCTGGCTGGTATAATGGCTAATTTGGCCCAGGGCCAAACGGCTATGCAAGAAACCATGCGGCAACTCATACAAACTGTTCAGGGTGGAGTGCAGGCCCAGTCAGGATAAAGAAGTATCCAAAGAAAAACCCGCCTACCCTCTTCGCGAACTAGGCAAACGTTATTCCTAGAGGAATCTAAATCCAGACGCACCGACTCATATCGTATTGAGAGATCTAACGATCCTTCTTATCAACCTATTCGAACCTCATCAGTACGAGCTACGGACACTCAACAAAACGTCATTGTATCTCCAAAAAGGACCAGTGCTCTTGAAAGGTTGAGTATAGTCTCTCCTTTTGATCGTTTGGGCCCCAGTAGGAATAGAAGTCCCCCTAGGATTGTGTCGAGGAATTCTCAACGACCATCCGAGTTAAAAGAAGGCTCTGCCCAATCATGACCAACTGCTAGTAATGAAAGAACCCAATAGGCAAATTCAACGCGATCAGTTGCTCGAACCAATAGGCCCGAGGAAGGAAATGATGCATGGAAGGGCTTTATTCAGAGGTTGGAAGACAAATTAGGGGAAATGGATAAGGCCAAAAATCCTCTATAAAGAATTTTTGTTCAAGGAACACCATTTGTGCAAGCAATTGTGAACTTTCCCACACCATGAAAATTCAAAGCTCCTACAGTGACACCCAAATATGATGGAAAAACTGACCATGTCCTTCATATAGAACAATACCAAGCTGCTGTCGATATCTATGCAGTTCCAGATGAGATGAGATGCAGGGCATTTTCAGGAACTCTTACCGGATCAGCCCAAATCTGGTACAACAACCTTCCTCGGGGGAAGATCACAACTTTCTTTCAACTGGCAGAGCTCTTTATTGGGAACTTCTATTTTGGGTCAAAACCAGTCAAATGAGTAGCACACTTATTGAGTGTTAGGCAGAAGGCAGGTGAAAGCACCAGGGATTATATTACTCATTTTAATAACGAGAATCTCGAGGTAATTGATTATGAGGAGAATACAACAATTACTACTCTGATGAGTGGACTATTACCAAATAAATTGTACTACATTTTAGCCAAAGATCCACCTAGAACCATGGAAGAACTGATGACAAAAGAAGCCAAAATCATGAATGCCGAGGAAGCTATGGCTGCGAAGAAGAATGCAGACACTAAGGAGGTCAAGGTTGAAGACGGTAAGACTGAAAAGAAGGATCCAAAGAATAATGGTGGCAACAGGTCGTCGAAAGCAAAAAAAAGCACTGGAACAATTAAAGAAGTTTGGAAATTATACTCCTTTAAAGGTAGATATAAACCACATTCTGGAAGAGATCAAGAACTGCGAGGAGCTAAACTGGATAGAAAAAATGAAGGCAGATCCTGACAAGAGGAATAAATCCAAATATTATGAGTTCCACAAAGACCATGGTCACACGACCAAAAATTGTATATCTCTCTAGAATGAAATTGAAGCACTCATTAGACGAGGAAAGCTGGCTAGATATATTGATCATCAAAATGGTGGAAAGAGCAACGATCGAACAAGGAAGAGGTCTAGATTTCCTCGTCTAGCAAAAGAAGACAAGAAGAGAAGTCATGAAGAAGACCCAGAAGATGACCAAGATGACCCCGATCTCCCCAAAAGACCAAAGCAGCCAGAACGTGAGGTATTTTCAATCCATTTTGGATCATTTGAATGTAATGTTATTACAGGAGGAGATGCAGGAGGTGGAGACCTAACTGTGAAAAGGAAAGCTTACCTCAATGAGGCTCTAGCTTGCTCGTACATTCAGTGAATAAATCTGGCTGAAGATGATCGCACGAGGAAAGTGAATAAAGACAAACTGGTCATTGGTTTCTCTAAGAATGACCTGGTAGGAGTACTATACCCTCATGATGACCCATTAGTGATCAAGATGAGAATTAAGGAAGGGTGATTTCACGAGTACTGGTGGATAATGGAATCTTGGCAGATGTCATGTTCTATCTAGCTTTGACAGTTTGAATCTGAAGCAAGCCCAGTTGGAGTCATATCATAGGCCCCTCATTGGTTTTACTAGAAAGAAGGTTTTTCCACTTGGGATGATCAAGTTGGATATGCTTATCGGTACATGGCCTGCTTGTCGAACAGAAAGAGTACGCTTTTTCATAATAGATAAAAATATCCATTCAGCTTACAATATTATCATGGGAAGGGTAGGTCTGAAGAAGTTCAAGGCGATACCATCTACCGTACATCAATGTTTAAAATTCCCAACCAATTTTGGGGTGGGAGTTGTGAAAGGCGACCAGAAAGTAGCTCGGGAATGCTACTATTCATCTACCGAGTAGGAGGAGCGTGAAGAATCTAGAAAGATGACTACCACCTATCAGGTGGATGAAATAGGAGAAGCAGAGATTGAAATGTTAGACCCTAGAGATGAGTCTCAACTGGTGAAGGGACAGGTCATGGAGGCTACTGAGAGCGTCATTATAGACGACGAATATCCAGAACGAACAACTCATATTGGCGCATCACTGGATATATCAATAAAATAAGAAATGATAGCATTTCTAAGATGCAGAAAGCAGAATTTCGCATGGAGTCATGAAGACATGCCAGGGATAGAATCGAGTTTCCTGTGTCACGAGCTCAATGTGAATAAAGAAATTTAGCCAGTAAAGCAGCGAAGAAGAGTGTTCAGTCTTGAGAAGAACCAAGCTATACAGGAAGAAGTAGAGAAACTACAAAAAGATTCTTTTATTGAGGATGTCAAATATCCTGATTGGCTAGCAAATGTGGTGATGGTAAAGAAGAAAAACAATAAGTGGAGGATGTGTGTGGACTTCACTGATCTTAATAAGGCATGCCCAAAAGATCATTTCCCTTTGCCCCGAATCGATCAACTGGTGGATGCTACCTCGGGGCATGAATTATTGAGTTTCATGGATGCTTATATTTTTTACAACCAGATTAAAATGAAGCCTGAAGACAGGGAGAGTGCCTCTTTTATCACCCCAAGGGGAACTTATTGCTATAATGTTATGCCTTTTGGACTTAAAAATGCAGGTGCCACATATCAATGACTGATGAATAAGGTGTTTGTAGAGCAAATCAGTCATAACATGGAAGTTTATGTTGACGATATGCTGACGAAGAGCAAGAAACTTATTGATCATCTAGTTGACTTAGGCCAGACCTTTGATCAGCTAGAGAAATATCAAATGAAGTTGAATCCCACCAAATGCATATTCGGAGTACGAGAAGGCATGTTTCTCTGATATATTGTTAACCAACGAGGTATCGAGTCCAAACCTGAAAAGATCAAGGCTCTATTGGAACTACGATCTCCAACGACGAAGAAGGAAGTGCAAAGTCTCACAGGGTGAGTTGCAGCACTTAATAGGTTTGTCTCACGAGCAACAAATAGATGTCTCCCATTCTTCAAAACACTCTAAAAAACTTTTGAGTGGAATGATGAATGCGAAGAGGACTTTCAAGAGTTGAGGAAGTATCTGGGGACACCTCCACTATTATCTAGACCAGTGATGGGAGAAAGACTATACTTGTACCTGGAAGTGTCAGAAAATGCAGTGAGTTCGGCGTTGATAAGAGTGGAGGACGGAGTACAAAAACCAGTCTATTACACCAACAAAGCTTTCCGAGGAGCAGAAATCAGATATCCAAAGCTGGAAAGTTGGCACTAGCACTGATTGTACTTCCAAGCTCATACTAAAGTTGTGTATACAGATATGCCATTAAGGCAAGCTCTGCATAAACCAGAGAAATCAGTAAGATTGATGTATTGGGCAGTAGAACTTGGAGAATATGATATAATTTATGAGCCTAGATCGTCGCTCAAAGGGAAGGCAGTAGCGGATTTTATCGCAGAATTTACTTAGGAGGATTCCCCCAATAAGCAGGAGTTGAGTACGGACCAACCGGTGGATGTTACAGGATCATCAAATTTAAACCCCGACCAACTTACGTCGGTGGACGAGCAACAAGAAATACCGAAGGAAGACAAAAGGAAACTTCAAATATTCCATCGAGGAACTCTGTCCAATCAAGAGTTTGAAAATAAAGTACCTATATGGAATTTATATGTGGATGGCTCTTCGTGTACCACAGGCAGTGGAGCAGGGATTGTTTTAAACAGTCCGGATGAGATTGATATGGAGTATGCTCTGCGCTTTCAATTCAAATCTTCTAATAATGAGGCCGAATATGAAGCTATGATTTTGGGCTTAAATCTGGCTGAAATCATGAAGGCAGAGCAGATCGTTATGTTCAGTGACTCACAGTTAATTATGAATCAAACTCTTGGGGTGTATGCAGCAAAAGGAGAATTAATTGTCAAATATCATGCAAACGCAATAGAGGTGGTATCAAATTTTACTACAATTCAGTTAATTAGAATACCGAGACTAGAGAATGCAAAAGTAGACGCAGTAGCTCGATTGGCATCAGCCACTCGCACCGAGCTACGAAGAACAATCCTAATAGAAATCCTAGTTGGTCGGAGCATAGATAAAGATCTAATGATAAACTTCATTGCCTTCGATTTGGGACCATCTTGGATAGATCCCATCAAGACCTATATTGAAGAGGGGACTTTGCCAACTGATAAACTCGCAGCCAAGAAATTGAAGTTTAAACCTGCTCGTTATGTATTGACCAATGGCATTTTATATAGACGAGGAATTATAGCAGGGCTACAAAGATGTGTCCACCCCTCCGAAGTAAAAGATTTGATCGAAGAGGTCCATGAAGAGTCTTGTGGGGCCCATGTAGCAGGTCGGACGCTTTTGCAAAGAATAACAACGCAGGGGTATTACTGGCCGATAATGAGAGCTGATTGTACAACTTATGCAAAGAAGTGTGACAAATGTCAACGCTTCTCTTCTATCCGAAGAACTCCCCAAGCATTGTTAACTCCCATCACGTCTCCCTGGCCATTCGCCATGTGGGGAATAGACTTGGTTGGGCCACTTCTAATGACCAGGGGAAGATTTAAATACCTCGTGCACTACACCAAATCTGCACTATTGTCACGATCATTGACCTTGACAAGTTGGACTTGCCAAGGTCAATGACCGTGATAATTTGGGGCGAGATAACTTTTTTATCACGGACGTGTCACGGTCATAGACCGTGATAACCTCATAAGAATTATCACGATCGTGTCACGGTCTAAGACCGTGACACGTTTAGTCACGGTTAATAACCGTGACAAATTTTTGTCCCCTTCTAAAAAAATTATCACGGTCATTGACCGTGACAATTCTGGGCAGAATTGAAAAAAAATCTGCTGGGTGGTGTGGCCACTGCCACTGCCACTGCCCAGTAGTATAGTTGTAGCTGTTATATCAACGTTGTACCTATTCAAATATCATATATCCAAATAAACTAGAGATAACGCAAATATACAATCAAAATAGAAACTTTTTAAGAAGAAACAACGTCACCATCAATTATCTCAAATATACAAACTATTTAGCTGGAAAAGAGATTTTGTACCGCGACGCTCGGGAACACCTCCTTATCCTTCCCTTTTCGTCCGAATAGCCACATAAGTATCGAGCATATTTGGCCTACCCTTAGGGCCACTCACTGTCCCCTGAAATAAAATAAAGTAATATTAGTATCCGTCCCGCAAATATAGATAAATATAAATCAAAATTGAAATTGACATATAAATATAAATACATTACCTGTAGTGTCACCCAAACAGCTAACTTGAGCTCATATGGCACCTCCTTCCAACTAATGTAACCCGGGAAATTGTGTCAAATATAATTCTCTTCATATCTGAACACTAAGAAATACCATAATCCTATGGAGTTATACGTTGCAAATTCCTTCCAACCGTTGTGTAGCCAAAAATTAGCAGTTGAAGTTGTCAATTCCACCTTTCAATGGTCTCCCATGTTTTGCTAGAGGTTCCAAGTGGTGGGCTATGGAAAGTGGAATTGACAACTTCAACTGGTGATGTTTGGCTACATAACGGTTGGGAGGAATTTGCAGAGCATAACTCCATAAGATTATGGCATTTCTTAGTGTTCGGATAGACGAAGAGATTCAGTCTCCTCTCCACAAATAGGACACCCCAAATAACTATGTACTAATCACCTATTAAAGGTAAGAAGCGTATATTCATGGATTAGTATAAACAAAACTTAGATGTAGTTGGAATATTTATGTATTAATCTCCTCTCCACACATGCACACTACACAAGAGTGAAAATGATAAAGTGCAAATCAATTAAAAGCATTAAAAATGGATGTTTCGGTACGAATTGAAATATTTATTACAAATTGAAAAATTATTTCAAATTCGGGTTATCATAAAAAATGGATTGATATTCGGTAGGAGCAACCAAGTCATCCACACTACTATTTAGACGCCTTGGAGCGTGTTGGACAATTGACCACGGCTCGTTGTTGATATACTCCGAATAAAACACTTGCTTAACCTTTTGAAATGCATAAACAAACGGCTCATCTCTCACGTGGTCGTTGCTCTTCAACTTAGACAAGTCAACCATGATCAAATTAGTGACAGGATCAACTTTACAAGCATTTTTATCCTCAACTCTTACCCAGTCATAGTAAAATACAACCTCTTTGAAGCTTATATAATCCAATTCAAATATATTTTGGATTACACCATAGTAAGTCATTTTAGCTTCAACGAGGTTTTTATCTTTTGCACTCGCTTGAAAGATAATAAGAGCTTTGTATGAAATTCTCGAGTTCTGTACATTTGTACTTTCCTTGTACACTTTAGCGTCGAAAATGTAACCGTTCAATCGATACTTTTTGTACTCTTGTACCACGAACAAGGGTCCAGTGGCTAGACGAGCAAGCCTTGATGTTGCATCACCCGTCTTTAGGAGCTGAGAATATAGATAAATTAATTATAGTAGTGGTAAAATTTGAGTGTAATGTAACGTTATATAATGACTGTTTTCATTATAATTACCTCTTGTGTCAACCACAGCCTAAATTCGCTGTCTGATTGTACCATTGTTTTTCGTCTTTTATTGTTCTCACAGGCTTCATATTTTCTGCATATTATAAAATTAATCATGTATAAAATAATCTAAAATAATGTTAAACATTATAATAATTGAAACTTAATTTTTCCATTCTTTGACATCTTCATGTGTGTCAAATAGATAACGAGCTACTTGTTCATGTTGCAAACTCGTTAATTTCACTCGTTTTCCCATCACGTGACCACCATCATCGACGAATTCATCAGTGTCATCAACACTGGTCGAGTCAGGCATATATTCCCGAGTATATATTGATGACTCCACGGTGATGTATACCTCTGCAATTGATCCTGCAATGTATCACGTATTCTTGACATAATCTTTAAAAACTTTCATCAATCTTTCAAATGGATACATCCACCAATATCTAACTGGACCACAAAGAATTGCCTCTTCACATAGGTGTACCAACAAGTGAACACTTATGTCAAAGAATACTGGGGAAAAGTACTTCTCCAATACAAAAATCGCTTCGATCACAGTCAATTTTGCAGCCACTATATGTTCTCGATTCACTACCTTCTCACACAAGAGGGAGAAGGTAATACTAATTTGCATAATAGCCCTACGCAAATCCTTGTGCTTGGAGAAACAGTGCTTAAACAATAGAGGAACCAATTGCATGATCACATGCGAATCGTGGGGCTTACACTTATGTAAATCATGAGTAGCATAATTCACAATCCTTTGCAAGTTGGACGAAAAAGTAGATGGGCCCTTCAAATTATATATTGTGTCTAGAAGCACCTTCCTTTCCCCACTCGTCAAAGTAAACGCACCAGGGGGAATTATTGTCCTTCCCCTACTATCTTCTTTCAACCATAGTTCTGGCTTAAGTTTTAACGATTTAAGGTCTTTTCGTGCATTTTCTCCATCCTTCGAATGACTTCCTCCAAGGCAAGTACCCACAATATGTTCAGCGAAGTTCTTCTCTACATGCATAACATCCAATACATGGCGCACCGGGTTATTCTTCCAATAAGGCAATTCAAATAAAATTGACCTCCGAGATCATGCCTTTCTTATCTCAGTTTCATTCCCAGTTAGGGTCTTCTTATGCTTGACATTCTTAAATTTGGGATTCTTACCTGGCATATTAGGGCCACATTCAGAAGATTTACTTTTAATTTCTGAACTCGAAAGTTGTCTCTGCGGTAGCCTATGTTCAACTCTGCCCAATAAAAAATTAGAACCTTTCTCAGATCCGAAACTATGAGCTGGGGGTAAAAACCTCCTGTGGCGATGGTATACATTTTTTAAGCTAGAGGATAAACGAAGAGATTCAGTCTCCTCTCCAGAAATAGGACACCCTAAATAACCATGTACTACACAACCGGATAATGATCCATAAGATGGAAAATCATGAATTGCCCACATCAACATAGCTTTCAGCGTAAACTCTTCTTTTCTAAAAGAGTAAAATGATTGCACACCCTCTTCCCACAACTCATTTAATTCTTCTACCAAAGGAGCCAGGTAGATGTCAATGTCATCACTTGGTGCCTTTGGACCAGGTATCAACAAAGCCATCATCGAAAATTCAGTTCTCATACACTGTGAAGGAGGGAGGTTTAGTGGGGCTAGGATCACTGACCATACACTCTGATTGGTGCTTAGATTTCCAAATGGATTGAAACCATTTATTGATATAGCCAAACGAATGTTGCGTTGTTCTCGAGCAAAATCGGGATACTCAAAATTCATCCTCCGCCAGGCAGTAGTAGCAATTGGATGACGCATGATATTACCTCTACTTCTGCCTTAGCATGCCAAGTCATTGCCTCTGCAATCCATGGTACTGTGAAAAATTGCTTTAATCTAGTCCCAATGGGAAAGTATTTCAATACTTTTTGAGGCACTTTTGAGCTTGTGCCTTCCTTACTAGTAGATTGTACATATCTAGGTTCATCACATACCGAACAACAATTGAGATTTTCATACTCCTTTCGGTATAGTATGCAGTCATACACACAAGCATGAATCGATTTATACTTCATTCTCAAACCTTTCAAACTGTTCTTCATAACAGGATAGCTATTTGGAAGTGTTTTCACCTTGGGTAATAAGCCCTTCACCCATTTCAGAATTCCCGTCACGCTATTGACAGACAAACCGCACTGCGTCTTCAAACTGTGCAAACCAACCATGGCATGTAAAGTTGTTTGATCTTTCTCACAGCCAGAGTATAACGGTTGGGTCGCCTTAAATTTTAAACTTTGGTAGTCATCGTCAAGTTTTATCGTGTTATCTTCACGAGCACTTGAATCTTTTACATCATCAGTAACCTCATTCTCCTCTGCTTCATAAACTCCGTACGCATCATCAACTAAATCCTCTAACATATTATGATCTACGTCATTCCCTTCTACATCTATTCTACTTGTTGAAGGTTATTGTGAAGGTTGGTCGGGGACAAAAGGAACTTTCAATTCACCGTGAAAACTCCAAAATCGATAACCATCTTGCATACCCGATCTTAACAAATGTAGTTCAACTATTTTCCACTCAAACACCTTACCATTCTTACACCTAGCACACGGACACGGAAACTCTTCATCATTATGACATCTCTTTGCATATTTCACAAATTCGTTAGCACCTCTACGAAACACATCCCCCATTCTATTAGTCTCACCCATCCACTCTTTGTATTTCGGATATCCCATCACAGCTACCACAACTAAACGCCTATTAAAGGTAAACAAAACCTAGATTTATATTATGTTTTATTTAATTATCCCATCATTTAATTATCCTATTAAACGATGAGTGGTCCTATCCCATTTAAGACCACATTTTCTATAATATACTTAACAGCTCATGCACATTGTTACGATTTGAAAAAAATTCGATAGCATATCCCCGTAGTTCTCCAAGTACACGACGTAGATTGGCAGGTGTGAGTGTTATTTCAATTGATCAATTGAAATAATAGTCACACTTGCCAATCTAGTATGTACCCAGAGAACATTAAGATACGACTGCAGAACTTCCTCCAAAAGTACAACTTTAAGCCAATAAGAATATTATAGAGAAATTATACAGTCTCAAACTGTCCAAACGGGACAATTCGAGAGATCTCATTACAGGGGTAATGACTCTCGAACGGGTCTAAGGACTATTGAATACGTACGCATAAGAACTAGAAGGCTAGTATCTATACGCACTATATTTAATTTTAAGTACGTTTCATTTAATTATCATATTATATTGTTCGATATACAAAGTAATTTTCAAAAAAAGTTGAAAAATCCCACCCCCATATGGACAATAATCCAGTGGTCATGCCACTTTTAAAACTATCTAACCAAACATTTACTAAACAAAATAATCCAACAACAAATGTGTATCCCGTACTCCTTCTAATTCATTTACTCAATTAATTCATTTCATCAATTAAACTAACAATTAACGTATAGAATTATTAATTTACTAATTTACACTGAGGGGCAATCCTACTTTCATATGAAATGGGCACTAATTATTAATTTACTTTCATCTAAAACCGTTTCATTTATTAATTATATTTTAGTGGATGTAATTATAGAATCTATGGATGGATTCAATTTAATTTTACTATGTGAATGTTTTTATCTACAATGAGTTAACCTTGAAACAATATATATTATCTCATAGAATCATTAAAACACGATATTAAGAGAATTACAATGGTACCTTGACTTACCCCCTCCCCCCCCCCCCCCCCCCCCCCCACACACACACAAACAAATTGACAAATTCATGGGTTATTTCCAACATATAAACATCATATACACCTAACAAACATACACAAACATATATTCACGAGTTAGTTTCAACAAAAGTGCAAAAAATTCAAGAACCCATATATATACAAATACAAAAATAAATAACTCGTGAATTTGTCAATTTGTTTGACAAATTCATCGGTTAATTCATGGGTTAATTCAAATACAAAAATAAATTCATTGGTTAATTCAAATACAAAAATACAAATTCATGGGTTAATTCAAATACACACCCCCACCCCCACCTCCCTCCACACCCCCCACTCACCACATACACCCCCACCCCCACCCCCACACACCACATACACACACACACAATAGCCCCACCCTGCCCCACCTCCCTCCACACCCCCACCCACCACACATATACACACACACACACACACACAACAACCCTCTGCCCCATCCCCTACCCCCACCCTGCCCCACCCCCCACACATGCACACACACACACACACATGCACATATACACACACACACATATATATATATATACACACAAACATATATATAAATGGAAGAGAGAGAGAGAGAGAGAGAGAGAAGTAAACCTGAAAGTAGAGAGAGAGAGCAGCGTAGAGAGAGAGCAGTGACAAGTCCGTGACAAGTAAATTTGTTACGGACTTGTCACGGTCATTGATCGTGACAATTCTTTGTCACGGTCGTGTCAAGGTCAATGACCGTGACACAAAACACGTATTTTTTGTCACGGTTAATGACATTGACAAGGGTGGTCGACTAAAAGGTGGCAATTTGGTCATTTTGGTGTAGTGGTGGTTGCGGTGGATTACTTTACTAAATGGGTGGAAGCTGAGCCTCTCATTGATACATACGACAAAGTCTATCAATTCATTTGGAAGAATATTATATGCAGATATGATCTATCACATGCATTCATCATAGACCATGGAACCCAATTTGATAACGAGGAGTTTGCTGCGTATTATCATCAATCCAATGTACTGAAGATCCACTCTGCACCAGGCCATCCCCAAAGCAATGGGCAAACTGAGGTGACAAACAGAACGCTGCTGAATGGTTTGAAAAAACGACTGGATGGTGAAAAAGGAAATTGGATTAATGAGCAACACTATGTGCTGTGGGCTTATTGTACCACACCACGAACAACAACAGGAGAGTCTCCATACATGCTGACATTTGGGAGTGAGGCTGTCATACCTGCTGAATTGGGTTTACCCACGCATAGGGTGTTTAATTTCAATTCTACTGTCAATGATTTGATGAGAGGATTAAACCTGGATATGCTCGAAGAGGTCAGAGAAGAAGAAGCAATCAGGAATGCAACGTATCAACAACAAACATCTTTGTTCTATAACAAAAGAGTAAAGAAATGTGATTTGAAGGAAGGAGATTATGTGCTGAAGAAAGTACTACAAAAGCATAAAAAACTTGAAGCCAACTGGCACGGACCCTATAGAGTAACAGAAGTTGTTCGTCCAGGGACATACAGGATCGAAACTTTGGAAGGAGAAGAATTTAAGAATGCGTGGAATGAAGAGAATCTACGCAAGTATTATCAATAGTTGGAATTCCTATGTAATGCAGCTTTCTTCAGTATGAATAAAGTGTTGAATGTTTTACCCAGTTCTCTCTTTTTGTTGAAATTTTTCGAAGTATTAGTGCTACACACTACACATCAAGTTCAGAATAATTACCACCAACTCCGGTTGGTTGGGAACCAATCTCCTCCAACTCCGGTTGGTCGGGAACCAATCTCCTCCAACTCTGGTTGGTCAGGAACTAATCTCCTCTAACTCCGGTTGGTCGGGAACAAATTACCACCAACTCCGGTTGGTCGACAAATCAATTTACTCTAACTCCGGTTGGTCGTGAACCAATCTCCTCCAACTCCGGTTGGTCGGGAATAAATTACCACCAACTCTGATTGGTCGGCAAATCAATTTCCTCACACTCCGGTTGGTCGAGAACCAATCTGTTCACACTCCGGTTGGTCGGGAACCAATCTCCTCCAACTCCGGTTGGTCGGGAAGAAATTACCACCAACTCCGGTTGGTCGACAAATCAATTTCCTCCAACTCCGGTTGGTCGGGAACCAATCTCCTCCAACTCCGGTTGGTCAGGAACCAATTTACTCCAACTTCGGTTGGTTGGGAACAAATTACCACCAACTTTGGTTGGTCGGCAAATCAATCTCCTCCAACTCCGGTTGGTCGGGAACCAATTTCCTCCAACCCCGGTTGGTTGGGAACAAATTACCACTAACTCCGGTTGGTCAGCAAATAAATTACCACCAACTCCGGTTGGTCGGCAAATTAATTACCACCAACTACGGTTGGTCGGTAAATCAATTACAATCAATTCCGATTGGTTAAACTAAGCACGAATATGGGATGCAAATCATTTCATTGCTTAGGCCCAAAGAGTGACAAGTCACTATAATCAAACAACAAATGGGACAAATTCCATTATCTAAAAACAAAATAACAAGCAAACAAGGATATTCTATAAACTATTTAGAAGAAAATGGAATAGCAAAAGACTAAATTTCTTTATTCAAATAAAAAAGAATTACATATGTTGTGAAAAATGTACTTCATTAAATAAAAAAATCCTATTATATTGGTTTTTTCCCTTCTGCCTTTGAAACAGGTTCTACCCCAGCAGGAGGATCATCTAATGCATAAGGGAAATTTATGAAATTTAGATCTCACAGCATTCGAACATTCATCACAAGAAGGCCGATCAAGCAAGTGCTCTGGGCGAGATATCTCAAAATTTGCATGAAGACTGTAATCGCCTAGATACTTGGAGATCAAGCATTGAGGAATTACCCGAGCAGGAATCCAACTGAGGTCAACCTTAAAAGGGGGCACGGGCAAATCGAGCACTCCAGGGTTATAATAATCCCATAAGTACTGGCCATGCTCCAATTTTAGCACACACAGCGCATTCAACCACCCTTGCTTGTACCCCTCGTTATTTGACTGCTGGATCCGATCATCAAGATGGTAAGGACTTCATTGTAACCAGCCATCCAAAACTCTCTGGGCTGTTTATGGAATCGGTAAGTTAACCTCTCCAATTGCTCGTGGAGATTCTTCACCAGAAGTTCTTTATTTTCCAAGGTAGAACTCTGGGTAGAGAGTAATGCGCTGAAATTCTGGATTTTCTTGGACATCTCTACCAAAGCTTGATTCTTCACCATCAATTGAAATGCCTGATTCTCCAAGGATGCTTGAGTTCTTGCTTCTTCAATGAGAACCCGACCAGCCCTTGCTCGTCCCCGAGAAGAAGATCTTGCTCAGCCACGAGTAGAGGTGGAGGGTCCAGCTCTTTTTAAAGTTTCCAAATCATCTCTTAAGTTGGTATTTTTTACCTCCAAGAAAGAGAAACCTTTATCATTAACAGGGACCAAGGATCCCGAGGAAGATGCAACAAACTTGAGTTATTTTACCTCCTCTTGCAAGGCAATGTTCTCTTGCTCCAACAACTTGGCGATATGCCTGTGCTCTTAAACTTCAAGTTTTAGAACACTCTCTTTCTTCTCATAAGCAGAGATAAATTTGTCATACCCTTTGTCAGCACTCAGTTGTTGATATTTTTTCTCGTATCCTTGGTGCAAAAGGGTAGAAGATTCTTTATACTTCTTTTGGAGTTCCTCAATAGTTCCTTGGATATCTTCAATCATCTCATAGTAGGCCACATTATTGGCAACTGCACGATCGAGTAAACACTTCAGGTATTGGTAAGCTTCAACTGCTCGATCAGAAGCATCTGCTCTGAGGATGTTGATTATTTTGGCTTCATTAAGATCTTCATGACCAGCTTTGAAGTAATCATTGCAATTTTTCATCAATTCTGTGTCATGAGCTGATAATAGCTCCATCCTGGCCATAAACTAGCAAAGAGAAGAAATAAAGAGAATCAATAATGATACAAATAGTGCAAGAAGAAGAAAGTCAAGATGAATAACCAAAAGTTTGAATTTTTATTCATCATGAGAGAAAACACAAAGTTCGAGGTTACATTAAAAAAGAATAACAAAATTAAAAACCTAAGTAACTTTTAAACCTTCTCCTTGTGCCCTACAGCTTCCTTAGAAGGATGGGATGAGGAGGTTGGTTGCTCGAAAGATAATGGTAGCTTCTCGACAGGAAGGTTGGCTGGTTGGGGTTGCTCGACAAGATGAACAACAGGAACAGCAAGGACCTGGTCTCCAGTCATCATTGAAGATTCGTTTGAGCCATCTTCATCCTCTTCTTCTTCTCCAGGAGAGGGAGGAGGGCCATGAGTGTGTTGCTGGAACAATTCAAAATTCTCAGCAACTTTTATTTCTTTTAATGCAACCACCCATCCATCCCTAAAGAATTTGACACCTTCATACTACATTTGAGAGGACATGGCAGCTAGGCCCTTATTCCAACTCTTGTCCCAACCAGCACTAAAGGATTTTTTAACTGCTTTCTTCCTTTTCGTTTTCTCCGAGGAGGTCCTTTCCCTAAGGAGCTCCTCGACAACCTTCAACTTCTCCTCCACCTCCAGTTTCTGTCGCTCAACATGTTGAAGTCTAGCAACTTCCTCTTCAGCAGACTTGAGTTTAACTTTCAGCTCCTTGTTTCTTTGTTCGAAGACTTTGTTGCTCTGCTCAGACTCTGTCAACTTCTTCTCCAAATACTTGGAGGCATTCACAACTTGATGTCTTTCTAGTTCAATGGACTGGAATTGCTTCTCCCAGGCAACTTTATCTTCCTCATATTTTTTACGAGAATCTTTCAGAGATTAGGTCAGCCCAATAAAAGCTTCCTCTACTCCTCCCGAGGAACTTGAAGCCTTGATAGCTTCACCCCTCTTCAGAATGCTGTTGAAACACGTCACCAACTGAAAAAAGAAATAACTTTGAGTCAATACAGGAACATAACATTATAAAGTGAAAGACTCAGGCTAATAATACTTACTGAGGCAATGTGTTGAGCAGCCAGGGTAGTGATTCTGTCACGAGAAAGAGTGTCTTCAACGCCTTGGACTTTTGGGATAGTCTAAGACTTCACCAAGCCCATAGCAGAGCTCGGAGGAACAAAAGTTGGAACACCACCTTCAGCATTTAAAGGCTGAGAGATAGGTTCAGCAGGTCTCTCAGAAGAACTTTTCTTTAACCTCCTCGGAGGAGTAGGAACATTTTCAACTAAAGACGTTGTCTTTGTTGGTGATATGACTATAACCTCACTCGGAGGAGAGATAGCAACAACATTGCTCGGAGCCACAGGGGGCTTCTCAACAACTTTCTTGGCAGCAACAGAAGTGGGTATATCAATATTTTTTATCCCTTCTTTTGGGACATCTTTTTTACTTTTCTTTGCCTCCACATTGGTAGAGGCACATTTATCAAAGAAAGCAGAAGCTCTTCTCTTCTTCATTAGATCACTGACGGGAATGTTTAACTCAGAAGAAGAACCTTCTACACCAGTTTCAGAAGCTGGTACCTGGTCAATATCAACCACCACTGGACGAGGACGAGCAGTAAAGGATGAAGTGTAACTCTTGTATTGCAACAAGTAAGAGTCATACCTAATATGCTGTTCAGTAACAAATTGGTGCAAACTCCAGATAAGTTTTAAATGCTTCAAATTAACCTCGCTTTCTTTTGGAGATTTTCTTTTACTGTCAACTGCAATAAGCAAAAATTAAATGTCAGTGATACATTTTATCAAACACAAAGAAAACAAGATTTCAAAAAATAAAAATAACCTATTCCATTGCTATAAGGGGGACACCTGGAATCTTGATATACGTCATCTCTATTTAATGGAGCGTGTTGCCAATTTTTCATGACAACTCCGTGCTCAAAATAATCCCTATTGGCATCGGGAAGATTAACAACTAAAGCTCTATTCAAAAACCTAGTTTTTAAATAGAATGTGGAATCACTGACAACCCATCTATAGCAGTACATAATCTCTGGGATCCCTAAACGGATTCCATGGAGTTGATTCAATCTATGAACGCCATTAACTATCCTCCAGGTATTTGGAGCTATTTTTGCAGAAACAACGTCAAAATATTGACAGAACTCCAAACATAGGGGATTTGGAGGAAAAGAAAAGCCACATTCGGCCACAAAGAGACTTGGGAACCAATGTCCCTCAGCCAAAGAAACATAATCAGAAGGTTCATAATTTTTTTTCAAAATAACCCACGAAGAGAATGAAAACTCAGACCGAAATTTGTTAATCGATTCAACAATATAAACCATGATGAACAAAGTAAATAAAGGAAAGGGAAGAAAATCTTACAGGAAAAGAGAAATCAGTTGATAATGAACGATGGAAAGAACGAAGGCACAAGACAGAGGAAATGAAGAGTTCAAAGATACAGATTTGAAAAGTGAAAGACGATAGGATTTCTGCCTCGCTTAAATACTTTACCTCTGGAATAGAGAAAGGCAATAATTAAAAGGGAGGACGTTTGCGTATCCGGCGACTAAAAGAAGAAAAGGAGCACAAATATCGAAGCAGTCATGAAAATTCAAAATATTTATGAGGACTGATACTATGCACTCAAAAAGGAGTTATATACAACGTATGCTTTCCTAAAAATCACACAAACCTATAATCTATGTAGTTTCCAAGCAGAATGTTCCATACTTTTCTTCAACATCAAACTATGAAACACTAGGGGCTTCTGTTGATACCAAATTTAGTCTGCTGACATGGACCATTCACTTACAGACACGTGTCTGCCAACGTGGCAATTACAAATACTTCTTCTGAGCAACTCATACACTCCGAGCAGTTCAAGCGTGCCGAGCAACTTAGGCGGCCCGAGCAACTTAAGCGGTGCGAGCAGCTTAAGCGGTCCGAGCTACTTAGCGTACAACGCACTCAAATCAAGAGAATCAAAGAGACGACTACGCATTAAATGTTCATTATTATCGTACTGATGTATTTGTCTACTAAATAACAGGGCATTGTCCTATCATTTGTATAGCCTCAAGGCTATAAATACATTGTAACCTCTTCATTAAAAGGGGACTCTGGATTTCTGGATAAACTCACTTATGAAGAATTCTAGGCAAACAGTCAACAATACAAAAAGTGGACGTAAGCCATTCTTACAAGGCTGAACCACTTTAAAAATATTTTGTCTTATTTATTTTATCTGTGATTGATTAATTAGAGATAATCTAATTTTTTACATCAACAGTTGGGGCTCTTGTAGACAAGACAAGGTCACCCGCAAAGAAATAATGGGAAAAACAAGCCCTTTAGTAGCAACTTTAATATCTTGTCATATGCTCTAACATCTCACTTAAATAGTATACCAATGGGAATCACATATATCCTTTTTCAAAGCTCCCAAGGAGCCAATTTTATTACAAAAAAAAAGAAAAAACAAGAAGAATCTTATATATCTCATATAGACTACAAATTGCATGTTTTTATGCCCCATTACAACTAAAGAGGAATGGAATCATGGCCTGATATTGGTGGCGTCTTCCTAAATGCTTGCTTTCTGCAACGTTTAAAAATGCTGTCATATATCAAATCAAACTGAGCTCCGGCTCTTTCCCGATTCACTACAAAAATAATGTGATCACCTTCCACAATCTTGTAATACCTGCACCCAATTATAGAAAGTTACAAAATGATCACGTTATACCACATTTTTTTCTACAAAAGATCATCATAAAAACACTTTTCTATTTTAAATTATTTTAATGTTTATAACCAAATGCACCGCATTTTACGATACATGCTTTCTTGTTCGCAAAAAAGAAGAAAAGTATATCACAAGTTTTCATTGAAAGTGGAAACAAACTTTATCCATACTTATAGTAAGTGAAAAACATTTCATGCAATCATAAAATAGATTTTGAAGGTAAACTCCTTCGAATAAGTTAATGCAAGTAGTGTAACAAACCAGATGCCTGGCTGCAAGGGTAGGCAATCAGAATCTCTTTCAACGAGGCGGCTTGGGTGTTCGACTGGGAGGCGAGGGTGCGTCATAGATATGTTGTTGAGTGCACCATCATTATCCCACCAGTCTTCATCCCTATAAAGTGTATCAAAATAGAGCGTGAGTCATGCCACATAATAACATAGTGCTTTTGGTTGGTTCAAATGTTTGAGGTTTTCTTAAATTTTGGATCTCTTTTACTTAGGATTGTAACGTTTTCGTGGAACTTTGGGGAAAAATATATGATTCTAAATAGAAACTCAAATCTGTCTAATTTAAACTTTCCCATAAAATAACAAATCCCTGGAAATAATTTAGCAATTCTATAGAGGAGTTGAGGTTTTCGAATTATAATAAATTTCAAAGTGGTTTAGCTAATTTGATCAAATTCTAACCCCCCTCTTTTTCCTTCAAATAATCTACCTCATTGTAAATATCCATTCTTGCGACTTTTAAGTAAAAAATTGTGATTTTTAACAACACATTCGCACTATTTACATCAAATCACATGATTTAGAGGCGTTTGTAGTATGCAATATACTCTTCTTTGTAATATAATCGTCAGGTAAAAAATAAGGAAATATGATCATACTTAGATACATTGAGTAATTCAATGTTAACACAATTTTGTAACACAGGAATGTGACTTAAATGCATTGGTCAATGTGTGAAGTTCACATACTTTTTCACTATGACTACCTACCTAATGCATCTTTGTCACAAAACTGCGTGTCAGTCAATTTGTGTCCTAATATAGTATTAGTGAGGGTATAAAATAACTCAGATTAATGATATGGAACATCAATATCAAAAGGAGCACACACCTGTATCCTTTGTAAGGGGGAGACACATCTGAAGGATGACACCATTGGCTCATCTGCAGCACTCTTATGAAAAACAAAGGGTGGATTCCTAGTACACTAGATGGAACAGTAAGCCCCATGATTTTCTTAGTACACTGGGTTACATAACTGAAATAATATGTATTGGGGAATGTACATAATTTGCTGTTGAGTATCATGGACCCTTGGATGGTAAGATCAGGAACAATCCAATCTCCAGAAGCAAAGGGACCCACATTGCCCATAAGGCAATCTACTAGACCTTTGACACCAATTTTATTCCTGGACATTTCAAAGTGATCAAACCCAAAATTGTAATAGGATTTTAGCCAGGGGATGTCAAGCCAATCGTATAGTATTACTCCCAACCGGCACAATTGAAGCAGGCAAATGGGTTTTAAGGAGTTCCCATCTTCTGGCCTACAACAAATTGAAGTTGCAACAACAAACTTAGGATTCATAGATTACTTGGGGGAAATGTGCAAAATTTTGTTTTAAACTATGCAGATTTTATTAGAATCTTTACTAAACTATTTATTAATGCGAAAAATGTCATGAATTATTCGTTTGCTGCAAAGAATCCCTTCTGGAAACCTTTTATTAACAAAAAAGGTTTTATAAGTTTTATATAGTCGAGTCTTTGCTGTAAAATTGACATGTCTAAGAAAAATGGAAAAAGAAAATTTAGTTGTCCCAAGCTTTTTATAATACGGACTTATTGTTCCACGAATGTTAAATAAATAAAGAGGTTCTCTAACATACCTTATTAACATACCAATTTTAAAGATACTAAAGAAATAATTTTTTTAAACAAATTTGATATAAATGATCTACATGGTAAGAAGACCACCTATAAAGATTTTCATCAAAAAAATTCAGACGGAATGTTGGTGAAATGAAAATGAGGTATATATGTGTATTTATTGTTCAAACTTTTCATCATCATCATCATCATCATCATCATCATCATCATTCAATCCATTTTAGGTTGAATTTTTTGATATTTTTTTGTAGAAGATCTCCTCACTACGAAGATCATCTATACTAAATTTGGTTAAAACATTTAATATTTTTAAAAATTGGTATGGTATTTTGAGTACGTTTAATGAGATATATTGAAAACAATAGAGAACCCCACTGGTTAAATACAAGAGTTGTTGCTCTTAACCATTGCATGACACTATTGTGATATTAATATGGCACTTGCAATTTGTAAATGGCCTCAAACTTTAAAGTCAAATAATACCTTAAAACCAATATAAGAAGATTAAAAAGACATGTGAAAGAACAATTTATAGTTAAACTACTTACTGCATTCCATCTAAGTAGGCTCTTGTGGTCCCATTCAAAGCGCCAGATAATGATGTGATACTTAATACCCACTTCTCAGAAGTGTTTTCATGTCCCTTGAATGCCTGAAATAATAGCAAAATGTGATTTTAAACACATAGAGAGTTATTATTTATTATTTTTCGAGTGTTTTTTATTAACCAAGTATAAAAACAAACAAACCATACCTTATCTGCGAGCATTTGATGCAAAACACGAACAACCTGTGCTCCAGCCGAGTGCCCAACAAAGTGAATCGGGTGTTCCTCATCCCATTCAGGATAATTCCCTACATTCCATTTACACCGTATTAAAACACAAACACATGCAAGTAAATATAGCCCATTTTGGATGGAGTATATATATACTACTATAAATTACTTCATCGATCCCAAATGAATAGTTATTGCTTGAAACTTAAACATGTTAAGAAAAAAATTTACTTTCCAATTTATTCTCTGAAAAAGAATGAATATCATTGAAATGAACACATGCATTTGGATCATTACTCTCAAAGATATTCTTCAAATGGATAACTTTGCAATCCCACTTAGTTTTATATACTTTCTTTGGAAACATAATTATAAATGTAGGAGGAACTAAAAAGGAGATCACGTCATTTAATTTGAAACTGGGGGAATATAAATTAAAGGGGAAAGTGCACCCGAACCTTTTAATCTTTTCATCAAAACCCCTTGTTTTGTTTCAAATACAAGAACCCCTTTGAAATGTGAATTTAGCTGCTTCCTGAAATTATGCATTTTGTTGCAAATATCCCAATGTGCCTTTAATAGCATAGTTCAAAAGGGAATCTTGTGAAAACAAAAATGTTAACGTTATCTTAGGCATACCTAAATTAAATTATGATATTTTTTTAGTTATCATTATTTGACTTAAAGCATCATTTTGCCTTCTTTTAGACTTTAATAACTATTTCGACTTTTATGACCATTTTTTCTACTTTTGCAATAATTTTTACTGTCGCTAGAAATCAAAATGATGAAAGTTTGAAAGAAAATTATTGTGAACTAAAGTCAGATAATGATATATAAATTGTGGTGAAACCAAAATGTCCCAACGGTCATTATAATAATATTTTTAAGCTAAAACCTCAACCTTGTTCATAATTCCTGCCAAACTGGGAGTGGCCACATGCATGGCTGTGTTCTTCTCCATAATCAACTTGCCCTCCTTTCAAGTAGTAAAACAATTCCCGAGCCCTAATAACAAGAAGTCCTTGAGCATTGAAAATAAATCAAAATGAACAAAAATAGAAAATGGAATACTCACCTATCATACATGCTACTCAATGAGCCTAAATCAGGTACCAGAACCCTATCATCCTTCTTTTCCGCCCCCGCAAAATACGATAGCCCTCCCAATCTCTGAACCCAAAAAAAATGCAAAACAAACACCTTAGATCATCTCGAAAGCATTTGAGTATTTTGGTGTAACAAAATGTTTAACAATTAGTTTGTCACACCCAAGAGTTGTCCAAATTTTAGAGTTGTAGAAATTTTAAAAGACCAGGTGAGAGTGCCGCCGCAAAACATGCCACGGGCTTTAATTTTTATATCGACATCGAGTAAGAACAAATGAGTAAGATTACATAACATATTTTTGTCACAAGTAGGTGCGGCAATCCAAATGCCGCAAAAGGATTTGCTCCGCCAAGCGGAATGTGGTATGATGGTGTGGCATATTTGATAGTAAAGTAACTTAGAATTGCAACAATCCTACTTTGTTTAAACTCTAGAGTGTTGTTTTTGCTAAAACCTTATTGTGTAAAGTGCATTTTGGTTAAGGCCGTGGAGACTGTTCCTAATTCCCTATTGACAGGAATGGACATGAGTAGGTAATTTTCTTATAAACCGTAGTAGATCTTCTTTTACTAATAACATAAGATGATGTTTATTTTTACGGTTAATTAACGTTTAGTCCCTAATAAAATATACCCATTAAATGTTTAGTCCAACTATTTCAAAAGTAATTTTAGTCATTGATTGCCAATTTAGTGTGAGAATAGTGACATATATTAGATACCTTGTTATTATCACTATCAAAGACTAAAAAATATTTTTAAAAGCATGTTTGATTATAAATTAAAGAAAAAATTATGAGCTTTTTCTTAACTGCACCTGATTTTTATCTCTTAATGCTAAGGATAAAATTCAAGTTATGAAATGGTGAATTTTAATGAGTTTCTTTCTACTTCCACCATTATTATTTATGTTACATACAATAGTGTAAAATTGTTTAACGAAAAAAATGTTAACGTAGTCACCATATCATGCATTTAGTATTTAGCATTAAATAAGTTCAATTGCAAAAAAATATTTAAAAAGCTATTAGTTTAAAAAGACAAATTAAATTTCCATCATGTAGAATTCAACATTTAGATTAACCATTCATCATCCAGACTGTCTAGAGATTTAAAAAACAAATGACACGTGAGGCTAATTGAGAATTATGCCCATAAAGAGTTAAAAATGTATAAATAATACATACCCCTTTACCAAACCCAAAGATTCCATGAACTAACACAATGGGAGGCAGATCATCAACACATTTTAATTCCTCTTTCAGCTCGTTATCCATATTTGGCTTTTTAAAACATTTATTCAAAGCCCGAGAGAGATCACCCACTAGAGCTGTGCTGAGTATGTAAAGCCCAAATAAGAGATGAACTACAATGCTCACAACTAGCTCTGATAATTGCACCGCAGATACTGAAATGCTAACCATCATGTCCCCAATACTAGACAAGTAGAGATGTTTTGGGTATATATATCCTCTTCAAATCCTTTCTTTTATGATCAAGAAACGAGTGAAGCAAATTGGAATGCTTTTCTGTTTTGGTTAGTTGGGTTGTTTTGGGTTTTAAGTTTTTTTTTTTGAGAATAGTTTGCACGTGTTTCACACGGCATAGTTAAAGTAGGGGATTTTTTTTTCCTTTTTCCGTGCTTGATTTGCTTCAACATTATTAGACGGACACGGCTAACTGACATAGTTTAACACACAAAGTGATTTGTCTGTAATACCTTAAGTCAATATATCACGTGTTTGAAGACATATCAAAGCGTGACCGTAGAATTATTCATTTAAGAGGCTTTTCTTGTGAAGGGTGCTTTTCTTGTGTGGGGGTAATAAGAGCACCCTAAGTATTACTTTTAAATATTCTAAGTTTATTTTTATTATAAAATATTATTATAATTTAATATTTATTTCAACATACTATATTGATGATTACCTCATATTTAGAGTGTAAAAAAATGTTTTACACACTTTCTCTCGTTTTCTCTATACATTCAAACATCAAAAACCATTTAACTTCAACTAGAGATTTATTCCATTCAAATTGATACTTTAGAGGGGACCCGTTCTGACCTCGCCCTCAATGAGGAGAGTTTGGGATAAATAAACGGGACGGGTTTGGCGTATAAAAATCCGGAACCCGCCTTGTTTAGGGGTTTTATTACAAATTTACCCTTATATAAATATATGGCCCTCTCATACAAGGAGTCCTTATGGTTCAGACTCCGATACATACCATTTTTTTAAAATAGTAAAAAAATGAATTTTTTAATGAAACTTTATGAATATGATCTCCACAGTGAGAAGATTATCTCAAATTTTTTTTTATAAAACAATTTGATAAAAAAATCGTTGAGATGAGGTGATATGTAAAAAAAATGGTATAAATATGAATTTCGACCGTTGAAATTTAGATGATCATCTCACCCACTTTTTGATGAAACTTCACGGATATGATCTCGATAGTGAGAAGATCATATCTATGAAGTTTCATCAAAAAATTCAATCAATCAAGTGGTTGGTGCAAATTCAAAATTTCAACGGTCAAAAATGCATATTTATACACTTTTTTGACATATCACCTCATCTCAACGGTTTTTTTTATTGAATTTTTTGATGAAAAAAATTGGAGATGATATTCTCACCATGGAGATCATATCCATGAAGTTGTATAAAAAAATTCATTTTTTTACTATTTAAAAAAATGATATGTACCGAGATTTGCACCACAAGGAGTCCTTACAGGAGACTTTCTCTCTCTCGAAAAATGTTTAGTATTTTCATTTTTTAACTTTTCCCCCACGCTCTCATTTCAGCATCTCTCAATTCTCTCTCCCTCACGCTCACTCATCTTTCTTTCTCTACTGCTCCCTCCGATCTCAAATTTCCCCCACGCTCCCTCTGGCCTCAGGCCACCATCGCTCCGGTAAGCAACTGTTCTCTATGGCCTCCTGCTCTCTGGACTTTTTTAGACAGGCTTTGCTCTGCTCCGGTAAGCAAATGTTCACTCATAAACTATCGAGATTTGTTTTCGTTTTTTTCCTTACATTTTTCAACAAAGTTTGCTCATTCAGTTTTGTACAGATCTGTCGCTCACTCTTATTTATTTATTTAACTCAAACTGTAGATTTGCTTAATGATTTGTTTATAAGAAAATTTGACTATGTAGATTTGTTTACTGATTTGTGTATAACAAGGTTTTAGAAAACAAGACGCGTGTTCGAGGCGTGGAGGCGAAATCTTAAGCCTTAGAAGCCTAGGCGGGTCATAGGCGTAAAAAGGCGGGAAAAGGCGTTTAGGCATTCTTAATATATTTTATATTTTTTAACCATAACAAGGCTATTAAAATACTAAAATTGTACATATAATAGAAATATGTCTAAATATTTGCAAATTAAAATACTATTTGATTATTTTGGATGTGATAATGGTCCGGTTTGGAAAACAATTCTTTAAAAGGCGATATCGTTTCACTAAAGCATTGTTATTTTTAGAAAAAAGTGTGCCTTAAGGGTTTTGCCAAGAATAAGGTGTAAAAATCTTAAAGAGGGGCATTTCTCCCAAGTCTCAAGCCTAGGCGGGTTTTTTAGAGCAGTGGTTTATAAGAAAATTTCTGGTGATTTTTTTGGTGTTTACTTATTTGAAAAATTATATAAAATAAGATAAAAAAATATCATAAAAATATTTTGGGCGGGTTCGGAGTCCCTGTGGGGTTTTTAAACGTGGCAGGAACGGGGACGGGGGTGAGGAAAATGGGGTCGGGGCGGGGGCGAGTTTGGGGCGGGGTAAACGGGATCGGGGTCGAATTTGACCAAACGTGTCCCAAACCCGCCCCGTTGCCATCCCTACATTAAACAAACTAACTATTGGAATCCCGAAAAATATTTACATTGAACACTGAATACATTTAGTGAACAAAATTGAATTGAACCTATATATTGAGATTGTACTGAACAATCGTTAACACCTTATCGGAACAACAAATTTTTTAACCTCGCTGTTATTTCAACGCTACAACATATCTACCAAACCAAATTGTATGCTTATTATTTTTTTTGTTTTAAAATGAACTTAGTGGTTGAAACCAACACAACACCCAAAACAGCAATTTGGGACGGTTTAAAACTGTGCTAGATCATATCTGACGCGGTTTTGAACTGTGCCAGAATCAGGTGTTGCAAAATAGCCAATTTTTTCTGGCATAGCTCAAAAGTGTGCCATATTTGACTAAGTAGGAATACTTATGGCACACTTTAAAACTGTGCCAGAATTTGATATTTCTGGCACACTTTATAACTGTGCTAGATCGAGTACATTTTGATTCTCTTTTGGCAGAGTTAAAAGTCGTCCAAAAATTGATACACTTTTGGCACGGTTTTGAACAGTGCCAAATTTTTTGGGGAAAAAAAATTTAATTATTTGAAAACAAGAAAATTCATAAATTGCGAATCTCAAAAGTTGTTAATAAAATAATGTACATACAAGCTTCAAAATACTACAAGTAATAATAGTTCACAGACCAAAAAAATTGGTCAGAGTTTTTCCTATTTTCTAGACATTGTAAAACCTGCTAATATAATACCTACGTAATGTAAAGCCCACATGACCATAAAATATAACAATAAAATTACAAAAGTCCGCACGACCATAAAAGCTAACAATAAAACTACAAAACCCTCCACGACCATAACACAAAAAATAGAATACTGAATATTAACGATATTAAGTAAATAATCCCCTTGTTGTAGACCATTGACTTTATGTGTTCCACGCAGATAAAAGCTAACGCCAAAAAGTCATCCCGCAAAAAAAAAGATACAAAAGGAGATGATATTAGTAACCGAGTAATTTTAAAAAAAAATCTTATTCAAGCTGAAAATTTGGATATACAAATTAAAATTATTATTGTATTCACAAATCAAAATTCTTATGACTACATGGTCAGTTCTTAGAAGTTACATTAGTCCCGTGCGAGGTGTTCGTGCCTCATACGAAGCCGTTTGGGGGAGGTTTTGATTTTCAACCTTAAACGACTTATTTCTAAGTCTAATCTAGATATTTTTAAATTATCATCATATTCTCAAACCGGGAGACTCGTGACTACGCGGTCAGTTCCTACAAGTTACATTAATCTCGTGCCTCTTACGAGGCTGTTTGGGGGCTGACTTGGATTTTCACCCTCAAACGGCTTGATTTGGAGCCTAATCTAGATATTTTCAAATTATCATCATGTTCTCAAATCGGGAGACCCGTGAGTACGCGGTCAGTTCCTCTAAGTTACATTGGTCCCGTGCGAGGTGTTCATGCCTCTTACAGGGCCTTATGGGGGCTGGTTTGGGTAATTAGATGCAATATTCGGGACGAATCACACCCACTAACTTACATGTTCCTAGTCCGTAGCAATGAAATACAAAGAAGTAAGATCTACAAGTAAACCACAAGAATGGAGGGAAAAATAAAAACATAAATGACATTTTCGTAGGGAACATGATTGTATTTAGCATATGAAATAACCCATTAAACCCCTAGGTTACCGTAGTGGTCGAGTGTTGTCTCGTGAGAGTTTTCAGGGATGAAACCCACAAACATCATAGTTTCCTCAAAATGTATACCTAACCACATGCGAAAAGACCAATAATAGCGAAAAAGAATTCAAACACGTTATTAGCAAAGTGAATGAATTCACATAGAACTCTGTATTAGTAACATTATAGAATGAACTTCGTAGAATTGAAACCTTAAAAGTGGGAGGAAAAGCGAGCACATGCAAGGTATGATTTGGCAAAACTTTTACAAACTGGGTAAGCATTAAAGCGTGCATATATGTCAATCCTCATTGGCGTATACACTCAACTACTACAATCACTATGAATGGGACGTATTACACGGGATATGAGGGCATAAAGAGTAAATGTAAATGGTTACAGGGCCGTTTGGGAGCTGGTTTGAGTTTTTACCCTTTAACATCTTATTTTTAAGCCTAATCTAGATATTTTTAAATTATCGTCATATTCTAAAAGAGGGAGACCCGTGACTACACGGATAGTTTTTACAAGTTACATTGGCCCCGTGCGAGGTGTTCGCGCGTCTCACGAGGACGTTTGGGGGATGGTTTGTATTTTCACCCTCAAATGGCTTGTTTTTAATATCAATCAAGATATTATTTAATTATAATCATATTCTTAAACCGTGAGACCTATGATTACACGGTCAGCTCCTACAAGTTACATTAGTCCCGTGAGAGGTTTTCGTGGCTCTTATAGGGCCGTTTGGGGGCTGGTTTTGGTTTTCACCCTTTAAAGACTTGTTTTTAATCCTAATCTAGATATTTTAAAATTTTCGTTATATATTTTCAAATTGGAAGACCCGTAACTACGTGGTCAGTTCCTCCAAGTTACTTTGGTCCCGTGCGAGGTGGTCGTGCCTCTTATGGGGCCGTTTGGGGGCTGGTTTAGTTTTTCACCGTCAAACGGCTTGTTTTTAATCCTAATCCAGATATTCTTTAATTATTATCATATTCTCAAATCGGGAGACTCATGACTTCGCGATCAGTTCCTACAAGTTACATTGGTCCCGGGTGAGGTGTTCGTGCCTTTTAAGAGGCCGTTTGGGGGCTGGTTTGGGTTTTCACCCTCAAACGGCTCGTTTTTAAGCCTAAACTTGATATTTTCAAATTATCATTATATTCTCAAACCAGGGGACTTGTGACTTAGCGGTCAGTTCCTACAAGTTACATTAGTCCCGTGCGAGGTGTTCGTGCCTCATACGAGGCCGTTTGAATGAGGTTTTGATTTTCAAACTTAAACGACTTATTTCTAAGTCTAATCTAGATATTTTTAAATTATCAACATATTCTCAAACCGGGAGACTCGTGACTACGCGGTCAGTTCCTACAAGTTACATTAGTCTCGTGCCTCTTACGAGGCTGTTTGGGGGTTGACTTGGGTTTTCACCCTCAAACGGCTTGATTTGGAGCCTAATCTAGATATTTTCAAATTATCATCATATTCTCAAACCGGGAGACCCGTGAGTACGCGGTCAGTTCCTCTAAGTTACATTGGTCCCGTGCGAGGTATTCGTGCCTCTTACAGGGCCTTATGGGGGCTGGTTTGGGTAATTAGATGCAATATTCAGGACGAATCACAGCCACTAACTTACATGTTCCTAGTCCCTAGCAATGAAATACAAAGAAATAAGATCTACATGTAAACGACAAGAATGGAGGGAAAAATACAAACATAAATGACATTTTCGTAGGGAACATGATTGTATTTAGCATATGAAATAACCCGTTAAACCCCTAGGTTACCGTAGTGGCCGAGTGTTGTCTCGTGAGGGTTTTCAGGGATGAAACCCACAAACATCATAGTTTTCGCAAAATGTATACCTAACCACATGCGAAAAGACCAATAGTAAAGAAAAATAATTCAAACACGTTATTAGCAAAGTGAATGAATTCACACAAAACTCTGTATTAGTAACATTATAGAATGAACTTCGTAGAATTGAAACCTTAAAAGTGGGAGGAAAAGCGAGCACATGCAAGGTATGATTTGGAAAAACTTTTACAAACTGGGTAAGAATTAAAGCGTGCATATATGTCAATCCTCATCGGCGTATACACTCAACTACTACAATCACTATGAATGGGACGTATTACACGGGATATGAGGGCATAAAGAGTAAATGTAAATGGGTACAGGTCCGTTTGGGAGCTGGTTTGAATTTTTAGCCTTTAACATATTATTTTTAAGCCTAATCTAGATATTTTTAAATTATCGTCATATTCTAAAACAGGGAGACCCGTGACTACACAGATAGTTTCTATAAGTTACATTGGCCCCGTGCGAGGTGTTCGTGCCTCTCACGGGGACATTTGGGGGTTGTTTTGTGTTTTCACCCTCAAACGACTTATTTTTAATCTCAATCAAGATATTCTTTAATTATCATCATATTCTTAAACCGGAAGACCCTACAAGTTACATTAGTCTCGTGCGAGGTTTTCGTAGATCTTACAGGGCCGTTTGGGGGCTGGTTTGGGTTTTCATCCTTTAACGACTTGTTTTTAATCCTAATCTAGATATTTTTAAATTTTCATTATATATTCTCAAATCGGGAGGCCCGTAACTATATGGTCAGTTCCTCCAAGTTACTTTGGTCACGTGCAAGGTGGCCGTGCCTCTTATGGGGCCGTTTGGGGGCTGGTTTAGTTTTTCACCGTCAAACGGCTTGTTTTGAATCCTAATCAAGATATTCTATAATTATCATTATATTCTCAAATCGAGAGACTCGTGACTTCGCGATCAGTTCCTATAAGTTACATTGGTCCCGTGCGAGGTGTTTGTGCCTTTTAAGAGGCCGTTTGGGGGCTGGTTTGGGTTTTCACCCTCGAACGGCTCGTTTTTAAGCCTAGTCTAGATATTTTCAAATTATCATTATATTCTCAAACCGGGAGAGTTGTGACTTTGCGGTCAGTTCCTACAAGTTACATTAGTCCCGTGCGAGATGTTCGTGCCTCATACGAGGCTGTTTGGGGGTGGGTTTTGGTTTTCAACCTTAAATGACTTATTTCTAAGTCTAATCTAGATATTTTTAAATTATCATCATATTCTCAAACCGGGAGACCCGTGACTAAGCGATTAGTTCCTACAACTTACATTGATGACGTGCGAGGTGTTCGTGCCTCTTACGGGTCCGTTCGGGGGCTAGTTCGGGTTTTCATCCTTAAAAGGCTTATTTTTAAGCCTAATTTAGATATTTTCAAATTATCATCATATTGTCAAATCGGGAGACACGTCACTATGCGGTTAGTTCCTACAAGTTATATTGCCCCTGTGCAAGGTTTTCGTGCCTCTAACGAGGCCATTTGTGGGCTGGTATGGGTTATCACCCGTTAATGACTTGTTTTTAAGCCTAATCTAGATATTTTCAAATTATCATTATATATTCTCAAACCGGGAGACCCTAACTACCTTGTCAGTTCCTACAAGTTATATTGGTCTCGTACGAGGTGTTCGTGTCTCTTATGGGGACTGGTTTGGTTTTTCACCCTCAAACGGTTTGTTTTCAATCCTAATCTAAATATTCATTAATTAAAATCATATTATCAAATCGGGAATACGTGACTACGTGGTAAGTTCTTACAAGTTACATTGGTCCCGTGCGAGGTGTTCGTGCCTCTTACAGAGCCGTTTGGGGGTTGGTTTGGGTTTTCACCCTCAAATGGCTTGTTTTTAAGCCTAATCTAGATTTTTTCAAATTATCATTAGATTCTCAAACTGGGAGACCCGTGACTTCGCAATCAGTTCCTACAAGTTACATTGGTTCCGTGCGAAGTTTTCGAGCCTTTTACGATGCCGTTTAGGGGATGGTTCGGGTTTTCACCCTCAAACGGCTTATTTTTAAGCCTAATCTAGATATTTTTAAATTATCATCATATCCTTAAATCGGGAAACCCGTGACTAAGTGATTAGTTCCTACAAGTTACATTAGACCCGTGCGAGGTGTTCGTGCCTCTGACGGGGCCGTTTGGGGGCGGGTTTGGGTTTTAACCCTTTAACGGCTTGTTTTTAAGCCTAATCTAGATATTTTCAAATTATCGCCATTGTCTCAAACCGGGAGGCCCGCGACTAAGCGATATATTCCTTCAAGTTATATTGGTCCCGTGCGTGGTGTTCGTGCCTCTTACGGGTTGTTTTGGGTTTTTACCCTCAAACGGCTTCTTTTTATGCCTAATCTAGATATTTTCTAATTATCGTCATATTCTCAAATCGGGAGACCCGTGACTACGCAGTCAGTTCCTACAAGTTATATTGGTGTCGTTTGGGTTATCACCCTTTAGCGACTTGTTTTTAATCCTAATCTAGATACTTTTAAATTATCGTTATTTATTCTCAAATCAGGAGACCCGTAACTATGTGGTCAGTTCCTAGAAGTTACATTGGTCCCGTGCGAGGTGGTCGTGCCTCTTATGGGGCCGTTTGGGGATTAGTTTGTTTTTTCACCCTCAAACGGCTTGTTTTTAATCCTAATTAAGATATTTTTTAATTATCATCAAATTCTCAAACCGGGAGACCTGTGACTACGTGGTGAGTTCCTAGAAGTTACATTGGTCCTGTGCGAGGTGTTTGTGCCTCTTACGGGGTCGTTTGGGGTCTGGTTTGGATTTTCACCCTCAAACGGCTTGTTTTTAAGCCTAATCTAGATATTTTAAAATTATTGTTATATTCACAAACTGGGAGACCAAGACTTTGTGGTCAGTTCCTAATAGTTACATTGGTCCGCTGCATGGTGTTCATGCCTCTTACGAGGCCGTTGGGTTTTCACCCTTAAACGGCTTATTTTTAAGCCTAATATATATATTTTTAAATTATCATCATATTCTCAAGCCGGGAGACCCGTGACTAAGCGGTTAGTTCCTACAAGTTACATTGATTCTGTGCGAGGTGTTCGTGCCTCTTTTGGGACTGTTTGGGGCTGGTTTAGCTTTTACCCTTAAACTGTTTCTTTTTAAGCCTAATCTAGATATATTCGAATTATTGTTATACTCTAAAACCGGGAGACCCATGACTATGCGGTCAGTTCTTTCAAGTTACATTGGTCCTGTACGAGGTGTTCGTGCCTCTAACGGAACTGTTTGGGGGTTGGTTTGGGTTTTCACCCTCAAACGGCTTATTTTTAAGCCTAATCTAGATATTTTCAAATTATTATCATATTCTCAAATTGAGATATCCGTGACTACGCGATCATTTCCTCCAAGTTACATTGGTCCCGTGCGAGGTGTTCTTGCCTTTTGCAGGGCCTTATGGGGGCTGGATTGGGTTTTCACCCTTGATTGGCTTGTTTTTAAGACTAATCTATATATTTTCAAATTATCGTCATATTCTCAAATCAGGAGACTCGTGACTATGCGGTCAGTTCCTATAAGTTACATTGATCCCATGCGAGGTGTTCGTGACTCTTACGGGGCTGTTTGGAGACTAGTTTGGGCTTTCACCCTTAAACGACATGTATTTGAGCCTAATCTAGATTTTTTTACATTATCGTTATATTGTCAGATCGGGAGACCCGTGACTACGCAGTCAGTTCCTACATGTTAATTGGTCCCGTGCAAGGTGTTCGTGCCTCTAATGGGGCCATTTGGGGGTTGGTTCGGGTTTTCACCCTCAAACGACTTGTTTTTAAGCCTAATACAGATATTTTCAAATTATTATAACATTCTCAAACCTATAGACCCGTCCGTGACTACGCCATCAATTCCTACAAGTTACATTGGTCCCGTGCCTTTTACAAGGCCGTTTGGGAGCTGGTTTCGATTTTTACCCTTTAACATCTTGTTTTTAAGCCTAATCTAGGTATTTTTAAATTATCGTCATATTCTAAAACAGGAAGACCCGTGACTACATGGATAGTTTCTACAAGTTACATTGGCCCCGTGCGAGGTGTTCGTGCCTCTCACGGGGACGTTTGGGGGCTGGTTTGTGTTTTCACCCTCAAACGGGTTATTTTTAATCTCAATCAAGATATTCTTTAATTATCATCATATTCTTAAACCGGAAGACCACATGATTACACGTCCAACTCCTACAAGTTACATTAGTCTCGTGCGAGGTTTTCGTGGATCTTACAGGGCCGTTTGGGGGCTAGTTTGGGTTTTCACCCTTTAACGACTTGTTTTTAATCCTAATCTAGATATTTTTAAATTTTCGTTATATATTCTCAAATCGGGAGACCCGCAACTACATGGTCAGTTCTTCCAAGTAACTTTGGTCCCGTGCGAGGTGGTCATGCCTCTTATGGGGCCGTTTGGGGGCTGGTATAGTTTTTCACCGTCAAACGACTTGTTTTTAATCCTAATCAAGATATTCTTTAATTATCATCATATTCTCAAATCGAGAGACTCGTGACTTCGCGATCAGTTCCTACAAGTTACATTGGTCCCGTGCGAGGTGTTTGTGCCTTTTAAGAGGCCGTTTGGGGGCTGGTTTGGGTTTTCATCCTCAAACGGCTCGTTTTTAAGCCTAATCTAGATATTTTCAAATTGTCATTATATTCTCAAATTGGGAGACTTGTGACTTTGCGGTCAGTTCCTACAAGTTACATTAGTCCCATACGAGGTGTTCGTGCCTCATACGAGGCCGTTTGGGGGTGGGTTTTGGTTTTCAACCTTAAATGACTTATTTCTAAGTCTAATCTAGATATTTTTAAATTATCATCATATTCTCAAACCAGGAGACCCGTGACTAAGCGATTAGTTCCTACAACTTACATTGATGACGTGCGAGGTGTTCGTGCCTCTTACGGGTCCGTTCGGGGGCTGGTTCGAGTTTTCATCCTCAAACGGCTTATTTTTAAGCCTAATCTAGATATTTTCAAATTATCGTCATATTGTCAAACCGGGAGACACGTCACTATGCGGTTAGTTCCTACAAGTTATATTGCCCCTGTGCAAGGTGTTCGTGCCTCTAACGAGGCCGTTTGTGGCCTGGTCTGGGTTTTCACCCGTTAATGACTTGTTTTTAAGCCTAAACTAGATATTTTCAAATTATCATTATATATTTTCAAACCGGGAGGCCCGAACTACCTTGTCAGTTCCTATAAGTTACATTGGTCTCGTACGAGGTGTTCGTGCCTCTTATGTGGCCGTTTGGGGACTGGTTTGGTTTTTCACCCTCAAATGGTTTGTTTTCAATCCTAATCTAAATATTCATTAATTAAAATCATATTCTCAAATCGGGAAATCCGTGACTACGCGGTAAGTTCTTACAAGTTACATTGATCCCGTGCGAGGTGTTCGTGCCTCTTACAGAGCCGTTTGGGGGTTGGTTTGGATTTTCACCCTCAAATGGCTTATTTTTAAGCCTAAGCTAATTTTTTTCAAATTATCATTATATTCTCAAACTGGGAGACCCATGACTTCGCAATTAGTTCCTACAAGTTACATTGGTTCCGTGCGCGGTTTTCGTACCTTTTACGAGGCCGTTTATGGGATGGTTTGGGTTTTCACCCTCAACCGGCTTATTTTTAAGCCTAATCTAGATATTTTTAAATTATCATCATATCCTTAAATCGGGAGACCCGTGTCTAATCGATTAGTTCCTACAAGTTACATTGGAACCGTGCGAGGTGTTCATGCCTCTGACGGGGCCGTTTGGGGGCGGGTTTGGGTTTTGACCCTTTAACGGCTTGTTTTTAAGCCTAATCTAGATATTTTGAAATTATCACCATTGTCTCAAACCGGGAGGCCCGCGACTATGCGATCTATCCTACAAGTTATATTGAAGCCCGTACGAGGTGTTCGTGCCTCTTACGGGCCGTTTGGGGGCTGGTTTGGGTTTTTACCCTCAAACGGCTTCTTTTTATGCCTAATCTAGATATTTTCAAATTATCATCATATTCTCAATCCGGGTGACCCGTGACTACGCGGTCAGTTTCTACAAGTTATATTGGTGTCGTTTGGGTTATCAACCTTTAGCGACTTATTTTTCATCCTAATCTAGATACTTTCAAATTATCGTTATTTATTCTCAAATTTGAAGACCCGTAACTATGTGGTTAGTTCCTATAAGTTACATTGGTCCCGTGCGAGGTGGTCGTGCCTCTTATGGGGCCGTTTGGGGACTAGTTTGTTTTTTCACCCTCAAACGACTTATTTTTAATCATAATAAAGATATTCTTTAAGTATCATCAAATTCTCAAATCGGGAGACCCGTGACGATGTGGTTAGTTCCTAAAAGTTACATTGGTCCCGTGCGAGATGTTTGTGCCACTTACAGGGCCGTTTGGGGGCTGGTTTGGGTTTTCACCCTCAAATGGCTTATTTTTAAGCCTAATCCAGATATTTTAAAATTTTCGTTATATTCACAAACTGGGAGACCAAGACTTTGCGGTCAGTTCCTAATAGTTACATTGGTCCCCTGCATGGTGTTCATGCCTCTTATGAGGCCGTAGGGTTTTCACCCTCAAACGACTTATTTTTAAGCCTAATCTAGATGTTTTTAAATTATCATCATATTCTCAAGCCGGGAGACCCGTGACTAAGCGGTTAGTTCATACAAGTTACATTGATTCCGTGCGAGGTGTTCATGCCTCTTGTGGGACCGTTTGGGGCTGGTTTAGCTTTTACCCTTAAACTACTTGTTTTTAAGCCTAATCTAGATATATTCGAATTATTGTTATACTCTCAAACAGTGAGACCCATGACTACGTGGTCAGTTCTTTCAAGTTACATTGGTCCCGTACGAGGTGTTCGTGCCTCTGATGGAACCATTTAGAGGTTGGTTTGGGTTTTCACCCTCAAACGGCTTGTTTTTAAGCCTAATCTAGATATTTTCAAATTATTATCATATTCTCAAATTGGCATTTCCGTGACTACGCAGTCAGTTCCTACAAGTTACATTGGTACCGTACGAGGTGTTCGTGCCTCTTACAGGGCCTGGTTTGGGCTTTCACCCTTGATCGACTTATTTTTAAGGCTAATCTAGATATTTTCAAATTCTCATCATATTCTCAAACCAGGAGACCCGTGACTATGCGGTCTGTTCCTACAAGTAACATTGGTCCCGTGCGAGGCGTTCGTGCCTTTTATGGGGACGTTTGGTGGCTGGTTTGGGTTTTAACCCTCAAACGGCTTATTTTTAAGCCGAATCTAGATATTTTTAAATTAGCATCATATTCTCAAATCGGGAGAGCCGTGACTACGTAGTCATTTCCTACAAGTTACATAGGTCCCGTGCCTCTTACGGGGCCGTTTGAGAGTTGGTTTGGGTTTTCACCCTTTAACAACTTCTTTTTAAGCCTAATCTAGATATTTTAAAATTATCATCATATTCTCAAATCGGAAGACCTGTGACTACACAGATAGTTTCTACAAGTTTCTTTAACCCCGTGCGAGGTGCTCGTGCCTCTTACGGGGCCGTTTCGGGGCTGGTTTTGGTTTTGACCCTCAAACGACTAATTTTTAAGCCTAATCGAGATATTTCCAAATTATCATCATATTCTCAAACTGGGAAACCTATGACTTCTCCGTTTGTTCCTACAAGTTACACTCATCCCGTATGAGGTGTTCGTGCCTCTTACGGGGCCGTTTGGGGGCTGGTTTGGTTTTCATGGCTTATTTTTAATCCAAATGAAGATATTTTCAAATTACCATCATATTCTCAAACCGAACACCTGTGATGGTCAGTTCCTACAAGTTACATTGGTCCCGTGCGAGGTGTTCGTGCCTCTTACCGGGCCGTTTGGGCTTTCACCCTCAAACGGCTTGTATTTGAGGCTAATCTAGATATTTTTAAATTATCATTATATTATCAAATCGAGAGATTCATGACTACGCGGTCAGTTCCTATAAGTTACATTGGTCCCGTGCGAGGTGTTCGTGCCTCTTACGGGGCCGTTTGCGGGCTGGTTTGGGTTTTCACCCTCAAACAACATGCTTTTAAGCCTAGTCTAGATATAGTTAAATTATCGTTATATTATCAAACCGGGAGACTTGTGACTTTGCGGTCAGTTCCTACACATACATTGGTCCCGCGCGAGCTGTTCGTGGCTCATACGAGGCTGTTTGGGGGTGGGTTTCTATTTTCAACCTCAAACGGCTTATTCTAAGTTTAATGTAGATATTTTTAAATTATCATCATATTCTCAAACTGGGAGACCCGTGACTGAGCGGTTAGTTCCTACAAGTTACATTGATGCCGTGCGAGGTGTTCGTGCCTCTTACGGGTCCGTTAGGGGGATAGTTAGGGTTTTCATCCTCAAACGGCTTATTTTTAAGCCCAATCTAGATATTTTCAAATTATCGTCATATTGTCAAACCGGGAGACTCGTCACTATGCGGTCAGTTCTTACAAGTTACATTGGCTCCGTGTAAGGTGTTCGTGCCTCCAACGAGGCCGTTTGGGGACTGGTCTCGGTTTTCACCCTTTAATGAGTTATTTTTAAGCCTAATCAAGATATTTTCAAATTATCATTATATATTCTCAAACCAGGAGACCCGTAACTACCTTGTCAGTTCCTACAAGTTATATTGGTCCCATGCGGGGTGTTCGTGCCTCTTATGGGGCCATTTAGGGGTTGGTTTGGTTTTTCACCCTCAAATGACTTGTTTTTAATCATATTCAATATATTCATTAATTATAATCATACTTTCAAATTGGGAAATCCGGGACTACGCGGTCAGTTCTTACAAGTTACATTGGTCCCGTGTGAGGTGTTCATGCCTCTTAAGTGGCCGTTTGGGGGATGGTTTGGGTTTTCACCCTCAAATGGCTTGTTTTTAAGCCTAATCTAGATATTTTTAAATTATCATTATATTCTCAAATCGGGAGACTCGTGACTTCGCGATCAGTTTCTACAAGTTACATTGGTCCCATGCAAGGTGTTCGTGCCTTTTACAAGGCCGTTTGGGGGCTGGTTCGTGTTTTCACCCTTGATCGGCTTATTTTTAAGCGTAATTTAGATATTTTCAAATTATCTTCATATTCTCAAACCACGAGACCCGCGACTACGCTGTCAGTTCCTACAAGTAACATTGGTCCCATACGAGGTGTTCGTGCCTCTTATGGGGACGTTTGGTGGCTGATTTGGGTTTTTAACCCTCAAACGACTTATTTTTAAGCTTAATCTAGATATTTTCAAATTATCATCATATTCTCAAACCTGGAGAGCCGTGACTACGCGATCAGTTCCTAAAAGTTATATTAGTCCCGTGCTTCTTACAGGTCCGTTTGGGAACTGGTTTGGGTTTTCAACATTTAACAAATTATTTTTAAGCTTAATATAGATATTTACAAATTATCGTCATATTCTCAAACTGGGAGACCCATGACTTCATGGTTTATTCCTACAAGTTACACTCGTCCCGTGCGAGGTGTTTGTACCTCTTACGGGGCAATTTAGGGGATGGTTTATATTTTCAACCTCAAATAGCTTGTTTTTAATCCTAATGAAGATATTTTCAAATTATCATCATATTCTCAAACCAGGACACTCGCGACTACACGGTCAGTTCCTACAAGTTACATTGGTCCCGTGGAGGTGTTCGTGCCTCTTACGGGGCCATTTGGGGGATGGTTTGGGCTTTCACCCTCAAACGGCTTGCATTTGAGCCTAATCTAGATATTTTTAAATTATCATTATATTGTCAAATCGGGAGACCCATGACTACGCGATCAGTTCCTACAAGTTACATTGGTCCCGTGCGAGGTGTTCGTGCCTCTAACGGTGTCGTTTAGGGGCTGGTTTGGGTTTTCACCCTCAAATGACTTGTTTTTAAGCCTAATCTAGATTTTTTTAAATTATCATTATATTCTCAAATCGGAAGACATATGACTCGGCGATCAGTTCCTACACGTTACAATGGTCCCGTGCGAAGTTTTCGTGCCTCTTACGAGGCCGTTTGGGGAATGGTTTTGGTTTTCACCCTCAAACGACTTATTTCTAAGCCTAAATTAGATATTTTTAAATTATCATCATATTCTCAAACCAGGAAATCCGTGACTACGCGATCAGTTCCTACAAGTTATATTAGTCCCGTGCTTCTTATAGGGCCGTTTGGGAGCTGGTTTGGGTTTTCAACATTTAACAAATTATTTTTAAGCTTAATATAGATATTTACAAATTATCGTCATATTCTCAAACTGGGAGACCCATGACTTCACGGTTTGTTCCTACAAGTTACACTCGTCCCGTGCGAGGTGTTTGTACCTCTTACGGGGCAGTTTAGGGGATGGTTTATGTTTTCAACCTCAAATAGCTTGTTTTTAATCCTAATGAAGATATTTTCAAATTATCATCATATTCTCAAATCGGGACACTCGTGACTACACGGTCAATTCCTACAAGTTACATTGGTCCCGTGGAGGTGTTCGTGCCTCTTACGGGGCCGTTTGGGGGATGGTTTGGGCTTTCACCCTCAAACGGCTTGCATTTGAGCCTAATCTAGATATTTTTAAATTATCATTATATTGTCAAATCGGGAGACCCGTGACTACGCGATCAGTTCCTACAAGTTACATTGGTCCCGTGCGAGGTGTTCGTGCCTCTAACGGGACCGTTTAGGGGCTGGTTTGGGTTTTCATCCTCAAATGACTTGTTTTTAAGCCTAATCTAGATTTTTTTAAATTATCATTATATTCTCAAATCGGAAGACATGTGACTCGGCGATCAGTTCCTACACGTTACAATGGTCCCGTGCGAGGTGTTCGTGCCTCTTACGAGGCCGTTTGGGGAATGGTTTTGGTTTTCACCCTCAAACGACTTATTTCTAAGCCTAAATTAGATATTTTTAAATTATCATCATATTCTCAAACTAGGATATCCGTGACTAAGCGGTTAGTTCCTACAAGTTACATTAATCCCGCGCGAGGTGTTCGTGCCTCTTACGGGGCCGTTTGGGGGCTGGTTTGGGTTTTCATCCTTAAACGCTAATTTTTTAGCCTAATATAGATATTTTCCAATTATTGTTATATTGTCAAACCAGAAGACTCATCACTCTGCGGTCAATTCCTACAATTTATATTGGCCCCGTGCAAGGTATTCGTGCCTTTAACGAGGCCGTTTGGGGGATGGTTTGGGTTTTCACCCTTTGACGACTTGTTTTTAAGACTAATCTAGATATTTTCAAACTATTGTTATATTTTCTCAAATCGGGAGACCCGTAACTACCTTGTCAGTTCCTATGAGTTACATTGGTCCCATACGAGGTGTTCGTGCCTCGTATGGGGCCATTTGGGGGCTGATTTGGTTTTTCACCCTCAAACGGCCTGTTTTTAATCCTAGTAAAGATATTCATTAATTATCATCATATTCTCAAATCGAGAAATTCGTGACTACGCAGTCAGTTCTTACAAGTTATATTGGTCCCGTGCGAGGTGTTCGTGCCTCTTACGGGGCCGTTTGGTGTCTGGTTTGGGTTTTCACCCTCAAACGACTTGTTTTTAAGCCTAATCTATATATTTCAAATTATCGTTATATTCTCAAATCGGGAGACTCGTGACTTCACGATCAGTTCCTACAAGTTACATTGGTCCCGTGAGAGGTGCTCATGCCTTTTACGAGTCCGTTTGGGGGTTGGTTTGGATTTTCACCCTCAAATGGATTATTTTTAAGCCTAATCTAGAAAATTTTAAATTATCATCATATTCTTAAACCGGGAGACCCATGACTAAGCGGTTAGTTCCTACAAGTTATATTGCGAGGTGTTCGTACCTCTTACGGGGCCATTTGGGGGCTGGTTTAACGACTTGTTTTTAAGCCTAATCTAGATATTTTCAAATTATCGCCATGTTCTCAAACCGGGAGATCCGTGACTACGCGATCTGTTCCTATAAGTTATATTGGTCCCGTGCAAGGTGTTCATGCCTCTTACGGGCCGTTTGGGGGCTGGTTTGGGGTTTTACTCTCAAACGACTTCTTTTTATGCCTAATCTAGATATTTTGAAATTATCATCATATTCTCAAACCGGACAACCCGTTACTATATGGTCAGCTCTTACAAGTTATATTGGTCCCGTGCGAGGTGTTCGTGCCTCTTACGGGGCCGTTTGGGGACTGATTTTGGTTTTCACCCACAAACGGCTTGTTTTTATGCCTAATATATATATTTTAAAAATATCATCATATTCTTAAATCGGGAGACTCGTGACAGCGCGCTCAGTTCCAACAAGTTATATTGGTCCCGTGCAAGGTGTCCATGCCTCTTAAGGGGCCGTTTCGGGGATGGTTTGGGTTTTCACCCTTTAGTGGCTTGTTTTAAATCCTAATCTAGATATTTTCAAATTATCTTTATTTATTCTCAAAGTCGGAGACCCGTAACTATGTGGTCAGTTCTTATAAGTTACATTGGTCTCGTGCGAGGTCGTCGTGCCTCTTATGGGGCCGTTTGGGGGCTGGTTTGGTTTCTCACCCTCAAACGGCTTATTTTTAATCCTAATCAAGATATTTTTTAATTATCATCATATTCTCAAATCGGGAGACCACTGACTACGCGGTCAGTTCCTAGAAGTTACATTGGCCCCGTACGAGGTGTTCGTGCCTCTTACGGGGCCGCTTGGGGGCTGGTTTGGGTTTTCACCCTCAAACGGCTTGTTTTTAAGCCTAATCTAGATATTTTTAAATTATCGTTATAATCACAAATCGGGAGACTGTGACTTTGCGATCAGTTAATACAAGTTACATTGTTCCCATACGAGGTGTTTATGCCTCTTATGAGGCCGTTTGGGTTTTAATCTAGATATTTTTAAATTATCATCATATTCTCAAGCTGGGAGACCCGTGACTAAGCGGTTAGTTCTTACAAGTTACATTGATTCCGTACGAGGTGTTCGTGCCTCTTATGGGGCCGTTTGGGTCTGGTTTAGCTTTTATACTCAAACTGCTCGTTTTTAGCCTAATATAGATATTTTCGAATTATATGGGATTAATGTACTAAACTCTTATTTTTAACTATATAAACATTTACCTTGAACTCTAACATTTGATGTAATGTGGTCCAATTGACACATATAGTCCACTATTAATAATATGTTTGGATGTGCTTATGTTTTATGAAAAATATAACATCTTTGTCGTTTTCCAACTTTAGGTAGTGTTTTTTTGACAAACCATAACTTTATATTAAACTATTTAACAAAACATATAGAAGTTTCATCATTGGTTACAATATGGTTCAAACCACTCCCGATAACATCATATCAAAGGGTTTTATATATAAATTCATAAGAGAAATGAAAAAAATATTTTCCTCAGAATTATAAGCAATAATATATGAAACTAGTGATCAGCAACCCCATTACATTACCGATAACAAAAGAAATATATACGCGATCAAAGCAAGACATTAGCTCGACACATTCCCGAAGCAACTCCTGGAGATACCTAATGTTCCTATTGTGCATGCAACACATAATATAGGAAGACATAAATCTGTTTCAAAATGAATAATGTGTATGTAACACCCCGTGGTTTTAAAACATAAAATCTGTTAGGAATTTAAAAGTTCGGGTAAAATAAATTTTTGGAAATTAACTATTTTCATATTTATAAAAATGTTAACCTTGAGTTATATAAAAAAGGAATTTTAATCGTAATTGAAACTGGAAGAAAAAAATGGGTTTTTATTCACTTATATAGATTTTTGGGCCTCCTAGGCACCTTCTCAGGGGCGAATCGATTCGCGACGGGAAGTGCCTGTAGATTTGCTTAATTTTCAGAGTTTGTGTTATATTAAAACTCTTCCACTTCTTAATTTAAAAAAAATTCGGGTTAGACTTTTTCAAACACTTTTATATCAACCATAAGAGTAGTAGCCTCCCTAGTCTACATCTCCTTTCATCTACAATACCCTAACCCGATTTAAAAGAAAGATTCAACCCAAGTTTTGAAGGTTCAAATCGAGTTTTCTCAAGATCGTCCGAGAACATATTTTCATTGATTTCTCGAGAGGAACCATCGAAATAGATTCTTCAAATGATTTTTATAGGCATGAATACTTCTATTGTTTCTCTATAGTATTATGCATTTTAAATGTTGCCTAAACAATGATAATCGTTATTTTCCTAAAATAAATTAGAGGGACTAATTAGGAAAAGTGAAATTAAATTTGAAATTACTTTTATTCAAACCTTTAATACAAATTAAGACTCAAAAACCCTTGCAAGCTTTGATTAAAGGTTCGGGTTCCTGTTAGAAATGTGACGTTCACATGTAGAATGAATCGTAGGGATGTCATAAGTTAATTTTGACATGTAAAATCACATTAATTATGTTCACTATGTAGAGTAGGGATTTATTGTTATATGCTCCCAAAAATATATGGATGGGAATAAAAGTTCAATAAATTGATGAGAAAACGAATTGTGTTCACTAAATGGGCACAATTTGGATAAATAGTGATCTTGCAATTAATTTAAAGAATTGTTATGATAAGTTGAAAATTTGCCTTATGTGATCCTTAATTGTTTTTAAATTTGACACCGCAGGGACAACGGGATTATTGGGGGTATTTATTGATTTCACTCAATTTTAGGTTGCTTCCTAGGTATGGGACTAGTAGGTAGGCCTTTGTTGTTGTTAACACTTTATAGGTATGAAACTAGCAAGTGAATATTTTTACGAATGGTTATTTTCGGGGTGGGTCTAAGTAGTACACTTTTTCGATTGTTTCGTTTAGCCTAAGTGTGAGGCTAGGTAGTATTTGTTGGTCTATATGATTCCTAAATAATAGGTTAGGATATACTTGCATCTTGGATACCTCTGAGTATGGTACTGGGCGTTGTTTGTGAAATTTATACTCGATAAAAGGGTGGCGCTCCTAAAAAATAATGAGAACTTGAGAAAATTGAGAATAAATGCCTAAGATAATAAGAAGTTATTAAAATATATTTGCATCGAGAGTACGTGAAAGACTGACAGAACATGCGCCAATGGGCTAGAGCGACGTGGGTGTGTTTTGTGTCATGAGTATGTGCAGAGCTAGTAGAATACGGGTGAACTGGCTATAGTGACGTGTCATGCGTGGTACCTCACGAGTATGTGCAGTGCTAATGAAATTGGGTGAATTATCTATAGTGAAGGGAATGTGTGTGGTATATAACTTAAGCTGGCCAGGAGTATGTGCAGGACCCACAATATTGTGAACTGACTATATTGGTGTTGCACAAATAAATTGAATTTAATTAATTAAATGAAATCGTGGGATCTAGTGTTATGTTTAAATATCAAAATTAGACTTGAACAATGAGGTGGCTTAGTGATATGGATAGATAATTGTAATTATTTTACTCGCATGTTAATATATTTCTCATTCAATTTAAAATACTCTATTGTGATGTTTATCATGTATAATGCTATTGTCTCGGCTTACGAACCCTAATTAGGAGGAGTAGATAGAATTCATGCGGTGCGCTCTGACTAATTGCATTGACTAACATTCAGGTATAGTCTTGGCATAGTTGCACAGGAGTGATTGAAGATATATTTGGGAGTGTAGTGTAACAACCCAGGTTTTTGAGCGACTATTTTATACTATTTTGCCTAATGGGCTAATTTTATAAAATAGGGGATGTTGGAGTAAATATTATTTCCCGTGAGACTTAGGGATAATATTTACTATGTTTTGTCTATTTACCGTTATGAGAAGGTAAATAGCATTATATTGTGTATTATTGCGTCGTGTATGTAAAACGACGGTTATGACCTATATTTAAATTTGGGTATGATTAATGAAATAAAATGAAATTGGAACGTAAAAATAGTTCACACTTTCCCAAATGCCAAAATAGGGGGTGCGGTTGTTTTTAGAATAGTCGAGATAGTCGAAATAAGTGCCACGTTGTATTTTTGGGTTTCAGGCACTTTTTACGCGTTATGGCTCAATTAAGTGGTTACGAGTCATTTTAGTGGTGTATTAACAATTAAAAGTGGGGATTTATGTTTTTGAGACCCGTATAAGTCCCCCACCCCCTTTCTTTTCTTCATTTGTGTGAGAGAAGCCAAAGGAGAGAGAGAGAGAGAAGAGAGTTGGGAGAAAATGGGAGAAAGAGAGAAAATGAAGATTTTGGGCCGGATTCCGCCGCTACCGGAGGTGATCCGAGACTACGAACCTCGAGGCAAGTTTCTTACTTGCTAGATATGGATTTAATGTGATAAATCTGCATGTGTAGTTAAGTTTTGGGAGGTTTAAACCATAAATGGGTTTTGGTTGATTTTGGGTGTTTAATCCTAAATCTTATAGTTTAATTTGATTTGAAGAGAAATATTTGATGTGTAGAAATGATTTTTAGTAGTATTTGTTGTTGTGGTTGGGTGAAATAGCGGGTAGAAGCTTGGACGGCTCGTTAATGGCCGAAATAGATTCTCGGAGAAGAAGATGTTCGCCATGATCGATCGATCGAGCCTGGGGGATCGATCGATCGACGGCCAGGGGCCGATTGATCGACCCCTTCTGAAAAGGTGAGATTTTTCTAGTTTTGTTTTAGCCCATTTCTTTTAGGTTCGAGGTTTAGGAACCTTCCTTTGGGAAGTAATGAGAAGTCTTAGAGGGTTGTTTTGGGTAGACTAATGTCCTAGGTTAATATGGGATATTTGGGCTTACCCGAGGGCTAGTTGGCATAGGTTAATGTCCGAATGATATAGGAGGTTAACCTAAAGATAAATTGGAAGTTAAAATATTAATGTTGAGCTTTTGGGAGACACTCCATTATGGAGACTCACTTTGAGGGTTTATGAAATAATATGAACTCTTGGAGGCTATTTTGAGGTTAGTGGCACTTTGGGTCTAAGGTCATTAATAAAATATGACTTAATATGAATGAAATGCACATTCTAAAACTTGGTGCTTAATGGTTAAATGGATGATTTTTGGAAATGTAAAATATGATGTTTTCAAAATGGAAAAGTAATGTTTTTCATAAATGTTAATTTATGGATACACACCTCTCTAAATCGCTATCATAAGGGAAGTTGCGCGCGTTGTAGTGAAGCCCCCTGGCTAATGAATGCAGGGTGGATATAGTCCCTAGGCCATGTGAGCGCTTGTGATTGTATATTTTTCTGCGATGGTTAGGAGATTTCGGGTGTGGTCTTGACTATCCCTCAGGCACATGGTCGCTTTCCGACGGTTCGATAGGATCCCAGGTTGTCTTGATGATAGGCCCTGGAAGATGATAGCCATTTAGGGGCGCGCACAGTGGGGAAACCCGGACGGGCGGTCTTAGAATCGTTATATATATATATATATATGATTATAACTATTCTAAATCAAGTTGGACTTGATGTATGATGGGTGCCATAAAGAGCACAATGAAATGCCATAAAGAGCATGGGAAAGTGCCACAAAGAGCACGATGAAATGCCATAAAGAGCATGTAATGATGAATATATTCCTGATAAGGAAGAGATTTTTACAAAATGTATAATTGAGATAAATGCCATAAAAAGCATAAAAACTATGATTATATTTCCTGATAAGGAATAGAATTTCAAAATGAAATAGTATATGATGAAAGTAATTTGGTAAACATTTGATAAAATGTTGTACCATTTATATATGTTCCTAAAGATGAATTAGGAATTGTGCCATTAGATGGTGGATGGGTTTATTTTATATTTTCTCTGTGTGGCTGTAGATGTGACCTCCCACACTTATGCACACACATACATTTATTGATTATTTTCGTGCTAAGGATCTAATGGATCTCGACGATCAACCTTGCCTAAGTAGTAGTGTATCGGGGAGGTTCCTTGTTTGGATTTCGCTTTGCGAGACACCCCACGCACGAATAGGGCATAGTGTTGAGGTTGGGGAGAAGTTAGCCCTTAGTAATTAGGGTTAACTAGAACATCTCATAATATTGCGCTAGGTTGCTGCTAGAATGAGAGGTGAGAAATATTACTGTTATTTGCGAGAGAATTACGCACTTAACTGTCATGCATTTTAGTCACATGGTAATCATATCAAACCGGACCCTGACCCGTATCTATATTTCCTTGTTTCTGCATATTCTTTACCGTTACAGGTGCTCTACCGCATAAACACCTGCGATTACATTTCCATTTCAGTTGTCATGGAGCTACAGCATATTGCGGATGTTGTAGGTTACTTGTGTTAGACGCTTCTTCTATTTCACTCTAGTTATGTTCAGTATATTTATTCGGGCGTGTTTTGCCCAAGGTATTGCAGTCATTCATTATATTGTAAATATTGAAATGTAATACTCGATGTATTATTTGTATTGGTCTGTTCACTGACAGCTTATTCGGTGATATTTTTTATATTGTCATTCTTATCCATTGATTTTTGATACCCGCCATTTTTACAAATGGGATTGTCTAAGTGTTTTTCTTTTACTTTTTATTTGACAGTCCGTTTTCTAAAATGATTGGTGGTTATCTCATACTATTATTTTAATCGACACTGATGCTGAGAATGGACCACCTATGATTCCTGTGATTATTAGGGTATTGGGTTGGCTACCTATTATTTTAGTAGGCGGGTTGTCACAGGTGGTATCAGAGCATTAGGTTCTAGAGTTCTTAGGAATCTGTGCGAACGATCTACGTCTGCTGCGTTTCTCTCTAATTGATGTAGATCCTTAAGATTTAGGGTCGTTGAATTCTCTTGTGAGATTTCGTTCTCCTGCTATGTTGTGAGAACCCCGAAGATCTTCCGTGCATTCGTGTGAGACTAGTAAGTCATCAGATGAAGGGCGTTGAGGAAGGTCATTGTGAAGGCATCATAGGATGGGATTACTAAGAACTGTAGGCTGTAGTCGGGGATAAGGGCCACTTTAGAGGTCTCTTCCTTTGTAGCATTATTTTATATTGCTTCTGTGACTACTAAGTACAGTGGAAATAGTTTTCCCAAGTACCGTTGTAGGTAGAGAGTGGTACTGTGCTTGAGATTCCAAGCAATGTCAATTCGAAGTTGAGAGGTCCTTGACAAGGACCACATATTGAAGTTCGGTTGGATAGAGGAAGTGTGACCTCGTTCGGTGAGAACATAAGGCCTGAGAGTTTTGGCCTAGAGATGGGTATAAAAGTGCCCACGTGTGAAGGTTTGAGGAAAACCTTTCACCAATTGGAGTAAGGTTGAAGTGGCAGGAATGGTAGTCGCCTCTTGTTGGAGGGACAAAATGTTTTGCCAATAGAGAGGGCCTCTCATTGGAAATGATAGGCTCGTAAGTAAGTGTTGGTAACACTTCTAGAGTAGTAGTGTTCATGAGACCCCATTGGTGGACATCCACCCGGGGAAGACTCATGGAACTAAGGCCGGGGAGGCTGGTAGAACGTCCTCCTTGCTGAAGAAGTTAAGGGAACTACGCGTTCTGATCTTGTCGATTGAAGATAACCGAAAAGGATGGGACTCCTAGTTGGGACATTGATGGATGTAGTTTGGTTCAGATAAGACTAAAATGCCGTGTCTTGGAAACATTGGTAGAGGCCAAGGAGATTGGCTAGTATGTTGGTGGGACTTTCCAACTTAGGTGGGAGAAGTGCATTCCTTAAGATAAGATGGAGAAGTATGGTGATAACCCTAGGTCCGGGTGTGTATATCGAGCTTGTAATAGTATCGGTGTATATTTGTATATAGTAAATATATCTATATGACTTGCATGATAGGGAAGTTATGTATTTTCCTTTCACTCGTTATGGGGCGAGTGATGATATGGGGTATGTGCTACTTGTATTATATGTAAAATACGAGTAGAGATATTTTTGGTTGGGTTGGTGTGATAGCAAGCGAATAAATCGCGAGGCTATCCTATTTCTAGTTCTAGAGAAGGACTAGTTGTTCTATAATATCTCCCCTGGATACAGGTCGAGACTTTATAGAGGTGGTTCACGGTATGTAGATAGTTTCCTTTATTTTTGTTTTTATTCTGTTTACTTGCTTTGTTTGCTTTGCTTGTGTATGTTGTGCCTTATCTCCACGACCGACTAGTTAAGGGGATTGTGTGGAGGGGTTCCTTGTTTGGATTTCGCTTCGGCGAGACGCTCCACGCATGAACCTTAACGACGTTGGGAGTGGAGAGATGTGCCTTTTCTTTTCTTTTCTGTTCTTTCTTTTCTTTCTTTTGTTGGTAGAGATGTTGGGTTAGAAGCTTTAGCCAAGAATCACGTATATGAGTGATTAAGGGCTAAGTTGATGTGCGATATGTGAGCACTGTGATAGTTTTCCTCTGATCAATGTGGGGAAGACTAAGATTATGAAAGTCCGATAGAGACTTATGGTTGTGCCTTAATGAGAAGGCCATTTATATAGAGGTATATGTGTATTTTGAGATAAAGTATGTGTGGCATCTTACAAAAAGTAAATGCCTCAGTCGATTGTTATGATAGGACGTAGAAGTAAATATGCATTAGTAGAGTTACGAGTTAGGATTTCATTGTTCCCGATCATGTGTCTTCGACCGTTACTTCTCGACGACCGACAATGCGAGGTAGTAGTGTAACAGGAGGATTCCTTGTTTGGATTTCACTTCGGCGAGACGTCCCACGCATGAAACCAAGTGAATGTCGGAAGTCGGGAAAGGCCTTGGACACTAGGGATATATTTAGTATTATACTTATTCGACTAGACTAGATAGAATATAGATCGGCCTTAGGATTTTTAGGACGCTAGGCCCTTAGGGCATGCGACGTTATTTTAGGAGGGTGGTTGGGAGTTGACCACAATATGTTTGTGGGTCAACTCTAAGTGGGATTTGATCCCTAGAACGAGAAGTATAGGATCTCGAGAGGTTCGGGATGTTGGGCCAAAGGAGATGAGGCCTTTTCTAGATAGAGTGTTACGTCGGTAACCTAGTTTTTGGAGGAGTTTAAGTATCAACTAACGTTTTCTCTTGCACTCGTGTTGTTATGATCAAGAGTGGATTTAACGAACGAGTCTTTGCCAGGAATGGGAAGTATTAATATGGGAGCATGGACTCATTGATCATGTGTCTCACATTTTTAAAACTTCGTGAGAAGTATTATCCCACGCTTGATTTGGAATTTGTAGCGGTAGTATTCGCCTTAAAGAATTAGAGGCATTACTTCCTGGGCAGGAATTTGGGTCTCTTCACGAGCAACAAGTTTGTAATCGTGAAGGACTATCGATAGGATATTCCCTTTCGCTAAGGCAATGCGAATGGGAGTGTTGTAGGCGCCGAGTAAAAACCATCTTAGAGTTTAATCGTGGCATGAAATGCCAATGGTATGAGTTTAACCGGGGGGGGGGGGGGGGGCTCTATTGTAAGAGCATTTATGTCCGCGATTGACCCTTTCACCTACTTGTGTGTAGAGAGTAGTGTGGAATGAGGACGGGTATATTCGTGGACATTTTTATCGAATTACCTATAATGAAATGGTCATGATTCTAGTTAAGAAAACTGTGGATCATTGGACCAATCGCTGCTTACCCAATGGAAACAGGTGGGCTAAGTACAAAAGTGTACGCCCAGCTCTTCTTAGTAGGAGTTCTAGAACTGTATACGGTTCCTAGCAACAGTGGTGAATCGAGATGAGACATTCATGTCAAGGTACTGGTAAAGTTTCCAGGAATAAATGGGAACCGTGTGGATATGGGGTATATCCTACCACCCGTAAGTGGATGGGTGAGTTTGATTCAAAGGAAAGATTGGAGTAGTAGTTCTTATGGATCGAATTTCCGTACAATAATTCGGATCGTTTTCGATAAGCATGATGTCGTGTGTAGCCTAGTATAGTTGGCAGTGTGCCTTGTCTATTCGTTGGAATAGAAACAGCGAATAGTATATTTTTGGGCTTGGAGTAGTCCGAGAATATCTTTTTCAAGATTGGGCTCATTGAGCAGTAGACCTCTAAGGGCTATGCCAACGCGAATAGGAGTTAGTAGTGTTGGGGTTAGCGATTGTAAGTTAGTGTAGTTATTCCCTAGTAAGGGGGTAATGTGTTCCGGAGTAAGGCAAGTTGTGCCGAGGTTGTGTAAGTATCTCCTCCCTTAGTAGAAGGGTGGGATCGATAGTTCATGAGGAACGATTTGGCGCTATGTTATAGCATGATGTTGTGGACTGAGATCGAATAGTAATGACCTTAGTCTAAGTCCTACGGGGACGCTGCACTGCAGAGGGGTTTGCTAGTATGGTAGCACGGTTTTTAGTATAGTATACCCTTTATATGGATATGGGTTACGCCTGAATTTTGAGGGCAAAATTCCCCTTTAAGGGGGGGAGTATGTAACAACCCACGTTTTGAGCGACTATTTTATACTATTTTGCCTAATGGGCTAATTTTATAAAATAGGGGATGTTGGAGTAAATATTATTTCCCGTGAGACTTAGGGATAATATTTACTATGTTTTGTCTATTTACCGTTATGAGAAGGTAAATAGCATTATATTGTGTATTATTGCGTCGTATATGTAAAACGACGGTTATGACCTATATTGAAATTTGGGTATGATTAATGAAATAAAATGAAATTGGAACGTAAAAATAGTTCACACTTTCCCAAATGTCAAAATAGGGGGTGCGGTTGTTTTTAGAATAGTCGAGATAGTCGAAATAAGTGCCACGTTGTATTTTTGGGTTTCGGGCACTTTTTACGCGTTATGGCTCAATTAAGTGGTTACGAGTCATTTTAGTGGTGTATTAACAATTAAAAGTGGGGATTTATGTTTTTGAAACCCGTATAAGTCCCCCACCCCCTTTCTTTTCTTCATTTGTGTGAGAGAAGCCAAAGGAGAGAGAGAGAGAGAGAGAGAGAGAGGTGAGTTGGGAGAAAATGGGAGAAAGAGAGAAAATGAAGATTTTGGGCCGGATTCCGCCGCTACCGGAGGTGATCCGAGACTACGAACCTCGAGGCAAGTTTCTTACTCGCTAGATATTGATTTAATGTGATAAATCTGCATGTGTAATTAAGTTTTGGGAGGTTTAAACCATAAATGGGTTTTGGTTGATTTTGGGTGTTTAATCCTAAATCTTATATTTTAATTTGACTTGAAGAGAAATAATTGGTTATTTGATGTGTAGAAATGATTTTATAGTAGTATTTGTTGTTGTGGTTGGGTGAAATAGCGGGTAGAAGCTTGGATGGCTCGTTAATGGCCGAAACAGCTTCTCGGAGAAGAAGCTGTTCGCCAGGATCGATCGATCGAGCCTGGGGGATCGATTGATCGATGGCCAGGGGTCTATCGATCGACCCCTTCTGAAAAGGTGAGATTTTTCTAGTTTTGTTTTAGCCCATTTCTTTTAGGTTCGAGGTTTAGGAACCTTCCTTTGGGAAGTAATGAGAAGTCTTAGAGGGTTGTTTTGGGTAGACTAATGTCTTAGGTTAAGATGGGATATTTGGGCTTACCCGAGGGCTAGTTGGCATAGGTTAATGTCCGAATGATATAGGAGGTTAACCTAAAGATAAATTGGAAGTTAAAATATTAATGTTGAGCTTTTGGGAGACACTCCATTATGGAGACTCACTTTGAGGGTTTATGAAATAATATGAACTCTTGGAGGCTATTTTGAGGTTAGTGGCACTTTGGGTCTAAGGTCATTAATAAAATATGACTTAATAAGAATGAAATGCACATTCTAAAACTTGGTGCTTAATGGTTAAATGGATGATTTTTGGAAATGTAAAATATGATGTTTTCAAAATGGAAAAGTAATGTTTTTCATAAATGTTAATTTATGGATACACACCTCTCTAAATCGCTATCATAAGGGAAGTTGCGCGCGTTGTGGTGAAGCCCCCTGGATAATGAATGCAGGGTGGATATAGTCCCTAGGCCATGTGAGCGCTTGTGATTGTATATTTTTCTGCGATGGTTAGGAGATTCTGGGTGTGGTCTTGACTATCCCGCAGGCACATGTCGCTTCCTGACGGTTCGATAGGATCCCAGGTTGTCTTGATGATAGGCCCTGGAAGATGATAGCCATTTAGGGGCGTGCACAGTGGGGAAACCCGGACGGGCGATCTTAGAATCGTTATATATATATATGATTATAACTATTGTAAATCAAGTTGGAATTGATGTATGATGGGTGCCATAAAGAGCACAATGAAATTCCATAAAGAGCATGGGAAAGTGCCACAAAGAGCACGATGAAATGCCATAAAGAGCATGTAATGATGAATATATTCCTGATAAGGAAGAGATTTTTACAAAATGTATAATTGAGATAAATGCCATAAAGAGCATAAAAATTATGATTATATTTCTTGATAAGGAATAGAATTTCAAAATGAAATAGTATATTATGAAAGTAATTTGGTAAACATTTGATAAAATGTTGTACCATTTATATATGTTCCTAAAGATGAATTAGGAATTGTGCCATTAGATGGTGGATGGGTTTATTTTATATTTTCTCTGTGTGGCTGTAGATGTGACCTCCCACACTTATGCACACACATATATTTATTGATTATTTTTGTGCTAAGGATCTAATGTATCTCGACGATCAACCTTGCCTAAGTAGTAGTGTATCGGGGAGGTTCCTTGTTTGGATTTCGCTTTGCGAGACACCCCACGCACTAATAGGGCATAGTGTTGAGACTGGGGAGAAGTTAGCCCTTAGTAATTAGGGTTAACTAGAACATCTCATAATATTGCGCTAGGTTGCTTCTAGAATGAGAGGTGAGAAATATTACTGTTATCCGCGAGAGAATTACGCACTTAACTGTCATGCATTTTAGTCACATGGTAATCATATCAAACCGGGCCCTGACCCGTATCTATATTTCCTTGTTTATGCATATTCTTTGCCGTTACAGGTGCTCTACCCCATAGACACCCGTGATTACATTTCCATTTCAGTTGTCATGGAGCTACAGCATATTGCGGATGTTGTAGGTTACTTGTGTTAGACGCTTATTCTATTGCACTCTAGTTATGTTCAGTATATTTATTCGGGCGTGTTTTGCTCAAGGTATTGCACTCATTCATTATATTGTAAATATTGAAATGTAATACTCGATGTATTATTTGTATTGGTCTGTTCACCGACAACTTATTCAGTGATATTTTTTATATTGTCATTCTTATCCATTGATTTTTGATACCCGCCATTTTTACAAATGGGATTGTCTAAGTGTTTTTCTTTTACTTTTTATTTGACAGTCCGTTTTCTAAAATGATTGGTGGTTACTATTATTTTAATCGACAGTGATGCTGAGAATGGACCACCTATGATTCCTGTGATTATTAGGGTATTGGGCTGGCCACCTATTATTTTAGTAGGCGGGTTGTCACATGTAGCTAGAGATTTATTTCACTTGATTTAATAGTTTTGATTTACTTTTCCATTCCATCACTTCTATTATGAGACTTTAATCTATGTATTTGGTGGGCCAATTGATTCGAAAGTTGTTTATGGTTTCAGTAAGATATTTATAGCTAGATGATTTCATTTGAGTTTATGTTTACTTGGAGTTGGATTTATTTTGGAGACAGCATGGTAATGGATTTTAATATTGCATGAATGGTTATATTTGTCGGATAAACTTGACGATTATCTTGTGATTTTTTAAATATCTCATATATCTGTCAATTGCTGAGAATGATAACTTATTTGGTGATACCCGCCATAGTTTGGCGGCGGCGGCTGGCCACATCTCTTACCAGAATGCCCGGGGAGTTACGATAACACTTTAATTATAGCGAGTTTTAACCCATTTCGTATAGCTCACAGTTCAATTTTATCATTAGTCGTGCTGCTAATATATTTAGCAAACCCCCATATAAATTTTCCATGAGTGTTATGGATTACACTACCAATTCTAGCTGAAAAAAGTTCTAAGTTGGAATATCCATCCATATTAAGTTGTAACAAAACTGAGAAGGTTGCCATTAACAGTACACCCGAAGTTGAGGATTAATATGAGGAGCTCAACAATTATGTGAATTAAAACCATTAATATAAGAATATATTAGTGTTTCTATTAAAAATGTTTGGATAGATTCATGACGAAATATTTTCGCATTCCTAGCTTTTGCCACATTTTTTAGAGAGTAAATAGAAACATAGTTAATTTAGTCTGAAAAAATTATGAATAATAATTTGTAGCCGATTTACAGATGAAATCCAAAATATTAATGGGTAATTTTGGAGTATGAAATTTAAGATTCATAAATACAAGACACGTAGAAAAATGCATATAATTGTTTGGTTGTCCACAGAGTGAGAAAAGGTCATTTGGTATTGTATGTCGATGAAAAAAGATAATCGTCCTATAAGGGGCATTATGTCAAGTAAACCAAACAAGAGATTTAACTTTTGGGTTACAAGGAAGTTTCTATAAACTTGACCAAGGAAGTTGTGGTTGAGTAGGTTTAAATTTATCCATAGATAACCATTAATATGTAGATTTAATTGAAAATGACCCAACTTATCAGGGGACCACATGGGAGTATCGGGCCTAGAAGCAAGAGGCCATGTAATACTTAAGATGTTTTTGAATAATATTATCTGAAAAAGGACAGAGTTTCAAAATATTCCCAAAGGAATGACTAGGGTCTTGAAATTCTTAACAAGGACTGCACCATAATCTCTTAAATTGTTTTTTAGGTTGTTAGTAAGATTTGTGAATGGAACCTAATTATGTTCAAGAAATGTAAATTCCCATTACCTATTGACCAAAAAAATATAAATTTTCGAAAGTGTTGAATTCTAAAAAATCCCCCTCCTAGCCCCAAAAGAATTAGTATGTTTGGTAGCATGTAAAACATTAGAGGATTTGAAATTTTTATGTTGAAAAACTTTTGCCTAAAGAGACTTCAGATTGCTATAAAGTGACCAAATAAGTTTATTCACAAAACCACGATTAATGATTTATAAATCCCTAAAATCAAGTCCTCCTAAATCCTAATGAGAATAAACATTAGTCCAATTTAAAGTAGCTATGTAAGAGAAAGTTTTATAATTGCTCATGTTTTTATTTTATTTGGTTTGGCGTATCCTATTACATAAATATGACACCTACACGTCTTCTCGAGACTTTAAGACATTTGAAGATTGGGGGCATTGTTCGTCTCAAAATGCATGGAAGAAGTTGTGATTGTGATTGGTAAAATGTCTTTTAATCATTTATGGGGTTTAAAATTTTTTAAGAGGTTATTTTATTAATAGGCATTTGAAGTTTTTTAAAGACAAATAGCCGGATTTTTGACGCCTCGTAGGAACGAGATTTGGTGTCATTCGAATGAGAAGTACCTGTCATTCGAAGTTGTACGAACGAGATGACTCAAACGACCCTATTTTACTTCGTTCTCTGGAATGTCATTCGAAGAATTCATTCGTACTCGTTCTAACGAGATTATATATGCAAGGTCCCAATTCGTTCGAATGAGCATGCAAAATTTAGTTTTTAAATGATATATGTCCCAAATCTTTTTGTTTTTCCTTTTTATCCAACCTTCTTATAGAAGGCTAAACATTATTATACCTATTAAGAACTCTTTTCATAAACTAAAACACCTTGTTTGAGTTCTCTTTTGTGATCAAACACCTCTATATACATTCCAAACACCTTGGAATTATTAGAGATCACTTTACCATGTCACAAGAAGGTTTCTTGTCTACATACCTTTGTAGAGAGATATTTATCTGCTGCTGATTGTGAAATTGAGTTTCACTGCTGAAGAAGAAGACGAGAATCTTTGTAGAGAGATATTTCTCTACTTCTGATTGTGAAATCGAGTTTCACTGCTGAAGAACAAGATGAGGCCCATCGGTAAATACCGAGGATGTCTCTATATCTAATCCCTATTCTATTGACACTTTGAAGGCTCTGTGCATAACATTTAGTGTATCTAAGTATTTGTCAGTCGATTGTTGTTCAAAATTCTCAATAGTGATGTAATAAAATATTTTGCCCTTTTTAAGGATTTTTTTCTCATATCATGTGTTATTTGCATTCTTGGCTTGGAAATTGAAAATTAAAATCATCTTGTATGCACACCTAAATTAATTGAAGATACAATTTGTTAAAAAAAATTGAATTGTGTGTGTGGCAATTAATTATACAAATTACATTTTTAAATTGGTATCAGAGACGGTTGCACTAATTTACCATGTGATCCTTTCCATTAAAAAACTTTATATCAATTTTTTGTTGAAAAATTTTGAATCTTAAAAAAATTGGGATTTAATGGACAATTTTTATAATCGAATGCCCAATTTTGATGGTTCAAACTATGCATATTGAAAAGATAGGATGAGGTCAACCTTAAAATCTATTCATGAATGTTTGTGGTTGGTTTATGAACAAGGGTGGACACCACCCATAGTGACTAACGATAATTTTGAAAGTCCAAAACCTATCTCTGCATGGGCAGAGGATGACTTACAGTGGAGCAATTATAACTCACGCGATCTGAGTGCCGTCTCTGGAGCCATCACCCCCTGTTGAATTCCATCGCATTATAACGTGCACCACGTCTAAAGAATCTTGGGATACCCTCCTTCTCACTCACGAGGGAACCAATGCAGTAAAAGTTATAACGCCCCAACCCGGATTATGGGTTACCCGTGAATGAAACCGATCCGAATCGAGTCGTTAGGTGTGAAGTGCAATAAAACAACCTAGATAATATTGCTAGTCCTGTTCTATTTTAATTAATGTTTCACTTGTTAGCATGCGAGTCCAAATTTCAAGATAAACTACGTGAGGGACCCATGGAGAACAACCTTAATTCCAAGTAAATAGAGCTACTAATGTAAACATAATAAAGTATACTTACCTATAAAACGCCCTCAAATTATGGAACTCCTCCCAACTTTCGGTGACAAAGTGGGGACGTGAGCTTATGACCAACGGGATTTATGAAAAAAGTATAGAAACGAACGACATAAAGGAATACTCACATGCTATTAAAGATATGATGAGATCTACATACATATATGTTTAAAAGACACATGCCAATGCTTTCGCCATTTTTTTTTCCCGAAAACCTTATTTTCCCAAATTAAAAAATCTTAATCTTATTAAAGGTTTTCATTATTCATATTTTGTAATTCCCACTTCATTTAACACACCTGAGTCAACACTTGAAACCACTACACTTTATTTTACTCGAATCCATTCCTTTACCAGAATTTAACCTTTTTATTCATTTGATTGTACTTTAGTATTTTCACTGAAAATCACCGTTTCAACACACACTTACCTCATGTTGGAAAATACTTATTTACTTTGTGAAAATCCCTTCACAACACATTATGATGTTAAATGTGGGTTTAACCATTTATGTTTCTTAACCACCCATTTCATTTCTTTATGGACATTAACACATTTACCTATTTACTCGTTCATTTCACCTTTACCGGAACATTTATTACATTCATTCAAGTTAAGTTGTTTTAACAAATTTACCACACAACCCATTTCTTGATAAGTTCCACGTTTCATTTAACATTTCACAAAATCTTCCAATATTGCATACTTACATGGGCTCTACACTGATGGCTATGCGCACCATATGCTCTGGCCAGTGGTTTAGGAATTTTCATCCAAGGGATCCGAGCCCTTATTACTTTATTCCGGTGTCATCCTAGTACCTTTTTAATGTGTTTTAATATTTTATAAATGTCCACATTATTTCCTTTCCTTTTTACCCGGTCGAAACAAAAACCCGGGACTTTACCGTCCCAATTTATATTACACTTGAAAATTTATCATTTTGTGTCCATTACACTTTAACCTTGATTTTTATTCCACAAATCATATTCAATTAGAACCACTTTGTGTAACACCATTTTCAACATTTTTATTCCATAAAATGTTTCACTTTAAGTAAAATTACCATTTCCCCAATTTTTTTCCAAATCATACTTTTACTCCTTTTTTACAAGTGTTAATTTCATCCAAAACACTATTAAGTTATACACACTGACTTCTTAAGTGTTTTAACCCTTTAACACCTTTTTACACGTGGGGTAATCTTTCACTTGATTGGAAAAACTTTTACACCTTTAATCCTATTATGATTCCATAAGTGTTAATATTTCACATTATTAGTAACTTAGACTCACTAACCATTCTATGTTTGCCCATTAAACCTTAACTATTACCTTTTACCAACATTCATATTTCTTTACTTCTTTATTCAAGAAATACATTTATGATTAAGACTACTTATCTAAGAAAATTCCATTTCTTTTATTAACATATAGTCTTTTACGTTCATACTCACTATGTCTTGTAGTCCTAGTTTCACTGACTTTGAAGTCTAAAATTCCAACTTTTATTATTTCTTGCTTAAAACCAACAAATAATTTTTAAATTTGTTTATACATTCCATGTCGAAATACTACAAGTTTATATGCAAGAGAAGATGGATTTAAAACCCAAAAATTCTATTACATGGGTTAAACATAGTTTTCTTCATTTTCCACAAAATCACATTATTTGCCAATATTTTATCCCACAAAATATTTTTCATCAAAATTAATAGAAAACACACCATAATAATATTTCCTAGAATTTTTATTTCATAAAAATGTTTATTTTCAAATTCCTAGGAAACACACAAAATTATTTTTTGCTAACATTTTTATTTCCATAAAAATGTCTAAATTCAGATTTAGGAGAAAATACATAACAATATTATTTCAAGCATTTTTATTCCATAAACATTCCTAATCTCAAATTGCTAAGAACACACCATTTTTTTTTATATTCCTACTCTTATTCATACACAATAATAATACTACACATTTATCAAATGGAGTCTCAAATGCAATAAGAGTAAATTATCCACCTAAATGGTCTCCAAAGATGGTGGTGGTGATGGTGAAGATGGGTGACCCCTCCCCCCCCCCCCCCCCCCAAAGGTGTCCCTAAAGGGAGTCACAAAACCTTCACCAATAGTACTACATGGAAGCTCTAAGAAACTCCATTAAAATCCCCCTTCAAAATTTCGAACAATATACATCTTCTTCTTCTAAAATACCCCCTTCGGATACACACCAAAACCCTCCAACAATATAATATTTCGTAGCTCTATCTTCTTTACATTGGGGCACAAATGTTAATAGAGTTGAGAGTAAGGGAGAAGATGTCAAAGGCAATGGGTTTTTTCTCTCCCCACGCCCCTCTGTTGTGTCGCCCAATTGTGGAAACCTATCATAAATAAAAACTACCCCTAATAAATCCTATGGCCAGCCTCCAAGAGATGGTAAGAGAATTGATACCACGGCTGTGAGCTAGACAACACAAATGGTAATGGCACTAAATATCTCTCTCTCTCTCTCTCTCTCTCTCTCTCCCCTTATCGTACCAATCATATTACCCACAACCCAAAATTTGTGTATTATACATATATAGACCTAGGTACAGTTGTTTGGCCCAAGTTTAATCTAACGAAGGATGGCTTAATAGCTCACGAGGGAGAGCCTGGTCATTCAAATGACGACATTTATTCATTCTAACGATGGCTCCTATAACGACCACTTCGACTTTCGTAATTTTCCATCAGTTCTTTACATTATACAAGGGACACCAAACCAACTTTAAACAAAGAATGAGATTTTATAACCAATAATCCTCTAAAAAATTTTCCAATAACACTTTCTATATATAATTCCTTAATCCACTATTTCTCTATATATTCCAATTTTGTTACCCATAATTCCTTATAATTACAATTAGTTCCTCCTCATATAAATTCTATGCATTTTTTATTAATTTATCGGGACGGTTTATTTTCAAACTTCCCTCCTTAGGGAATTTTGTCCAGGAAATTTTCATTCAATTAATTCCCAAACTCATAGGGTCCACAACTTCCATCCTAAGTTCTAAAAATCCTACAAGAAAAAATCATTGATGTCTTCAACATTACTATCACCAACAAATCGCGACATAACCAACCGTCATATCAACCATCAATAGCAATTCTAGCTTAGGGCCTACATTCAGTTTTTCCTAATTTTCCAGACTATACCATGTCATTCTCTCACACTGCGGAGGAAAAATATCACCAAATCATTATTGTACGCTCGGTTTAAACCTTCCGCTGCGTACTCTAATGAGCCTAACAGTACCCTAGGTGACTTATCCTTGAGGACTCAGTCGTGTTTAACTTCAATCCGCTCATTATGGTGAAGCAGTATCACATGCTACGTTTCCCTCGATTTCCAACACTATACTGTATCCTTAAGCCATTATTCCTCTCATCAGAATGTGAGCCACTAATTACTGAGCCGACCAGTTGAGAGTCCACTAGCCTATGGGAGATTGATACTACGAACAAACTGGATAGTTGAAAGCGTAGCCACCCGTACACAAGGTTTTATTCACTAACAAGATTTTCCTCAGATAAGTGCACCTAGTTATCGAGATGCATTGGCCAAAACTGACCCACTGCGCTCTCCCGAGATTAATCGAGATGTGCCAAGATATGGCACCAATTTGAGTCACCTCATAGGTGAGAATACCAATTTCCGATTATCGAAGCTGGAAGGAGCCTACTAGACTCAGAGGAACATGCAACTGTCCCTATGAGTTTCATCCATAAACATCCGATTCTGACTCATGGAAGCGAACCTATACCGTATAGTGGAAGATATACTACTCGTTCGCATCACTCTCACTGAATACTACTTCTTACTATATGTCCTGACCTGGGTCACTAGCCGTAATGAATCGAATCTCGACTATTCATTCTCATAATACGAATGCGATTACAAATTAATTTGTGGTCCTCGAGGGAATCAATGCCAGAGTTTCCTCCTTGGGAGAAAGTCCCTACTTTTCACGCCCTTGGTGTAGACTAATAGTTCTAACTGGTGAACACTTCATGACCTGTCTTGACTAACCTTATCCAAAAACTAGCGATGAAATCACCAACCTATTACACCTATGTTATTGTCTGCTTCAGCACATCGTGATTGGGCCCCAAATTTCTTAGACTTTACTTGGTTCGGAGAAGCACTCATCTAATTATGTCCTACTGACCGTGAGAGGTTTCCACTAATTCACCTTCAATTTTTCACCCAGACATCATTCACATGATGACCACACCCGCCGAAATTGGCACCCTAAGGGTAATTAACATCACATCAGGCTACATCTCTAACTCGTACCAATTTGTCAAGACGTGCTAGCAACAAATCTCAGCATTACTAAGGCTACCCTAGCATATAGTGTCGACACCCCAACATAATAATCATGTTTTGATGCTGCCCCACCTTAGTCTCCATTCACAAATCCCCACATGGCGTCATCACCCCAAATCTCGAATACTACCACACCCATACTATCCATCCAAAACTTCTGAACATTACTCATAAAGGATACAACTGTCATCCTACTTTAAGGATTACACTACCCATCTGTGACGATTGGAAAGCCTTACCCGAAATGTACACTATGCGACTATTAATCCAAAATCATCACCTGATCCTTGACTTAATCATTACAAGAATACTACTGTCGTTTCTTACATGACTTAATCGGTCTCCTAATAACACCAAACACATCTCATGTGAAAGCCCCAATTGGATGAGATTTCATCGTTTACACCTTTATCATCTTAGGTACACCATTCTAATCTCTCGATACCCACATCGATATTACTTGGTACTCGCAAGGACAATAGTCAACGAGCTTCTAACCATAGCACACCTTAATCCTCGAACAACTCAAAACATCATAAAAAATTATTTTTTCTCCTCAAGGATGCCACACGCAAATTCTTTCTGTGGGCACCCCCACGTTTCCTATGAACCATCCATACACTGGGATTTCCTCGCACCTAACCATTACTTCGGTGGCTAAAACGAGTCTCAACCCTTAGATACCAACCTCACCTTTCATCCAAATGGATGTGACTATAAGTCACGTACCAACCATAATTAGTGCTACTACGGGTCATGGCAGGATAAAGGGCATCGCATGTAGCCTATAGAACTCAAGGTCTTCCTGAACCATATCCTTGAATGAATGTTCAACTATGGAAACTAGACCGTCTTTCTGTGCTAACATCCTATCAATTGTTGATCCCTGAGCTGACACAAGTATGCTAATCTTGGTAGGATATGGACGTCGAATATTACCTATAAGCACCAAAGCCGTCACCACGGACGTCACATAAGATCCTATTCCTCAATACGATACTATGATCCCCCGACTATAATTTAATAACATCGAGAGTTTTGGTAGGACAAAGGATGTCGGGTAATGTCCAAGAGGAGAGCCACCCTATCAACTCCTCAAGAAGTCTTATTATAAAATATTACAATCTAATGACTTAATACCAAGTCACCACGGTTATTCTTGGTTCACTCCTAGGGTGCCTCACTCATCAGGGTTATCTAACCCATATTATAATCGAGGTACATAAATTGAGATGCACTAAACCCAAGTTCCCCAACGAGTGGACCTAGTACTTCCTCACTCGAAACTAACAGATGTAATTACATTCGCTGACCAACAATCCACTAAGGTGTTCACCCAAGGATAGAATTCTATCAACAAAGACTAACTTATCCTCTAACGTTGGTCTACATCAATTTATAAACTCATTGATCTTATCATCAATCACGGTATTACCCCAAGGATTGAAATTGCCTAATTATCACATCGATATTGACCTCTCGTATATCTCACACCCAAGACTACATATAATTAAAATCCCAACTTTCGATTACATAATTTTGACACTCTAACTACCAATCTCTACCAATTATTGTGCACAATTCAGTGCCACTGGCATCATTTCATTCTATCAACATCTCTCGTCTTCTAATTCATTAAATTGTTAACCAAAGCACCACACACTAACAACTATGGTGTATCCACTATAGGTTTGCATGGAAAACCATGAATTTTTACAATTCTAATCAGGACGCATAAGCGATTAATAACAATCAACCTGATCATGTGCCACTAGGCACTATTCTAACTTGTCGTGTTAATCTCTTATACTTTACAGTCGAGGACACAAACTAAACCATCTTCAATATTGCATGGCCGGCCCAATCCACACCAATATCGAAAGATCCAATACCGACCTCACCATGTCACACCCTAAAGTAACCTTGAACCTACAGCTCTGATACCATTTTAACGCCAGACCCAGATTTATGGGTTACCCGTGAATCAATCTGATCTGAATCGAGTCGTTAGGGGTGAAGTGCAATAAAATAACTTAGATATGGTTGCTAGTCCAGTTTTATTTCAATTAAAGTTTCACTTGTTAGCATGCGATTACAAATTTCAAAATAAACTACGTGAGGGGCCCATGGGGAGCAACACGAAGGCCAAGTAAACAGAGCTACTAACGTAAACATAATAAAGTATACTTACCTGTAAAACGCCCTCAAAATACGAAACCTCTCCCAACCCGTGGTGACAATGTAGGGATGTGAGCTTATGCCCAGTGGGATTTATACAAGAAATATAGAAACGAACGACATAAAGGAATACTCAAGATCTACAACCACATGCATGCAAAAATATGTATATATCTACATAAGTATACCTTTGAAATACACATGCCAACGCTTTAGACATTTTATTTTCGAAAACCTTATTTGGCCATATTAATAAACCTTAATGTTATTAAAGGTTTTCATTATTAATATTTAGAAATTCCCATTTCATTTAACACACCAGGTTCAACACTTGAAACCACTATTTATTTTACTCGAATCCATTCCTTTATCTGAATTTAACCCTTTTATTCATTTGATCGTACTTTAGTATTTTTATTAAAAATCACCGTTTTAACACACACTTTCATCATGTTAGAAAATACTTATTTACTTTGCGAAAATCCCCTAACAACACATTCTAGTGTTAAATATAATTTTAACCATTTAGTTTGATTAACCTCCCATTTATCCATTTCATTTAATCCTTTTTCTTTGTTTATGAACATTAATAAATTTACGCATTTACTCGTCCATTTAACCTTAACCATAACATTTATTACATTCATTCAAGTTAGGTTGTTTTAACACATTTACCACATAACCGATTTCTTGATATATTCGACGTTTCGATTAATATTTCTCAGAATCTTCCAATACCGCATACTTACATGGGCTCTAAACCAACGACGATGCGCACCATATGCTCTCGCAAGTGGTTTAGGATTTTTCACCCAAGGGCTCCGAGCCCTTATTACTTTATCCCGGTGTCATCCAAGTACCTTTTTCACGTGTCTAAATATTTTACAAATGCACACATTATTTCCTTTCCTTTTTACTCGACTGAAGCCAAAACCCGTGACTTTACCGCCCCAATTTGTGTTACACTTGAAAATTTACCATTTTGTGTCCTTTGCACTTTAACCTTGCTTTTTATTCCAAAAATCATATTCATTCAGGACCACTTTGTGTAACACCCTTTTCAACATTTTTATTCCATTAGAATTCCACTGTAAGTAAAATTACCATTTCACCCACTTGTTTTCAAATAACACTTTTACTCTTTTTCACAAGTGTTAATTTCAGCCAAAATACTATTAAGTTATACAAACCAACTTATTAAGTGTTTTAACCCTTTAACACCTTTTTACACTTGGATTAATCTTTCACTTAATTGGAAATATTTTTACACCTTTAATACTTTTATGATTTCATAACTGTTAATATTTCACATTATTAGTCAATTACACTCACTAACCATTCCATGTTTGCCCATTAACACTTAAATATTACTTTTTACCAACATTCATATTTATTTACTTCTTTCTTCAAGAAATTCATCTATGCTTAAGACTACCTTTATAAGAAAATACCATTTGCTTCATTAACATGTAGTCTTTTAACTACATACCCATTATGTCTTTTAGTTCCAATTACACATACTTTGAAGAATAAAATTCCAACTTTTATTTTTTCTTGCTTAAACCCAACAAATCTTCTTTAAACTTGTTTATAGATTCTATGTCAAAATACTACAAGTTTAAATGCAAGAGAAGATGGATTTTAAACCCAAAAATCCTATTACACGGGTTAAACATATTTTTCATCAAAATATCATTTTCCCACAAAGTCACATTGTTTTTCAACATCTTATCCCATAAAATGTTTTTTAATCAAAATTATTAGAAAGCACACCATAACAATATTACTAGCATTTTGATTTTCATAAAAATGTTTATTTTTAGATTACGAGTAAACATACTAAATTATTATTTTTTAACATTTTTATTTCCATAAAAATATCTAAATTCAGATTTAGGAGAAAATACATAACAATATTATTTCTAGCATTTTTATTCCATAAAAATGCCTAATCTCAAATTGCTAAGAACACACCATTTTTCTTATGTATTCATACACAACAATAATACTACACATTTATCAAATAGACTCTCAAATGCAATAAAAGTAGGTTACCCACCTAAATGGTCTCCCAAGATAGTGAAGATGGGTGAGCCCCCCACCTCCAAAGATGGCCCTAAAGGGAGTCACAAAAGCTCCACTAACAACTATCTATGGAAGCTCCAAGAAACTCTCTTAAAACCCCCTTCAAAACTTCCAACAATATACATCTTCTTCTTCTAAAATAACCCCCTTTAGATGCACACCAAAACCCTCCAATAATGTAATATTTTGTAGCTCTATCTTGTTTATAGTTGGGCTAAAATGTTAAGAGAGTTGAGAGTAATGGAGAAGATGGCAAAGGCAGTGAGGTTTTTCTCTCCCCACGCCCCTCTGTTTTAATGTGGAACCCTATCATATATAACAACTTACAGTAATAAATCCTATGGCCAGGCTCCAAGAGCTGGTAAGAGAATTAATCCCATGGTTGTGAGCTAGACAACACAAATGGCAGTACCACTAAATCTTTCTCTCTCTCCTTCTCGTACCAAATACCCATAACCCAAAATTTGCGTAATATATATATACCTACGTACAGTTGGCTGCCCGAAATTTAATCCGGTGACGGAGGGCTTAACAACTCATGAGGGAGAGCCTGGTCTTTCGAACGATGGCCAAGTCGTTCTAATGACGGACCTCTATGACGACCACTTTGACTTTTGTAATTTTCCATAAGTTATTTACATTATACAGGGGACACCAAACCAACTTTAAATAAATGATGAGATCCTATATCCAGTAATCCTCTAAAAAACGTCCATATATAATTCCTTAATCCACTATTTATCTATATAAACCAATTTTGTTACCCATAATTTCTTATAATTACAATTAGTTCCTCCTCATATAAATTCGACGCATATTTTAATTAATTTATCGGGGCGGGGTCTTGCAAAATCTTCTAATCTTTAAAATCACACCACACAATTTAAAACTATCACTATGCTTGAGTATGAATCCTTTGCTGAGTTTTATGTACACCTATCTGATTTAGTAAACTCGAATTTCAATTTAGGTGAGAAAATCCCTGAGATGTGTGTAGTTAAGAAAATCTTGGGATCTCTCCCGATCTTCTTGATTCCTAAGGTTACTGTGCTATGTTCATTAGGGATACTTGATACTCTTCGGTTAGAAGAACTCGTAGGAGACCTTCAAACGTATGAGATAGATATGTTTCGTAAAGTTAAACCTAATGAAAAGGGAATTGTACGAAAACTTCAATCTAAAAGGAATGACGATGTTTCGTCTAACTTCGAGTACGATTTTGCCTTGGATGATTTAGCCCTTTTTGTAATAATATTCAAAACATTTCTCAAACTTAAAAAGAAAAATATTTTTGAAGAAAAGAAAATTTTTGAGAGAGATAAAAAATCTAAGTCGGATAAGAAAAAAATTGAAAAAGAAAAGAAAGTTTTCCCAAAGAAAGACGAGGAGAGATGTTTTGAGTGTGAGGGAAAGGATCATAAATCTCCTGAGTGTTCGATGAGGTTAAAGAGACAAGGAAAAGACAAAGATGCTTTAAAATCCATGCTTAGCGATAACAAGATCAAGTTGGTGGGTTTCAGGGACGAATCATCGAATAGATGTAACTTCACCACATTCATGACTAGTCATATTAGTACATATAGTGCACCTCACGTTGATGAGGAAGCTACTAAATATGACACCCCGCCCAATTAAATACCGGGTGATCAGTCCTTTATTAAATTAAACAGGTTTTCCATTTGGTTCATGCTTACCATCACTATCGAAAATCATATTAATTACTAATCACCTATTAGTTACCGGTGTCAAGTTTTATCTTTCATTAAATAGATAATAATAATAAGTGAAAACTAATTTAAAACGTTTACAGAATTAATAGAGTCTAAACCATCACAAGGATTAAATAAATAAAAGTCTCGTTGAATAAATCATCGGCTACAAATCCAAATCCCAAAATATGTTGAAAAAATTGGACTTAAAAGCTATCAAAAATTTTTTGGACAGAAATTTGAGCAACTTAGAGCTCAAATTTAGGTGGGACCCACACCACGATAATAGTGGGACCATATACGAACGTGTTCTCCTTTACAAAGAGATTAACGTAGTATATTCACATGTCCAATTCCATTAAGTTATGAATGATAAATATGTCCCCAAAGTGACTCATAAAGTAATGAAAGTTAATGAATTAAATATGTTTTAACTCTTGTCCCACATTATAAGAGTAGTAGAAAATTTATGAGTTAATAAAACTCAAATGATGGACTAAGGCTTGGATGCCTTGGGGTATCCCAACTCTTTGAATGGGAGATGGCCTACACTATGCATGTGATGGGCTTGGACCAAAAGCGCACACGCGCGCCGTCTGTCCGGCCGTTTCGATTCAGGATTGGTCTTGGTCTTAATAAAAATCTCTTAAATATTTGCTCCGAATTGAATTAATTTTCTGGGATTTAATTATTAATTAATTAAAAAAATTGTTTAACAGTTATTGCCAACAGTCAACAGTTAAATTCGTTTAACCGTTTTGACAGTTTTTTTTAACAGTCATTTGCTTTGCTATAAATACATTAGTTCCCCTCGATTTTTGAGACTGATGAAGAATTCCCTCCTCCAAATTATCTTGCAAAACTGAAATGCTGCTATACCTTTCAAAATACATTTTCTACATCACTGCATTCATTTGTTACGTTGTTGGTTGAGTAAAAACACATAAATTGTGTTTTTGGAAATTAGTTATTGTTGTGCTACATAATTAATTTGGAAAATCCGTTCTATTTTCAGAGACAATATTCATCAACCTCAAAGCATATTAGAGGGAATAAATTGTCTTAAGGACACTGTGGTGCTTCATAAGGATCGTATTCTTTTATGTTTCTATTATTATTTCTACAAATTCAAGTAATTTTTATTTTCTGTAATATCATTTTATTCTGTAATTTGTAATTCTGCATTATTGTTTTAATTAAATGGTAGACATAATAATCTTAAGACAATTTAATTTTGACTAACAATCAACAGTAAATACATGAATCCCAATATAAATCTGAACTGAATAACTGAATAAATAAAGTCTAAATAGGAAAACTTGCCCGACTGAGATACTGAAATGAAATCCTGCACTAGGAATGAGATATGTAAGCGTTTAATCAAGTCCTGCAAGCCTCCACAGTCCTGCAGCTAATTATCCCTGGAATGGATCGTCAAGTCTGGCGTCCCTGTGGCTGGGAACTAAAAGGTTTTGAAAGATATTTATAGCAAGGGTTAAAAACCAAAACATTTTGAAAAAATTTAGCAAGTATTTATCACAATTTAAAATTAATTATTAGATACATATGTTAGGTTCACGTGCACTCTCTGGAGTTTCCTCACCTCTCAACTATAGTGCATGCCTAACGCTTTCTACTTCACCCACTTAGCTGTACTACCCATTCTAACTAGACATAAGTATCTAACTCACGTGGGACACATTTGAATTCCCGTGCTGCCCATATAGCACGCTACCCGATAGTTAACGTTTCTCGTAGTTTATTAGTGTTGATATTAGCATTTCTCTTATGTCTCATTTAATTTATTATTTAAGTTTCACTACTTAATTCATTTCTGCAGATATATACTATCTAACTGTCTACTGTCACACGTAAGTAGAATATTTATCTCACTAATACATAATTACATCGTCTCTCAAAATGACCACCGTAAAAATATGCATACTCTGCTATCTGTTCATGTACCTCTCGTACTAAAATAAGTACTATTGGTTCGGCATGTCTCCTTGAACCCAAAATCAAATAACAAGCAATGTAGGAAAACATAGTCTTAGCCTTTGGGATACACACATAACTAACATATCCAAATGACCTGCCAGTCCCAATAATACACGAGACATAGTGAGCCACAATAAGTTTTATGTTCGAGGGCACAAATCCAGGCATCACTGGAATCGTCATGGTGGGATCGTTGACTGCGCGGGAACCTCCGTGATAGCAGGCAACGTTTGTATGTTAAAATGTAACAGAAATTATATAATATGTATACACACAACCTAAATATACATTTATTCAGTAGGTATACACACAACCTAATCATTATACTTCGTACGTAATATATATCACTCGAATACTTGTCGTACATATTATTTTACGATTTTACTCACTATCATATAAATCTGAATATTATTGTCAAATATAAGGGTCATAGTTATCCCTTATAAAAATTAAGTAGTTAACTCAATCATACACTATTGGTTTACAAAGCAAGTTCACTCAAAATTTTAGTCAATCGTTCTCATTCTCTTGAATTAATTACATCCCAATTTAAGCCCGTTTAATCCACATCTTGATTCTCGCTATAAGACTAAGTCTTAATCCCATCATAGGCCTACTTTAATATAATAAGTCCCTCATTATATTTTAATGAAGTCCTAAAAGTTTCTCCGATAAAATTATAGGAGTTCTTGGCATAAAAGGGAAGAATAGGCAATTATGGGAAAACTGAACGAATTCGCCCTTGGGCCGAATCGATTTGTTTTGTAGATGATCATCTTCTTCGTTTGGTTTATGCATTTTTCTCCATTTCTTTTTACACAACTCTCATTATTCTTCACCAAAATCAAAACCAATTATCCCAAACGTTATATACATGCATTATGATGATTTCTAACATAATTTTAACATAAAAATATTACGATTCCTAGTCAAGAACGGATCAAATCACTATTCATCACAAGCCCTAAATTTCTTTGATCTTCATTCATATTTAACATAAAACCCAGATTTAATTCTTGGTGATTATCACATACCCTCTGATTTCTTATCCTCTACAGATGTTGAATCATACTATATGCAATTCCTACCCAAAATATGAGTTTTAACCATTCTTTTCTTCCAAAAAATCAATTTATTAAATATATTATGAAACCCTAAGCACATGGGCATTATAACTTCAAAAATAAATATCGTAAGTAAACACTTGCCTTTTATGGTATGATCTGATTTTGTGATTTGAAGTTGGGTTTGATTGTTCTTCGTACCAATCCATTCTCCAATGACGATTATGGTGCAAGAAATAACTTTAATTTCTTGAGAACTATTCCTTAATATTTACTAATGGCTCCTCCTCCCTCTTTAATGGTCTCCTTTTTTTTTTTAATTTCTTAACTCTAGCCTCTCCCATCTACCATCTGATATAAGGTTAGAAAATCCGTAGCTCTTTCCACCCAAGGCTACCGAAAGACTAAAATAACCGTATACGGTGCCGGTTCAGTCTAAAATTGCCCCGGGATCCAATCAATACCCCTGGGTATACTATTTTAACTATTTTGACCCTTCCTTAGTCATTCGTGACCATGAGATCATCAACCAAGTCACTCTAAATAAATATCCTATCTCGACCTCACTTTAGTTTACACGTGACTCCCAGTTGAGATAAATCTGATTACCCCAATATCACTCGCTATGGTATGTAATAATTTCCATAAATTATTTGCTATCCACTTAGTAAATTCAATACCTAATATTAATCATCATCCCTCTCTCGATTAATATTTAATAACAATATTATTATATAATTTAATTTACGTCACTCGTGTAATTTAAAACGAAACAAATTAATTACCGAATTAATTAAATTCTAAATACGCAAAAATACGGGGTATTACATTAAAAAATGAACACGACGATAGAAAGTCTAGTCATTTCGGGGAGAGTTTGGGAGAGGATGTTATAAGTGGGAGCAAGAGTGATCTTTAACAGGCCTATGTTGATTTTTACGACGAGTCGTTTAAAATGAAGAAAAAAAATTAAAGGCTTAGCGATTAGATTTTTGGCCTTAGAGAAGGAGTTGAGAGAGGCGAGGGAGAGAGAGTCCTCGGTAAGAAAATCTTTGGGAGAGTTTTATTTGATAGGGAAGATGGTAAATTGACTAAAAAGGCGGCTGGTCTTATGAGAGATCTTCAAGCATCCATAGATATTCGTGAGAAACTTGAATCCCTTATATACCAACTCAATAAAGATCTCTGACGTGTCGCGGAGGTCAAGGTTACCATAGAGGATACATAGAAGAAGGTAGGAAAGATGCTCCTCGATCCTAATTTAGGTTTCAGTGAGAGGAGATGACTAGGTTATGACGATGCATCCACTTACCATACGACACTGGAATCGACTATTAAATTTATGGTTAATCCTTATGGACCTCAACTCAAAACCCAAAAGAGATTTCAACCTAAGATAGCGAACCAAGCTAAACCTAAACAAGTCTATGTCTGCACTTGTTATAAAAGGAGAAGTCACCTTAGAGATTTTTCTACAAGCTAGGTATAACTATATGTACACACACTCCTATGCACCTCTGTAGTGACATTTGCTAGTCTTAGAGAGAAGTTAAGTTCCTAGTCGCGACATTTCAAATATTAATGGAAGAATTTCAATGGATGTTTTTACCATTTGAGAAGGTTTCTAACACTCCAACTAGAGCCAATAACAACAAGGGCAAACAAAAGGTTACCTCCACTTGGGTACCTAAGCATTATGTCAAACCCTTATTGTGCACGTTCTTCTCAAGGTTCAAAATACCTCGCAATGGTATTTGGCTAGTGAGTCCTCTAGGAACATGTCTAGTGACATTTCACTTTTTACCCACATTGAGGATCGCAAGAAATGTAAAGTCACTTTTAGAGATGGGACTAGGTTTAGTATTTTAGGGAGCAGATGTGTTAAGTTGCCCAATTTACCTAAATTAGACAATATATTATACGTGAAAGAGTTGAAATCAAACTTCATTAGCATAAGACAATCGTGTGATGCAAAATTTGCAGTAAAGTTTGAACGACTCGAATGTGACACTTATGATCAATATGGTGAAATTTTACTACAAGGTGTGAGGCCCGAAGATAATTTCTATGAGATTGTGACCAAGTACTCATTTTTGTGCCACAGTGACACGACCTCCCCTATGAACCTTTAGCATTAATGACTAGGTCATGTAAATTTTAGAGATCTTGAGAGATTAGTGAAAATGACCTTGCTCGTGGATTACCATGTCTTGGGAAACCAACTTCATTAGTTTGTGGACCTTCCTAACAAGGATAACAAATTTGAAGTCCCCATCAAAAATTGAATACCATTACCACCTCCCTTGTTTTGGAGTTAATTCACATGGATCCTATCGATCCTACTTGCTTGGAGAGCTTAACTTGTAAGATATACATTCTCGTAATGGTCTATGAATTTTGTAGATTCCATCGTAGGATTACTTAGAGAAAAGGTCGATGCAGTTGAGTTCTTAACAACCAAGTGTCATGTCCGACAAAACCAATATAGTGTCACTATTAATTTGATGCGTACTGACAACAACACTGAATGTAAATAAGCTAAAGTGGATGGTTAAAGTGATGGAGTGGGCATCAAGTATGAGTTTTTGACCGTTCATACTACTCAACAAAGTGTAATTATTAAGAAGAAGAACCGGACAATACAAGAGATGGCTAGATCCATGCTTCTTGGAAGAAATGTGCCTAGACATTTTTAGACATAGGCGGTGAGCACCACATGCTATACGGTGAATAGGGTATATATTTATACACACACACACACACACACAAACACACACACACACACACACACACACACACACACACACACTATACACTCCTTATGAGTTGTGGATATGGAAGAAGTCCAACCTATCGCATTTTTGTGTTTTGGGGAGTACTTTCTATATCTTGCGAGATAGAGAGAAATTAGGAAAAAAAAATTCCCGAAGCGACGAGGGGATATTTTTAGGATATTCATCGACTAGTAGGGCTTATAAGGTTTTTAACCTTGCAATTTTTAATGTTATGAAGTTAATAAACGTCACGATTAGAGATGAAGAGCCACCGAAGTTTATTGCTCCTATCCCCTAGTGTGAGGATGATGCACCCCTGGTGATAATCCCATCCTTCCTCATGCTACCACGATGGGCCCACTATTAATTTAGGGGATTCGCCTTCTTGGGTTCAAAAGAGTGATGACCCTTTCTCTATACTCTGTGATCCTACACTAGGTTTTAAGACTCATTATTAACTTAAAAATGTAATTAGCTATCTGTACTTCACCTCATTAATCGATCCCAAGATTGTGAAAGAAGCACTCAAGGATGAGCATTCTGATACATGTCATGCAAGATGAGTTGCTTCAGTTTCGTAAGAACGATGTCTGGGAGTTAGTTCCATGATTTAACAAGACTAATGTGATAGGTACCAAGTGGATTTACAAAAATAGAATGGATTAGAATGGTACCATAGTTGACAATAAGGCTAGGTTGGTCACTCAAGGCTACACATAGAAAGAGGTTGTAAAGTTTGATGAGACATTCGCTCCTATTGCTGGGCTTGAGTCTGCTCGCTTACTACTCGCCATAGCATGTCATTTACGCTTCAAGTTATATCAAATCGATGTCATGAGTGAATTTCTGAAGACATTTACAAAAGGAGGCAATGTGGAACATCAAAAGGATTTGAGGATCCTAATGTAACACCTCGTAGTTTTGAATAATTATGGATTTAATTATTTCTAGTATTTTAAATTACAAGATTGAAACAATTTAATTAAAATAAATTATTGCGTATTTGATAAACATTAATTATTTGAGATTAAGATTAATAGTTATGTGGTAAATTTACTAAGTGGGTTTACAGTAAATGACATACGGTGAATTGTTTATACGTCATCGTAATAATGACTTGATTGTGATGATATCTCAATCGGGTATTGTGAGTAGACTATATTAAGGTTGAGATGATAAATTTGTGTATAGTTACTCGGATGGAAATTTTGAGTGCAGGATAAATCCAGAATAGGTTGAAATAGGCACCCAGGGGTAGTAATGAGGTTCCGAGTGCATTTTGATGTAGCCTAATAACCTAATTTTGGGAATTGTGTTTTAAACCATAAGGGTTAGGTAGGTGAGGAAGCCATATCATTAATTCTAAACTCTAAGGGAGAAAGAAGAGAAGTCAAGGGAGAAAGTTAAAGAAGGCCAATTCATGAAGGGATTCGGGGAAATTCTAGTTATAACCCATCATACAAAAGTAGATCAGACTCAACAAACATACCAATGAAATTAATTAACTTGATTAATTAAATAAGTGGTAGATCCTATTTATATTATGGTAGGTGATGTGAAAAACCGTTTTTTGAGTAGGGATTTCACATGTAAAAAAAGGGGTTTTGCGAAATTAATCCCACAAATTGTAGTGTAAAATAATATTGATGTTATTGAATGAATTATACTAGTTGGAAATTGGAGTTAATTAGAGATTCAGAGGCTAATCATAATTAATTGGAATTTAGGATTGAATATATGGTTATTTGAGGTGTTTATCATTAATAGCCATTTGAATGGATTAATTAGACGATTGTTAGATGATCTTTGAAACTAGAATGATTCTTAAATTTTAGAATCATGTACGAAATGTCCCTTTATATTCAATATAAATTAGTGAATGTAGAATAACCTATTGATGATATTTGGGACGAATTTAAAGAAGAAAAACAGGGTTGGAATTCGCTAAACTGGACCAGCGAATCGGTTCGCCTCTAGGCTGAACTAGTTTAAATTTCTAGGCGGATTCAATTTCAGTTATTTGATTGTTGGGTTAATTTGGGAGGGGATAAGTTGATTTAGAAAACCCATAAAGATATAAAATATTATTAGGAGTGGTCTAGGAGGTGTTACATTATCTTAAAATGAGAGGGTAATCCGACTTTAATTAGAAATTATGAGAGAGATAATTCACGAGAATTTTAAATAATGAATTTAGAGAAAAGGAGTTCGAATAAATTTAACAATGGGCTGGTTTGGTAAGTCCGACTGTTTATAATGGGTGATACTATATTATTAATTTAACTATTTTATTAACGGGATGGGTCGGTAAGTTCAAATATTCTAATAGGGTGACACTATGTTAATTATTTGATTTGCCAGAACTTGAATCAATTATGAGTCAGGAAAACATACTCGAGATAAGTCGGCTAGTGATATATATAATCGAGATAAGCCAGCTAGTGCTGTATATATATATATGAATGCAATAATACCTGTGTATGATATTGGTGTGAACATAACCCTCTAGTGCTATTAGTGGAGGTTACATGATGTGGGTGATCTTCCCTGGCGAGCGAAAACAGGGTAAGTATAGTCCCCAGGTCATAGTGTCGTGTCTCTGTTTGTGTAATTTATATTCAAAGTGAGACAATTTGGGTATGGTTAGGTCTCACTATCGAAGGACTATGACCGCTTCCATTACGTTTTCGATTTTATCGGCTCTTTGTCAGAGTCCGACCACTAGTAATCAGGATAAAGTGAGTACGCCCTATATTTTGATAAAATTGTAGAGATCTGCATCCAATAAGTTATTACTCCGGGGACGACGACATCTGATGAGTTATTACTCGAGGGAAGATGACATCTAATGAGTTATTACTCGGGGGAAGGCTCTAATGAGTTATTACTCGGGGGATTGTGACTATACGCAAAATATGTGCGTTATAGCTTATTATGTATATAATAGTGTAGTTAATTATATAGGGGATTAATACATTAAGAGTGAACATATCTGCGTTTATTGTAATATCTAATTACGTAAATAATAGCGTAGTTAATTATATATGATCTTAACACATTAAGAGTTAACATGTGTGTGTTTATTGTAGTTTATCATTACATATATAATAGTGTAGTTTGTACACAGACTTAAAACATTAAGTGTGCATGCTTATAAATATCTGAAGTAAAGTTATAAGAATGATTAATTATAAGATGATTAATTAAGATAATGACTAAACTAGCTAAGAAATAAATGATAGACAATATAAGGGTTTAGGTATGGCATTGGTGAGATTTGGAACATGACTAGTTAGGCAGTTAGCGTAACGAGGTGGGATAAGATGTATGTACAAGGTGTGCACTGTAGTTGAGAGGTGAGGAGTATCCCATGGGAGTGTGACACCGACTTAAATATGAAAAGTTGTATTACATATTTATTGATGCATCTTAATTACTTGCAAATGTTTTTAAAAGGTTTTGTCTTTGACCCGTGTGAAATTATTTACCAAAAACTTTTAGGTGTCCACCATAGGGACGCCATGGATGGATGTTCTTTCTAGGGACTCAGAGCTGTTATTAATGTGGAGGTTTGAAGGTCACTTAGTAGCTACATCACTTATTATATTATAAAATAGGTTCTTTACTTTAGTTATCAGTGGGGAATGTTTCCCCTTTATTTCCAGACTCAGTTACTTTTAGTGAATATTTCATTCAGATGTTGTTTTCGATTTTGATATCCGAAGGTTTATTCGATGTTTGGTTTTTATTATATGATGTTTAGACTTCCTTATTGTTGTGTTTGATTATTTACCTTTATTTATGTGTTGGTTTTAGTTAACGATTTACTTGTCTCTTTGTAATGAATGATAAAATTTGTCACTGGTTTATTAAACAAATATGTGGTTAGTAATTTAATAAAATATTTTCGACAGTGATGCTATGAATGAACCATTTGAGATTCATATTTTATTTTCATAAAGGACTGATCACCAGATATTTAAATATATGTGGTGTCACATATGGTATCAGAGCATTAGGTTCTTGAGTCCTTAGTATCTGTGCGGACTTATAATATTTTCAGCTTTGCTTTTCTTTGATATAGAGTACTATGCTTAGGATTATCGATTCATAATGCGACTTACATTCTCCTGCTATTGAGTATAATTGATGCGAATCATATAAGAGTTCAGTTGGGCTTTGTATACCATGACCAATGAGGTCCATTAGGAGGACTGTAAGAGGAGACTCTCAATCAGATCCACATAATATTATGGGAATGGTGATCATAGTAGAATTCACCACTATTATTATTCAGACAGTGGATGTCGTTATTACCTCTAGGGAAGTACCACCATAACATACGATGGCGTAAATTCATATTCACTCAGTGCAGTCGATAAAGGAGAGAGTCAAACGGGCTTTTTTGAAGAGCTATCTGCAAGTGTTTGGGAAGGTGCGAAAGTGTGATTTGCCAATGGAAGGAGATCATCCAAAGGCAATTGTGTATGGTGGAGTGCAGTGACACTCAGGATTAAATTTTTGGGCAAATTATTTAGTTCGTAGGAGTAGTTTTATAGTGATGGGAGTCAGTCTCCACATCCGAGGAGCGGTACCATAGATATCGAGAAATTTGGGGTGCGATTTGACTACAAATCTACCGTGAGCTGTTTAAACAGAGATGTGAAGGAAATTTCATTATTTATTACAAGAGGGCCATACGATCGCCGAACATGAGGGAGACTTTCTTGTTTAGCAAAAATCCATACCCATCGAGGTGGATACGGAGGATAAAAATGTCTTTGAATTGATGATGGACTCATGGTTAGAATACACTATCACTAAGGGTGAAATCTGTATTGGATAACTAACGGTCGTGTCATTAACGTCTTACTTTTATGAGGGAAATATGAATGCTTCCATGTGAAGGAAGCTAAGAGATTGAGAAGTCTAATCATCAGAGTAATAATGAATGTAATTGTTTCTAGTGGGGCACCCACCTGGGATAATAACTAAAAGAGGGGCCCGTTTAAGAGACTCAGAATAAGAAAATTCTAACTAAGTGAATGGGTATTTCGACAGGGCCACCAGGGCCAGAGGCAAGGAGATTTTTCTATCCGCTGTTTCACTTGTGGGGAGATAGGCCACAGGAAGACGAATTTTCCAAAACGAGGCAAGTTCAACTACATGATGGTATCCAAGAGGTAAAACCATTACAGAAATTCTTAGATCAGTTTCAATGCGAGAGTCACGTTCAGGAACTCGTTGACCATTGAAGGTAATTTTTTTTATCCTTACGATTATAGGGTAAGTTTCGAGTGACATGGATGCATAATGATATGTTATTATTAGCCTTAAAAATTTGTGGGTGGGTTGAGTTTAGTGGGTGCATTAGTAGTACCAACCTCATTATTTTACATAAATTTACCATTTGGTGGCCGGGCTCTTTGGTGCCACCTACAAGGGAGCGAGTAGGGAAATTAATAGGATTTTTATATTGTGTTTTATCTTTTCTCCTTTTGAGAGTTATTAGGGTAGAGCATATTATAATCCTAAGTGTTTACTGGTTCGTGAAGGTCTGAGCGATGGTGGACTGTTATAGTAAGACTATTGTATTCCCTGTTCCATGGTAAGATGTATTATTTTGTAAGGTATCACCTGAAAGAGGGTCGAGCCTTTATATATATGTGATATATTATAATAAATACTTCGAGAAGTATAGATGTCTCGATATTTTTTATCCTGGCATGTATGGACTTTAATGATGCGATTTAAGGGGATATCGAGTTTACTGTCTAGGGGGAGATTTAGCTTGTTATTGATTTAACGCTGAGGACTTAGTAATAGTGAGAGTACTATATTGTATGACTCCTTGAGTGATGTGGGAGTGGACGATTAGACTTATATATATCTTGGGACAGGATTTTGGGTGTCCTGGATATATGCTTTGGGCTTACGAATCTCAGTGACTAGCAATGCTAGGCAGTACTGTATCAGGGTGTTGCTTGTTTGGATTTCATTTGCAATAAGTCCCACGCATGAACCTCAGAGAAAGGCGAAAGCTAGGAGACATATGTTCGGTAGGGTATGGAATTAGTACTACAATTATTGCCCATGTACGTGGATATTATTTTGAGCTAATAGATCTTTTCATTTAAGGCCAGTGAGGCCAAGATGTGTTGTATAGGAAGCAGTGTGCAACATTTGTAGCACTAGTGGATCAGAGAGGGCAATATCGAGCATAATTAAATTACAAATGGTAGGGTAATTGAGTACACCCTTATTATATAGTCACACCGAGTATGAAGGCCCTAATTGGCTTTAGATATGTTACGTATGGTATAATTGTGAAGAGATTCACGTGATATAGGTTGTATGGCTTCCCTGGTTAGTTGGATTATTCAATATCATCCGCGATTAGGAGGAGTGGAAATTTTAGTGTTGAAAGTTTTCGTATGGGTAAGTTAGAATAAAAATTAGAAAAGTAGTATGGATTGAATCTTATCGAGGAAAAGATAATCCGGATATGTGTACAGTAGGGAGATCTATCACATAAGAGATAGGTTAAAAGGCTGTAGGGATACATGTGAGGAATCTCTTTAAAAGATGGTTCAACATTTTTGGGGATTAGAGAAGAGTCTTACTCAACTAAGTTCTGAGAGGGATTACATATATATAGGATATTGAATTTATTAAGATAAGAGAGACCTACAAAGTACGCAGTTTTTGAACAGACACATGGGTCATAATTTTAGTATGCCTCGAGAAAGGGAGTAAGATACATAGCTTGGGAAGTTAATTATGTGGGTTGGTGTGGAGTGAGATATGTATAAGTTTTACTTGGATGCACCACTCTAAATAGAGGAAAAAGGTTAGACCTAGGCGATAAACTAGTGTTTTGCAATACTTGGTAATTCCAGTGATGAAATGGTAAAACGGATTGATGATGTTCATTGTGGGGTCATTAACTATGCAAGAGGGTTAAAATTGATTCGAGTTGGTGGAATTGGCTGACCAAGATGGAGAAAATATTATTAATTTGGTGACTTACACTATCGGACAGGGTGCCTAACATTTTATGAAAGAAAGAGAATAAGCCGGCATAAGGTGCTGCTTAACATTATTGTGGGTCGAGATAATACCCTTGTGTACCACCTATGGTTGGGTTATCAGAAGGTAGTGGGGACGAAGTTATGTTTGAGAACATATACCACCTGTAGAATGATGGGTACACGAGAGGGGTGACTAAGATGTTAGAGGATACACTAAAATGTCAATCTGGAATTTTAGGGCAATTAGGAGTAGTAATTATAACTCATAGATTACCATGTGATAACTCGTAGTAGTTTATTATTTGCATGGAGCCTTCTGAGGCTTCATATAGAGATCTTTTCGTCAACCCTTTGATTGGTTAGAAGTGGGGAGTAAGAAGCTTCTCGTACCCGACGTGATTCAAGGTCCATAGGCAAGGATTAAGTTAATCTACATCATTTTAGTATAGTTTAGTAATGTAGTGAGAGTTGCGTTACCATGAACCGATGTTTAAAGTCTGACATGAGTGATCGGGGGTTGTTGCAGGTGTCTCCCATGAAGGGAGTTATGTGATTCGATAACAAGGGAAATTACCACTAACGGAAGTGGGCCTTTACCAACATGGAGATAATAGAGCCCATGGAGTATAGGCTCATATTTTTGAAGTATTGTTAGAGGATTCACGATAGTTTTGCGTGTCATTGTATAAGGGAGACCATAAGAATGAGGGAATATATTAGTATGTAGGAGTTTGTAAGGAATTGTCTCTAATCTTGGGTTTTAATGAGTAGACCTTCAGTAAAATGGTACCATTAGTGTGGGTATATTGGGAACATCAAAACATTATTATAAGTTAACTTTAATACGTTCAGATGCATTGCGTGTAAGGATCCAAAGTTTTAGTAACGAGCATATCCGAATTTGAGGATAAAATTCCTTTACAGGGGGAGGTCTGTAACATCCTGTATTTTTGAATAATTATGTAATTAATTATTCAAGGTATTTTAAATTACACGTATGCATTAATTTAATTAAAATGAAATCTTGCGTATTTAATATATATTAATTGGGTGGGATTAAGATTAATATTTATGTGGTAAATTTATTAAGTGTGTTTGTAGTAAATAAAATACGGTGAATTGTTAGTACGTCGCAATGAGTAATAACGATGGGATTGTGATGATGTCTCAACCAAGGCTTGTCACTAGACTGTATTACGATTGAGATGGAAATTTTATGTATAGTAACTCGAATGGAGATTTTGAGTGCATGGTTGATCCTGAATAAGTCAAAATAGTGAAAAATATGTACCCGGGGGGTAGTAATTAGGTTATAGGGGCATTTTAGGTTAGCCCGGACTCATGTAGGAGTATTTGGGTCATTTGATGTGGCCAAATAACCTAATATTAGGATTTGTGTTTTAAACTATAAGGGTTAGGTGTGTGAGGCAGCCATATCATTAATTCTAAACCCTAAGAGGGAAGGAAAAGGGGAGAAAGAAGAGAAATCAAGCAAGAAAGATAAAGGAGGCTAATTTAGGAAGGGATTTAGGGAAAATCCAGAAACATCCGATGACATACGAAGTAGATCAGACTCTACAAACGTTTTTAGACAAGTAATTGACTTGATTAATTTAATAAGTAGTAGTTTCTATTAATATTATGGTAGGTGATGTGAAAAACTATTTTTTGGGTCCGAATTTCACATGTAAAAAAGGGGTTTTGGAAAATTCATCCCATGAATTGTAGTGTAAACTAGTATTGATGTTATTAGAAGAATTATACCTGTTGGAAATTGGATCGGGGTAGATTTTTATAGTCTAATCATAATTAATTAGAGTTTTGAATTGAATCTAGGATTATTTGAGGTGTTCACCATTTAGACCCATTTGAATGGATTAATTAGATGATTGTTAGTTATTCCTTGAAATTAGAATGATTCCTCGATGTTAGAATGGATGAAAATAAATGTCCCTTTATCCCGTATAAATTGGTGAATGTAGAATTACTTGTTGATGATATTTGGGATGGATTTGAATAAGAAAAATAGGGCTGGAATTCGCTGATGTGGACTAGTGAGCCAGTTCACCTCCAGGCTGAGCTGGTTCAGATTTCTGGGCAGATTCAAGTTGGGTTATTTGACTGTTGGGTTAATTCGAGAGGGTTTAAGTTTATTTAGAAAACCCGTAAAGATAGAACAGATTTTTAGGAGTGTCCTAGGAGGTGTTACATTACCTTAGGATGATAGGGTAATCAGACTTTAATTGGAAATTATGAGATTGATAATTCATGAGAATTTTAAATAATAATTCAGATAATAGGAATTCGAATAAATTTAATTACAGGCTAGTTAGGTAAGTCCGGGTATATCAACTGAGTGACCCTTTTTATTTAATTTAACTATTCTATTAATGAGCAAGTTGGGTAAGTTCGGGCATTCTAACGAGGTGTTGCTATGTTAATTATTTCATTTGTGGGAACATGAATCAATTAATAGTCATGGGAATAGACTCACGATAAATGGGCTAGTGCTTCGGGTGATAGTCACAGGTTAGAAAAAGTTTATGAACACACACACACACACACACACACACACACACACACACATATATATATATATATATATATGAGAACACACTATATAATTGACTTAATTGAGTTTACATTATATATGAGTTCCAACTAGTTTAGATACTGAGACAAAGTAGGATTAGATTATATGAGTTGCTCCATACCCAAAGGATCAAGAAGAAGAAATAAGAGGAAGAAGCAATCAAGTCCAAGCAATTCTAATAGGGAAGTTATTTCTAACCTTAAAACCACTAACATGACACTCTCACTACATCATATATTTCTCCTATTTGCATTAATAGTTTTAAAACACTTTAAGATTTTTCAAAATCAAATTAGTTCAGTTAAAAACATTTTATACAATTTTAAAGTAATTTTGAATTGAGTAAAACTTGATTTTAAAAGTGTTGATGTTGAAATTTGAATTTCGGAAAGTGATTTTGTTCGCTGAAAGTTAGCCTGGGTAGAATATAAAAGCACTGAAGACTATAAGGTGTGTTTGACATTATTTCTATAACATGCGTTTTACTTCTATCTTGACCATACACGTGTTGGTAGTTCAATGGAGGTAGATCTGTGTTTTCTCACAGACTCAACTTCAACCACAAAACTCAACCCTTGGATTAGTTTTATCAACGACCTGCATGTGTTGTGTTATAATCCCAGTGTTCACCTTTCATCCAATGAGATTCTTTCATTTCTTCACTTGGTTATTAACACTTGGATCATTAGTCAAACCGTGTGGACTAAATCTCATCCATTGATTGCAAACGAAGTTCCAGATAATTCCTTCACCTACTATAAAACTGGACTTACTCTTAGCATTTTGAGACTTTTGTTCAAATCATCCTTGAGAGAAAATAAAAGAGATAAAGGGAAGAAATTTCAGAGAAAAATAGAGATAAAAGGACGAAGATAAATCCATCTTCGACCTTCATCACCTCTGAGTGAATCCCTTCAACCCAAATAGTTTTAAACTTCAAACACTTTTACCAGAAACAAAAAATTATGAGAGATATAGCCAATCTAGGGGTTTTGTGGGTTTGGTAGTTGGGTTGACGTCTCATAGAAGACCTCTTTTGTTTTAAGTCTCTCAAAACACCTCTCTGAGAAAATAGCAAGTTTTACATATTTAAATTTGAGATTTTCTAAAGAGAACATCACACGACTATTTTTCAGTTCAGTTTTTGGATATCTTTCTTCAGATCCATTTGATTCCAAAGTTTTTGAAAAACAAAATTCTAGGGTTTCCAAGAAAAAACCAGATCCTTAAGAGAGTTTGTGTCTCTTGGTTTTTATTTCACATTTTGTGAAATAAACGTGTTCAAAAATAAAAAGAGACACATCGGACCTTGGCTATTTTTGAAAGCAAGGTTTTTCTTCTAGATATGATCTTGAGTTAGAAGTTTATTTTACAAAATCATTTGAATCAGATCTTGCATGTCATATAAAAATTATTGATTCGTAGGAAACTGTTTGTATAAATTCTCTGAGAGGGTGAGTTGTATAAATATGCATAAAGAGCACCTAACAAACACTTCTCACACGAACATATAGACACAGTGGTTTGTTTGAGACTTAAAAGTTGAAAGAGTTGATGGACTCAGAATTCAAAGAGAAGGAGGTCAAGGAAAAGGCAAAGGAGCAACAAAGAAGATATCAATTCTAGTCAGAAACCTTTGTAGTGGAGTAGATCATGTAGGTATAATTCCGAACATAGATTTAGGTCCCTTGTGTGTTTGCTTAAGTGCTGTAACTTGATTCTTTATTTTAGTGAGTTTTTTTTGTGCCGTAGAGGGCACCATGGATGTTTCCCTTGATTAAGGGTTTTACCAGGTTAAAAATTCCTATGTCTATTCCTTTGAATATTCTGAACTATTGTTGTGATTGGGACAAGATGGTAACTTTAGTAGATATTTCTTAAACTTTAAAAAAAAGGAAAGGTAATCAACTATCGAATCTGAACCATATAACCAGAAAGATTGTACAACACATCGTGTGTGTTTTTTTTCGAAAAGAGTTTTGCCCAAAACGTTTATTCAGAGTTTACACAATTCATAACATTTTGTTATTAACCTTGTAAAAAATATTTTAGAATTAAGGTTTTTCTTCAACTGGTATCAGAGAAGGAACACCTTTTGTGATCCTGAAACTTGCGAACTTATTTTCGAAATTCTTTCTAAAAATTTCTAAATATGAAAGAAAGATTTGAGAAGTTAAGTAACCTATCTAGTCCACCACTCTTTGATAGAAACTAATTTTTATACTTGAAAGTACGAATGGTTGCTTTCATTCAAGGAACCCTTAGTGATGATGTCTGGGATATGATTGAAATAGGGTATGAACATCCTACTAAACCTACCTATGACACTGATCCAACAAGAATTAAGAAAATTCTTAGTGAAAATACTAAGGAAGAGAAAAAAGCATCTCTAGATAAAGAATGACATTTTTATGTCCATTAACGAACATGAATTCAAAAGAATATCCATATGTTCTATTTCAAAATAGGCATGGGACACGTTAGTCATTGCTCATGAGGGTGACGAACGTGTCAAAGTTAGAAAAACTTAAATGCTCATACAAGAATTTAACACCCTGGTTATGAATGACAATGAATCCTTTAACGACTTCTACATAAGGTTAACTGATATTTTTACAAAACTTCATGCCAATGGTATAACCTACAGTATAAAGGAAATTTTTCAAAAGATTCTTAGGCCATCTAAATTTGATAACAAGAGATATGCTATTGAAGAAATAAATGATCCTAATATGACTCCTGAATTACTTAGCAGTAAACAGAGGACTGTAGAATTGGAACTAGACTTCAAAAAGCAATTGACTAGACAGACTAATAAATCCTCTAGATCAAATGTTGTGTTTTCTTCTAAATTTCCAGTGCCTAAATTGAACACTTTAGATTTTGACACTGACTGTCTTAAAAACTGTGATTTGGAAAACCTTGACAATGAAATAGCTCTTATGAGCACGCATTTTAAAAAGATTTTGAAATTTAGAAATGTTGTAGCCTCTAAACAAGGCAAATCAAATTATCAAGGTAATAAATTTCGCAGACCTCATGACAGAGACAATACCAAACAAACTTATGACAATAGGAATAACTATGACCGCAACAGACCTAAGCTTGACATAAAAGATGTTAAATGTCACCGTTGTGGTCAACTAGGTCACCATGCTAGTAAATGTCCAACTAGTCTTAATAATAATAATAAGGCCAATATATGTAATACATGGGATGACTCTAGCGATTTTGATGAGGATGAAATAGAGTCAAACCAGATAAATGAGTACTGCATGTATTTCTTTGCTAAGATAATATATAGTGATGATGCATGCTTGCCTGCTCATGAACCTGCAGTGCCTGTTGATATTGTTCTTGATATTATTGATAATTATGTTGCTATTACTGTTGAAAAACTGTGTGTGAGTCAAAGTGATGACGTTGATGAAGAATTGAATGAGTGCGTGAGTAAAGAACCTATAAAAAACATAGGGGACACTCCACACGATGCACTTAGCGAGTCTGATGACGATCTGTCTGATTTACCCGAGTTATACATGAAAATGGTTAATAAGAGAGCTCACCTAGGAAAAATGATAAAAATCTTAAGTGAGTGTATTGATTTGCTTAACCAGACCATTAGGAAGAACATTGGAGATTATACTGCACAATGTGTTGCTCATGAGACTGAGATTGAAGACTGTGCCTTGAACATAAAAGATTTGATTCAAAAGAACTATGAATTTGAACAGAAATACAAGGCAACCCTTATTGAACTAGAAGAGTCAAAGCAAATGGTTTCAAATGTGTTTAAAAAAGCCAACACTTTGAAAAACAAACTAAGTCTTATGAAAAACTTGTTATTGAAAGCAAATTTAACTCTGAAAATAAGTCTGGCCTAGGCTTTGGAGAAATTGTTCACACAAGTAAGATTAAAGTTTCTCCTGAAAATGTTACTTTTGTAAAATAAGGCCAAACTTGTTAAAATGTTCAAAAAGGTGAATCTAGTCTCAATGTCTCTCAAGTAACACATAATCAGTACAATAAACAGATGAATCCAAACAGCCAGAACAAATATGTTTGTCCATCTGCCAGAGACCAAAGATAGAAACCTAAAACCAATGACAACTGGACTGATGTACCTAATAGAGCTAAGACAATCCTTAAAGACTTTAGCAATAAAGTCAAGTCCTATACCCATCAGTACTGTACCTACTATAATATTTTTGTCCGTACTCTTGATGAATGTTTCCAGAAAAGGTTATACACCCCGACCTACCTAAACTTTAACTATTCTAGAAAATCAAGAAATACTTATGTAGTCCCTAGACAGGCCACAAATAACTCTAACTCTAAAAATAAAAAGGGAGGGTCCAAGACTAAGAAAAAATCATTCAGAAAGACCCCTCAAACCTTTTCTAAATCAAAAGGCCATAAAACTTTTAAAACCAGGCCTATATTGATTTAGAAAAGATGATCTATTACCCAAGTTCAAGTGAAACATTATCATTTCTTCTTTAAAGGCAGAAAGCACTTCAACTGGATGGTACTTACACTTGGAATGTTCTAAACATATGACCGGGGATAAAACCAAATTAAAAAACAAGACAAAATTGCTTGGAGGTAGTGTCATGTTTAAAGATTGTGTTTTATCTCAGATCATAGGTAAGGGAACATTGTGTAACCATGGGCTTCCTGAACTAAATGATGTACTCTTAGTTAAAGACCTTAAAGCTAATCGCTTAAGTATATCACAATTTTGTGACTCCAATCACTCAGTTATCTTTTCAAAAAATGATTGCAAAATTATAAATGAAAAAGGTAATTGTATTTTAGCAGGAAACAGAACCCCGTAAAACTGTTACATAGTAATTTCCAAATCTGAATCTTGCCATGTTGCCCGATTAGAGGATTCTAATCTATGGCACAATATATTGGGACACAAAAATTATGATAATCTTAGAAGATTCAGTTCCCAAGAGATAGTTAGAGGTTTAGCTAAAATTAAAAATTCTTTTAATCCTATATGTGGACATTGTCAGGAAGGAAAAATAAGAAAATCCCCCTCACAAGAAAGTTAAAAATGTCCTCACCACTAAGCCTCTAGAACTTATCCATATTGACCTTATGGGTCCCTCAAGAACTATTAGTTTCTATGAAAATTATTACATCCTTGTTATAGTGGACGACTATACGAGATTTAGATAGGTAGCTTTTATGAAACAAAAATCAGATACCTTCAATGAATTGTTAAGAATCCTCTTGAAAATTGAGAATGACAAGGACACCCATGTGTATCGAATTAGGAGTGATAGAGGTGGAGAGTTCAAGGACTTTGGTATTTCTGAGTATTGTGTAGATAATGGCTATAAACAAAAAATTAGCGCTCCTAAAACCCTGCAGTAAAATGGTATAGTTGAACATAAGAATAGCACTTTACAAGAAATGGATAGGGTTATGTTACATGCTAAGAATCTCCCTAGATATTTTTGGGTAGAAGCTGTCCAAATCGCGTGTCACATTATTAATCGTATCTATCTCAGAAAAAATTCCAAAGAAACCTCTTATGAGCTGTGGTTCCACAAAAATCCAAGCTTAAAATATTTTAAAACCTTCGGGAGTATTTTCTACATTTGCAAAGATAGAGAGAAACTTTCAAAATTTGATACCCGAGGAGAAAAGGGATTTTTTCTTGGTTGTTCCCAAAATAGTAGGGTTTTTTGTGTTTTTAACTATCGAACCAAAACTATTATGGAATCAATTAATGTAATTGTAGATGACACTAGTGTAAGGAGAAGTGACAGTCAACCAATAGAATTTGATGAGGATGAACCTAATTTATTCACTGATCCAAAAAATGATACCGATTCACTGCCACCTGAGAGTCCTTCAGTACCCACTTGGGTTTCTAAAGATCATCCCATTGAAACCATCATCGATAATCCTTCGAAACCAGTTCGAACTAGATCCCAACTTCGACAAGTGGCAAACTTTTCTTATTTTGTTTCTCTTAAGGAACCAAATTTTTTTAATGATGCCCTTTCTGACTCATTTTGGATAAATGCTATGAAAGAAGAGCTAGTCCAATTTCAGAGTCACGATGTGTGGAATATTATTCCTAGACCAAACAACTCGAAGGTTATTGGCACAAAATGGATTTTTTTGAAAAAAACATATGAAAATGGGGTGGTCATTAGAAATAAAGATAGGTTGGTCGCACAGGGATACCCTTAGATTGAGGGAATTAATTTCGACGAAACCTTTGCACCTGTTACTCGTCTAGAATCATTTCGTCTCCTTCTTGCCATCTCATGTCGTATGCAATTCAAATGATTCCAAATGGATGTTAAATACGCTTTTTTAAATAAAATCTTATCTGAGGAAGTATACGTAGAACAACCCAAAGGATTTGTTGATCCTGTACACCCAAACTACGTTTTTAGGCTTAATAAAATCTTATACGTATTGAAATAAGCTCCTTGAGCTTGGTATAAGCGATTGTCTACCTTTTTAGTGTCTCATAAATTTATCCGTGGAAAAAATGATCAAACGTTGTTTGTTAGAAAGGAAAATCAACATGTAAAAATCGCACAAGTATATGTGGATGATATTATTTTTGGTTCCACTTGTCCTAAACAAGTCGAGAATTTTTCTGATATCATGCATTCCGAATTTCAGATTTCCCTTATGGGTGAACTACGATTTTTTTTTGGGTTTACAAGTAAAACAATGTAGTGATGGACTTTTAATTTCTCAATCGAAGTATGCTGCAGATCTAGTCAAAAAATTCGGATTAGAAAACTCTAAACCTTCTAGAACCCCCATGAGTACTTTAACTAAACTTTCTAGGGATGATAATGGGAAAAGTGTTGATCCCAATCTTTATAGAAGTATGATAGGGAGTTTCCTTTATCTTATCGCCTCTCGACCCAACATATCCATCACTGTTTGTATTTGTGCTAAATATCAAAGGAACCCCAAAGAATCCCACTTATTAAGTGTAAAAAGAATTATTAAATATGTTAAGGGTACTTTAAAATTTGGCATTTGGTACACGAAAGATACAACTAGTTCTATTGTAAGGTACACCGATGCCGATTGGTCCGATTGTTCTGATGATAGTAAAAACACTTATGGGGCTTGCTACTACGTAGGAAATAATCGCTTAGGTTAGTCGTGTACGAAGCATAATTGTATTTCCTTATCTAGCTCCGAATCTGAATATATAGCAGCTGGTAGTTGTTGTTCACAATTATTATGGATTAGACAGATGCTTAGAGATTATGGTATCACCGAAAATAAGTTAACCATGTTTTGTGATAACCAGAGTGCTATTAATATTTCCAAAAATCCTATAATGCACTCCCGAACTAAGCACATTAAGATTAGACATCATTTTATCCGTGACCTTGTCGAATCCAAAGATCTCATCATGGAATATCGAAACACTCAAAATCAACTCATAGATCTCTTTACCAAAACATTAGACAACATACGATTTAAGTATTTGCGAACAACTATAGGCATGATAATTCTCAATTAATTTTATCACATTTATCATAACATAGGTAGTATCTTGCTTATAATTGGTTTATGAGGTTTTAGGCATGTTTGTTTGATAAATTACTAAAGACACCTCTTAGCACTATTTTATGTAGGAGACCCCTGATTCTGCTATGTTCTTGATATATACTGTGATCGACTATGTTTTTTTTTTGTGATTTATACCCCTTGTATATTTGAAAAAAAATAGGGGAGAAGATCTTGAGTATTCCTAAGTGATTTTTCTATCTATTCTTGATTCTAAGTCAACTAATATGCCATTCAGTGTTTATTTTGTTACAGGCATTTCAAACCCGTTGTATAGCTTCTTACACTTTTGTAGGGCATTGGTCTGTATTTAGTTGAGTGATGTATTTTTTTTACCTTATTTTCGATTCTAGGATGGGAATGGGTAGTTAGAAGCTTTGTATAGAACAACTAGGATTTTTTAGTTTTCACCCACGAGTTCAGAATACTCAAGGAAATTTTATCTCTAATATCCAAAGGGGGAGATTGAGAACACACTATATAATTGACTTACTTGAGTCTATATTATATAGGAGTTCTAACTAGTTTGGATATAGAGAAAAAGTAGGATTAGATTTTATGAGTTGCTCCATACCCAAAGCTTCAAGAAGAAGAAGGAAGAGGAATAAGCAATCAAGTCCAATCAATCCTAATAGGGAAGTTATCTCCAACCTTAAAACCACTAAGAGGACACCCTCATTGCATCATATATTTCACTTATTTGCATTAATGGTTTTACAACACTTTAAGATTTTTCAAAATCAAATTTATCCAGTTAAAAACATTTTATACAATTTTAAAGTAATTTTGAATTAATTAAAAGTTAATTTTAAAAGTGTTGAGGTTGAAATTGGAATTTCAGAAAGTGATTTTGTTCACTGAAAGTTAGCTTGGGTAGAATACAAAATCACTAGAGACTATAAGGTGTGTTTGTAGTTATTTCTATAACACATGTTTTACTTCTATCTTGACCATACACGTGTTGGTAGTTAAATGGGTAGATCTGTGTATTCACACAGACTCAACTTCGATCACCAAACTCAACCCTTGGATTATTTTTATCAATGACCTGCATGTGTTGTGTTATAATCCTACGGTTTACCTTTCATCCAATGAGATTCTTTCATTTATTCGCTTGGTTATTAACCCTTGGATCATTAGTCAAACTGTGTGGACTAAATCTCATCCATTGATTGCAAACAAAGTTCCAGATCATTCCTTCACCTACTATAAAACTGGACTTACTCTTAGCATTTTGAGACTTTTATTGAAATCATCCTAGAGAGAAAATAAAAGAGAGAAGAGAGAGATGTGAGAGAGAGAAAAAAATTTAAGAGAAAAATAGAGACAAAAGGACGAAGATAAATCCATCTTCGACCTTCATCACCTATGAGTGAATCCGTTCAACCCAAACCGTTTTAAACTTTAAACACTTTTACCAGAAACCAAAAATTATGAGAGATAGGGCCAATCTAGGGTTTCTGTGGGTTTGGTAGTTGGGTTTACATCTGGTAGAAGACCTCTTTTATTTTAAGTCTCTCTCAAAACACCGCTCTGAGAAAATAGCCAGTTTCACATATTTGAACTTGAGATTTTCTAAAGAGAACATCACATGATTATTTTCCAGTTCTCTTTTCGGATCTCTGTCTTCAGATCCATTTGATTGCAAAGTTTTTGAAAAATAAACTTCTAGGGTTTTAAGAAAAAATCAAATCCTTAAGAGCGTTTGTGTCTCTTTATTTTTATTTCACATTTTGTGAAATAAATGTGTTCAAAAATAAAAAGAGACACATAGGTCCTTGTCTATTTTTGAAAGAAAGGTTGTTCTTCTAAATCTGATCTTGAGTTAGAAGTTTCTTTTACAAAATCATTTGAATAAGATCTTGCATGTCATACAGAAATTATTGATTCGTAGGAAATTGTTTGTATAAATTCTTTGAGAGGGTGAGTTGCATAAATCTGCATATAGATCACCTCACAAACACTTCTTATACGAACACTTAGACACAGTGGTTTGTTTGAGACTTAAAAGTTGAAAGAGTCGCTAGAGTCAGAATTCTAAGAGAAGGAGGTCAAAGAAAAGTAAAAGGAGCAACAAAGGTGAGATCAGTTCTAGTCAGATACATTTGGAGTGGACTAGCTCATGTAGGTATAAATCTAAACTTAGATTTAGGATCCTTGTGTGTTTGCTTAAGTGATGTAACTTGATTCTTTATTCAAGTGAATTTTTTGTTTTGTGCCGTAGAGGGAACTGTGGATGTTTCTCTTGATTACGGGTTTTACCACGTTAAAAAATCCCATGTCTATTCCTTTTAACATTATTAATTGTTGTTGTGATTGGAACTGCATCGTAGCTTTATTAGATGTTTATTAAACTTTAAAAAAAAGGAAAGGTAATCAAATATCGACTCTGAACCATATATTCAGAAAGATTGTACAACATATATTGTGTTTTTTTTAAAAGAGTTTTGCACAAAAAAGTTTATTCGGAATTTACACAATTCATAACATTTTGTTATTAACCTTGTAAACAAGCTTTTATCATTAAAGTTTTTCTTCAATATACTTATATATACGGGTATAGTGATGGTGTATATATACGAATGCAATAATATGTGTGTGTATGATATTGGTGTGAACATACCCTTCTAGCGCTATCAGTGGAGGTTGGGCGATCTTCCTTAGTGAACGAAAGCAGGGTAATTATTCTGCCCAGGGTTTATGCTTGGGTGTAAGGACATATTTGCATAGGTTTGTTATGAATTTATTATGTCATATACCGCTACACCGTCGAAGAGCATTCAAGAGACATCTACATAAAAGACGGATCCGAATTACTCAAGTTCTTCATCAGTCAAGACTCCGCGAAGTTTACTTTGGTAAGGTTATGTTTTAAATACCTTTACTTTTCACTTAGAGCTTTTAGGACATTTTTACAAAATATTTTCTAAGTGTTGGAGCGGACTTTTACGTCAAATATTGAGAATGAGTATTTTTTCAAAGTTTTGAAGCGGACCTCGATTTTGACACCCAGGTCGTTCGAGCGAGATAAGTATCTCGTTCGAACGAGATTGGAAGTCGCGCGATGTCGTTTGAACGATATGCGTCCTTCGTTCAAGCGACATACGCTTCTCGTTCGAATGAGCTATGTTTTCGAGGCGGTGCATTTTTCTATAAATACTCATTATTTGGTAATGTTTTCATTAATAAGTCACAGGGTTTTGACGAACAGAAAAACTGCGAAAGCAGAATTCTTTTAGGCTTCTTCCTTTAGGGTTTTAATCCCTTTTTGTTTTCAATTCACAAAACTCCCATATGCTTTGGTGAATTGTTTGGTGTTTAAGAACAACTTTTCTTTTGTTCAACCTCTGTGGAGAAGGGATCTCCATATTTGATCGGTGGATGCCGAGCGTAGTCATTCTGCGTGTGGATGAGCCGAAGATGACGAACCAACGTCTGGAGGGTATTTCACTGTCTCTCGTATCTTTGAATATTTACTAAAGGCACCGTGCATTACACACTTATGGGCGATTATTAGGTTGTATGTAAGTCAAAGGTCTTGTGAATTTTTTAAAGTGTTTATAAAAGGTTTTTACCCGAAAGGGGTTTTTTCCTATATCGATCGTCTTTATTTTTCATGTATGGGTTGAATTTCTTGTGATGTTTTGATGCATGTGTAGGGGATGAATTAGTTTATTTAAAAAATAGACTCTAATTAAATAAGTGTGCCAAATTAGATTTTTACGAAGTTAATCAATTATCACACAGTCACATTTTTTCAAATTAGTATCAAAGCAGGTTACACTAATTTATCGCGTGATCCTGATTTTTCATGGATTTGTTTTATACAATTTGACTTCTCACGTCATCAAATTGGTATCAGAGTAGGTTACGCTAATTTGTCGCGTATTCCTATTTTCCGCAAAATCGTGTGGTATTGATTTTTTGAAAAAATTAGTTTTTGTTAAAAATCGCAATTTTTTCAATGGAGCACTTATCTAATCAGATGCCCCCCTTTGATGACAAGAGTCAGAATTTTGATGATATAAATCGTTTCAATTTGACGTTTGCAAAAAGAATTAACGTTTTGGAAAAAGAAAATTCTCGTTTTAGATCCGCGTTGGATCTTTTGCAAACGGTTCAAAATCAAAGAGATTTTTATCATGAAAAACTTGTTTCCTTGGACCATGACTTTGTTTCTTTAAAATTGTCCAAGAAGGAGAGTGATTATATGGTCCTATTTTTAGAAGAAGAATTGGAGGACCTTAAAAATTCAATGGTTTGTGTTTGTGCCAAAGATGATAAAAATATTTTAGTCAATGACTTTATGGCACGTGAAGAGACTCTTAGGAAAAAGTTTGCTTTAATTGAGGGAGAGAGAGATACGCTTTTAGGAATTATTGAAAACTTGAAAAAGGCGTCCCTTAATTTGGAAGAGTCTAATTCTTTGCTCGAGTAAAAAATTTAGAAGTTAAAAAATGATTTGACAGACTCGAGTAGGTTTGATAGTAATGGTAGTGGCTCATCTTGTTCTCATGCTTCTAATGCTAAAGCCAAAACCATTATTTATTTTAGAGGGTCAACTAATTTCAAGGATGTTAGAAAAGGTCATCCCATAGGTGTCATTCCATCCATTTACACATGTTCATATTATGGTAGGAAAGGTCACCTTAGGCTATTTTGTTATGATCTTGGAAAATGTTCTAGGAAGTTTATGTCTAGTGTTCCCATGATTCCCAAAGCCCCCTCACGACGTTTCACATCTATTTGGGTTAGGAAATAACTTTTAGAGGCACTAGATTTTAGACAAGTTGATTCTCGTTTGCATGCACATGATTCTTCTCTTGCCATATCATATAGATGATTGTGTTTGCATGTTTGTGATACTTTTGTTTTTGTTTCATAATATTTATGTTTGCTTGCGTTGTGACATGTAGTTTTTGTAAAAAAAATTATTTTTTGAAAATTTTTAAAAAATACAAAAATATTTTATTTTGATAAATTTTGAGAAAATCCAAAAAGATTTTTGTATTTTGTTTGCTCCTTTTATGGGTGGACACTTAGGATGACAAAGTCACAACGTCATTCCATTCTTCATGTGACTATTTGATAGTGTTTTGAGACAATAGGTCAATTCATCCATGTGATTTACAATGTTTGGAATCATTGAGATGTAATTTAGTGTTACTTCCTACATGTTTGACTCATGATTTCCTTTATTGCACACATGCACGAATTTGTTTGATTATTGTGCTTGTCTTATCACATGTTGGTTGGGTGTTTTCACTTCAATCCTGTCCTTGAAACGAACCAAGCGTGATAAATTTTGAAAAGGAAATTGTGCACATAAAAACCGTTTTGTGAGTTTGTGTGTTTTGTTTGAAAACGGGGAAGGGTTGCGAAAGGTTCTTTTTGTCTTTGCGAATACTAAGCCACCGTTAAATTGGACCTAAAAATGAAGGAATTTTATTATTCGGGGTCCAAAGAGGTTTAAAAGAGCCCGAAAAAAATTTAAAGGTAATAAAAAGAAATTCATGCCAAATATGGGCCATTTAGGTTTTTGCACCAATTCTTCAAAGTTTGAGAATTTAGAATACCTATAAAAGAAAATATATACGAGGGAGTTTGGTTGGAGAATTTAAAACGGGTTTGCACGTCCTAGAAATGCTCGAAAATGCGCTACATAGTTTTGGACGTTATTGGGGTGGAAATCATTTTGACTATGATTTGTTGATTTGCATAAGACGATGTCATCTAAATTCAACAATATTTTCACCTAAGGATACTTTTGATGTTCATTCGTTAGAGGAACACATATGCTTCATGCACATATGACTGATTGAGTTGATTTACCTATCGAATGTGTTCACACCCATTCATTTCATTTCCATGACTTGGTTGTTTGAGTCTAAATCCATGGTGTGATTTTTTGTATCATATTTTTCAAAGTGGTATCTTATTTTTGTATGAAAAATTGAAAAATCCAAAAATATTTTGTGAGATTTTTGAGATATCCCTTTGCATGCGCGTAGTTTGATCCATGTTTGCTATGCATTTTTCGTGACCCTCCGTGTTTTGATTATTTCTTCTTATCTGTCTATTTGGGGACATCATAAAAAGGGGGAGAAAGAATTATCATGTTATGGGGGAGTTTTTGTATTATGGGGGAGATTTGATTATTAATGCTTTATTCCTATATCATTTCAAACTCGATGCGTCACGAAGGTATTTTTCTTTATCTCATGTGTGTAGGTACAAAGATTGAAGATCATAATGTTGTACACCCTGATGAGAAAAGCTTTGAGATTTGATGAAGATGATTGAAGAACAGTTTTGAGGTCTTGCAAATTTATTCATGGGAGGGTAGATTTGTATAAGCAATTTGGTTTTTGATAATTTGGATTTTTTATGTATGTACCGGCATAGACATAGGGGGAGATTCGTAAGGAAATATTTTCATAGGTCCGTTATGAATTTATTATGTCATATTTCGCTACACCGTCGAAGAGCATTCAAGAGACATCTACATCAAAGACTAATCCGAATTACTCAAGTTCTTCATCATTCAAGACCCTGCCAAGTTTACTTTGGTAAGGTTATGTTTTAAAGACCTTTACTTTTCACTTAGAGATTTTGGGATATGTTTACAAAATATTTTCTAAGTGTTGGAGCGGTCTTTTACGTCAAATATTGAGAATAAGTATTTTTTCTAAGTTTTGAAGAGGGCCTCGATTTTGACGCCCAGGTCGTTCGTGCGGGATAAGCATCTCGTTCGAACGAGATTGGAAGTCGCACGATGTCGTTTGAACGACATGTGTCCTTCGTTCGAGCGATATACGCTTCTCATTCGAACGAGCTCTGTTTTCGAGGCGACGCATTTTTCTATAAATACTCATTATTTGGTAACGTTTTCATTAAGAAGTCACAGTGTTTTGACGAACAAGAAAAACTGCGAAAGCATAATTCTTTTAGGCTTCTTCCTTTAGGGTTTTAATCCCTTTTTGTTTTCAATTCACAAAACTCCCATATGCTTTAGTGAATTGTTTGGTGTTTAAGAACAACTTTGTTTTTGTTCAACCTCTATGGAGAAAGGATCTCCCTATTTGATTAGTGGATATCGAGCGTAGTCATTCTGTGTGTGGATGAGCCGAAGACGAGGAACCGACGCCTGGAGGGTATTTCACTGTCTCTCGTATCTTTGAAGATTTGCTGAAGGCACCGTGAATTACACACTTATGGGCGATTATCAGGTTGTATGTAAGTAAAAGGTCTTATGAATTTTTCAAAGTGTTTATAAAAGGTTTTTACCCGAAAGTTTTTTTTTCCTATATCGGGCGTCTTTATTTTTCATGTATGGGTTGAATTTCTTATGATGTTTTGATGCATGTGTAGGGGATGAATTAGCTTGTTTAAAAAATAGACTCTAATTAAATAAGTGTGCCAAATTAGATTTTTGCGAAGTTCATCAATTATCACACAGTCATGTTTTTTCATTGTGTGATTTATATTCAAAGTAAGATGATTTAGGTATCGAAGGTTAATGACCGCCTCCAATACGTTTGCAATTTTACTGAGTTGGTATGAGATTCTGACCACCGGTAACTGGGATAATGTGAGTACACCATGGGTTTTGATAGCATTGTAGAGACCCATGTCAAATTATGATAATGTATATAAATAACAGGACTAAAGTTATAAGAATGATTAATGATGATATGATTAATTAATCTAATGAGTAAACTAGCCAAAAAATAAATGATAGACTTGGTGAGATTTGCAACAGGACTAGTTGGGCGGGTAAAGTAACTAGGTGTGTTAAGATGTATACGTTAGGTTTGCACTATAGTGAGAAGTATCCCATGGTAGTGCGACATCAGCTTGAATATGCAAAGTTTTACTAAATATTTATTAATGCGTCTGTTGGAACGCCAGGCCCCCAATTTTAAAATTCTTTACTACAAAAAGATAATTGCCTTTTTAAATATGCAAAAGCGATGATGGTGGTTCAATTAAACAAATTCACAAATTTTAGTTTCTTCTCAAATTAAAATTAAACAAAGTGAAATGTGATGGAACACACACACAATTTGATTTCACTTAAACATAATTAATTAACCCAAGTCCTAGAAATTTGCCTAAGTCATATTTTTCAATTTTACCAAATTAGGCCAAACAAATTTTATCAAATTAAATTAATGACTGAATTAACTATACATTACCCAAAATTAATTTAGCACCAAATTAAACAAGTAGTGATTAAACAAAATTTTATCTTTTTTCCTAAGCATGCGTTCTAGGTGAGTTTGTAAGATAAAATAAACAATGAATCACTACGCCGTGATGTACGAGGAAAAACCCACAACGGGAAAAAACCTTGGACGTCCCTAGCCTCAAATCCACTAAGTATGGTTTTACAAATGCAAGACAACAAGACTTACAATACTCGACTCGATCCCACTCAAGCCCCGACACTCCTTCTCGTATACACCTCCTCGTAGAGAATAACCACGGAGCTCCACCGCGGTCTCGGAATCCACCGATCGGACTTTTTATAGTCACCGCCACCCAAACTAGGAGCCTTTCTCCAAGTGGGTAAATCAATGCAAACTTCTTCTTCTTTGTGGGATGTAGAAGCAAACCCAAACTTCTCTTCAAACGGTAGAGAAAAAACCCAGTGCCAAAAAACTCAAAGTAAGATGTATATATATTGAAACTTGGAATAAATAATATGGGTGAAAACTAGAGTGTTAAATGATTTTTTTCTTGAAAAATTGGACACTCAAAACATTAACGTTTTCCTTGTAAATTGAAGCTCTCAAACTCTCTCTTGGAGATGGAAAGATGTGAAAACGTTAAGTGGAAAAAGTTAGTTCTTGCACATATTAAGACTACCCAAAAAGTTAGTGGAAAAAGAAGTGGGAAAGTGGGAAAAACTGCTTAAAACTTCCAAAATAACTGTTCCCGCAAAAACTCTTTCGAACGACATTTTCGTTCGAATGATGTCTCGTTTGAACGATCCTTCTAACGAAGTTCCAGTGTGAACTCATTAGAAATCTCGTTGGAAATCTCGTTCGAACATCATTCTCGTTCGAATGACACTTCAAACGACATTTCAGTGGCCAATGTGGGAACTCGTTGGCAAACTCATTCGAATGACATTATTGTTCGAACGACATTATTGTTCGAACGACAAACTCGTTCGAAAGAACTTCGAGAAAGCTGAAATTTCTATTTTTAGCCCAGAAACTTTATATACTTTATTTTAAAGTTTTAATAAAATCTTTCGGAAAATAAACAAGAGTTTAAAAACATACACCCAATGTAAAATGTTCCAAGCTCCTATATATATGTTAAAATGAATTCATACCTTAGTAGCAAACGGAACATCGTTGATGACTTAGAAACGAGACACAATAAACACGTCATTTTGATGAAGCTTTATGAACTTGTCCGCTACGTCTTCAACTTTAACATGTCATAGGCTTGAACGATGGTCAATAACTCTATCCTATGACTCAAACGTTTTGTCCGGAATTGAGCCAAAACAACAAAGGACACAATTTGAAATTTGTGTCCTTACAAATCTCCCCCTTTGTCTATTCCGGGACAAAAACCTACAAAAATCCTAAAGGGCCGTCAAGCTCTACTAGACTGACAAAAATGTCCCACCCAAAATAAAATTATAATGCTTGACTCAAACAACCCAAGGATCAAAATCTTTGCCCGATGATGAACGTTGCCATATAGAAGAATTCCTGCGCACTTAAGCAAACACATTAAATGCGTAGGGAATATCAAAATATTAAATGCAATTAAATAATTACTCCCCCTAAATTAATTCTCCCCTTTATCAACTGTGATCTACCTAAGAAGGTCGCGACTCCCCCGACGTTAAATCTCCCCCAAACTAAGATACGATTACAATAGGATTAGATACCATTTCTCCCCCTATCATTCTCCCCCTTTTTTGTTCAGGAATAGGCAAAGGCTAAATAATCAAAATATAACTTATCTTCCCCAATTAAAGCAAATACACCCCTAAACTAAAAAAGGAATAAATAGAATGGGATAACAAGCTAAACATGCATTAGTGCATAAAGTGATGAGAACATTAAAGCACATAGGCATCAAAATCATAATTAATCCATATAAATGAATATGTACTATGATGCGAAAAAAATGATACTAAATTGACAAGTAAGACTCTAAGCATGTGATATCAAACAAACTACGCAACAAACAAGGTGCCAATTATGAATTGAAGGATAAATGGACTAGAAAGTAAGGAAAAGACCAAAACAAAATATCATATATATATACATACTCTGGATATACCAAAGATTTACACGCGTATATATATAGGTATAAACTCACAAATGACACAACATAAGATAAGCTTTTCACACTCGTATGACAAAAATGTGTCATATGAAAATGAAAGTGTTGGGGTGTGAATAAGATACCAATGAATTAAAACCCAATCACTTTAGCGTGTTCACGTAGTTTGCATTTGATTGCAAAACTTTATCAACTAGAATTTAGCCTTTATGTGACAGGATAAGTGAACTAATGAACAAACAAACACAATGCATACAAGCCTAGCATGTTGATGATTCTACAAACCAATAGAGGCATGACATTGAAAGTGCAACTAGGATAAGCGAACTTTGTGCAAACCGTTGATATACCATCCAATCTCCCTCAATAAGCATATATATATATATATATATTTCATGAATATATCAAACAAAAATAGGTCTTGGCAATTATTTTTCTTTTTAATGCTATAATTCTATTTTTAGGCCTTTGGACCACGTATTTCTTTTAGATCCAAACAAACGGTGGCTTACTATTCGCAAAGGATAATAAATCCTTCCGGAGCCATTCCCCGCGCACATTTATAGCTATCATTTTTATATCACGCAAATCTCACGTGCAATAGATTTTGACATGCACTAGTCCTCCTAGGTCACAAATAAGTAGATGACTAGATTGGTAAGAGAACACCTCACAAAGCTCAAATATAACATGTGACGTTAAGGTTCAAAAACCTCGTGCATGTGTGTAAAGACATATAAAAGTGAATCCATTAAACAAGTCAAACTTAAGCTACTCCATGTAAGAATGATAAAGAACATTTTAAGGATTAAAATTCTAACCAAAAGGTCTAGTCACATGCAAGCGAAATGAGGATTCAAACACAAACATATGCCAAAAAAAGTGTGTCAAACTAAAATACACAAAAAAAAAATATTTTTGAGTTTTTTGAAATGTTTAACCAAAAATAAAAATATATACTCAAAAGACAAACAAAAATCATTTGTATCTTTCATTAAGCCTAAATTTCTAAAAAGATAAAATGCAAATGATAAACAAAAACCTTTTGTAATTTTCATTTAATGCAAATAAAAATGAAGGAAATATAATAGAAAAGATAAACAAAAATCATTATTCTAGCATGTGATTGATCATGAAGTATAGAATAGAAAATGATTAAACATGCATACACCTAGCAATGATATATAATATGAAGAACAAAAAGATACAGTATGCAAAGAAAAACTAACACATTCAACCTTTAGATTTAGCAAGTGAGGAAGCATGTGATTGTAAATGAGAATCAAAAACCCTATCTTGTAAAGCTACCAATTCGAATCTCCTAATACAAACTAATGACGAATGACTATCTCGGGGTGTAGGAATCTTGACTACCATGGTTTTCTTACGATGGGTTTTTCTAGGACCTCGTTTAAGATCAAAACAAAATTTCCTAAGATGACCTTTTCGACCACAATGTGCACAAGTAAAAACACGTCGAAAATTGGGACCTAAGGATTGATCTCTAAAGGCTTTCCTAGTTGATTCTCTTAAAACATTGGTTTTGGCTTTATGAGTAGATTCATTACAAGTATCGAAGCCTAAACCACAAGTGTCATTTTTAATTTGGACTGTGCCTAAGATTTTATCTAGTTTTTCGGACCTACACTCCAAATCAAATTTGACTTTTCTAGAGTCTTTTAATTTATTTTTTAATTCTAAAATATTAGACTCTAATAAAACATTTCTTTATTCAAACTCAAGAAGCTCATTTTTCAAGTATTCCATTAAACCTCTAAGGCTATATCTCTCGCCTTCTACATATTCAAGCTTCTCTCTAAGAGTTCTCTCTCATGTCCTAAGGTCTTCCACTAACGTACTATCATCAATGACCTTGACACGTTCTTTTAAACAAGCTTCTAACTTCAAATTACCTCTTTTTAATTTAATAGATTCTTCATAAAGTTATTGAAAAGTAGTTTGAAGTTCACTCATAATAACCTCTTCTTCATTTTCACTCTCTCTTTCTTCTTCACTCTCACAATCATAAAAAATAAGGTAGTCATAAACTATGACCTTGGAAGTTTCATGTGTTAAAAATTCATCAATAGAAGAGTGCTCACTATAACTTACATGACTAGCCATAAAAGCCACAAAGTTGGGCTTAGTGGGGGAATCGAGTCCCTCTTCATAATCACTATCACTAAGGGTTGCATTAAAAGAAATTGGTTGCTTACCCTCTCTCCTTAGTTGAGTGGGACACTCTTTTTCCCTATGGCCATACTCTTCACAACCAAAACACTTATTTGACTCGTCCCTATTTAAGATTTCATTAATAGTTTTAGGGATCTTCTCGGCTTTTACATGCATAGATTTTTCAAATTTCTTAAAATCATTTTTAAATTTATCTTTGTTAAATTTAAGAAATTTTCTAAACTTTCTAGTAAACATAGCCATATTTTCCGAGTCATTATCACTTTCACTCTCTACTACTTGTTTTTCCTCTTTTCGGACTTTTAAAGCAACGCCCTTTTCTATTTTCTTTTCAGTTTTAAGGGGAAACATGTCCAGTTCATAGGTTTGTAAATCACCTACAAGCCCTTCTAATTTTGTAGAGGCTAAAGTTGGTAAAGAATTTAAAACGTTCACTTTTGGAATAAATCTATCTGGTAGGGACCTTAAAATTTTCTTTACTACTCAGTTATCGGGTATTTTCTCTCCCAAGTTAAAAGATGAATTAACAATATTGGAAAGTCTAGCATAAAATTCATCAAAAGTTTCTTTTTCATTCATTTTGATGGTTTCAAATTCAGTGGCGAGGTTTTGGAGTTTCGAAGCTTTAACGACACTTGTACCTTCATAAGTGAGTTGTAAAATATCCCACGCATCTTTAGCGGTCTCACACGTCATAATGCGTCGGAATCTATCCGGTGTGACAACGCTAAACAAGGCATTTAAACCACATGAATTAAAATTTGAAAGTTTAAATTCATTCTCACCCTATCTATCGGCCAGTTTGGGAACACGTTCATTATCTATTAAATGAGTTGGTGGGGACCACCCGTTAACTACAGACAACCACACCCTCTCGTCGATAGATTTAAGTGCCGATTTCATACGCGCTTTCCAGTTGCGTAATTAGAACCATTGAAAATAGGAAATTTTGAGAATGAGGAAAATTTCATTTTAGCCAAAAATATTTAAAAAATCTTTAACGAAATAATTTATCATTTTGGCTCTGATACCACTTGTTGGAACGCGAGGCCCCCAATTTTAAAATTCTTTACTACAAAAAGATAATTTCCTTTTTAAATATGTGGAAGCGATGATGGTGGTTCAATTAAACAAATTCACAAATTTTAATTTCTTCTGAAATTAAAATTAAACAAAGTGAAATATGATGGAACTCACACACAATTTGATTTCACTTAAACACAATTAATTAACCCAAGTCCTAGAAATTTGTCTAAGTCATGTTTTGTAATTTTACCAAATTAGGCCAAACCAATTTTATCAAATTAAATGAATGACTTGAATTAACTACACATTACCCAAAATTAATTTAGCACCAAATTAAACAAGTAGTGATTAAATCAAATTTTATCTTTTTTGCCTAAGCATGCATTCTAGGTGAGTTTGAAAGATAAAATAAACAATGAATTACTACGCCGCGATGTACGGGAAAAAACCCACAACGGGAAAAAAATCTCGAACGGCCCTAGCCTCAAATCCACTAAGTACGGTTTTACAAATACAAGATAGTAAGACTTACAACACTCGACTCGAGCCCTCTCAAGCTCCGACGCTCCTTCTTGTATACACCTCCGCCTAGAGAATAACGACGGAGCTCCACCGCGGTCTCGGAATCCACCGATCGAACTTTTTATGGTCACCGCCACCCAAACTAGGAGCCTTTCTCCAAGTGGGTAAATCAACGCAAACTTCTTCTTCTTTGTGGGATGTAGAAGTAAAACCAAACTTCTCTTCAAACGGTAGAGATAAAACCCGGTGCCAAAACACTCCAAGAAAGATGTTTATATATTGAAACTTGGAATAAACAATATGAGTGAAAAGTAGAATGTTAAATGATTTTTTTTCTTGAAAAATTAGACAGTCAAAACATGAACTTTTTCCTTGTAAATTGAAGCTCTCAACCTCTCTCTTGGATATGGAAAGATGTAATAAAGTTAAGTGCAAAAAGTTAGTGGGAAAAGAAGCGGAAAAGTGGGAAAAACTGCTTAAAACTGCCAAAATAATTGTTCTCGCCAAAACTCTTTCGAACGACATTTTTATTCGAACGAAGTCTCGTTCGAACGAGCCTTCTAATGATGTTCCAGTGTGAAATCATTAGAAATATCGTTGGAAATCTCGTTCGAACGACATTCCAGTGTCCAATGTGGGAACTCGATGGCAAACTCGTTCAAACGACATTATTGTTCGAACGACAAACTCGTTCGAACGACAATTCGAACGAACTTCTAGAAAGCTGAAATTTCTATTTTTAGCCCAGAAACTTTATATACTTTATTTTAAAGTTTTAATAAAATCTTTCTGAAAATAAACAAAAGTTTAAAAACATAAACCCAATATAAAATGTTCCAATCTCCTATATATATATGTTAAAATGCATTCATACCTTAGGAGCAAACAAAACATTGTTTATGACGTAGAAACGAGGCATTTTAAACACGACATTTTGATGAAGATTTATGAACTTGGCCGCTACGTCTTCAACTTTAGCATGTCATAGGCTTGAACGATGGTCAATAACTCTATCCTATGACTCAAACGTTTTTGTCCGGAATTGAGCCAAAACTACAAAGGACTCAATTGGAAATTTGTGTCCTTATAGCATCTTTATTACTTGCAAATGTTTTAAAATGTTTGGGGCTTTGACCCCTGTCAAATTATTTTCCCAAAACCTTTAGGTGTGCATCCACAGGGATGTCATGGATGGATGTCTTTTTCAGGAAAACATAGCTACAACTGATGTGGAGGCTTGCAGGTCGCTGATTAGCCTCTTCACTTATTGTATTCTAGAATTGGTCCTTTACTTCAATTATCAGTTGGCCGTGTTACCCCTTTATTTCCAGATTTACTTTCTTTTAGTGCTTATTTCATTTAGATGTTGTTTTGGATTTTGATATCCGATGGTTTATTCAATGTTTGGTCTTTATTATATGAGGTTTAGACTTCCTTATTGGTGTGTTTGTTTATTTCTAATTTTTTTAGGTTTTAGTTAACGATTTACTATGTCGGTTTGAAAAGAAAGATAAAATTGGGCACCGACTTATTTAACTAATAGGTGGTTATTAATTTAATAACATATTTTTGACAGTGATGCTAAGAATGAATCCAATAACATTTCTATTTTATTTTAGTAAAGGATGGATCACCCGATATTTAAATAGGCATGGTGTCATACCTAAGCACCCGACACATGTCTATTATCTCAAGAAGGTGTTGTATGGTTTTAAGAAAGCACCATGTGCTTGGTACGTGAGGCTCACTTCCAATCTGTTAGCTAGTGGCTTCAAAAGTGGGGGGGGGGGGGGTGAATAAAGTGTTATTTGTGATGAGTGAGGTTGGTGATATTTTTGTTGTCCAAGTCTATGGGACGACATAGTATATGAATTTCTGTACTCCTGCCATCCTCACACTTTTGAGGAGCAAATGGAGAGTGAGTTTGAGATGAGCATGGTAGGTGAGCTTGTGTTCTTCCTAGGTGTCCAGGTTTGTTAGCTTGAGGATGGGATATTCATCTTTCAATCCAAATATGCAAGATACCTAGTGTATAAGTTTGGTCTAGACTCCGCGAAGCACTCATGCACCCCTATGAGTACATCGCCAAAGCTTAGCAAAAACACTTTAGGTAAGGACGTAGAACAAAAACTTTATCGAAGTATGTGTAATACCCCGTAATTTTAAATGACTTTTAAAATGGGTTATATTTTAAATTAATGGATTAATTAGATTTTATTATTAATTAATTCATTCGGGTTTATCCGGACGGTGGATATTAAAATGGATGATTCGGAATATTACTTAAAGATATTTAGGTAATATATGAAATGTGATGTCATTGATATGACTGTATGATATAAATTCGGTAATTTATATTTTTAGTCAGACGCGGTATGGGACGTTTCGGGACTAGTTTATTAAATTAAAAAGGAAATTTATTTTTCTATTGATCTAATAGTCATTTCGACTGCGTAGTTGTGTCCGGAAGGTTCGAAATAGTCAGAAAAGTCTATTTGGATGTTAATTTGAGTCTCGGGTCATTTGGAAATGAATAGACAACCCGAAAGGGCATTTTGGTCATTTTTCTAGGGGGGATGAATAGTGATTACGGATTCGGAACTATTATAAGTATTGGTAGATTAAGTGTATGGGGGTTATTCATCTCCTCTTCACAAATAAGAGCAGCCATCTTCCTAGAGAGAGTGTAAGAGTGCTTGGGAAGGGAAAAGCCACTTGGGAAGGAGAAGAACAAGAACCAAGGTTCACCACCACCAACCACCACCGGAGTTTGACCGGAGAAGGGACAACCAACTGAAATATACTACACCAAAGGATCAGACCTACAAGAAAGGCAAGTGTTTTATAATGGCAATTTAAGTTTGTATATTGTCCATGTTAGAATAATATGAAAAGAGAAGATTATGATTGTTTGGAAGAAATAATGGAGTATTAAATGGATTTCTGGAAAACTGAAATAATATAGGAAGTAAACATATATTGTAGGATGATATTAATCCACGAAATGATCATGAATATGTTGAAGAAAAATCTGAAATACCATTGATGTGTTCTTGAAGATGATATATTGATAAATTCTGGAAATAAGGAGATAAACATGTTTTTTATCCAATCCCTTGATGATACTAAGATGTTTAGAGTATTGGAAATCGTTCATATATGTTGATATATCATGTAGAAATAATCATAACTCATTTTGGAGGTTAATATGAAGGTTTGAATGTGTAAAAATGGAGAAAAATGGAGTTTGGGATTTTGGGAGAGATAATGAATAGTAACCCGTAGCCTTTGGGGTCATTTTCGGCCAAGAAGATAAATGATTTAGCTTTCGACCAAAACATGAAAATTGTAGATCTTTTCGATACGGTCGCGTGGGCGCCGACCGCGTATTTTTTCTGATTTTTCTACGATTTGATATGATTTTTACAAGATGACAGCTCCGGGTTGAAATCATCAACTCGAAAATCAAATCGGGAATTGGAAAAATTACGGCTACAATTAATGTCGTAGATGTTCGGGATAATTTTTGGGGTAGTTTAGAAACCCCGAAAATGAATTTGGGTTGCTAGATTTATTTGTTAAATTCCAAATAGGGATGTATGAGGAATTATGATAGGACCAGTAGGGGTGATTTGATATAACACCTGGGTATCCTTAAGTTTACAAGAGGGTTTCATCCTAAGTGAAAGAATATGTGTTTATAAGAGATTTGAAACTATCGGTTTTAACCTTAAATAAAAAAAAAGAGAACTAAACTCGTAGTAGTTCGGGGGAATGATGTTATGGACCAGTAGGATATTAGTGACTTCTTACTGAATATATGTTGAGGAAAATCCTATTTGAATCTTATGAGATGGGAGCTTAGAATACATTTGGTTGAAAGAGGTTATGAGGTTATCCCGATCGCATAGTTTAAGTTTTCGGACCTCCTCGATTGACAAAGTTAAGTAGTAGTGTATTGGAGGGGTTCCTTGTTTGGATTTCGCTTTGCGAGACGCTCCGCGCATGAACCTTAACGACGTCGCTAGTGGAGAGATGTTATAGGATGCGAGGATAATTAATGAAGTATAGATATGATATTTTAAAAGAGATATAATGATACGTATGGGAAATATCTTAGGGTAGTGATAATTACCTTATTGATATTATATTATAGGTATGATAATACCTATTTGATTGATTGATGATTATGTGTATGACATACCTAGATTACTTGCTATCGGTGGGAGGTTTACGCATGAGGAAAATCATATCCTGATGAATCCATGGGATCTTTGATTTGTCGCTCGAGAACATAGGTCTATGAAAGACTTATCGGGGAGTTGATAAGTCCGCTGACTGTGGGTGCGTAGGTATGTGCGTGACCCATGGATACGAGAACTATGTTCGCCTCCAATTTGTTTGTTGTTGTTTGTGGTTCGTGGAATCTTACCGAACCTGTAGTCCCCTATTCGGCGACCTGCGATGATGGGACATGATAGCAGAGTAATGCATTGCACCGCAGCTGTGACTCGGGGTGCCGTATTATATATGAATATATATATAATGAATTAAATGATTAAATGGATATATTGTGGTTAGATCTATCTACGGTGATAATTGTAGATACCGGTGAATAAAATATGTTAATGGAATTTAGTTAATTAATGTTTATGCTTTTAGAATTGGAAAAGCTTAACTCATATTAATGAGAAACGATTCAGATTAATGAATAATAATTCATGTTAATGAGAAACTAAATCATAAAGGAGAAATGTAAATGGATAATAATGTGACGTATGGTATGGGACATACGGGGATTATGATATGGGAATGGAATTATAATATGGAGACTAGAAAAGAGGAACCATTAACTAGGAAGTTAATAGGAAACGTTAAGTGTGCACTCTAGTTGAGAGGTGAGTATTGCAAGTGAGAGTTGGATCTAACATGTACATAATAAATGCTTTATTGCACTTGTTAAATACTTATTGTTTTAAAAATACTCTACACATTCGGGCTCTGACCCGTTTCCTTGCATATTTTCTCTTCTATTGTATCTCTATATCAGGTGTCCAGCAACAGGGACGCCAACCATAGTTGATTGCGACGAGCTATGGAGCTATGGAAGTTTTGCTTAGACGCTTATCATCTTTTTGATTCACAGTATTCTTAGATAGGGCATGTCGCCCAAAGGACTCAGTTATCATTTTCTATCAGAGTTAAATACTATTGTATTTGTGTCCTTTTAATACATTTTGGATTATTGGGATTCTTGTAAAGGAATTATATTATTTGGGAATGTTTATTCCAGTTGCATTTAAATTCTTTTGAGTTATTTATTTAGTGATCTGTGTTATAGAATAAAACGTGTAGTGTTATTCTTAACTTAAAAATGGTTTTGTTGAAATTTAAATTTGAAAAGTTTTTTTAACATCAGCTTATTTGAGTATTGGGTGAGTTGTAAATGTTTTCGACAGTGATGCTAAGAATGAACCAACTGTATATTCTGTTTTAATTTGGTATGGGACTGGCCACCCGGTATTTAATTAGGCGGGGTGTTACAGGTGGTATCAGAGCATCAGGTTCTAGTGTCCTTTAGGATCTGTACGGCTTACTGTGTCTTCAGCTTAGCGTTCTTTGATGTAGAGCCCTATGATTAGGATTATTGCTTTTCTATTTACGCCTACAAAGGTACGATGACTGCGGTTGAAGTTGCTGCAATTATCGCTCTGGCAGTCAATGCTGCTGTAGCTGCTATTCAGCAGGCTCCCGCACCGGCACCGGTTGTGCCACCCGCGCAAGGGCAAGTGTTTCCTACTGCATGGGAACGAGCGAGGGATGCCTTTCAGAAAGCGCACCCACCTGAGTTTCAGGGAGGATCAGATGTTGTGACTGCTAGCCAATGGGAGGGAGATATCCAACGGCACTTGAGAATGATTGCATGTACTGAGGTTCAATGTCAAATACTAGCCACATTCAAGCTAGTAGGGGCAGCTTTGCAATGGTGGGAAGCTACGACCACTATGGAGGAGAGGGACATAATGACTATCCAATACTTTTGGATATGGATTGATGGGAAGTATTCTCCTTCCGCCATCCAGACAGAGATGAGACGAAAGCTACTTGATTTGAAATAGGGAGAGAAAACTGTGGCGAAATATGAGAAGAGTTTTCGAGGTTAACTAATTTGATACCAGCTGAAGTACTCACTGAGGATAGGAGAGTCCTAATGTTCACTGATGGGTGGAACTATAAAATTCGACAACATTTATTGAGGAATCTTTCATTACGTACGTATGGCAGATGAGGGCCATTGGACGGATAGCGGAGATCGTACTTAGGAGGTTATGAAGTATGTTCGAGTAGGATGACCGTAGTCGAGGTCACCCCTATTATGGAAAAATTGAGGAGAGTCATTAGTAGAAGTTCTTGAAATGCGGGAATTATGTGTATTACCTAACAAAGGCAATATATTAAAAGGCTTGGGCATATAGTGGAGTGTGGTTAACTAGAACTGAAAATTTGGGGTAAAATTTTTCTTGACTCATCGGAGCAAAGTTATAATATTGGGATTCAACAACCATCACCCGCAAATGAGGGTATGTTTCCTATCTAAGGAAGTTTGAGGCGTATTGATTTTTGTAGTGATTGATATTGTGAGGGCAAAAAGGGTTGTTAAACTTAGCCTATAGCATCGTTATTTATGTAGACTCACTGAGGGGTGTGGGACACCTTTATATTACATGTTATCACGTGGGTTTTATTTTTATCATGGTATTACTTACCTTGAGCATGTCCGAGTGTGATTTGACTATCGACGTGCATTGACTTGTGATATATGAGAGCATATGTTTGCATCTTGTCTTCTATAAGAGAGTAGATGCGTAGACTCTATTTGAAATCGATAAAACCTAATTTTTGTTTAAATCCATAAACCTAATATATTTTTATATATAAACAAAATTTTTATACATTATTGACTAAGGACCTTAGGAGTTTCGATGACCGACTACTTTAGGAAGTAGTGTATCGGGGTGGTTCCTTGTTTGGATTTCGCTTGCGAGACACCCCACGCACGAAACTAATAACCGTTGGGAGTCGAAATAAGTTAGGTCTTTAGTATATGAGTTTATAACCTTTGCGACAAATATAATATTGAAAGCGGTACGAGAGGGTGTATGGGCGCCCTGGATGATTGGATTGTAGTATTTTTCATAATTGTGAAAAAGGTAAGTAATTGAGACTTCGGGATTTACTTGTTCACTACGAGAGGATCATTTTTTCCTAAAGTTTGTCACGAGGACAGTATAGGGAAGATTAGGTAAAGTCTAAATTTGATTCAGTTGAAATTATATGGTGAGGCTTGGCGTATAACATCGATAGGGACTTTGTTAATGTACTGTATGGGCGGTACATCTTGGATTTCTTGCGATGTGAGATTTATACTCGGAGTTGACCTTATCGGTATGACTTATATTCCTGAATTTCGGGACGAAATTCTATTATAAGGGGGGAAGTATGTAATACCCCGTAATTTTAAATGACTTTTAAAATGGGTTATATTTTAAATTAATGGATTAATTAGATTTTATTATTAATTAATTCATTCGGGTTTATCCGGGCGGTGGATATTAAAATGGATGATTCTGAATATTACTTAAAGATATTTAGGTAATATATGAAATGTGATGTCATTGATATGACTGTATGATATAAATTCGGTAATTTATATTTTTAGTCAGACGCGGTATGGGACGTGTCGGGACTAGTTTATTAAATTAAAAAGGAAATTTATTTTTCTATTGATCTAATAGTCATTTCGACTGCGTAGTTGTGTCCGGAAGGTTCGAAATAGTCAGAAAAGTCTATTTGGATGTTAATTTTGAGTCTCGGGTCATTTGGAAATGAATAGACAACCCGAAAGGGCATTTTGGTCATTTTTCTAGGGGGGATGAATAGTGATTACGGATTTGGAACTATTATAAGTATTGGTAGATTAAGTGTATGGGGGTTATTCATCTCCTCTTCACAAATAAGAGCAACCATCTTCCTAGAGAGAGTGTAAGAGTGCTTGGGAAGGGAAAAGCCACTTGGGAAGGAGAAGAACAAGAACCAAGGTTCACCACCACCAACCACCACCGGAGTTTGACCGGAGAAGGGAAAACCAACTGAAATATACTACACCAAAGGATCAGACCTACAAGAAAGGCAAGTGTTTGATAATGGCAATTTAAGTTTGTATATTGTCCATGTTAGAATAATATGAAAAGAGAAGATTATGATTGTTTGGAAGAAATAATGGAGTATTAAATGGATTTCTGGAAAACTGAAATAATATAGGAAGTAAACATATATTGTAGGATGATATTAATCCACGAAATGATCATGAATATGTTGAAGAAAAATCTGAAATACCATTGATGTGTTCTTGAAGATGATATATTGATAAATTATGGAAATAAGGAGATAAACATGTTTTTTATCCAATCCCTTGATGATACTAAGATGTTTAGAGTATTGGAAATCGTTCATATATGTTGATATATCATGTAGAAATAATCATAACTCATTTTGGAGGTTAATATGAAGGTTTGAATGTGTAAAAATGGAGAAAAATGGAGTTTGGGATTTTGGGAGAGATAATGAATAGTAACCCGTATCCTTTGGGGTCATTTTCGGCCAAGAAGATAAATGATTTAGCTTTCGACCAAAACACAAAAATTGTAGATCTTTTCGATACGGTCACGTGGGCGCCGACCGCGTATTTTTCTGATTTTTCTACGATTTGATATGATTTTTACAAGATGACAGCTCCGGGTTGAAATCATCAACTCGGAAATCAAATCGGGAATTGGAAAAATTATGGCTACAATTAATGTCGTAGATGTTCGGGATAATTTTTGGGGTAGTTTAGAAACCCCGAAAATGAATTTGGGTTGCTAGATTTATTTGTTAAATTCCAAATAGGGATGTATGAGGAATTATGATAGGACCAGTAGGGGTGATTTGATATAACACCTGGGTATCCTTAAGTTTACAAGAGGGTTTCATCCTAAGTGAAAGAATATGTGTTTATAAGAGATTTGAAACTATCGGTTTTAACCTTAAATAAAAAAAAAAGAGAACTAAACTCGTAGTAGTTCGGGGGAATGATGTTATGGACCAGTAGGATATTAGTGACTTCTAACTGAATATATGTTGAGGAAAATCCTATTTGAATCTTATGAGATGGGAGCTTAGAATACATTTGGTTGAAAGAGGTTATGAGGTTATCCCGATCGTATAGTTTAAGTTTTCGGACCTCCTCGATTGACAAAATTAAGTAGTAGTGTATTGGAGGGGTTCCTTGTTTGGATTTCGCTTTGCGAGACGCTCCGCGCATGAACCTTAACGACGTCGGTAGTGGAGAGATGTTATAGGATGCGAGGATAATTAATGAAGTATAGATATGATATTTTAAAAGAGATATAATGATACGTATGGGAAATATCTTAGGGTAGTGATAATTACCTTATTGATATTATATTATAGGTATGATAATACCTATTTGATTGATTTATGATTATGTGTATGACATACCTAGCTTACTTGCTATCGGTGGGAGGTTTACGCGTGAGGGCAGTCATATCCTGATGAATCCATGGGATCTTTGATTTGTCGCTCGAGAACATAGGTCTATGAAAGACTTATCGGGGAGTTGATAAGTCCGCTGACTGTGGGTGCGTAGGTATGTGCGTGACCCATGGATACGAGAACTATGTTCGCCTCCAATTTGTTTGTTGTTGTTTGTGGTTCGTGGAATCTTACCGAACCTGTAGTCCCCTATTCGGCGACCTGCGATGATGGGACATGATAGCAGAGTAATGCATTGCACCGCAGCTGTGATTCGGGGTGCCGTATTATATATGAATATATATATAATGAATTAAATGATTAAATGGATATATTGTGGTTAGATCTATCTACGGTGATAATTGTAGATACCGGTGAATAAAATATGTTAATGGAATTTAGTTAATAAATGTTTATGCTTTTAGAATTGGAAAAGCTTAACTCATGTTAATGAGAAACGATTCAGATTAATGAATAATGATTCATGTTAATGAGAAACTAAATCATAAAGGAGAAATGTAAATGGATAATAATGTGACGTATGGTATGGGACATACGGGGATTATGATATGGGAATGGAATTATAATATGGAGACTAGAAAAGAGGAACCATTAACTAGGAAGTTAATAGGAAACGTTAAGTGTGCACTCTAGTTGAGAGGTGAGTATTGCAAGTGAGAGTTGGATCTAACATGTTCATAATAAATGCTTTATTGCACTTGTTAAATACTTGCTGTTTTAAAAATACTCTTCACATTCGGGCTCTGACCCGTTTCCTTGCATATTTTTTCTTCTATTGTATCTCTATATCAGGTGTCCAGCAACAGGGACGCCAACCATAGTTGATTGCGACGAGCTATGGAGCTATGGAAGTTTTGCTTAGACGCTTATCATCTTTTTGATTCACAGTATTCTTAGATAGGGCATGTCGCCCAAAGGACTCAGTTATCATTTTCTATCAGAGTTAAATACTATTGTATTTGTGTCCTTTTAATACATTTTGGATTATTGGGATTCTTGTAAAGGAATTATATTATTTTGGAATGTTTATTCCAGTTGCATTTAAATTCTTTTGAGTTATTTATTTAGTGATCTGTGTTATAGAATAAAACGTGTAGTGTTATTCTTAACTTAAAAATGGTTTTGTTGAAATTTAAATTTGAAAAGTTTTTTTAACATCAGCTTATTTGAGTATTGGGTGAGTTGTAAATGTTTTCGACAATGATGCTAAGAATGAGCCAACTGTATATTCTGTTTTAATTTGGTATGGGACTGGCCACCCGGTATTTAATTAGGCGGGGTGTTACAGGTGGTATCAGAGCATCAGGTTCTAGTGTCCTTTAGGATCTGTACGGCTTGCTGTGTCTTCAGCTTAGCGTTCTTTGATGTAGAGCCCTATGCGTAGGATTATTGCTTTTCTATTTACCCCTACAAAGGTACGATGACTGCGGTTGAAGTTGCTGCAATTATCGCTCTGGCAGTCAATGCTGCTGTAGCTGCTATTCAGCAGGCTCCCGCACCGGCACCGTTTGTGCCACCCGCGCAAGGGAAAGTGTTTCCTACTGCATGGGAACGAGCGAGGGATGCCTTTCAGAAAGCGCACCCACCTGAGTTTCAGGGAGGATCAAATGTTTTCACTTCTAGCCAATGGGAGGGAGATATCCAACGGCACTTGAGAATGATTGCATGTACTGAGGTTCAATGTCGAATACTAGCCACATTCAAGCTAGTTGGGGCAGCTTTGCAATGGTGGGAAGCTACGACCACTATGGAGGAGAGGGACATAATGACTATCCAAGACTTTTGGATATGGATTGATGGGAAGTATTCTCCTTCCGCCATCCAGACAGAGATGAGACGAAAGCTACTTGATTTGAAATAGGGAGAGAAAACTGTGGCGAAATATGAGAAGAGTTTCCGAGGTTAACTAATTTAATACCAGCTGAAGTACTCACTGAGGATAGGAGAGTCCTAATGTTCACTGATGGGTGGAACTATAAAATTCGACAATATTTATTGAGGAATCTTTCATTACGTACGTATGGCAGATGAGGGCCATTGGACGGATAGCGGAGATCGTACTTAGGAGGTTATGAAGTATGTTCGAGTAGGATGACCGTAGTCGAGGTCACCCCTATTATGGAAAAATTGAGGAGAGTCAGTCGTAGAAGTTCTTGAAATGCGGGAATTATGTGTGTTACCTAACGAAGGCAATATATTAAAAGGTTTGGGCATATAGTGGAGTGTGGTTAACTAGAACTGAAAATTTGGGGTAAAATTTTTCTTGACTCATCGGAGCAAAGTTCCTCACATCTAATCTCGAAACCGTGAGTGGAACTCATTCATATGGGATTTAGTATTCCTTTGATACCTACGACCATTTGTCTGCCTATTAGGATGCCAATTGGGACGGAGATGTCGATGGTTATAGTAGCACTTTGGGTGGGTGTTTCTATTTTGGCTATCATCTTGTCTCTTGGTTGAGCAAGAAGTAAAACTCCACATCTTTGTCCGTAACGAAGGCTGAGAATGTTTTCGCCAGGAGTTGTTGCACATATCTCATATGGATGAAGCAAATGTTGGAAGTTTATGGGATTTCACAAGGCATGATGACTATTTCTTATGATACTACTAGTGCGATCCATATATCTCATAGTTCGATCCCAACATTTACATACAAAGCACATTAGGATACATGTACATTTTATACGTGACCTAGTTGAAGAAAAGGTTGTGTCCTTGAGCTTTATGAGAACCGATCATCAGTTAGTCGATATATTCACTAAACCTCTAGATGCAGTTCGATTTGGGGATCTTAGGAAATCTTTAGGTATTTGCACTGTTGACTGAGTTCGGGTACTTTATCTAGCATATGATGCTTATCATACTTACATCTTACATTCATGTTATATTCCTATTACTAGATTGTATTAGCGTTCTTTATTTATATGTTATCTTTTTTATATATTTTTTAAAAAAATCCCAAAAGAGTTTTGTTTTTCTTAAAAAGTTTGAAAACTATAAAACGATTTTCGATTTTTTAGAAAAAGAAGAAAGATGAAAAATATTTTATTTTGATTAAGTTTTTGAAAAAGGCAAAAGTATTTTTGTATTTTCCTTTTCACCGTATATGGATTAACATTTAAGATATTCAGATCCCCCCCATCATTTCATCCATTCACGTGACTTTTTTGTAGTGTTTTGAAACATGACTTTATTTTGATAGCGTGCTTAATAATGTGTGGATATGATTATGTTGATCTTTGATGAGTACTATCTACATGTTAGACTCCTTATCCTCTTTATTGCACACGTGCACGAGCTTTATGAACATTGTTCTTGTCATTTGTTGAATATGACGTTCTCATCTCAATTCTGCTTATTAACGAACCAAATGTAAAAAGGGATAAGTTGTACATGTAAGAACCATTGCCCGGATTTCATTTATGTTTTGAAGAATATTATTATATGTAAAGCATTGAAAAGGGGATACGAAAGATCAAAATGTTCTTTATGTTAAAAGCCACCATTTTCATAAAAAAGCCTAAAAAGATTAAGGGCACATAAAAACAGAAGTACCAGGAAAATTTTTGATTCATTGATGTTTCGCTATATATGAGCATTAATTTCTTCAAAAATAATTGAGAGTGAATTCATAATATATGAGAGATTTTGAGGGAGTTAAAGTTGAAAATCAATTGGTTTGCACAACGGACTTTCTTGAAAAACATTATATAGTTTGACTCTATTGGTGTGAGAATTATTTATGTTCATAACATATTGATTAAGTTGAGTCGATTTCATATGAGTTCATAATATTTACACCTAAGATAAACTTTTAGGTCTCTCATTAGTAGTGTCTCATGACTTCGTGCACACGTGTTATGAATGTTAATGTTAATTAACCTATGGAAAGAGTTCGCACCGCTACATTCAACATTTGTGGTTCGGATATTTTATTGGTAATCTATGGTGTGTTATATTTTATATTTTATATTTTACACTTATGAAAAAAAATGAATTTTTTTAAAAATAGTTTGTTGGAAAAATGTCTTTTGAGATTATCATTACTTATGCGTTCTTGATTATTCTTGTGATGATATGTTACTTCTTCATGTGATGCTTATATTTAATGTTTAGTTTTGACTCGTTTATCTATTACAAATAAAAAAGGGGAGAACAAATTGAGGGAGATTTTTATTTTCTAATAAAACTCGTATGCGTCACGGTATTTTGTTTTGTTTAACTCATGTGTGCAGGTTGCTCCGCATGGTTGATTATCAATTGGACCTACATATGATAAAGACAAATCTAGCTAAAGGAAAGATCCAGTCCATTCAAAGACTTGAAAAAATTAGGTTCCATTTTTTGTAATTTGAGAAGTTAGGTATTGTTTTAAGTCAGTAGGATTCAATTTGGCATAGGTTTATGTTTTGTATCGGAATAGCCAAAGAGAGATATTCGTAAGATAAAGTTTTATAATTGTCCCTCTTTTATTTCATTTTGTTTGTTGTATCTCATTACACAAACACGACACCTACACGACTTCTCGAGACTTGAAGACATTTGAAGATTTGGGGAATTGTTCGTCTCAACATGTATGGAAGAAGTTGTGATCATTATTAATAAAACGGGTTTTAATCATTTATGGGGTTTAAATTTTTTAAGAGGTTAATTTATTGAAAAGGAAGTGGATACCTATTGTTCGAAGTCGTTCGAACGAGATGGCGGAAACTTCAAACGACCCCATTTCCTTTGTTCTCTGGAACGTCATTGGACGATTTCGTTCGAACTCGTTCCAATAAAATTATATATGTCGTTCGAATGAGTTCCCGCTTCGTTCGAATGGCGGGGAAAAAATTAGTTTTTAAATGATATCTATCTTAAATCTTTTTTGTTTATACTTGTTATCCAACCTTCTTATAAAAAGTCTGAACGAGATTAGACCTCTTCAGAAATCTTTTCACAATCTAAAACACCTTGTTTGACTTTCCTTTTGTGATCAAACACCTCCATATACATTCCTGACCCTTGAAATGATTAGAGATCATGACCACTTCCCAACCAGGTTTCTTGTCTACATACCTTTGTACATAGATATTTATCTACTGCTAGTTATGAAACCAAGTTTCACTGCTAAAGAAGAAGACGATGCTAATCGGTGGATACTGAGGGTAGACCGCTGAGTCATATTCTATTGATATTTTGAAGAATCTGCACATCTCACTTAGTGTATTAATGTCTTTGTAAGCCGATTATTGTTCAAAACTCTCAATAGTACTGAAATAAAAGGTTTTGCTCTTTTTGGGATTTTTCCTCATATCGTGTATTATTTGCATGGTTGGCTTGAAAATTGAAATTGAAATCATCTTGTATACGCACCTAAATTAATTAAAGATAAAATTTATTAAAAAATTGAATTGTGTGCGTGGCAATTAATTATACAAATCTGTCGATTAGATCACTTACATTCTGAATCTATTTTTTTTTACCATTAACAGAAACATTCCATTTTTTAGGTTTGGAAGTAAAATGATATAAAAGCATGATTTGAATTTTAAACGAATCAATGGTATAAAATAGTAGCATGGATAAAACGATTTCAATTAACAACACTCAACTAGGATAAGAGAGAAGGTTATAATACCATAGATCAATTTTTCCTTCTCATTTTAACACAAGGTCTTGAAATAGTTGTTTAGTGATTCGACCAGTAATAAGTTTAATAGCTAAGTACTTGTGTAGTCCATTATAAATGGACATATCGAAAAGAATATTAATTTTCCTTTGACATGGAAGCGACACATGTTTGGAAAAAAGTAACGAGGATTTGTTTTTAGTAATGGATTGACTAATTAGCGTACAAAAATTATCAATAATAATATTAAAATTAGTAATATTTTTATCAGTTGCACATAAAAAGATCATGCTGTCATCTGCAAAAGATAAGGCAAGAATTCGTGGGTCAGACCTAGATGTACTTATATGTGTAATAAGTTTGGACAAAGTAGCATGTAATAAGATTCGTAAGAGAATATCAAGAGTCTAGATAAATAAATAAGGAGATAAGGGGCACGACCACCGATCACATTTTTAAAACTAGGTTTTTTACACATTTCATAATCAGATGAATCCAATTATCAGGAAATTGATGATTGTGAAAAATGGGGCGAATAAAAGTTCATTCTACTTGGTCGTAAGCCTTTGATAAATATAATTTTATAGCAACTCTGCCCACTTTTGATTTAGAAAGACGGATGCAATGATACATTTCATGTGTGATTAACATATTGTCCTAACTATGTCTACCCTTTAAAAAAGCATTTTGTAAAGGCGAGATTAGGTTTAACTGTAAAGGATGTAGCTTTGGCACTATTAGAGCAAAAATAATTTCGTAAATATCATTGCAAAGTCTAATTGAACAAAAATGACCCATTCTAGAAGGATTTTTAATTTTAGGAATAAAGATAAGGTGAGTTTAATTAATCTCCTTAAGAATATGTCATGAATTAAAAAACACGAGTACCACATCAATAATATTAGAGCCAATTATATCATAATGATCCTTAAAAACTCAATAGTTTCACCATTCAGTCAGGAGACTTATTCAAAGGCATATTCCAAACCATCTCAATGATATCATTCGGTGTTATAGCTACATTTAAATGCATGATATCATCATTTTTTAAAATAGGAGTATCCGGATCTAACCCCTAGAAATCAGAAGGAGGATGAGATGTCTGAAATAATTCTTTATAAAAGAAATGAAACACTTTTTTAATATCTTTAATCCTAGAAATGAAACATTGATTTGGTATAAACATAGGCGAAATAGTATTACATTTACGACGATGATTAACTGGAGCATGACAATATATTGTATTTAAATCATCTTGAGTTCGCCAATTCCTTTGAGATTTTTCCCCAAAACATCTCCTCACGGCGATACAATAATTTAAGCCTATTTTGAAGACAAGATTCATGTTGAATCAAATGACCATGTAGGTGATTATTGAGTTTCCTTTGAATAAAAGAGAGTTATCATTACAAAATATAAATTATAACCTTTATATTACCAAAAAATATTCTTAATCTATAATCAAGATTTTAATTGGATTAAATTTGATTTTTGAGAAAATTGGTAAGCCCAGGAACCATGAATATGAATATCTCAACAATTTAAAACAAAATTATGATAAGAAGAATGTATGATCCACATATGATCATAGAAAAACCATTGAAGAGTAAAATTAAAGGCAGGGTTAGTGTCGAAAAGCAGTGGGCAATGACCAAAAGTAAAATTAAATAAATGTTTAATTATTGTATTGGGAAAAATGTCCATTCATTTATTGTTAAACAAATAAAGATCAAGCCTTTCACGAGTGTGAGTTTGAATATCAAGTTTATTAGTCCAATTATGGTTAGGGCCTGAAAACCCTAAGTCCATAAGTTTACAATCCCCGAGTTTTTCATGTGGGTATAAAATGGAGTTAAAGTCACCAGCAATTAACCAAGCTAATGTAATATTCATATATAGAGTTTTAAGAAAATCCCATACCTATCCTCGTAGGTGGGGGTGAATATAATTATTGACTGAGGTAGCCATAATACGGGAGTCGGAGGATTAATTTCCACCGGCACATGAGCAACCTATAGAATTATGGGCTTGCTTAAGTTGATAAAATCAGTTTTTTTTTATCAACTTTGGGGTTAATTAAATATGGGATCCACATGTCTTTTGAGACAACTCAAAGTGGTAACTCGTTCACCTCCGCAAGAAGTATAACGTGGTATACTCATATACAGAAAATCACAAATTATTGAATGAAAAATTATAACTCAAAGTACTCACTTGGAACATGAAAAATGGTTGAACCATTTAAGTTAAAGCTTGTCCTACATAGAAAGAATGTGTAAAATGGGTGTAGTATAATATAACCTAATTTGGCTTAAAGTCTTGGTGCCATTGGGGTATCCCAACTCTTTGAAGGAGGGAGGACTTACATGGTCTTGATTTGGCTTTCAAGCCCACACGCACGTGTGTGCTGCCGTCCACCGCCTGCATAACCCAACTCCGCTTGTGGCTCGTGGTTTGTGGGGCTTTAACTTGGTTAAAGTATAATATTTTTGGGCCAAATTCTATTGGAACTTTTTTTTATTTAATTTCGGGTTTATTTATTTTATTTCAGCCCAATTTTATTCCGGCCCAGTCCAGTCCAGTCCAGTCCAGTCCAGTCCATTTTTTATTTTTCTTTTTTCTTTTCTCTTGATAGTTAATTTCGATTATTCCCAATAGTAGACTGTTGGGATTTCCAACCTTTTTTAACTGCCACTTATTTTTGTATAAATAAGTGGCCTGGGGTCTCATTTAAAGGTTACGAAATCCAGACAGTCCAATCCATATATTCAGTGTGTTCATATGAGAGTTCTCAACAGTTAGTTCAAACATACTTGCAATAGAGTGTTTAACACTTGCCTCAATCTAATTTCCGTGTCAATGCATTAAGTTTTTTTTTGTGTAATTATTCTATAATTACAAATTTCGTAATATTTGTAATATTATAAAAATTCATTCTGGATAACAATCTTAAGATGAATTATTCGTATATATATTTTCATTCCAGAATGATTTTTTGTGTTACTTAAATACAGAAATATTTTATAATCCTTGGTGTGTTAAGAATTTATTTTTAGTATTACAAAATATTATTTTTACATTCTGAAAAGCTTGTTTGTAAAAGAATTTTTTTTCTATTATATATAAAATACAATTTATTTATTAAATGTATTTCTGGTACTCAGAAAATTACTTTTCGTTAGGTTCGTGACACTATATTAACTGTTGAGAACTCACCTATCCCGTTATAAACATACATTTATTTCTGTTTAAAACAGAAATGGCATCTACTTCTGCTTTGCCTATTGCGGTAGTACCAACTAATGTTGGACATGGTGACAAACCCGAAAATTTCAAAGGGACTAATTTCAAACGTTGGCAACAACAAATGTTATTTTATTTAACAACTTTGAACTTGGCAAAATTTCTTAATGAAGAGGAACGAACTTTGAAAGAAGGTGAAACTGACAGACAAATAATTTCCGCGGTGGATGCATGGAAACATGTTGATTTCCTATGTAAAAATTATATCCTCAACAATCTAGAAAACGAATTATCAAATGTGTACAACCCTCTTAAAAATAATAAAGAGGCGTCGGTGTCTTTGAATAAAAAATACAAACCAGAAGATGCCGGAATGAAGAAATTTGTTGATAGTAGATTATTGGATTTAAAATGGTTGATTCAAAGACTGTCATTAGTCAAGTCCAAGAGCTCTAATTGATTTATCATGAAGTTTTTTCTGTAAAATGAAAATAAGTGAGTCTTTTCAAGTGGTTGTTATGATTGAAAAATTGCAACCATCTTGGAAAGATTTTAAAAATTCTTTGAAACATGAACGTAAAGAAATGGGGCTTGAGGACTTGATTGTGAATTAAGGATTGAAGAGGATAATCGGGTGTCAGAAAAGAAAACTTGAAATCTTACGAAATCCAAAGCGCATGTAATGGAAGATGGGGAAAGTAGCAGAAATAAGAAAAGGAAGCGTGTGAACAAAGGCGAGCCAAACAAAGGGCTTAAAAGTGGAAACTTTAAAAAGTTTGATGGAAAATATATTATGTGTAACAAGTCTGGACATCGTGCTAAAGATTGCCGTAATCGAAAAAATCAAGAAAATAAGAAACATAAGCAAGAACAAGTCAATGTCACTGAAGTTGAGAACATTTCTGAAAATATTAATGATTTGAGCCTCTCGGTCATGGTTTCTGAATTCAACATGGTGGAAAACACTAGGGAATAGTGGGTGGACACTGTGGTCACTCGTCACATATGTTCTGAAAGGAATATGTGTACTTCCTACCAACACTTTGATCACAAGGAACAACTTTTCATGAAAAATTCTTCTACTTCAAAGGTCGAAGGAAAAGGGAAAGTTATACTCAAGATGACTTCGGGAAAGGAACTTACTCTCAACGACGTGCTTCATGTCCCCGATATTCGAAAGAACTTGATTTCAGGATCACTGCTTAGCAAGAATGGATTTTAACTTGCATTTGAATATGATAAATTTATACTCACTAAGAGTGGCATGTATGTCGGTAAAGGATATTTGAGCGATGGGCTCTTCAAACTCAATGTAATGACTGTAATGCCTATTAATAATAATAAGAACATATCTTCTGCTTTTATTCTTGAGTCTTGTAATGTTTGGCATGGTATATTAGGTCATGTTAATTACGATACTATTCATAGATTAATTAATTTAGACTTAATACCAAAATTTAGTATTGACTCAAGTCACAAGTGTTAAATATGTGCGGAATCAAAATTAGCTAAAACTCTTTTTAAAAATGTTGAAAGAAGTACAAACCCTCTCGAGTTATTTCATAGTGATATATGTGATTTAAAATTCATACAAACAAGAGGTGGGAAAAAGTATTTTATCACTTTTATTGATGATTGCACAAGATATTGCTATGTATATTTTTTTAGAAGAAAGGATGAGGCGGTAAATGTTTTTGAACATTATAAAAATGAAGTTGGGAATCAACTTAGCAAAAAAGATTAAAGTAGTTAGGAGTGATAGAGGAGGTGAATATGATTCCCCTATTTTGTTCAAAATATGGAATTATTCATCAAACTACCGCTCCTTACTCACGTCAATCTAATGGGATTACGGAACGCAAAGACCAAACTCTAAAAGAAATGATGAATGCTATGTTGTTAAGTTCGGGTTTACCTCAGAACATGTGGGGGGGGGGGGGGGGGGGGGAAGCTTTTCTTTCTGCAAACTACCTTCTTAACAAAATGCCTCATCAGAAATCACAAACGACACCACATGAACTGTGGAAAGGTTGAACACCTTCCTACGAATACCTCAAAGTGTGGGGCTGTCTAACAAAGGTAGTGGTTCCTGATCCTAAAAGGATTAAGATTGGACCAAAAACTGTTGATTGCATATTTATTGGATATGCGATTAATAGTAGTGCATATAGATTTCTTGTACATAAATATGAGATTCCTGATAGACACGTAAATACTATAATTGAGTCTAGGAATGCATATTTCTTTGAAGATATATTTCCTAATAAAAATAAAGTGGCTGATTCAAGTTCTTATAAAAGAAATTATGATATTGCATCTAGTAGTGATCAAAATAATATGAAAAATGAATATATTGAGAAAGATGATGACCTCGAACCCAGAAGCAACAAAAGGACAATGACTTCAAAATCTTTTGGTCCAAACTTTCTAACATATATGTTAGAAAGTGAGCCTAGAAACTTCACAGAAGCGATGTCAACTCAAGAAGCCCTTTTTGGGAAAGAGGCTATCAATAGTGAAATTGAATTCATCATGCAAAATCATACATGGGAACTGGTTGACCTTCCACCAGGATGTAAACCTCTTGGATGCAAGTGGATATTCAAGAGGAAATTAAAAGTCGATGGATTAATTGATAAATACAAACCTAGACTTGTAGCTAAAGGCTATAGACAAAAGGAAGGACTGGATTGCTTTGACACTTACTCACCTGTTACGAGAATATATCCATTCGAATGTGAATAGCCATTGCATCATTATATAATCTTGAAATACATCAAATGGATGTAAAAAATATCTTATTAAATGGAGAGCTAAATGAAGAGATATACATAGAACCACCAGAAGGATTTAAATTTTTAGGTAAAGAAAAGAAAGTGTGTAAACTTGTCAAATCCCTTTACGGATTAAAACAAGCAACTAAACAATGGCATGCGAAATTTGACAATGTAATGATGTCAAATGGATTTAAAATAAGTGAGTGTGATAAATGTGTATAAATTAAAAATACTACAAGTGGCTATGCCATTGTTTGTCTCTATGCATATGATATGCTTATTGTTGAAAATAATAAGGATATTATTAAATACACTAAGAAAATATTGTCCAATAAATTTGATATGAAAGATATGGGTATTGCCGATGTTATATTAGGAATTAAAATTTCTAAAGCATCGAAAGTACTTGTTTTGTCTCAATCTCATTATATTGAGAAAATACTTGATAAGTTCGATAAAGGTAGTATTAACATTGCTAAAACACCTATTGACCTAAATCTTCATTTATATAAAAATAATGGAAATGGTATATCTCAATTAGAATATTCTCGTATCATAGGTATTTTAATGTATGCCATGAACTGCTCTCGTCCAGATATTGCCAACCCAGTTAGTAAATTCAGTCGATGTACAAGTAACCCAGGTGAAGACCATTGGAAAGCCATAATAAGAGTTCTTAGATATCCAAGATATACTCTTAATAATGGATTGCACTACACGAGATATCCATCTTTACTTGAAGGATACAGTGATATTAATTGGATATCTGACTCAAACGATTCTAAATCCACAAGTGGTTATGTATTTACACTTGAAAGTGCAGCAGTGTCTTGGAAATCTTCCAAACAAACTTGCATTTCTAGGTCAACAATGGAGTCTGAATTCATTTCTTTAGATAAAGATGCAGAAGAAGCATAATGGCTTTGAATTTTTTAGAGGATATTACAATGTGGACAAAATCTGTGCCTGCAATTTGCATACATTGTGATAGTCAACCGGCAATTGGAAGAGCACAGAGTCATATTTATAATGGAAAGTCTCGAAATATACGTCGAAGACATAATACTGTTAAATAAATTCTCTCTAATGGAATAATTTTCATTAATTATATTAAGTCTAAAGGCAATATAACGGATCCGTTAACCAAAGGGTTAAATAGAGAGCAAGTGTATAATTTATCGAGGGGAATGGAACTAAAGCCTACAAAATAAAGAGTTGTATTCATGGTCGCCCTACCTAGATGACTGGAGATCCCATGATCTAGGTTCAAAGGGACAATCGAATCTTGACTGACTATTTGAAAAGAGCACTGATGAGCTTCAAACTCATACATATTCTTGTGATAAAACAATGTTGTCTACAAAGTAAGTAAGGATAAGATTAGCTTTTAATGGCTCCTATACTTTGAAATTAAAGTGGGGTATAGTAGGATATTCTTAATGGGAAGTCACCTATATGACTGTCAAGGGGACGCTTCTATGAGAATTCGAAATGCTGAAATTCGCTAAAGCACTCATGAAACAATGAATGGTTCAGGGCCAAAATGAACACAATCGAAAGAACCAATTTTGTATGAAAAATTATTGTGGGAACTGTATTGACTTGATTTATATAAAACACTGAACAGTTCAAGACATCGTCGATAAGCACCCAAAACTGTATAATTTATACTCCGAATAGACGTATTTTAGTTGCTAATTCTCGGCAATATGGGTCTTATGTGCTTAAATGTTTATCTTGTAGGTCAAATGTCCATTGCGGTGTTAAAATGCGTATTTCAAGCCAATTGTGCGTTTTATAGAGTTAATTACCTTATTCCGTAACCCTAACCTACCCTAAACCTAGCCTAAGCCTACCCCGAACCCCGTGTGTGTCTAATTTGACCCTTTTTATTATTTTTTTTAGATTTTTAGTTTGAGTCATTTTTATTTTTAGGATTTATCTTAGATTTATTTAGTATTTTCTAGATTCTATTTTCTATTTTTATTCTATTAGTGTAATTTTATTTTATTAGTTTTTAGTGTAGTCTTATTTTATTAGAATTAGTTTTAGGAGTTTATTTTTAGTTTATTAGATTTTATATTTTAGGATTTTTGTTTTCATATTTTATTACAATTTTTCATTTTTTTTATTATTTCTTTTGTTTTATTATTTTACTTTTTAATAGCTTAGAATTTCATTTTCTTAAGTTTTAATATTGTTAGTTAGATTTTTATTTTTATTTTATTTCTTAAGTTTTATTTTCTTAGTTAGTTTGAGTCATTTTATTTCATTTTTAATTAGTAGTGTTATTTTTAAGGGTTCAAATGAAACACACACACAAAGACTCACCCACACCCCTACATTCCTATATCCTCACCCTCACCCTCACACACTTACCATACACTACACCACACACAAAACCAATTCCCCCCTTTTTACTATTCATCTTATTCAACCTCTCCCCGCATTCTCGGTCCTCTCTCTTCCACCATCTCCATTAAAACACACACAACACATACCCAACATCACCCTCACCTCTCCTCTCTCCCAATCAGTCATCCCCGATTCCCCCTGCCCTGGCGCGACTCCAGCCCCGTCGCCAAACCACCAACCCTCACACCAGCCACCGGCGGCGTCCCGACCCCCTCATGCCTGCCGACGAACCCGACACCTGCCCCATCTCTAACTCTCTTCGATCCGACCCACCTTCTAAACCTCCGGCGACTCCCTTCGCCAGCCGATTCGGTCAGCCACCGCCAAAACTCATAAACCCAGACCCCTCCTCAACCCGATTCACCCACAGCTTCGGAGCTCCGCCCGATACCAATTCTGACCTAGGAACCCAAGTAGACCCATTTTAGACCCAAATCCATTCTTCAACAAATGGCAAAAACGTGAACTTCCGAAACTAAACCAAAGCCAAACAAATAAACCAACTAATACCCACATGTGACAATAACTCACTTATCCCTCTTAAACCCCTTTTCCCAATATACCCTTAACAAATCCCTAACTACCTCTTTTAACCAATTTTCAAAATACCCTCACCCAAATCAGATTTTTGTGACCTCACACCTCTCAACCCACATGCTCCTCACACCATATCCACATGTGCACTTCCATTACCCAATTTACCCCCATGTGCACACCCATCATGCTCCATGCCTTGTATAAATTGAAGAGGAAGACTCCATTTGAAAAGGGAGAATAGCTTAGAGATAGGAAAATTCTAAAGAGAGAGTTTAGTTTAGAAAATAAATTAGAAAAATACCATTTGTAAATAGTTTTATTTTATTCTTTTTATTTTTTGTTAGATATTTGTGAGATTAAATATTGTAAGAGAGTTAATTGAGTGAATAATTAATTTCAAAGCTTTTGGATGCTCAATTGGAGGGATTGTATGCTTCAATTTGGAAGAGTAGAGTTCAACTTTCTCAAAGAGATTTGGTTTGCTTGTTCTCTTCTCTTCTCTTTTATTTTAGTAGCCTTGATTATTAATTTGTCATGTTTAATATCATGTTAGGCTAAATTCCCTTTCAAGGGGTGGGGTAAAACCCTTATTTGATTTCATTTTATTTTAATTAGTTTAATTACTTGAAAAGTCCATTTGAATGTTAATTTTGATCCCTCACCCTTAGATTTACGCCTCGAGAGAGGATAAATGATTTTCGAGAGAAAATCGAAATTCTAGTGATAATACCCATTTTAGATTCGAACTAGAGATAGGGGTTTCTTAAGTGGGGTATTATTACTTGAATTTCAACTCTAAATTTATTTTATAAGATTGACATAAATTCTAATTGATCGATCCTAGCGGGTGATTAATTAAAAGGAGTGTGGATCTATTTTTCTAGAGTTGTGGGGTGTTAATTTTTACTTTCTAAAAGATTACTATTTTAATTACACTTGCAACGAAAGTTGGTTTGTAATTTTAATATTAATTTGGGAGAATTGAAATAATTAAATTAATTAATTAGAATAACTAATATTTGTGGTGTAATCCCACTCCTTGACTGTTCTCACAATTATTTACCTCACTTTATCTTTTATTTTAGTTTTAGACTTTTTTTCATTTTAGTCATTTTCTAGTTAGTTATTATCATATTACATTTAGTTTAGTTTAGTTTAAACAATCACCTCACCCTATTGTTTTAATATTGAAAAAGCTAAAACAAATTAGAAATGTGAAAAAGCACAAAAAGAAAATAAAAAGTGAATTACAATTGAATTTGTCTCTAGCTTACTCCCTAGAAAGTGGATTGACATCCTTACTTACTCTCTATACTTTAGATTCTTATATTTTGTAGGTAATTCCAGATTTTGATTAGAAGGACTTTTCAAGCCACGACAAAGAAAAAAATATACGCAAAAGTCAACTCTATCAAATGGCACCGTTGCCATTCTTGGGATCGTGAAGCGCTCAGGGCGGATTTCATATTGTAGTTCATTTTTTTTTTTGCACTTTATTATTTTTTTGTACCATTTTTTTTTTGCATTTTATTAGAAGGATTGTATTTAGGATTATTTTATTCTTGGCTTGTATTGCGGTGCTTAGAGACACCATTTATTTTCCAATTAAATTTGTAATAATTTAAGGCAAGCGTGATAGGAAAACCTGACAAGGTAGAGAGAGTGCGTCCAAAGGTGAGGAAAAGAAGCCTCTCTATCTTGGGTCGGTAGGACTTCCAGAGCTGACTAATATAGGCGTAATCTTCCTCGGTCGACTCAAATTTTTCGGAACCCCACGGCCTAAAAATCGTGGGAGGTACATTTCTCAAACCCTCGCGCCTCTCCTGTTAGCGAGTCAATTCTTTTGTGTGCTCTTGTGTGCTCTTATTTGATTTTATTCTCTTATTTTCGAATGGTGTGATGAATTAATTGACTAAGACCTACACCCGGTCACTCACCACTACACCAAAATGGGCAAATTGTCACCTTTCAGCCGGCCAGCCTTGTCAAGGTCATTGACCGTGACAAAAAACACGCGTTTTATGTCACGGTCATTGACCTTGACACGACCGTGACAACTAATTGTCACGGTCATTGACCGTGACTAATTTACTTGTCACGGCCAATGACCGTGACAATTCTTTGAATACTTGTCACAGTCAATGACCTTGACACGACTGTGACAATGTTTACAGCAAAAACCCTTTCCCCCTTATTTTTTCCCTCCCGCGCCGTTCCCTCCCTCTCTCTCTCTCTCTCAACGCTGCTCTCTCTCTCTCTCTACTTTCAGGTCGATTTTCTCTCTCTCTCTCTCTCTCTCTTCCATTTATATATATGTTTGTGTGTATATTTATGTGTGTATGTGTATATATATATGTGTGTATGTGTGTGCGTGTGTGGGGGGTGGGGCAGGGTGGGGGTAGGGGGCAGGGGGTGGTGGAGGGGGGCAGGGGTGGGGTGGTGGAGGGGGTGGTGGAGGGGGCAGGGGGTGGGGTGGCGTGGTGTGTGTGTGTGCGCGCGCGCGCGCGTAGGTGCGTAGGTGTGCGTGTGTGTGTGACGGGGGGAGGGGGTGGAGTGGGGCACCGATTTAATAAGTTTTAAAATATTTGGAAAAAACATAATATTACAAAATTGAAACGAAATGGTATTGACGGAACTTACACATACGCTATCTACTGTGCTCTTACGTTGAAAATTATTAGATAGAAAAAGAAAAATATAAATTGAGATAACCTTAGAATCTAATTAGGCTAAAAATATAATGGCATCAACTAACATATATACACAACACTAAAAGCAGACATCAATTTTATAAATAATTGATAATAGTTGGATAATAATTGGATAATAAACATCGGGAGGGGGTGGGGGTGGGGGTGGGGGTGGGTGGGGTTTTGAATATTATTTACATTTATATTTTTGGATAATAATTGGATAATAGTTGATATTTTCATTCAAAATAAATATTTCATTCAAATATATTGGATAATAATTGATATTTTCATTGAAATTGATAATAATTTTATTCATAAAATTAATTCAATTGACAATAATTTATATATATGTTTGTGTGTATATATATGTGTGTATGTGTGTATATATGTGCGTGTGTGTGCATGTGTGGTGAGCCCTTCATATTTTAAAAATGTTGTTTTTATTCCTATAGAACAGCTTAGATAGTGTGTGTGTGTGTGTGTATGTGATCAATACATGAATTTATTTTTGTATTTGAATTAACCCATGAATTTATTTTTGTATTTGAATTAACCCATTATATGAAACATACTTGAAATTAAATATAGTGCGCATAGATACTAGCATTCTAGTTCTTATGCGTACGCATTCAATAGCCCTTAGACCCGTTCGAGAGTCATTACCCCTGTAATGAGATCTCTCAAATTGTCCCGTTTGGACAGTTTGAGACTGTATAATTTTTGTATAATATTCTTATTGGATTAAAGTTGTTACTTTTGGAGGAAGTTCTGCAGTCGTATCTTAATGTTCTCTGGGTACATACTAGATTGACAAGTGTGACTGTTATTTTAATTGACCAATTGAAATAACACTCACACCTGCCAATCTACGTCGTGTACTTGGAGAACTAAGGGGATATGCTGTCGAATTTTTTTCAAATCGTAACAATGTGCATGAGATATTAAGTATATTACAGAAAAATGCATTCTTGAATGGGATATGACCACTTACCCTTTAATAGGATAATTAAATGATGGGATAATTAAATAAAACATACTATAAATCTAAGTTTTGTTTACCTTTGATAGGTGTTTAGTTGTGGTAGCTGTGATGGGATATCCGAAATACAAAGAGTGAATGGGTGAGACTAATAGAATGGGGGATGTGTTTCGCAGAGGTGCTAACGAATTTGTGAAATATGCAAAGAGATGTCGTAATGATGAAGAGTTTCCGTGTCCGTGTGCTAGGTGTAAGAATGGTAAGGTGTTTGAGTGGAAAACAGTTGAACTACATTTGTTAAGATCGGGTATGCAAGATAGTTATCGATTTTGGAATTTTCACTGTGAATTGAAAGTTCCTTTTGTCCCCGACCAACCTTCACAACAACCTTCAACAAGTAGAATAGATGAAGAAGGGGACGACATAGATCATAATATGTTAGAGGATTTAGTTGATGATGCGTACGGAGTTTATGAAGCTGAGGAGAATGAGGTTACTGATGATGTAGAAGATTCAAGTGCTCGTGAAGATAACACGATAAAACTTGACGATGACTACCAAAGTTTAAAATTTAAGGCGACCCAACTGTTATACTCTGGCTGTGAGAAAGATCAAACAACTTTACATGCCATGGTTGGTTTGCATAGTTGGAAGACGCAGTACGGTTTCTCTGGCAATAGCGTGACGGGAATTCTGAAATGGGTGAAGGGCTTATTACCCAAGGTGCATACACTTCCAAATAGCTATCCTGTTATGAAGAACAGTTTGAAAGGTTTGGGAATGAAGTATAAATCGATTCATGCTTGTGTGTATGACTGCATACTATACCGAAAGGAGTATGAAAATCTCGATCGTTGTCCGGTATGCGATGAACCTAGATATGTCCAATCTACTAGTAAGGAAGGCACAAGCTCAAAAGTGCCTCAAAAATTATTGAAATATTTTCCCGTTGGGCCTAAATTAAAGCGATTTTTCACAGTACCATGGATTGCAGAGGCAATGACTTGGCATGCTAGGGCAGAAGTGGGGGTAATATCATGCGTCATCCTATTGATTCTACTGCCTGGCGGAGGATGAATTATGAGTATCCCGATTTTGCTCGAGAACAACGCAACATTCGTTTGGCTATATCAACAGATGGTTTCAATCCATTTGGAAATCTAAGCACCAATCAGAGTGTATGGCCAGTGATCCTAGCCCCACTCAACCTCCCTCCTTCACAGTGTATGAGACCTGAATTTTCGATGATGGCTTTATTGATACCTGGGCCAAAGGCACCAAGTGAAGACATTGATATCTACCTGGCTCCTTTGGTAGAAGAGTTAAATGAGTTGTGGGAAGAGGGTGTACAATCATTTGACTCTTTTAGAAAAGAAGAGTTTACGCTGAAAGCTATGTTGATGTGGGCAATTCATGATTTTCCAGCTTATGGGACATTATCCGGATGTGTAGTACATGGTTATTTGGGGTGTCCTATTTGTGGAGAGGAGACTGAATCTCTTCGTCTATCCTCTACCTTAAAAAATGTATACCATTGCCACGGGAGGTTTTATTTGACTTGCCTTATTGGAAGAAAAACCCGGTGCGCCATGTATTGGATGTGATGCATGCAGAGAAGATGTCGAAGAATGGAAAAAGTAAGTTTCGAATATTATAATGTTTAACATTATTTTAGATTATTTTATACATGATTAATTTTGTAATATGCAGTAAATATGAAGCCTGTGAGAACAATAAAAGACGAAAAATAATGGTACAATCAGACAGCGAATTTAGGCTATGGTTGACACAAGAGGTAATTATAATGAAAACAGTCGTTATATAACGTTACATTACACTCAAATTTTACCACTAATATAATTAATTTATCTATATTCTCAGCTCCTAAAGATGGGTGATGCGACATCAAGGCTTGCTCGTCTAGCCACTGGACCCTTGTTCGTGCCACAAGAGTACAAAAAGTATCGATTGAACGGTTACATTTTCGGCGCTAAAGTGTACGAGGAAAGTACAAATGTACAGAACTCGGGAATTTCATACAAGGCTCTTACTTTCTTTCGAGCGAGCGCAAAAGATAAAAACCTCGTTGAAGCTGAAATGACTTACTATGGTGTAATCCAAAATATATTTGAATTGGATTATATAAGCTTCAAAGAGGTTGTATTTTACTGTGAATGGGTAAGAGTTGAGGATAAAAATGCTTGTAAAGTTGATCCTGTCACCAATTTGACCATGGTTGACTTGTCCAAGTTGAAGAGCAATGACCACGTGAGCGATGAGCCGTTTGTTTGTGCATTTCAAAAGGTTAAGCAAGTGTTTTACTCGGAGTATATTAACAATGAGCCGTGGTCAATTGTCCAACACGCTCCAAGGCGTCTAAATAGTAGTGTGGATGACTTGGCTGCTCCTACCGAATATCAATCCATTTTTTATGATAACCCGAATTTGAAACAATTTTTCAATTTGTAATAAATATTTCAATTTGTACCGAAACATCCATTTTTAATGCTTTTACTTGATCTGCACTTTATCATTTTCACTCTTGTGTAGTGTGCGTGTGTGGAGAGGAGATTAATACATAAATATTCCAACTACATCTAAGTTTTGTTTATACTAATCCATGAATATACGCTTCTTACCTTTAATAGGTGATTAGTACATAGTTATTTGGGGTGTCCTATTTGTGGAGAGGAGACTGAATCTCTTCGTCTATCCGAACACTAAGAAATGCCATAATCCTATGGAGCGATGCTCTACAAATTCCTCCCAACCGTTATGTAGCCAAACATCACCAGTTGAAGTTGTCAATTCCACTTTCCATACCCCACCACTTGGAACTTCTAGCAAAACATGGGAGACCATTGAAAGGTGGAATTGACAACTTCAACTGCTGATTTTTGGCTACACAACGGTTGGAAGGAATTTGCAACGCATAACTCCATAGGATTATGGTATTTCTTAGTGTTTAGATATGAAGAGAATTATAATTGACACGATTGCCCGGGGTACATTAGTTGGAAGGAGCTGCCATATGAGCTCAAGTTAGCTGTTTGAGTGACACTACATGTAATGTATTTATATTTATATGTCGATTTCGATTTCGATTTCAATTACGATTAATATTTATCTATATTTGAGGGGCGGATACTAATTTTACTTTATTTCAATTCAGGCGACAGGGAGTGGCCCTAAGGGTAGGCCACATATGCTCTATACTTATGTGGCTATTCAGACGAGAAGGGAAGGATAAGGAGGTGTTCCCGAGCGTCGCGATACAAAATCTCTTTTCCATGCAAATAGTTTGTAGATTTGAGATAAAATGATGGTGATGTTGTTTCTTTTTAAATAGTTTCTTATTTGAATATATATTTGCATTATCTTTAGTTTGTTCGGATATATGATGTTTGGAACAGGTACAACGTTGCTATAACAGGTACAAATATACTGCTGGGCAGTGGCAGTGGCCATACTGCCCAACAGTTTTTTTAAATTCTGCCCAGAATTGTCACGGTCATTGACCGTGATAAGACCGTGACAATTTTGTCACGAACGTGTCACAGTCAATGACCGTGACAATTTTTTTAAAAAGGGACACGGCTTTGTCACGGTTATAAACCGTGACAAACGTGTCACGGTCATTGACCGCGACACGACCGTGACACAAAACGCAAGTTTTGTGTCAAGGTCAATGACCGTGACACGACCGTGACAAAAAAAGTTGTCTCGCCTCGAAATGTCACGGTCATTGACCTTGACAAGGTGGATTTGTCAAGGTCAATGACCTTGACAAATGGGCAGATTTGGTGTAGTGCACGAGAAGGGATTTCATCACCCGACTCACTCGCTTACCATTGTGTGCTACCCTAGCCATCACTAAATTTAAAATCAATCAACTAGGGAGCCCATTAGGAGAATATTTTTGCAAAGGCGAGCACTTATATAAATTCTGTAATTTTTTATCGCCCGCGGACTTAATTAAAATTTGACTACCCTCTCACTAAATTTAAAGATAATATTTGGCTATGTGCTAGTTAGGACATTTCTTGACTTGTGTGTGTCCAATTCATTTTTCGGTAATCGGATTTTAGTGAGTTCGTGTAAATTCTAAGAGTCCTTATTTTTCCCCACCTTTTCTTCCCAAAAAAATAAAAAAAAATCCAAAATTATTTTCTTTCATTTAAAAAAAAAATCCAAAAATATTTTCTTTCTTTCTTTCCTTTTTAGAAAAATCCAAAAACATTTTCTTTCCTTTTGAAAAATTTAAAAACTCCAAAAAAAATATTTCTCTCCTTATGGCCGAAAAACGTCCTTTACGGGACTACTTTGGTCATTTTCATTGACACATGACACGTGTGAGAGTGATCCCGAGCGGTCTCTTTATGACATTCTTCATGATTTCACTTCTCTCAGGAGTACCGTTGGTATTCTTGACCCATCCATGCACGCACCACTCATTCCATCACCCTCGGTGTCAAATGTCAATGTGTCTTGTCTTTTATTGTGCACCCACTGTTATTATGCCGATCACATGTCCCATGAGTGCCCTTACATTACATATCCATCTGCACCCACCATGGAACATGTGTATCCATATGACACTGTTCCGGAACCCACCTCGGCCTATTATCCCGATATACCCAATCTCGAGTTGTGTGAGTCCCCGAGCTATTCGTGGAGGCCTGATCACCCTTCCACGCAATACAAATCCCAACCCGATGTTGTGGATCCTCACACGTTCCAACAGTCGTCATGGCAATCTTGTGCACCCATTCACGATTAGTTTCCTCACTACGCACACCATGTGCATTAACCATTTGTCCATCATGAAAGCGATCATTTCATGTATGATGAACTTGGCCCCACCCCACACACTTCATATGAGTATTCTCCATATAGTCCCGATTATAACGTGTTGTGTCCACCTCACCTACCGCCACCACCCATCATTCCACCACCACTATCATCCACCTCCACTCTCGAAACCCTCTTGCAAAAGTTCATACTTGAGCAAGAGCAAGCAATTCAAACTCAATCTCTCCAAAGGCTTGAACAACATTTAAATGAATTGGAGTGTGAGCAAGAGTCGGATATTCCCATGGCCCCACCCATCGTTGCCACCGAGTGTGATGATGATGTGTCATCTTGTGACACGAATTTTGAGTGTGACCAATCCTATCCTCCTGAGAATCTCGACGTTGAGACCATTCCATGGTCCGGGTCCCAAGTCGACAATTTTGTTGACTTAACTTTCGATAGTGAGCCTGATCCAATCCCACCATATCCACATGAACCCCACCTTGAGGTTCCCACTCACCTTCCCACTCCCGAAATATCCAAAATAATGCCCGAGTCTACGCCTATCGACCCTACCTCTTGTGTTCTCGAGGAACCAATTCATCTTAGGTTAGCTCCGGCTACGAGTGTTCACCATTTTCTCGAGATAGCGTCAGAGATGGTTCTCACCTCTCTTGATACAGATGATGTCCCACCATGCATGGCTCATCTTGAGCCCATCATTTCTAGTGATTCCTCTATCTCCGATCTTGGTGCCTCGTTTGATCCACCCACCCCATTTACCGATGCTACTATTATGGAGAAGTTGACCACTCCATCTTTACAAACCACACTCCCTTGTGATTAGTCCTTTACTCCTCCCAATGAGTGTATGTCTCCCACGCTTGAGTTGGATCATCTTCCTCCACCATTTATCCCACCCTATCCACCGTTTACCCCACCCAAGCCACCCATTATACTTTCTACCCCACCACCTAGTTTGGATCTTGATTTGTCACATTTCAAGTTTCCATTTACCTATTTAGATCCTAACCTGAAACCATCCTCCACCACCCATGAGAGTTTTTATGGTGCTACTCTCCACTTCCGTGACATTGAGCTTGTTATTCCATGCACACCGCTCCCTTGTGGTGTTGATTTTTCTTCTCAACAGCTCCCTGGCGTGTCACGGCGCGACCAATATCATCTCCCATTTAAAGAACGGTCTTGTGATTTTTATGAGCCCCACCCCATCACTATTTCCAAACCATTTTGCCTCCCTCACCAATTGGAGCACCATGCTTATAGGGCCCTAGTTGCCCTCACCTTCCGGCTCAATAAGTCCCATGACCGATACCATTCCACCCACACCTTAGCCCTTTTTCCCACCCGCCCTTGGTCCACCGATTCTTTGCATCGTGTGATGCACTTCGCCATACAAGTGCATTGACCCTTTTAGCCTGTTTCCAACAAGACTGGCGCTTCAGTCTTGCTTGGGGGTGATTCTCATCACCCAAATTTTCTGCCGCCCCTTGCTTTCATAGATCTTATCCTTATGGTGAGAATGGTTTGGTCTGGCTAAAGACATTAAACTTAGCGCTACCGAGAGGCATCCCGCGTTTCTTGTACTAGTCTCATCCTGTTTGGGGGTGCTGTGTCACAGCACCCTATGCTCTATCATGCTTATAGACTTGTACACATTTTTTTTCTCACTTCTTATTCAGGTTTTTTCTTGGCTTCACATGTCCACTTCATTAGCGGTTCATTCTGGTAATCTCTTTCCTACCTTATGCTCTAATTTTAAAAATCATTTTATCTAACATCGAGGACGATGTTCCTTTTGTTTGGGGGTGGGGAATTTTATCAAAATCGTGCCTCTTTTGAAATTTTTTTATTTTTAAACCTGATTTTTAAAATTTCGTGCAGTTTCTTTCATCTCATTTATTGATGTTAATTTTCAATCATCGATCTTTCAAAAGTCTAGGAATCAAACTACATAATGTTTTTTATAAATGGCTTATGTAATACGTAACAAGGCATTTTGCACCATGAATTTCTAGACTCAACAAAATTTGTGCACTTATCACGTCATTACGTTTAGAGTGTAGGAGTACTATAATTCCCAAGAGAACCTTAAGGATCACTAGTGGCGGTTTTAGCTTATGAGATTTGCCTTTCACCCTTTTTGAGTGTTTTACGCCATCTCCGAGTCACAAGTTGATTCAACTTCTTTTGGGCCCGCACTTTAATTGTTGTATGATCTCATTATCTTTCATAAATTTTTGGTTTGATCACTGAGAATGACATCTTTTTCGAGTTGTAAGAAACACGTGTCTTGAAATTTGTCCCGAATACTAGATTTTCATCCATACACCTACCACTTAACCCCATATCATATTCCCATTACATTCCCATGCTTTCTCATATTTCATATATATTCCCCTAACCATCCATATATTTCTCCCCACCATCACCTATCAGCTCCATTCATATATCATCCATCATCATTTTGAATAAAAGAGTGTTGTTCCAAAATGTAAATGTCTTCATTCTTAGTTTGAAAAGTGAGAGAAAAAACAAAACAACAAAAAAAGGAAAAAAACAGCAAAAAAAAGAAAAAAAAAAGAAAAAGAAAAAGAAAAAGAAAAAGAAATATATAGAAAAATAGCAAATTATAAGAAAAAAAAAGAAAAAAAAGAGAAAAGAAAAGAAAAAGAGAGTTGTAGTTAATTTTTATGTAATAAAGACATTTGTGCCTAAAGTATAGAACACTCTTCTATCATATACAGTCATCCATCATCCTTTATCATTCATATCACCATTATATCCTGCATACCACATCCATACATCACACATCCATCATACCACACCTTATACCATCCTTCCCATTTCATTTTTCCCTCACCCATTATCATACATGTTCCCCTAGGTGTTCGGGCAAATGAAAGTCAATGTGGTGAATAACTCGACGTTCTTACTATAGTGGTTAACATTCTTTCATGAGATCATTTTCTCTTTCAATTGTTCGTTCTTTCTTATGTGTGTGTGTGAGACGTTTGAACTTGCTTACATTTACTCACCTCCTTACACACAAGAGTGATACACTAACCCATATCTCGAGAGTTCGTTTGAGAGAGTTATATCTAGTGAGATTTGAAGTTGAAGCATTGATTTCGACAAGGCAATCTAGGAATTACTCTTATGATACTCGACTCGTTTTGACTGATTCACACTACACACGTTGAGTTCTAGGAAGGATGTGCCTTGAGTATTTACTTAGCTAAAATTTTTACACATTCTAGCTTGTATTTCTGAAATCATTTATCTCATGATGGATTGTGCGATTATTCTACATCTAATAAGAGATTGATTGCCCTTCAATAAATCATTTTGCAAATAAGAATTTTGTGGGTATATTCCCAGCAAACTCTCACGAGACACAACTCGTCCTGTAGGGCAACCTATAGGTTTAAAGGCTTGTTGCACATGCTAAGTGCAATCGCAAGTGCCCGCAAAAGTGGTACACTTTTGGTTTCTTATCTTTCTCTTTCTCTCTATCTTATTGCTCGAGGACTAGCAACGCTCTGTTTGGGGGTGGTGTGATAAGCACCCAAAACTGTACAATTTATACTCCGAATAGACGTACTTTAGTTGCTAATTCTCGGCAATATGGGTCTTATGTTCTTAAATGTTTATCTTGTAGGTCAAATGTTCATTGCGGTGTTCAAATGCGTATTTCAAGGCAATTGTGCATTTTATGGAGTTAATTACCTTATTCCGTAACCCTAACCTACCCTAAACCTAGCCTAAGCCTACCCCGAACCCCGTGTGTGTCTAATTTGTCCCTTTTTATTATTTTTTTAGATTTTTAGTTTGAGTCATTTTTATTTTTAGGATTTATCTTAGATTTATTTAGTATTTTCTAGATTTTATTTTCTATTTTTATTCTATTAGTGTAATTTTATTTTATTAGTTTTTAGTGTAGTCTTATTTTATTAGAATTAGTTTTAGGATTTTATTTTTAGTTTATTAGATTTTATATTTTAGGATTTTTGTTTTCATATTTTATTACAATTTTTCATTTTTTTTTATTATTTTAGTTTTTAATAGCTTAGAATTTTATTTTCTTAAGTTTTAATATTGTAAGTTAGATTTTAATTTTTATTTTATTTCTTAAGTTTTATTTTTTTAGTTAGTTCGAGTCATTTTATTTCATTTTTAATTAGTAGTGTTATTTTTAAGGGTTCAAATGAAACACACACACAAAGACTCCCCCACACTCCTACATTCCTGTACCCTCACCCTCACACACTTACCATACACTACACCACACACAAAACCAATTCCCCCTTTTTACTGTTCATCTTCTTCAACCTCTCCCCACATTCTCTCTCCTCTCTCTTCCACCATCTCCATTAACACACACACAACACATACCCAACATCACCCTCACCTCTCCTCTCTCCCAACCAGTCATCCCCGATTCCCCCTGCCCTGGCGCGACCCCAGCCCCATCGCCAAACCACCAACCCTCACACCAGCCACCGGCGGCGTCCCGACCCCCTCACGCCTGTCGACGAACCCGACACCTGCCCCATCTCTAACTCTCCTTGATCCGACCCACCTTCTAAACCTCCGGCCAGCAGCTCCGGTAACTCCCTTCACCGGCCGATTCGGCCAGCCACCGCCAAAACCTGCAAACCCATACTCCTCCTCAACCCGATTCACCCATAGCCTCGGAGCTCCGTCCAATAGCCATTCCGACCTAGGAACCCAAGTAGACCCATTTCAGACCCAACTCCATTCTTCAACAAATGGCAATAACGTGAACTTCCAAAACTAAACCAAAGCCAAACAAATAAACCAACTAATACCCACATGTGACAATAACCCACTTATCCCTCTTAAACCCCATTTCCCAATATACCCTTAAAAAATCCCCAACTACCTCTTTTAACCAATTTCCAAAATACCCTCACCCAAATCAGATTTTTGTGACCTCACACCTCTCAACCCCATGCTCCTCACACCATATCTACATGTGCACTTCCATTACCCAATTTACCCCCATGTGCACACCCATCATGCTCCATGCCTTGTATAAATTGAAGAGGAAGACTCCATTTGAAAAGGGAGAAGAGCTTAGAGATAGGAAAATTCTAGAGAGAGAGTTTAGTTTAGAAAATAAATTAGAAAAATACCATTTTTAAATAGTTTTATTTTATTCTTTTTATTTTTTGTTAGATATTTGTGAGATTAAATATTGTAAGAGAGTTAATTGAGTGAATAATTAATTTCAAAGCATTTGGATGCTCAATTGGAGGGATTGTATGCTTCAATTTGGAAGAGTGGAGTTCAACTTTCTCAAAGAGATTTGGTTTGCTTGTTCTATTCTCTTCTCTTTTATTTTAGTATCCTTGATTATTAATTTTTCATGTTTAATATCATGTTATGCTAAATCCCCTTTCGAGGGGTGGGGTAAAACCCTTATTTGATGTTATTTTATTTTAATTAGTTTAATTACTTGAAAAGTCCATTTGAATGTTAACTTTGATCCCTCACCCTTAGATTTACGCCTCGAGAGACGGTAAATGATTTTCGAGAGAAAATCAAAATTCTAGTGATAATACCCATTTTAGATTCGAACTAGAGATAGGGGTTTCTTAAGTGGGGTATTATTACTTGAATTTCAACTCTAAATTTATTTTATAAGATTAACATAAATTCTAATTGATCGATCCTAGCGGGTGATTAATTAAAAGGAGTGTGGATCTATTTTTCTAGAGTTGTGGGGTGTTAATTTTAACTTTCTAAAAGATTACTATTCTAATTACACTTGCAACGAGAGTTGGTTTGTAATTTTAATATTAATTTGGGAGAATTCAAATAATTAAATTAATTAATTTGAATAACTAAAATTTGTAGTGTAATCCCACTCCTTGATTGTTCTCACAATTATTTACCTCACTTTATCTTTTATTTTAGTTTTAGACTTTTTTTCATTTTAGTCATTTTCTACTTAGTTATTATCATATTACATTTAGTTTAGTTTAGTTTAAACAATCACCTCACCCTATTGTTTTAATATTGAAAAATCTAAAAAAATTAGAAAAGTGAAAAAGCACAAAAAGAAAATAAGAAGGGGATTACAATTGAATTTGTCTCTAGCTTACGCCCTAGAGAGTGGATTGACATCCTTACTTACCCTCTATACTTTAGATTGTTATATTTTGTAGGTAATTCAAGGTTTTGATTAGAAGGACTTTTCAAGCAACGACAAAATAAAAATATATACGCAAAAGTTCATTTCTATCAATCGTGTTCACTGATCAGTAAGTAAATCCGATAGTCTCTCACTAGGGAAGATTCAAAGACAAAAGCTATCTCTCCCGATACAGGAATTTTTAATATAACTCTCTTAGTGTCTACATATTCATTTATGTTGATCCAATCAATTTTCATTCATATGGAGGATTGTTATAATTATGAGTTTCCTTAAGTTGATAAAATTAATTTTTTGTCAACTTTGGGGTAAATTTAATATGGGACCCACATGTCTTTCGAGAAAACTCAAAGTGGTAAGTTTTTCACCTAATCAAGGAGTATAACGTGGTATACTCACATACGAAAAATCATATATTTTTGAATGAGAAGTCATAACTCAAAGTACTCACTTGGAACATGGATAATGGTTGAAGCATTTAAGTTAAAGCTTGTCCCACATAAGAAGAATGTGTAAAATGGGAGTAGTATAATATAACCCAATTTGGCTTAAAGACTTGGTGCCCTTGGGCTATCCCAACTCTTTGAAGGAGGGAGGACTTACATGGGCTTTGTTTGGCTTCCAAGCCCACACGATAGCGCGCGCCGCCGCCGCCCGCCCGCCCAGCCTAGCTGGAGCTTGTGGCTCGTGGTTAGTGGGCCATGGGCTGTGGGGCTTTAACTTGGCTAAAGTATAAACGTTTTGGGCCAAATTATATTGGGCTTTTTTAATTAATTTTGATTTTCTTTATTTTATTTCAGCCCAGTTTTATTCCGGACCAGTTCAGTCCGTTTTTTATTTTTCTTTTTTTCTTTTCTGTTGACAGTTAATTTCGGTTATTCCCAACAACTGACTGTTGGGATTTCCAATCGTTTTTTACTGCTGCCACTTATTTTTGTATAAATCAATGGTCTGGGGTCTCATTTAAAGGTTACGACATTCAGACAGTACAATCCACAAATTCAGTGTGTTCATATGAGAGTTCTCAACAATTAGTTCAAACAGACTTACAAATTGGGGTGCTACTTTTGAAAGTGAAGATTGTTGTATCCTGGGAGACAATTTCCACTGCGTCCGAGAATCATAATTCGGGGCAAATTTCGTTTTAAGGTCAGAGTGTTTAACACTTGCTTCAATCTAATTTCTGTGTCAATGCATTTTTTTTGTAATTATTCTATAATCACAAACTTCGTAATATTTGTAATATTATAAAAATTCATTCTGGATAACGCAATCCTCTCCTCATTATGCATGAATGGAAGCATGGTTTAAGCATTGTTCCAAAGAATCCACATTCCACCTGAAATTCCCAATGGAAGCAGTCCAAAAAACCATCAAACAGTTAGGAAGAAGACATAATTTGTATATTTCTTGCACTGGTATGAGTATCCAGAATAATAATAACAGTTGGTCTATGTTGATTGATATCCAGAGTAATAATAACATTTAGTATATGTTGATTCATATGTTGGAGGTCTTGGGGTGGAACAACCTCCAACTTAACAACATACCATATGTTGGGATATGAGGAGCTTGGAGGTTGTTAAAGTCCAATGGGGATGTTAGAGAGTTGTGATCCTGAGCATTGTTGAAGTTATCCTCCATTGTTAGTGGTAACTAGTGTAGTAACTGGATTAGGGTTTTTGGGTGAAAAATAAAAAGTTGTATAAGAATGGAAAGGAAAAGAGTTTATCTTGATGGAAGTAGTCTTAGAAAGAGAGGGAAGAAAAGTTCAGATGATTGGTCGAAAGATATCATTAGTGTTTTTAGAGATCATGCATGTAGAAGAACCAGTATTAGCATGTGTGGTTCTAATTATTTGATTTGGTTCATTTTCTATTAATATTTTTAGGTGTAACATAATTATAGTTGGTCACTGTGAGTGGGGATATTGGTTAATGGACTAACAGGGGAATTAACTTTCTTAATAATTGAGTTCGACTTGAAAACTGTGAGAAGAATTGGATTTTCACCTAGTGCCATCGAAACAGTAACCAATGTGGTTGGAATAATAACCACCTAGGGTCGGCTCTATAGTTTTCGGGGCCCTAGGCGAAAAATCAAAATGGGGCCCTTTTGTATAAAAAAAATCAAATTAAAGAAAATGTGTTCTTCTTGCATTTTTCGATGCAAAACCAATTTTTATATAGAAAATCAATTTTAATATATTAATGTGTAATCCCATTAATAGAATTCTCATCAAAATATTTGTTTCTATAAATATTACGCTTTTCACAAAATACGAGTTCAATTTCCATTTCTTTAGCAATATCTATAGATATATTCACACAACACAACACAAGTGTAATTTACTAGTAGACATATTCACACAACACAACAACAAGTGTAATTTGCGAAAACAAAAATTAATCACACAATCACAACATTCTCAATAAAATTGACAAACCATATTAATGAAAAATTGTAAAGAGGAATAAAAGAACCTTATTTGAGTGCCAATTTAAGAGCACTCTCAAATTTTAATTTGTAAATACCCAAATAATAAATTGGAATCTACAAAAATAAAAATAAATATTAGTAGTAACCAAAATAAATTTATATATTGGGATATAATAAAGTAAATGAATAATATATACTTACACAAAAAAAGGTCCAACCAATCTCCAATCAAACCCTAACTTTCTGAAATTGAAAAAATTGGAACCCTAGATTTTTAATCCTTATTTTGATGAGGCTAGTTCAAGAAAGAAAAAGGGAGGGGGGCTGCTCATTTTTTTTTTGGGGGGGGGGGGGGTTGCCAAAAATTGCTTTTTTTGGTGTGGGTGGGGGGTGGGGCAGTGGCGGCTAAGGGTTTTGGGGGGGGGGGGGGTAAGAGAGGGTTTATTCTTGCTTTGGTTAGTATAGAAAGAGAGTAGTATGAGTGTGAGAGAAGAAGAGAAGAAGGGAAGAAGAGTGAGAGAAGAAAGTGGGTGAGAGAAATGAGAGAGTTAGGGTTAGAAGAATAGAATAAGTAAATGGATTAGGTTGGGTTGAGCTATGATGGTGGGTTTATTGTGTGGGTTAATTTTTTAGTGTGCGGGTGGGTTATTATGTTGCTGGGTTTATAAAACAAGATTGATATAGCAGTTTAAATTAGGGTAATATACATATAGGTCCATTGGTAACACTTTTTAAATATTTTTAAACATTTAAAGATAATTTATTATTAGGTTCAGTTGTTATGTCACTAGCAATTCTACAAGAAGAGAATTAGTGGACCTATGTGTTTAAAATTTGTCAAAATTTTTTGAATGTTTAAAATTTATTTGTGAGGGACCTAAGAGTACTTTTCCCTTTAAATTATTTAGAGGAGAAGAATTAGGTTTAGCAAGATGCATGGAATCAAATCGAGTTTTTAAAACTTTAACATTCCATATTTTGATCGTTGTCCATTGTTCATGCTTGTGAGTATTGTTGACAACTACAGGAGGTGCTAAGCTAGTGGTCTGTAGTAAGTTTCAAATTTGTAACATGTGCCTACCACCGCACAATGAGAACAAATTGGAGACTTAATTTCATAAATGAGGTTTTAGTAAAACCCAACAATTTTCACAGAAGTAGGGAAAGCATTAGTGAGATCAGATTCAGCACACATATGATCGTAACGTGCTCCTGCAGCTGAGCCAGTGTGAACATCAATCTTCACAAGGTTTCCTAGGGAGTGAGCTATATCTTAGAGAGTTTTTATATCATAAAACTTCAAAAGCAGTTCAGGAATTTGGACCCATAAGAACATATTCTTTATTGTTTCTTGTGAAGGCATAAAATTTTCCTACCATCTATACACAGCTAGGTGATGATTATTTATGAACCAAGGTTTCCTAGCTAAAGCTATGATATAATCCTCTTGGTGTGTAAAACATAAGATAAAAAAACCCATGTCCAATATGAGTTACTTGGATATCAGTTTTTGTTTTCCAAAGGCGGCCTAACTTTATAAAAGTGGAGCTAAGGGAAACGGAAACGATTCAGCTCGTCTTAAGAGACAATAACTTATACTGTATGAAACTCATTATAAGGTTCAATCCTAGTTTCATCAATTGAAATATCATCATCATCATGAAATTCAGTTAGGTTATTAATCCAAAAAGGAAAATAAATATGCCTAGATTCGATCACAAGTTCATCCCTAAAAGAAATAAGGTGAGGGGGAAAAGGAGAAGTAGAGGTAGTATACATATTATTCAGTTTGATAGGACTAGATGAATGAGTTTGATCAGTTGGTTTAGGAAGGAAGGTGGAAGAGGGGTGTAACACCCGTATTTTCATGCATTTGATATTTAATTAATTCGGGAATTCAAAATTACTTGTGTGTCGTAATTTTAATTGAATTAATTATGGCAAGTTATATTTAAACATTAATCGGGAAGTGAAAGGTTAATATTTAGGGAAGCTTAATTACTAAGTGAATAGTAATATTGCATTTACGTCATTTCGAGTATTAATGACGGGATATGTACTTATTCCAGCCGGGAGTCTGTATAGACTAATTTGGGTGTGAAATAAGAATTTTTATAAATTAATTCGGATGCCAATTCTGAGTGTACGGTTGAGTCCGGATGGGCCAAGATAGTCAAAAAAGTGTACCCGGGGGTAGTAAACGGGTCACGGGACATTTTTAGACATAGCCGAGACCACACGAGGGCATTTGGGTCACTTGGGCTTGGTCCATCAGGAAAAAAACGGGATTAAGGTTAATTAAACAATTAAAAGTAACAAGGGAATGACTGAATTGTTTTAGAGGAGACTTAGAGGGTTAGGAAACCCTAACAGCAGCTAAAGGCAAATTTGGGGATCACAAGAGAGCCAAAAAGAGTCATCTTCAACCTTGGGCACTCACGATTTCAAATTCAGACTCTACGAACCCTAAGGTAAGTGGTTAACTTGTTGTAGCATTTAAAGTGTATTTCAATTTATATTCATGTGATGTGGATAATCAAAGAAATTCGTTTTGGGATTTAAAGGGGTATAAACATGGGTTTTTCTAGATTATGAGTCTGATTTCTAAATTGAGTAGAAATGCATATTTAATCTAAGTTGTGTGTTTGTATTCTAGTAAGTTGTGTAAAACCGGAGGAATTAGCAAAGAATTTGTGATATGGAATTGATGGTTAAATGGGTTAAAGACTGAACCCAAACTCGTGAAAACAGTAGAGAAAAGAAATTAAGTGATGTTTCTGGACTTTAGGAAGGTTCCTTATAAGGTTTTTGATGTCTTTTGCCGATGAGAAAGTTTAGTTTTTGGTGTAAAAGAAGATAGGGTTTGGAGGTGGGCATCCATGGCTGAAACAACCAACTCGAGGAAGACGAGGACCTGATCGATCGATCGATCGATGGTCCAGAAACTTTGACAATTTGCCCAGTTTGTAATATATAGGGAAATTTAATAAGAATTCTTCCATGCCTTAATTTTGGGTAATTAATACATGGGTTTAAATCTAATTAATTGTGAATAAAAAAATTAATTAGGATTTGAGGGCGGCTTGGTGTGACATCATAATTAAAATTAATTGGGATTTGGAGGAAATTAGGTGTGACACACTAAGGTTAAATTTAGGAAGGTTTATTTCAAAATGATTAAATACGGATTTAGTAGACAAGTCCGGGATAATGGTTGAGTGGTACCGAAATGTAAATCTTATTTAGATGAAGGCTAAATAATTTAGAGTCGGAGATTTAGACTCGGGTGATGTTATTTCGGGCCACGAGAGTAAGTCCGAATATATTGATTGTGGCGATACCAAAAGAAATTAATGTGAAAATTAATTAATAATTAGAGTTGGGCCATGAACTCAAAATAAAAATGGAATAGGCTTGTGTCACGGACCTAGTGCACGGTGTAGCCGAGATATTTTATATTTATATATATACGGTGTGTGATAGTATATATATATGATGTGTGTATTAATATTGGTGGATATATATTATTATTATTATATATATATACTCTAGTGCTATAGGGAGAGGTTGCGCGTAGTGGATGAATCCCCTCTCTTGAGGAGTAGGGCGAGTATAATCCCAGGTCATAGCGTTCGTTATATGGGTGAGGGACATCTCACTTTCAGGGAAGGAATATGACCGCCTCCAACATTTATATATTAACCAAGTTAGTGAGCGAATCTGACTTGGGGGTGACTAGTTATGTGAACATACCTAGTGGGATAGCACTTTAGAGGATTTATACCTGGTGAGACTTTACTCAGGGGAAATACTATTATTAAATGTTATTTCAGTATGTTTGTGAATACTGTAATATGATTGAGTATATAATTAGGTAAATAATTATATACGGTCAAATTAATACAAGATATGAGTTGTATTATATGTATAACGGACGTGGAAGTTATATGAAATTAAAAAGGGAAATGATTGACTTAAGTTGATGATAATAATAACTTAAAAATCATAATTTCGGCATACCCGGTTAGAGTAGGGTGTTTGGAAGGGGTTACATAATTTATCTAGTCATAAGGTGAAGAGCTAGGTGAATTTATTTAAGGAGCTAGTAGTGGACATTAGGGGAGGGGTGAGGATGTCCTCAAGGGAGTGCGACACTAACTAAAATATGGAGAGCATGCATATTTACTTATTACTGCAAGTGAATCATTTGCTAAATGTTTTTCAAATGTTTTTGGGTACTAACCCTTGCTATAATTTTTTTAAAAAACCTTTTAGGTGTCTAGCCACAGGGACGCCAGGGTTGACTCAATTTCAGGTATCCGTTGCTGCAGCATATGTTGATGTTGCGAGTGATTGATAGACGCCTCACTCTTTCATTCTAGTATAGAGACTTCTATCAGTTATTTCGAGCATGTCGCTCACAGTCCATTTAATTTTTGTCATACTTATTGAGATTGATTACTTGTCTTTTTTTTTTTTATATTTGTTGGAGTTTGGGTCGATGGTTTATTTGGTCAGTCATTTATTTGTGAATGGTTGTTTCAGTTAATTAAGATTATTATGTTGTTTTATTTCCGTATGAATTTCATTTAAGTTAATGAAAGATAAAACTTGTCACCAGTCTAATTTTCTCACTTAGGTCGTTAGTAATTAAAAAGGCGGTAGTGATGCTAAGAATGATCCAACTGAGAAACCTATTCTAACTTAATTTAGGACTGATCACCTGGGGTTAATTAGGCGGGGTGTCACAGATGGAATCAGAGCATCAGGTTCTAGTGTCCTTAGGATCTGCGGCTTTCTACGTTTCAGCATAGCACTCGGTTGTTATAGAGCCCTATTATTAGGACTGTTGATTCATTTTTCGCTTGTGAGATATCGTATTTCTGCTGTGAATATTTTTGTGTAAATTGTGTACTTATACGATTCAATCTATTTTAGATGCCACCAAGGAGACTGAGAGCGGAGAGGGCTGAGGCTAGGGATGACGTTAGGGAGGCTCATTAGGAGCCATGGGTACCGGGACTCCCACCCCCACCGGAGTTAATTTCCACCACTCAGGTGGCAGTGATAGTGGCCCAGGCGGTTGAGACAACGATACGAGCTATGGAAGCTCACTTTTCACAACCCCAGGCACCGCCTCCAGTGGAACCAGTAGTTCAGTGAGTTAGGGAGACCTTGGCAGTGAGTTAGGGAGACCTTTCAAAAGGTTCACCCACCTGAGTTTCGGGGTAGTACAGATGTAGTAGAGGGTTGCGACTGGAAGAAGAACATTCAGCGCCATCTGCGCATGCTGGAGTGTACCGAAGTGCAGAAACAGATGCTTGCTATCTTTCGTCTATCGGGGGCATCCTTATAGTGGTGTGAGTCAGTTACCACCGCCGAGGAGCGAGATTTGATGACGATAGCAGAGTTTTGGGTGCGGTTCGACCGCAAATACTTTACTCCAGCGGTAGAGACAGAGATGAGAAAGAAATTCAGTGATTTAGTACAAGGTGAATGATCAGTGGCAGACTATGAGGAAGAGTTCATACGTTTGTCAAACTTTGTGCCAAATGAGGTGAGCGATGAGGAGCGAAAGAAATCGAGATTTATGGATGGCTTAGCCTGGCGGATCAGGCAACATTTGATTAGTAATCCGGCGTTGGTGACGTATCCAGATGTCTTTAATGCCACATTTGTACATTGCCAGGATCATCGATTCCATGCGAAGGGGAGCAAGAGAACAGGGGAGCCGAGCCAACAGGGCAAGGCAGTTACTAGTGGTGATAGGAGTGGTACTTAGCAGCAGACGGGCAGTCAGCAGGGGAATCAGGCTAAGAAGTTTAAGCCTGGTGGGTTCCGATCGGGAGGATAGGGGTTCAGGTAGGGGCAGCTGGGCTCAAATCAACAGCAACAGGTTCGTTATGGCCAAGGGAACAATGGGGGAGGCCAGCAGGGCCAGCCACGTCAGGGCCAACAATGCCAACGACAGGAGGATGGTCAGAGACGTTGTTTTGTCTGTGGCCAGCCGGGACACTTCAAGAGTGAGTGCCCATAGAAGAGAAGAGGTCACCAGCAGGAGGCCCAATAGGGGTAAGGGGAACAATTGCAGCCAGCAGCACCAGCCCCACCCGCCCCACCGCAGCAGGGGCAGATGCACTACGGGCGTGTGTATAACGTCCGGGATGTTCCCAATCCTCCAGCGCAGCAAGCACCGCCAACAGTTGAGGGTATGTTTCTCATTCATGGTTATGAGGGTAGTATTATTTTTTATACGGGAGCATCGCATTCATTCATTAAATATAATTTTGCTAAACGGGTTGGGTTATTAGAGACCGCGGGTAGTCTTCGGATGTGTGTTGAGTCACTAGTAGGTAGCGGGGCTTCGATTCACTCGATTTGTCGGGGGTGGAGATTTGGATTGGGAGGCTTAGTTTAGCAGCGGACCTCTTGGTGTTAGATATGGAGGGGTACGATGTCATCTTGGGTATGGATTGGTTGGCAGGTTATCGGGCGACGGTGGATTGCTACGAGAGGACAATCGTGTTCTCCATTCCAAGACAGGAAATATTTTTGATAGCGATGTCGTTACCTGAAGGGGGGTCATGCACGCACCTGTATTAAATCGAGGAGGAGACCTCACAGAAGGTGGCGATTCCGTTGGACTCAATCCCGGCAGTGAAGCAGTTTGAGAATGTGTTCCAGGAGATACCAGGGTTGCCACCTAGCAGGAAAATCGAATTTGTGATCAATTTAGCACCGGGGATGAGGCCGATTGCTCGGGCCCCATACCGTATGGCCCCTTCAGAGATGCGTGAGTTGAGAGAGCAGGTTCAGCAGCTTCTGGGTCAAGGTTTCATTCGGCGGAGTACATCGTCGTGGGGTGCACCAGTGTTGTTTGTAAAGAAGCGGGATGGCTCACTATGGTTATGTGTGGACTATAGAGAGCTGAACAAGGCAAAAATAAGGAATAAGTATACGTTGCATAGGATTGATGATCTATTTGACCAGTTGGGAGGGGTGACTTACTTATTTAAGGTCGACTTGAGGTCAGGGTATCAGCAACTACGAATCCGAGAGGAGGATGTTCCTAAGACCGCTTTCCTGTCGCGGTATGGATCTTATGAGTTCAGGGTGATGCCATTCGGGCTCACCAATGAACTAGCAGTGTTTATGAACCTCATGAATACAGTTTTCAGGGAGTTTCTCGATCAATTTGTCATCGTGTTCATTGATGACATCCTAATCTACTCGCGCACCGAGGAGGAGCATGCAGATCATCTGCGTATAGTGTTACAGACATTGCGGAATCACCAGCTGTATGCCAAATTTGGGAAGTGTGGATTTTGGCTACGGGAGGTTTATTTTCTTGGCCACGTGGTGTCAGACCGGGGTATTGCAGTAAATCTAAGTAAGGAATTGGCGGTGAGGGAGTGGGGGTAGCCCACGACATCGACCGAGGAGCACAATTTTCTGGGATTGGCCAGTTATTACAGGCGGTTCATTAAAGGATTCTCAAAGATTGTGGGTCCTTTGACGAATCTGACCCGAAAAGGGGTACCTTTCACTTGGAGTGATCATTGTCAATTAGCTTTTGACGAGCTAAAGGACAAGTTGATATCTGCACCCGTACTTGCGCTGCCAAAGGGACGATTAGAGTATCGAGTTTACACTGACGCATCCTTACAGGAACTAGGGGTGTGCTTCAGTAGGAGGAAAGGGCTATAGCTTACGCGTCGAGAAAGCTAACGCCCCACTAGAGGAATTACCCCACTCACGACCTGGAGCTAGCAGTGGTCATTTTTTCTTTGAGGATATGGAGACATTATCGTCTGGGAGAGCAGTTCACATTATTCACGGATCACAAATCACTTCAATATCTCTTCACATAGAAGGATCTGAATATGAGGCAGAGGCAATGAATAGAATTCGTGAAGGACTACCAGTTTGATATTCAGTATCATCCTAGTAAAGCTAATGTGGTAGCAGATGCATTGAGCCGGAGATCGACTGGGGAGATATTAGAAGTTTGGAAAGCGAAGTGGAGAGAGCTTCGATATGAGGATGATGTAGCCAGGGCTTGCATGTCAACATTATCCATCACACCTGAGATCATTATGAGGGTTGTGAGGGCTCAGGTAGAGGATCAGATCTGTCGGGATAGAGTGAACCAGTTACTAGCTGAGGGAGCAGAGGGTTACATGGTTAGCTCGGAAGGAGGCTTACGCCTCAATGGGAGGTTAATTGTGCCAGAGGATGAGGAGTTGAGGCACGCTGTTATGACAGAGTCCCATGGGTCGAGATTCGTGGTACATCCCGGTGGGGATAAGATGTACCAGGATATGAGGAGGCAGTATTGGTGGGAAGGAATGAAATGAGACATAGCAGAGTTTGTTTCGAAATGTGCCACATGCCAGGTTGTGAAAGTTAATCACCAGAGACCATCAGGGATGCTACAGCCACTGGAGATTCCCGTGTGGAAGTGGGAGAGCATCTCCATGGACTTCATTACAGGGTTACCTACATCGAAAAGGGGTCACGATTCATATGGGTTATTGTGGATCGGTTGACCAAAGTGGCCCACTTTCTACCGGTTCGCACAGACTTTGAGACAATGCGATATGCGAAGCTATTCATAGCCGAGATTGTTAAGCTGCACGGGGTACCGGTTAATATTGGGTCTGACAGAGACAAGATCTTTGTGGCCCACTTTTGGCAGAGGTTTCAGGAGGCCATGGGCACAGAGTTACGTTTGAGTACAGCCTATCACCCATAGATTGACGGGAAGACTGAGAGAGTCAATCAGATGCTAGAAGATATGCTCAGAATGTGCATATTAGACTTTGGGGGAGGTTGGGAGAATTATCTTCCTTTGGTAGAGTTCGCGTATAACAACTCTTACTAATTCACGATCAGTATAGCACCATTCGAGGCAATATATGGGAGACCTTGTCGTTCACCCGCTTGTTGGTTAGGGGTGAGGGACAACAAACTATTGGGACCGGAGATTGTTCAGGAGACGTCTTCCAAGATAGAGGTGATCCGAGGGAGGATTCAGATAGCTCAGGATAGGCAGAAGAGTTACGTTGATGCTTCACGAAGACATGTGGAGTTAGAGGTTGGGGATCAGGTATTGGTCCGGGTGTCCCCTATGAAAGGGGTGATGAGTTTCGATAAGAAGGGTAAGTTAGCAACGAGGTACGTTGGACCCTTCCCTATTATCGAGAGGGTGGGGACAGTATCTTATCGGCTGGGATTGCCAGAGCACCTTCAACGGATACACGACGTGTTCCATGTGGCATCGCTGAGGAAATATCGCAGGAGCGAGAGGGATTTCTGGCACATTCCACTCGAGGAAATTTATTTACAGCCAGACATCTCATATGAGGAGAGACCGATGGATACTCTAGACCATAGTGAGCGGAAGTTACGATCCAAGGTTGTTCCACTAGTTAGAGTACAGTGGAGTGATCACAACGTTGACGAGTCTACCTAGGAGAGGGAGGAGGATATGCGGGAACAATATCCAGAGCTTTTCACCATAGGTACGACCTAATTTCGGGGATGAAATTCCTTTCTAAGGGGGGGAGTATGTAACACCCCGTATTTTCATGCATTTAATATTTAATTAATTCAAGAATTCAAAATTACTTGTGTGTCATAATTTTAATTGAATTAAATATGGAAAGTTATATTTAAATATTAATCGGGATGTGAAAGGTTAATATTAGGGAAACTTAATTACTAAGTGAATAGTAATATTGCATTTATGTCATTTCGAATATTAATGACGGGATATGTACTTATTTCAGCCGGGAGTATGTATAGACTAATTTGGGTGTGAAATAAGGATTTTTATAAATTAATTCGGACGCCAATTCTGAGTGTATGGTTGAGTCCGGATGGGCCGATATAGTCGAAAAAGTGTAACCGGGGGTAGTAAACGGGTCACGGGACGTTTTTAAACATAGCCGGGACCACACGGGGGCATTTGGATCACTTAGGCTTGGCCCATTAGGCAAAAAAGGGGATTAAGGTTAATTAAACAGTTAAAAGTAACAAGGGAATGACTGAATTGTTTTAGATAAACCTTAGAGGGTTAGGAAACCCTAACAGCAGCCAAAGGCAAATTTGGGGATCATAGGAGAGCCAAAAAGAGTCATCTTAAACCGTGGGCACCCATGATTCCAAATTCAGACTCTACGAACCCTAAGGCAAGTGGTTAACTTACTGTAGCATTTAAAGTATATTTCAATTCATATTCATGTGATGTGGATAATCGAAGAAATTCGTTTTGGGATTTAAAGGGGTATAAACATGGGTTTTTGTAGATTATGAATCTGATTTCTAAATTGAATAGAAATGCATAATTAATCTAAGTTGTGTGTTTGTATTCTCGTAAGTTGTGTTAAATCGGAGGAATTAGCAACGAATTGGGGATATGGAATTGATGGTTAAATGGGTTAAAGACTGAATTGAATTTTAAACCCAAACTCGTGAAAACAATAGAGAAAAGAAATTAAGTGATGTTTCTGGACTTTAGGAAGGTTCCTTATAAGGTTTTTGATGTCTATTGCCAATGCGAATGTTTAGTTTTTTGTGTAAAGGAAGCTAGGGTTTGGAGGTGGGCGTCCATGGCTGAAATAGCCAACTCGGGGAAGACGAGGACCTGATCGATCGATCGATCGAAGGTGGACCATCGATCGATCGATGGTCCGGAAACTTTGGCAGGTCGCCCAGTTTGTAATATATAGGGAAATTTAATAAGAATTCTTTCATGCCTTAATTTTGCGTAATTAATACATGGGTTTAAATCTAATTAACTGTGAGTACAAAAATTAATTAGGATTTGAGGGCGGCTTGGTGTGACATCATAATTAAAATTAATTGGGATTTGGAGGAAATTAGGTGTGACACACTAAGGTTAAATTTAGGAAGGTTTATTTCAAAATGATTAAATACGAATGTAGTAGACAAGTCCGGGACTAATGGTTGAGTGATATCGAAATGTAAATCTTATTTAGATGAAGGCTATATAATTTAGAGTCGGGGATTTAGACTCGGGTGATGTTATTTCGGGCCACGAGAGTAAGTCCGAATATATTGGTTGGGGCAATACCAAAAGAAATTAATGTGCAAATTAATTAATAATTAGAGTTGGGCCATAAACTCAAATTAAAAATGGAATAGGCTTGTGTTACGGACCTAGTGCACCGTGTAGCCGGGATATTTTATATTTATATATATACAGTGTGTGATAGTATATATATATGATGTGTGTATTAATATCGGTGGATAGATATTATTATTATTATTATTATATATATATATACTTTAGTGCTATAGGGGGAGGCTGCGCGTAGTGGATGAATCCCCTAGCTTGAGGAGTAGGGAGAGTATAATCCCAGGTCATAGCGTCCGTTATATGGGTGATGGACATCTCACTTTCAGGGAAGGAATATGACCACCTCCAACATTTATATATTAACCAAGTTAGTGAGCGAATCTGACTTGGGGGTGACTAGGTTATGTGAACATACCTAGTGGGATAGCACTTTAGAGGATTTATACCTAGTGAGACTTTACTCAGGGGAAATACTATTATTAAACGCTATTTCAGTATGTTTGTGAATACTGTAATATGATTGAGTATATAATTAGGTAAATAATTATATACGGGCAAATTAATACAAGACATGAGTTGTATTATATGTATAACGGATGTGGAAGTTATATGAAATTAAAAAAGGGAAATGATTGAATTAATTTGATGATAATAATAACTTAAAAATCACAATTTAGGCATAACCAGTTAGAGTAGGGTGTTTGCAAGGGGTTACATAATTTATCTAGTCATAAGGTGAAGAGCTAGGTGAATTTATTTAAGGCGTTAGTAGTGCACATTAGAGGAGGGGTGAGGATGTCCTCAAGGGAGTGCAGAACTAACTAAAATATGGAGAGCATGCATATTTACTTATTACTTCAAGTTAATCATTTGCTAAATGTTTTTCAAATGTTTTTGGGTTCTAACCCTTTCTATACAAAATTTTAAAAACCTTTTAGGTGTCCAACCATAGGGACGCCAGGCTTGACTCAATTTCTGGTATCCGTTGCTGCAGCATATGTGGATGCTGTGGGAGATTGATAGACGCCTCACTCTTTCATTCTAGTATAGAGACTTCTATAAGTTATTTCGAGCATGTCGCTCACAGTCCATTTAGTTTTTGTCAGACTTATTGAGATTGATTACTTGTCTTTATTTTATATTTGTTGAAGTTTGGGCCGATGGTTTATTCCGTCAGTCATTTATTTGTGAATGGTTGTTTCAGTTAATTAAGATTATTATGTTGTTTTATTTCTGCATGAATTTGATTTAAGTTAATGAAAGATAAAACTTGGCACCAATATAATTTTCTCACTTAGGCGGTTAGTAATTAAAAAGGTGGCAGTGATGCTAAGAATGATCCAACTCAGAAACCTATTCTAACATAATTTAGGACTGATCACCCGGGGTTAATTAGGCGGGGTGTCACAAGGGTGAGGGTGGTGAAAGGAGAAAAGAATGAGGAAAGAGGTTAGAGAGAATGGGAGTCATTTAACCTTTGGTATGTTTAATACATAATACTTTCATTGTAAGTCTTCATGCATATTCTAAGGACATATATGTATTGATTTATGTTGGTTTTATTTTCTTTCTTAAAAACACTTTATGTATCTAGGTTAAGGTACATCTACCCCTTCATCAATTTGACACGTGCTAGATTTTCATGTGAGATCATGTAAAAATTATCACTTATATTTATGTTTGGTAATTATTTGTGGATTTTTTGGGCCAAAACCTTTTTTGAAAACTTTAGATTATTATATACACAATTAGTCAAGCTATTAGAACATGATTGACTCCTCTCCAACTACTTTGTGTAAAGGGTACTTGTAATGAACCCCAAGAGTCATACTTTTTTTAATACTTAGGTTGGAAGCTCATTATAACATGACACATAGTTGTTTAAATGAGAAATTACAAAATTTAATTTGTGTCTGAATCAAAACAAATTTTCATTAAACTTTATAAAAATATATATAGTTTTAAAATATAAAAAAGATTCACCTTTTTTAGATCTTGAGCGGCAAAACTTTTTCAAAACTTCATCTAATCATCGCATTAATCCTTAATTTTTATTTGAGCATAGTGAACTGCATAACCCGAGCTTATTATATTATGCATTACTGATAATATGACCTAATCGATGAGTACGAGTAAGGGAGACATTGTGTCATTATTGGTCTATTTTTTTTCATTTGTTATGATGAGATCCTCGAAGCCTTGAGTGATTCGAGTTATATTTGTAAGTCATTTGTTCTTGCATAATTCATTTTTGGGAAAAGGAAAATTTAACCTTATGGTTTGGGGTGAATGTGATATCCACACCAATTCTTTAATGTTTAAAATTCAAACCCAAAGTACATCAAATGAAGAAAATTTTAGCTATGTATCACTCTTCCGTTTGAAAAAAATGATGGTGAGTTGGATGGGCTCATTTTTGAGTAACATGTGGCACATTTTGACATCTCTCTCTCTCTTTGCATTGAACCTTCTTAACACACACCCATACACTCACATACACCATTAATAGTAACACTGTGACAACCCGAATATAATTATGATAAATTATATTTAAATCATATTTATCTTATGTGACATGAATAATGTGCTATTGGTATATCTAATGCTATGTGATTATGTTTAGTCTAATCCTACTTTCATAAATCATGAAATGTCGAATTATTTACAAACACAAATTTTTGTTGTTTTCGGTAGAAATGTTCCTGTAAGAGACTAGTTTTTACCTTTATAACATTATAAATGACTTGAGGTGAAAACTAGATAGTTGTATACATGTGAGTTAGGGTTGTAACACAATGAACGGATCATCAAATGGATTCCCGAGTAAAGAGTTATACTGAATTTACGAACAAGGGGCAAATCTGTCCATTCCCTTTAAGTGGTAATTTGTCTTTTATTAAACCCAATGGTTTAATTTGATTGGTTGGCTTGGGAGGCAGATTTGGCCGACTTAAAACTCTCCCTTTAGCTCATTTGTTCAGTAAATATAACCCTAGGTTCAGTTTTGAGAGATTTAAGCTTAAGGAAAGAGAAAGTAGAAGTTAAGGAAGAAAGATTACAAGGAAAAGCTAGGAAAAATTTCCAACAAAGTCCTTAAGGTATTTCCAAGGTAAAATTATGTGTTAATATTGTTGTAATCTTGTATGATACTTATTTAAAAGTATATAAATCGTGAATTATTGATTAAAACCTTATCATCCTTTGTGATAACAGGTATTGGTTCATATGTGAGATAAGTGGTGTTTATATGTCATATTGCTTTGTATTGAAACCCCTTGTATTCAAATCTGCATATCTCTTTGTGTGATTACTGAAATTGAGAAATTCAAATTGGAAATGAAATTAGAATCAAATATTCATATCATATCCGAAAATTAGGATTTATCTTCTCGTGTTTAGGTCTTAATGAGGATTTCAAGTTAGTACATAGCTTCTATTTGTATACTACATTTCAGTATGCCATGAGTTTAGTCAAGCTTTTGAGATATCAAATGAAGTCAAAAAATTATGAAACTTTGATTCTGCACTATTCAGTATGTGTACTGAAAATGGGTTGAAAATTATGGAAAGTTCTGCTGGAGAAAAATTATGAAAATTCTTGGAAGTTGAAGGAACAATAGAGGAGCTTGTATGGCAGATTTCTTGTGCTGTAAAGAAATAGTCATAACTTGCTCTAGGAAGCTTGAAAAATTACACCGTCACTTGTACTGGAAAGTATATTCATATATATTTTCATATTGATAAGGTTGGACCCCTGTATTTGTAAAATTTAGTAATAAAGGATTGTTAAGTATGTAGGACAATGATTTCAGGCCATACTGGATACCCCTTGAATGAATGTTTGTATTTCGTCCTTACAAAGGGTACTTTGAGTACATGTTTCATGTGTATATACATTGAGAAGTATAATTTCATGTTTAGTTGACTTTGGTTATAAATTACTTATAAGGTATTTCCTACGGTTGAATGTCCGTAACTTTATCAACATGTATATCATTGTTTTGCCTTTACTTATGTTTTATGGAATGTGACTTAATTGGAATTATATTGTTGATGTATAGTCATGGAAAGTTACATAATTATGTTAGGATAATATTTATGATTGAGGTTCAGTACTGATTTAGTTGGATTTACAGGTGTAAGGTATAATTAACCTAGTTCAGCTCTACCAGAAGGAAACGTGAATACATAGTTGTCAACCATGGTGAGTGTACTCACTGGAATGATGTATTTGTATCCTGTTACGAATATGATCATAATGTTATGAATATAAAATTGTTCATTTCGGTTTATCGAAATGGGAGGTTACTCCCCGACCCGGAATGGGGGAGATTTGTCTATTAATGACAAGGGGTTACTCCTCGACCAGGAATGGGGGATAATTATCTATTTAGACAGGATATGTGAATCATGATTCGGAAAAGTTGGTCATTCATTATGAATGAGCCAGATAAGTTAATACATAATTATATGGACATGATTTATTGCATTCAAATTCATGCAGTAGTATAGTAGTGATGCATTCACTGGGCTATTTTGCTCACGGTTCCTATGTTCACATTTTTCAGTTAACCCGATGTCACTGCCAAATCTAGGAAGTCGGGCTGGGTTAGCCAGGAATGGGAGAAACTAAGACTTTGTTTAAATGTAAATGATGTAATTAAGTTAAATTATCCTTCAAGAAAGTTTGTATAAGTATGACTACTCTGATGTTGTAAAAAGGTTTTCAGTTATATGGATTTACAATGATGACTCTGAAATTAAAACTCTTATGTATGGTTTAGTTAAATTAATCATGGTTTGACTCACTTTGACTTTCAAACTTAATTATAAGTAACTCGGTTGGGGTGTGTCAGATTTTGGTATCAGAGCCTAGGTTTTTAGGGGTTCTGGAGTGAGAAGAGTCTAGATTTGGCAGTGAATGTTAGAAATATATTTTATTTGATACTAATGATTATGTTAGGAAAGATATGTATATCTGCATGTTGTTATATCTTTGATTCATTTCAGATAAGAGAATGGAACGAGGGAATGTAAATGTGAGAATAGAAGATGGGGCTTCAAATATTCCAGCAAAAGCGAAGATTGAGCAACCTGTTCAGATAAATGTGGAAACTGAGCCAGAACAACTGACCAATATGCAAAAAATGGCATGTGCTATGACTCTAATGGCAGAGCAGCAAGATAGATTTATGGCTCAGATAGAAGAACAACAGACCAGGCAACTGGAGGCACAAGCCTTAGCTAGGGCTGAGGAGGTGATACACTGGGAAGAAATAAGTAGTTCACATGAGAAATTTATTAAGATGCACCCACCATCGTTCGAAGGAGCAGTTGATCCCACAGAGGCAGAAGTCTGGGTTAAAGAGATTGAACTTATCTTTGGGGTGGTGAGGATGCCTGAAAATCAACGAGTGACCTTGGCGACGTATATGCTGAAAGGAGAAGCTAAATATTGGTGGGATGCCACAAAACATTTGTTGATTACTCCAGAAGGTGGGAACATGATCTCATGGGATGCTTTTGTCAAAGCTTTGTATGATAAATATTTTCCCCCAATGTATCGAAAACAAAAGGAGAAGAAATATTTCATGTTGAATCAGAGGAGTATGACAGTTAGAGAATACGAAGCTAAACTTACAGCATTATCTCGATTTGCTTCAAGGTTTATACGTAATGAGGAAGATATGTGCAGCCTATTTCTCGATGGGCTTGAGTTTGTCACTAAATCTAGATTATCGACTTTAGAGACTTCTAACTATTCAGCCTTGGTGAACAAATCCGTGGTAGTAGAAAGGGACGTGAATGAAGCTAGAGGGAATTGAGAACGAGGTGTAAAGAGAAGTAGATTCGATCCAAACTATCAAAAGGGTAGCGATACTGAATATTAAAGGTTTGGAGGATAAAAATTCCAACAGGATAGAAGTGGAAGTAGTTTACAAAGGGGTGAAGCTAGTGGTGGAAGAGGTTCAGGAGTTTCAGCACAAGGAGATCCGAATGTTTGTTTCTTTTGTGGGACATCGGGTCATGTAAAGAGAAATTGCCCAAAGCTACTGAATATAGAAAGCTTCAACTGTCATCAGAAGGGACATCTGAGAAAGAATTGTTCGATGTTATCAAGAGAGATTTCAGTCAGTAGTGTCGGGCCTCATAAAGGATCCTCTCCAGGCAGTGCCACCAGGGGAAGAGGTACAGGACAAGCTAGTGGATCGAAGGCAGGAGGAAGAGTGTTTGGGATGACATTGCAAGATGCCCATGCTACACCTAAAGTGGTTACAGGTAAACTTTCTATTGCAAACAAAGATTTATATGCCCTCATTGATCCTGGATCTACGCATTCATTTATGTCATTAAATATTGTTTCATATTTGGGTAGACCATGTTCATTTCTCAATTGTGCCTTATATATTTCTACCCCAGTGGAAAGTATGATTCTGGTTGAGCATGTTTATAAAGATTGTATCTTACGAATGGGGGAACGAGATTTCTATGCTGATTTGATACCATTGGCCATTAGAGATTTTGATATTATATTGCAAATGGATTGGTTATCATCATATCATGCTTCCATTGACTGTTTTCGCAAAGAAGTTACATTTCATTTGCCTGGTGAACATGAGTTCTAGTTTATTGGAGAAAGGAAAGTTGTCCCTAATTGTCTTATCTCAGCAATTAAGAGGAGAAAGTTATTGAGTAAAGGTTGTATAGGGTATTTAGCCTATGTTGTTGATACTAGTAAAGAGACTGTTAAAATTCAAAATATACCAGTGGTTAGAGAATTTTCTGATGTCTTCCCAGAGGAATTAACAGGATTGCCACCCGATAGGGAAGTAGAGTTTTCCATTGAATTAATTCCAGGTACTGGTCCAATTTCTCTTGCTCCATATAGAATGGAACCAGCGGAGTTGAAAGAGTTAAAAGTGCAATTACAAGATCTGATAAGCAAAGGTTTCATTCGGCCTAGTGTTTCGCCATGGGGAGCACCAGTGTTATTTGTGAAAAAGAAAGATGGGACAATGCGATTATGTATTGATTATCGACAGTTGGATAAGGTGACCATTAGAAATAAGTACCCTCTACCTCGTATCGATGACTTGTTTGACCAATTACAGGGGCCACTGTATTTTCGAAGATTAATTTGAGATCGGGTTACCACCAATTGAAAGTAAAGGATAGTGATATTTCCAAAACGGCTTTTCGGACTTGATAAGGGCACTATGAGTTTTTGGTGATGCCATTTGGATTAACTAATGCTCCAGCAGTTTTTATGGATTTGATGAACCGGGTATTCCACCCTTTCATTGATTCATTCGTGATTGTATTCATAGACGATGTGTTGATTTATTCGCGTAGCATGGAGGAACATGAGAAACATTTGAGACTTGTATTGCAGATTTTGAGAGAGAAGCAATTATTTGCTAAATTTAGCAAGTGTGAGTTTTGGTGGAATGAAATTGTGTTTTTAGGGCATGTTGTCTAGGGAAATGGGATATATGTTGATCCAAAGAAGGTGGAAGCAATCGTTGAATGGGAGAGTCCTAAGAATGTGACACAAATTAGGAGTTTCCTAGGATTGGCAGGTTACTATCGCAGATTCATTAAGGGATTTTCAACAATAGCATTACCATTGACAAAGTTGACTCGTAAAGAAGTGAAGTTTGTATGGGAAGAAGAATGCGAGAGGAGTTTTAAAGAATTAAAGAATCGGTTGGTTTTAGCCCCTATACTTACTATTCCATGTAGGAATGAGTCTTTTATGATCTATACAGGCGCTTCATTTCAGGGGTTAGGATGTGTTCTTATGCAGAATGGGAAGGTAATGGCATATGCTTCTAGACAATTAAAGACGCATGAACGAAATTAACCTACACACGATTTGGAGCCAACAGCCATTGTTTTTACTTTAAAGTTGTGGAGACTTACTTGTATGGAAAAACTTGTGAGATATTTAGAGATCATCAAAGTTTGAAATACTTGTTTACACAGAAAGAACTGAATTTGAGACAGAGGCGTTGGATAGAGATGATTAAAGACTATGACTATACCATTCATCATCCTTGGAAGGCCAATGTAGTAGCAGATGCTTTGAGTCAAAAATCATCAAGGATTCTTGGTTGCATACAGTGTGCCCGTGTTGGAAATATTATTGACTTGGCATCGATGGGGATTGAATTGATGTTTTCAAAAAGCGGAGGATTATTAGCACATGTCACAGTGAGACCTTTATTGGCCGAACGCATACGAAATTTGCAGACCAGTGATCCATTCCTTGAGAAGAAGAAACAAGATGTCCTGGATGGTAAAAAGAGTGACATTGAAATTAAGAATGATGAATCGTTGTGTTATAAAAATAGGATTTGTGTACCGAATGATCCACCCTTAAAGAAAGATATATTAGAAGAGGCACATAGTTCTATTTACTCTATGCATCCGGGAGGTACCAAAATGTACAGAGATTTGAAAGAATATTACTGCTGGAATAATATGAAATGTGAGATTGCAGAGTTCGTAGCTAAATGTTTCGTATGCCAGCAAGAAAAAGCGGAGCATCAGAATCCGGCGGGATTATTACAGTCATTGCTTATTCCGAAATGGAAGTGGGAGCATATAACGATGGACTTTGTTACAGGATTACCCCGGTCACCAAAGGGGAATGATTCTATTTGGGTGATTGTAGACCGATTGACGAAGTCAGCTCATTTTCTTCCAGTTAAGACCACCTACACTGTTGACAAGTATGCACGTATGTACGTTGATGAGATTATCCGTTTACATGGGGCACCAGTGTCAATTGTATCAGATAGAGATCCAATGTTCACTTCTAAATTTTGGCCTCGATTACAAAATGCCATGGGCACAAGTTGGAAGTTCAGTACTGCATTTCATCCACAAACTGATGGGCGATCAGAAAGGACGATTCAAATATTAGAAGACATGTTACGAGCTTGTGTATTTGACTTCAAAGGTAGTTGGGATGATCATTTGCCTTTGATGGAATTTTATTATAATAATAGTTATCAGTCCACCATTGGTATGCCTCCTTATGAAGCTTTATATGGGAGGAGATGTAGAACGCCTTTGTGTTGGGATGAAGTAGGTGAAAGGAAAATTTTGGGTCCAGAATTAATATATGTGACGACGAAAAAGATCAAAATTATTCGGGAATGGATAAAGATAGCGCAAAGCAGGCAGAAAATTTATGCAGATAAGAGGAAGCATCCATTGGAATTTCAAAAGGGGGATTTTGTTTTCCTACGTATTTCACCATGGAAAGGCGTCATGAGGTTTGGGAAAAAGGGGAAACTAAGTCCAAGATACATTGGACCATATGAGGTGTTGGAAAGAATTGGGAACCTGGCATATAGATTAGCATTAATTCTAGATTTATCCCGTTTGCATGATGTGTTTCACGTATCGATGCTCCGTAAGTATTTGGAGGATCCACCTCATCAGTTGAAAACTCAACCAATTGAACTGAAGGAAGACTTGTCGTACATCAAGGAACCATTGGAAATTATTGATCGCAAGGAGAAGGTATTGAGGAATAAAGTTATTCACTTAGTCAAAGTTATGTGGATGATCCATGGAGTTAAAGAAGAAACTTGGGAAACAGAGGATACCATGAAGAAACAGTATCCCCATTTGTTTGGTAAGTGCCCTTTATATTAAATTTCGGGGATGAAATTTTCTAAGGGGGGTGAGTTGTGACAACCCGAATATAATTATGATAAATTATATTTAAATCATACTTATCTTATGTGATATGAATAATGTGTTATTGGTATATCTAATGTTAAGTGATTATGTTTAGTCTAATCCTACTTTCATAAATCATGAAATGTCGAATTATTTTTCGGTAGAAATGTTCCTGTAAGAGACTAGTTTTGACCTTTAAAACATTATAAATGACTTAAGGTATAAACTATATAGTTGTATACATGTGAGTTAGGGTTGTAACACAACAAACGGATCATCAAATGGATGCCGAGTAAAGAGTTATACTGAATTTACGAACAAGGGGCAAATCTGTCCATTCCCTTTAAGTGGTAATTTGTCTTTTATTAAACCAAATGGTATAATTTGATTGGTTGGATTGGGAGGAAGCCTTGGATGACTTCTCGCTTTAGCTCATTTGTTCAGCAAATATAACCCTAGGTTCAGTTTTGAGAGATTTAAGCTTAAGGAAAGAGAAAGTAGAAGTTAAGGAAGAAAGATTACAATGAAAACCTAGGAAAAATTTCCAACAAAGTCCTTAAGGTATTTCCAAGGTAAAATTATGTGTTAATATTGTTGTAATCTTGTATTATACTTATTTAAAAGTATATAAATCGTGAATTATTGATTAAAACCTCATCATCCTTTGTGATAACATGTATTGGTTCATATGTGAGATAAGTGGTGTTTATATATCATATTTCGTTGTATTGAAACCCCTTGTATTCAAATCTGCATATCTCTTTGTGTGATTAGTGAAATTGAGAAATTAAAATTGGAAATGAAATTAGACTCAAATATTCATATCGTATCCGAAAATTAGGATTTATCTCCTCGTGTTTAGGTCTTAATGAGGATTTCAAGTTAGTACATAGTTTCTGTTTGTATACTACATTTCAGTATGCCATGAGTTTAGTCAAGCTTTTGAGATATCAAATGAAGTCAAACAATTATGAAACTTTGATTCTGCACTATTCAGTATGTGTACTGAAAATGGGTCGAAAATCATGGAATGTTCTGCTCGAGAAAAATTATGAAAATTCTTGGAATTTGAAGGAACAATAGAGGAGGTTGTAGGGCAGATTTCTTGTGTTGTAAAGAAATAGTCATAACTTGCTCTAGGAAGCTTGAAAAATTACACCGTCACTTGTACTGGAAAGTATATTCATATATGTTTTCATATTGATAAGGTTGGACCCCTGTATTTGTAAAATTTAGGAATATAGGATGGTTAAGTATGTAGGACAATAATTTCAGGCCATACTGGATACCCCTTGAATGAATGTTTGTATTTCGTCCTTACTGTAGGAGGGGCTTAATGACAAGCCTCTCATTAAATTATTAAATGAGATTAGAGATGATTAATATTGATAAAATTCCATGTATTTATGCGACTGAGGTATTATTATGCGCGTCGGACATATCACGCGTATTTATGTATTATTTACATATTAACTAGACAATATTCTAGTATTGGGAGTTTTGACATATGTTATGGGACACATACCTATGTGTCACAACGGGTTATTTGACATGTGGATACCCACTTGGGTTGGTTTTTCTATAAATAAGCCTCACCCCCATACATTAGAGGGAGAGCTTCTTGGGAAAGAATAGTGATTTTCTTGTCTTATGAGTTTTTAGAGAGAGTTTTAGAAAAGAGTTTTGGAGAAGAGTTTCAACACCTCCCATCACTCCGAAAAAACACCACAATGAGTTTTCCGACGAATAGTACGAACCCACGAACTACGTTGACTTTGATTCTGAGCATAACGGATACGTAGGCGTAACTAAAGTTGCTCAAGTCAAGCACGTGCCAAAATATGATATTTCCCCAAATTAGACTACTCTCTTACACTTACAAAGGGCACTTTGAGTACATGTTTCATGTGTATATACATTGAGAAGTATAATTTCATGTTTACCTGACTTTGGTTATAAATTACTTATAAGGTATTTCCTACAGTTGAATGTCCGTAACTTTATCAACATGTATATTATTGTTTTGCATTTACTTATGTTTTATGGAATGTGACTTAATTGGAATTATATTGTTGATGTATAGTCATGGAAAGTTACATAATTATGTTAGGATAATATTTATGATTGAGATTCAGTACTGATTTAGTTTGATTGACAGGTGTAAGGTTTAATCAACCCAGTTCGGCTCCACCAGAAGGAAACGTGAATACATAGTTGTCAACCAAGGTGAGTGTACTCACTGGAATGATGTATTTGTATACTGTTACGAATATGATCATAATGTTATGAAAATAAAATTGTTCATTTCGGTTTACCGAAATGGGAGGTTAGTCCCCGACCCGGAATGGGGGAGATTTGTCTATTAATGACAAGGGGTTACTCCTCTACCAGGAATGGGGGAGAATTGTCTATTTAGACATGATATGTGAATCATGATTCGAAAAAGTTGGTCATTCGTTATGAATGAGCCGGATAAGTTAATACATAATTATATGGACATGATTTATTGCATTCAAATTCATGCAGTAGTATAGTAGTGATGCATTCACTGGGCTATTTTGCTCACGGTTCCTATGTTCACATTTTTCAGGTAACCCGATGTCACTGCCAAATCTAGGAAGTCGGGATGGGTTAGCCCGGAATGGGAGAAACTAAGACGTTTTTTAAGTGTAAATGATGTAATTAAGTTAAATTATCCTTCAAGAAAGTTTGTATAAGTATGACTACTCTAATGTGGTAAAAAGGTTTTCAGTTGTATGGATTTACAATGATGACTCTGAAATTAAAAATCTTGTGAATGGTTTGGTTAAATTAATCATGGTTTGACTCACTTTGACTTTCAAACTTAATTATAAGTAACTGGGTTGGGGTGTGTCAAACACACGCACAAACTGTACACACACGCGCGCGCGCGCACACACACACACACACACACACACACACACACACACACACACTAGCGAAATGCTCGTTCCTGAAGATACAAAGAATAATTTTCAAAGTATTAAATATTGTATAATTATAATTAAGTCAAAACGTTTTATTTACAATAAAAATAAGTATAAAAAATTTAAATTTTTTGGGGAAATTTTCCTCTATTTATAGGACTATTTACCATGTTTAAGGAAAAATAGTCAAAAAATAATACTAAAAGTCAGTCAAGGACCTCATAATAATTGTAAACTATTATATAGCACAAATAATTGTAAAGAATTTTAAAAAAATTAGACAAAGTGTCTTTTGTTTATAGGAATATCCATCATATTTAAGAAAAAAAAAATACTCGAACAACAATGTTCAACTATAAGAATGTAACATGAAACAAATGTGTGGGTTCAGAAACAACGAAGCATGAGTCAAGTTACGTAAGAGAAAACGTATCCATGCTCCACAAATAACTAGAAAAAAAGTATTGCTAATCTTAAATAATACAATGATAATATCGGTTTGGAAAGGAGAATACACATCTTATGAACCTCAGAAACTATTAGTATTAATGGTTGTTGTAATGCAAATTGGAGATCGTAAAATGGATAGTTGAGTCAAATGTAATAATGTTCATCATTATCTGAGGACCTACGAAAACAACAATAATTAACGTAATAGAAAAAAAAATAAGAATTTTGATTACTTAACCCACAACCATGGAAACAAAAAAAATCACATGTACCAATAACATAGTTAATAAAAATGGATTTGCAGGAATCCCCAAAGTTCAAGAATGCTTAATAAAAGTTCAACTGAAAATGGGTTAGTACATTACTATCAACACTCTAAAAATGTTGGGATGAATGTAAGAACTAAACAATTTAAAGAAGATGGTAAAATGTCAGTCTCTTAGAATTGATTATATATTATGCATCCATATTAAAGAAATAAAATATGCATAATCAAACTACCACTTGCCGTATGAAACATATATATGTATATATGACAATAGGAGAGGAATGGTCCTTTTTTTATTGGAGGTGGACTTCTTTTTTTATATCAAGATTTGAAATGTTGAACATAACATCAAGAATATATCTTTAAAGAGATCCAGGAAAGAGACACTTAATACCTTCATAACCTTGAACCTGACACCGAGAATATCTGTAAACCCGTGCCCCTTATGACTAAATTCGACAATTAGTACCTCAATTCCAATTTTCTCAAGAACAATGCCTTTTTACGTGAGAAGAACTAACAAATGATTTTTTCCATTCATTTCTGAGGTGGGACTTCTTGTAAGACTTAGCATCCTAACCTTTCATACTGCGATGGGACTTCAACTTGCAACCAACTCCCATTCCATGTGTCTTCCCCATGCTGATTGAACTAAGTGGGTCTACGATAGTGACTCAAGGTAAGAGAAATGAAAACATATATACTACATAATAAATATAAACGATCATAATTATTAGGATGGAAAAAATCATTATGTGGAATTCGAAGCTGGGATTCAGTTCTATCTACAGTCCTAATTTTGAAATCAATAGCATAAGACCCACCAATTGCATATCAACATACAAGTGTTACTGTTTATACATTATCAATATAGTAATAGTTGTAAGAATATAACATAGTGCCTATAACTTGGTAGAATGCTTATATATTATCATCATATTATAGAGTACATGAGATAAGTTTTTATGTGGAAACTTGTTAGACAATTTTGTACCTTGATGATTCACCCATCAATTAGCACAAAAGTTATGCCCATTGGTAAGTTTAGGTTGCACCCGAAACGTAAATTAATCAAGGTAAAGCATATATTCCTTCTAAATCAAATTAGATATTGAAAATAAGCATATGACACTTGTAGACACCCCATACTAGTACCCCCTAAATACCTCCTTAGGTCCCTAATACTCCTCCCTCCGTAAACCTTAGGTTATACTTTGAGTATCGATCTATAGGCCACTGACCAATTTCAGAACTCGTTTGACTCCGATCAACTCTCCAACCCGAGTGGAGATCAATGAATCCTTTAAGGGCTCTAAATCGCCTATCCAACATCTATTTTGTATGCGAATCGGCCTCGCAGTTTGCACGAACGATCCCTTTTACTTTAAAGATTGATCTAGATTCCATTGGGTGCTTTTGAGCACCGTTTAACTCTCATCAACCCTCAAACCTGACAAAATCTCAACGAAATTTCAAAGGGCGCTGAATTTCCTTTCCAATGGTTCATTTCATCCACAAATTGGCCTTGCAATTCGCACGAATGACCCTTTTTATTCTAAAAGGCCACCAGACACTTCCAAGTCCCGTTTGACCTTGGTAAACTCTCCAAACTGGGTGAAACTCAATGAAATATATAAGGGATTTGAATAACATTTTCCATGGTCCATGCCATGTGTGAATCAGTCTCACAGTTCCCATGAACGACATGTTTAACTCTGAAAATCCCTGTCTAAAACCCATCGGGCACTTTAAAGCCCCATTGGACTTCGGTCCACTCCCAAATATGAGAGTGGATCAATGAACTCTTGAAGGTCTCTGAATTCCCTTTCCAATGGTCCAAACCATGCATGATTATGACTTATGATTTGAATATTATGCCTACTTTTTCAAAAACGTCCGTTCTGGATTGTCTATAGGCACACTAGACACCCCGCCTTGACCGACAAGACAAGCACTGTGCCGATAGGCAGGATGGGGGCTATGCCGATCGAAACCCCCTAACCTTAAAATGGCACTATGTAAAGAACCCATGAACTCACTCCTAAGTTGGTCCCTTTTATCAATTAGAAACATTCTCTCAAAATCAGAGCGTTGTCATTCCAAAAAAACCATAATTTCCAACATTCTCTCCATTTCTATTACCTCTCTTACCTACCATCTTTAGTCACTCACCTCACACCATTTTACCATCCCTATACCACCATAAAATAAGCCCGCATACCTTCCAAATTCAGTAGCAAAAGTCTTCTAGGGGGTCTATTCATACTCTTTTCAGTTTATTCATTTAGCATTATTTACTAACTTTATTACCATTTTGGTACCTTTTGGTATTATTATTATTATTATTATTATTATTATTATTATTATTATTATTATTATTATTATTATTATTATTATTATTATTATTATTATTATTATTATTATTATTATTATTATTATTATTATTATTATTATTATTATTATTATTATTATTATTATTATTATTATTATTATTATTATTATTATTATTACTACTACTACTACTACTACTACTACTTAATTCATAAAAATACAAAAAGATTAAAAAAAAGAGTTTACTTGTAAACTTCAAATCTAAGACTTCCTCATTTTATCATACTTTTACACTTGAACACATTTTCTTCAAAATCACTGAATGAGGAGTATTAAATTTGGGTTTATGAGTTGAAATCCACCCCTACGATGTATCGAACTACGTGAATTTTGATGCCATTGGGCTACGTAGGCATCCCGGGCCAATCCTAGGATTTGAGCCCTCTCTTTCCATTTATGATTTTATACCACATTATATCTATTGTGTGAGTCATGAACTCCTATAAATTTGTGTCTCGCCCAACATGCACATTCTCTTTTTCATAGCGACCCGTGATTCTGTGAACACTTACATCATATGGTTATGATATTTTTTGGTACAGTCCTCCGTATGATTATTTTCCGCCTTTTCCATGACGCAAGTCGAATGGTTCCCTTTTTCTGTTATTTACATTACACACATGTAAAACCACGTTACACTTTGAATAAAAGAAGAATATTATTATAGCCCACGAGAGACTAAAAGGGAGGAATGGGTGCCTAATATATTTCCATTCTATAACTTGGTCCGTGAACCCTCGATTCGCATCAATATGTCCTTAATGCCTCTATCTCGAGGAGACTACATTTCTATTGCCTGTTTTGAGGTAAATAGAATGGATACTCCTTTCTTTCGTGTTATCCCCTTTTGACGATGACATATTTTATATTCGAGGCAACCTTTGAAGACATCAGCACGAGTGGAGGAAAGAGAACCCCCATATCCTCGAATCAGTCGCTCGTGCATGGAGGGAAAGAGAGGGAGACTTTGATAGGTTTTCCATCCTGTTCCGATTTTAGGGCCGACCCGCGCTGGAGGAATTCGACCCGGATGTCCACAATGGCTACTCTTCTGGGAAAATTTTAGAGAACTAGACTCTATCTTCACATGGGAGTTATTTCTTCAGTCTCCTACTTTTCTACATGTGTACATATGCCTCCATTTATATGTTCTCGCTACTCCTATGCTTACATCTTGTGTATTTATCTCATTCTAATCATGATGGTTATCTCTACCATGCTCTCTCCTCATATATATATCACCTTCTTATCTCATACTTCACTTTTTACTCACTTGTATATGCTCACCTATTTTTTTTGACACTCACTTGTAAATATTCTCCATGCTCACTTCACACACTTACACTCGTACATAGGCTCACTCTTACTTACATTCTTCACACACCACTTGTATATTATCCATGCTTAGCTCCACTAGCACACACCCTCACCTTTTCTCACTTGTATATATCTCCATGCTCACTTACACATGTTCACCCAAAACTTGGAGATGATCCATGCTTAATCTGAATAGCACACACTTTCACTTGTATATATGCATATGATTTTTTCACTCATACTATTCTCATGCCCCTCTCTTACCTTGAACATATCTCACTCACTTGTATATTCACATGCTTCAGACTTTATCACCATCCTCCAAATAGTCTCCATGCTCTATGCATATACTTGCTAGATTTACTTTCGATGATTATTCCTCTTATCCCTTTCTACTTGTATATTATCCCTTATAGTGGTAGTACTCCATCTATTTAGCATACATAAAATTCACCATAAGATACTAATCAATGCTCATGAATTTTTGCACAATACATCACTTGAGCATGCTAATATTGACCAAAATTTTGTCCCGTAATGAGGGGTCACTTCATGATGGGTGCCAGTCTTGGAAGGTGAGATTAACCTAAGTGATATGATTATTACCTTCCATTGGCTTCATACCTTCGACGTATATCATACGGTTCCCTCCGCATCATATTGCTTGTCCGAACTCATGACAGGAGGTATATAGAAGGGAACTCATTCACGTACGTTTAGTATGTCGAATTCTCTCTCACACGTACTATCCCCATGAGGGATGTTATGATGCAATTCACATACACCTAGGTATATCAAATGGCTTGTCCACACGTACTGATGAATAATTGCCCTTATAGGAAAGAGGTATATTGTGAAAGTCACGTCGAAGGAGGGAACCCTTCCATTCACCAAATGTATCAACCTTATATATGTGTCTACCCTAGGACACTTATAACTAGTTTGTCGGTTCCAGTGTGAAACCCTGTGGAAATTTCGATTCGATATACCACCCGAATCTTTGTACTATTTTGCTAATTTTTAAAACAAGACCCTATCCATGAGTTTGGAAATAAGTCAAACTTTGAATTTCATCTTATACCCCATCTTTTTCCAAAATTCAGGTCTTGTCCGACATTTTTGTTATATTTGGACGGACATAATAATAGTGGAACCTAATAATAATAAACGTACTGAGAATTTTCGCTTTTCCCACTTCTCAAACAAAAATACCAAAATCGTATCTCCCCTTTTTTTCAAAAGAAAATACCAAAAAAATTCTTAAAAAATAAACTTAAATCATTTTTCTCTCAGGCTGATCGCATACCTGGACATTGGCCTGGCTCCTAATTGGCTCCGGACTTTCGTCAAACCACACTGAATCTCTACAACTTCCTCTGCTTCTTCCACCGAGTTCGAGTTATCCCTCCATAAGTTGTTTACAGAGAACATGGACTAGGATCCAAATGTCCAACAAGATTTCATGGCCATCCTGGCTCAACTCAGTGCTAATATTGATAACCTTCGGGATGATGTCCAATAGATGCAATGGCATCGAGTGTAATGATATAGGGTTCAAACTCCATAGGCTCATGAGCCTAAAATCCTCTTTCCCCGTGCAATGGGTACACCTTACCTTGAACCAGTTTGGGTCCCAGAAGAGTATCAACATTCCCCGCGTGCCCCAACTACAAATGGGCCGCCACCATCTTAGCTATCGGTTTGAACCTTGCCCAGTAAGGGGTTAATTCTCCAATGCCTATGGATCATAAGGAAGAAGAACTGAATAAGTTCAATGAAAACCTCAAGAAACTATCAAAGAAATCCAACTAAGTTAATATCTTTGAGAATTACATGGACTATGCCCACATATCTCCCTATCCTAAAGCCAGACTACCAGAGCAGTTAAGGATGCGAAACATTGAGAAATTTAGAGGACATAGGCCCCCAATTGTTCATTCACACAACTATCACCGAGCCATGACTCTACTCGGGGCTTAAGAAGAGATAATGGCCTAGATGTTTCAACAAACCTTATAAAAGGATTTTTTCATATGCTTCCTATCTCTCAAGGATTACATAATTTGCAGTTGGGACGATGAAGGCATGGAATTAAAGACACAATAAGAATACAATAAATAACTATAAATTACACACAAAGACCTATAGATACTTAAATAGAGTCATTGGGAATCAATCAGAAGTTTCGTTGGAAGGTGGAAAGAGAATCCCTCTACCATGACCAACAAGCCATCGGAAAATGAGCAAGTGAGTATAGTGAAGAATAACTTCATGTCCAATATACAAGCATCGATAGGAGTACAATACGACCTACACTTCAGAGCCCTCTAAGAGGCTAGTGTGGAGAATAAAGAAGGGGTTATTAATAATAAATTGGAATCTGAAACAAAAAGTCTAATCGATCAATTTTCACCGCGAAAGTATGATAAGCCAACCAATACCTCAATCTCGACAATCAATAACACATCCCAACCTACCACTTCCTGTGCAATTGAAAATCATCCAAACCCTACCGGAAAAGAAACTGAACTCCACGATCCCCTATCAAAGTATACCAAGCTCTGATGGCTCAAAACCTCATCAAACCATTAAAAGGCCAACCACTACCTGTAACACCCCGTATTTTTGTGTAGTTAATATTTAATTAATTCGGGAATTTTAAATTACTGGTGTGTTGTAATTTTAATTGAATTAATTATGGCAATATATATATTTAAATATTAATCGGGGAGTGAATGGTTAATGTTTAGGGAAATTTATTTACTAAGTGAATAGTAATAATTTAATTACGTCATTTCGAGTAATAATGACGAGGTATACACTTATCCCAGCCGGGAGTCGGTATAGACTAAATTGGGTGTGAGATAAGGATTTTTATAAATTAATTCGGATGCCAATTCTGAGTGCGCGGTTGAGTCCGGATGGGTCTAGATAGTCAGAAAAGAGTACCCGTGGGTAGTAATTGGGTCTCGGGGTAATTTTGGGCATAGCCGGGCCCACACGGGGTGAGTTGGGCCACTTTAATTAAGCCCATTAGGCTAAAAACGGGATGGAGGATTTTTAACCTAATTGGGAGATTAAGGAATGGCAGCCAACATAACTCTAAACCTAGGGTTTGAGAGGGGATTTGGGAAAAAATAAATCAAGAGCAAATTGGAGATTATTGGAGCCAAATTGAGGGACTATGCCAACGGATCAGACACTACGAACACTTACAGGCAAGTGGTTAACTGTTGTGATTTCTAAATTGATGATAATCAATTCATATCATAGTGATGTGTAAACCAAAATTCGTTTTGGGGATAAATGGGTACCAAATGGGGTTTTTGTTCATGAAACTATTGAATGAGATTCATAGTAAAAATTGTTGTGTTGAACATATCTGAGTAATGATATTTGATTGGAATAAGAATTCGGAATATAAACTGGGGAAAAATCTGAATTTGGAAATTGGTTGTAGAACAAGATTGATGGATTTTAATGGGAAAACCCATCTTTAAATATAGTGAGATATCGTATGAATCGAGAATGCTAAAACAGTTATAGATGATTGAGACTTGTTTTGGGAGTAATTGATTTGTTAAACATCATTATTTAAGGTTGGAAAATGGAGTGGAAAAACCTTGGAAATTCGGCCATGGCTGAAACAGCAAGCCGAGGAAGACAACCACCTGCTCGATCGATCGATCGACCCAGGGGGATCGATCGATCGAGGGTCCCAGGAATTTGACAGTTCGACCAGGTTGTTTATAATGGGGGTTTAATTTAAGTTTTAATTCCCTTATTTTTATTTGGTGATAAATTTATATGGGACATATGTTTCCTTAACAATTATAGGGTGATATAATTGGGTTTAGGAGGGTGTGAACGGTATGTCATGAGATGAACGAATTTGGGGAAATAATTCAATTATTGATATTGGGCCGAAGAATGATATTCGGAAATTGTAGTTGGGTGACACTACATTATTAAAGGAATTTAGGTGAAATATTTAATTATGGACCAAGTGGGTGAGTCCGGGTGTGCTAACAATTATAGGTAAATATAATTTGGAAATTATGGAAATAAATGTGTGACACATTGTGGGCGAAAAATGTGGAAAATAAATTATGATATGTAAAATGGACCGAGTGAGCGAGTCCGGGGATATTGGTTAAGTGGCATCAAAGTAGTAAATTTACTATTGAGAGAAAGTAATTAATTTGGAGTCGGAACATTGACTCGGGAAATAATAAGATACGGGCCAGGTAAGTGAGTCCGGGGATAATGGTTGGGTGAAACCAAGTTATTAAATTAATGAATGCGGTAATTAATTTAGTTAGAGTCGGATTGTAGACTCGGGTAATATTAAATTAATAAGAGTGATAATTAATTTAATAAGAGTCGGATTGTAGACTCGTGTAGTATTAAATTAGTAAGTGTATTAATTAATTTAATTAGAGTCGGTTTGTAGACTCGGGTAGTATTAAATTAATAAGGGTGTTAATTAATTTAATTAAAGTCGGTTTGTAGACTCGGGTATGATTAAATTAATGGGTGGGATAATTAGTTTAATCAGAATCGGATTGTAGACTCGTGAAGGGTACTTATTAATTAATGTGATAATTAATTATATTAGAGTAGGACCACAGACTCGAAATTTGGATTGATTAATTAATTTGTAAATTAATTGTATTAGAGTTGAACCACAGACTCGGATTGGTATTAAATTAATATGTGTGTTAATTAATTTAATTAGTGTCGGGCGATAGACTCGGGGAGGTATTAAATTAAAATGTGTGTTAATTAATTTAAGGAGAGTCGGACCATAGACTCGGGGAAAGTATTATATTAATTGAGGTGTGAATTAATTATATTAGAGTCGGACCATAGACTCGGGAAGAGGATAAGTTATTAAATGAGAAAATTAATTACATTGAGTCGGGCCACAGACTCAGGAAATTTCAGGCAGTGTATGGGATGTTGAGTACATGGTAAAGCCGGGGTTATTAATATATATATACGGTGTAGTGATAGTATATATATATATATATATATATATATATATATATATATATATATATATATACATGTATGTATTGTGTGTGACATTAAATTACAGGCAATGTACGTGAATTACAGGCAGTGTACGGGATTTTGAGTACACAGTAAAGCCGGGGATTATAGTATATATATACGGGTAGTGATAGTATATATATATATATATATGTGTATATATTGTGTGTGATAGTAAATATCAGTGAAACGATATTTATTCAATTTACATACTCTAATGCTATCAAGGGAGGTTGCGCGATGTGGGTGAATCCCCTAGCTTGAGGAGTAGGGCTAGTATATCCCCAGGTCATAGCGTCTGGTATATATGGGTGAGGGATTTATCTCACTTTCAGGGAAGGAATATGACCGCCTCCACTTCGTTTATATTTTGGTCCAAGTTGGTGAGCGATTCTAACTTGGGGAAACTAGGTTTTGTGAGCACACCTAGTGAGATAGCATTCTAGAGGGAATCATCCGGTGAGGGTAAATTCGGAAGGATGGATACACGTATGATATATGTGTGGATGTTAGTAAAGGTACGTATAATATGGTAGTAAATATTATATGTAGGTGATAATACAGTGTGTGATGTATTTACCTTATATAACTCGGGTTACAGTTATATGCTGTTAATTAATGAGAAATTAATTAAGTTATTCATTTGTGGGAATAATACAGTGTGTGATGTATTTACTTTATATAACTTGTGAGACGGTTATATGCTACTATTGAAGAGGAATTAATTAAGTTAATTGTGAGATAACTTATAATTCAAGAAATTATTATACTCGGGTTAGAGTAATATGGCAAGGGAAGGTTATACCACGACTAGTTGGACGGGGTAGTACAACTAGGTGGGGTTAAGGTAACCGGTAGGTGTGCACAATAGTGGAGGGGTGAGAATGTCCTCAAGGGAGTGCGACACTAACTTAAATATGAAGCGCATTCATGCATTTTAAATTATTGCAGTTAATTCACTTGCTAAATATTTTCAAAATGTTTTGGGTTCTAACCCTTGCTATAAAACTATTTTCAAAACCTTTTAGGTGTCCATCCACAGGGACGCCAGGATTGATATTCTATTCTAGGGACACTGAGCTGCGGCATAAGTGGATGCTAGCAGGAGTTTGGATTAGACGCATCATTCATTCATTCCTAGAGTAGGAATCTCTTATCAGTCTCAGTTTTATTTAGGGCTTGTAGCCCAGACTTATCGGTACAGTTTTCAGGTGTAATTCATTCAGGTGTTGAATATTTGTATTGGATTATTTATTTGGTGGCCGGTGATTTATTCGGCGAGTTGTGTAATTATTATTCTATTTTACTTTCATTCAGTTGTGTGAATGGTTTAGATTTAAATTCCACATGTATTGTTTTGTTTATTTAAAAATTTAAAATTGGCACCAGTTTTTGGAATACTAGGTGGTTAGTAAGTTTTAAAAAGTTTTCGACAGTGATGCTAAGGATGATCCAACTGGGATTCCTGTTTTAATTTGGTATAGGACTGATCACCCGGTATTTTATTAGGCGGGGTGTCACACTACCAAATCCCCTTCCCAAGAACTTCAAAGATGATGCTCACCGTAACTTTCATCAAATCGCAGGCCATACCACCGACCAGTGTTTCCACATTAAAAATATGATCCAAGGTCTCATAGATCGGGGTATCATCGAAAATCGACTAACCTAAACCCAACACCAATCATAACCCTCTCCCAACACATGGAACCAGGGTGAACGCCATCTTCCCAGAAGGAAACCAAGACTTTGACTCCTCTACCCAAATCATGCATGTTAAAATGTCGAGTATATATACAATCTGACCTAAACCTCTCAAGGTTTTCCCATTCTTTATCCCACATCCCATGAGCCTCGTTGATTAATCTTTGTCACTGCTTACTCAAGCCTATATTTCCATCATCACCCAATCAGAGGGGTAAGGCATGGAATTACGCGCAGTTCTGGGCCAACTCCAGAGGTTTGGGATGAAATTGCCCATAGATATGAATATCAACTACGAAAAGTTTCGTGACTTGTTTATGGAGGCTCAAAACTGGCCTCAATAATAAATGAATGGTTTATGCCTATAGAAGTGCTCAGTTTGGATGACATCATACAAACCATGTCAGATGTGTTATGCGAGAAAGGGAAAATATGAAACATCCTTAAGTTGCTCATAGTCTTGAAACTCCTGGGGCCTCTTGGTCCCTGTACTCTTTCACTTCCTCGTTGAATGGGAAGACTTATATAATGAAGGTGAGAAAGTTATTAAATGCATCGATTACTCTTAACATGAGGAAATCAACACCACGGGCTGGGATAATGATTTTAAAAGTTCAAACGGTGAATCAAAGGGAGAGGATTTTCCCTTCTGCTAATTCCCCGAACCATGGTATGAATCCACTAACAAGAAGATGAAGTCCGAGCTAGAAATCTTCTTCAAAGATGAAAACATCTGGGATGAGGACAATAAACATGAGGTGGAACCTCTAACTAAAGAAACCATGGAAATCACTAAAAACTCTAAGGATAATGACATTGAGAAGTTATTCAACCAGCACACACTGGGGCTGAGTCTCTACACGATTTGCCAAAGCTATTCAGTCTGACCCGTATGCAAAGATCACAACTATTAAAGCCTCTCCTCAACTATCATGTCGTTTTAGTTCAACCCAATGAAGTTAATTTAAACCTTATTATTCACTCTCTTCAAAAGATCCATTAACCTCTGACTATTTCTTCTGCTAATGATATCATTGTAAATGAGGCCTCTTTTAATGAGGTTCTCAATGATGTATTTCTTCAAAATGAAATAAATGAGGATTTTCAGTATTTTGTTATGCCTTGCATTAATCATCTTAATTCTAAATTTTTTTTTGATATTGATGATTTTGTAAATGAACAATTCTGAACTGACCTCAATAAGAAAAATAATAAACAACATAACCTCATTTAAACTAACGATGATGTGACTATTGCTATTCATATTGATTCTAGTAGCCATCTACGTGAGATTAGGATAAAGTCTATCCTTCATGGGCATGAGTGGGCATAATTCAAAGAGTTTTTGTAAGAGTTCTTGGACATCTTTACATGGTCCTATAACGACATTCCTGACATTGATCCAGAGATAGCTCAGCATAAGATTCCCATATTCTCAGAGAGAAAACTCGTCAAGACAAAATTGAGGAAGCTCCAAACAGAATGGTCCTTCAAGGTCAAAGAAGAAGTGGTGAAACAGTTAAATATAGGTTTCATTCGTGTAATCAAATACCCTACATGTCTTGTAAACATCGTCCTTGTGTCAAAATCGAGAGGGAAGGTCTGCATGTGCGTTGAGTATAGAAATCTGAATAAGGCATCCCCAAAGGATGATTGCCCTCTACCCATTAGCTATATGATTGTAGAGAACACAACCAACCATGCTCTCAAGTCATTTATTAATGGTTTTACCCGTTGAAAGCATATTAAAATGCACACTAAATAGTAGAACAAGACCACCTTCATTATGAGGAAGCTTCTGCTACACATCCATGGCATTTAGGCTTAAGAATGTCAGGGTTACCTACCAAGGGTCCGCCACAACCACCCAGCACAGCCTCATTCATAAATAAGTGGAGGTTTATGTTGATGACATAATCATCAAGTTCAAGATTTGGGAAGGTCACAATCCTTCCTTGAAGAAATTCTTCGAGTGACTGCCACAGTACCAAATGCGACTCAACCCACACAAATGTGTCTTCGGTATCACTAAAGGAAAAATCCTTAGGTTCATGGTTAGTGAGAAAAGGATTGAATAAATCCCCACCAAATTAAAATCCATACTTGAGATACCACCAACCCGAATGGAAAAGGAAGTACGAGGACTCTTGGGTAAGTTTCAACACATCAGTCTGTTCATCAGCTAACTAGCCTCTATCTGAGAACCCATTTTTAAACTCCTCCAAAAGGACTCAACCAAATCTTGGAACAAGGCATGACAAAATGTCTTTGATTAGATCAAATGGTACCTCACCCGACCCTCGGCACTCATGCCTCCCCAATCAGGTCTCCCCCTTCTCATTTACTTAATGTCCCCAATATGACAATAGGGACGTTTTTATCCCAATACATCGACTAATCTCATAATGAGAGAGAATTATACTACACTAATCGAAAGCTAGATGGGTACGAAGTTAACTACACTTACTTAAATAAGGAATGTGTTGCCCTGGTTTGGGCCACGAAGAAACTACTGCACTACATGCTTGCAGTACCCATTAGACTCGTATTCCAAATGGATCCCATAAAATACCAGCTAGAGAAACCTACTATGTCTATCCAAATGGATAATTGACTAATGTTAATAGATGAGTTAGACATTTTGTACGTCACGCATAATGTTATGAAGGGGAGGGATCTGTCCAATTATCTTGTCAGCCATTCGATGAAGGAATTGAAGTTTGGGTATCAAAATTCCCAGATGAAGATCTCCTTTGCACATCTTAGAAAGACCTCAGGTAGAAGATGTTCTTCGATAGAGATACCAACAAGAAAAGATAGGATATTAGGATATATCTGATCTCTCCCGATGATTCACGCACCCCCATGACCATTAAGATGGATTTACCTTGCACTAACAACATGACAGAACATGATGCGTGCACCATATGGATCAAGATCACCTTCAAGAAAGGAATCAAGCATACGAACATCTATGGGGAATCTTCCCTCATTATTGTTCTCAGGAAATGAAAAGACAAAAATTTGAAGTTCCTACCCTTCCATTCCCATCTAGAAGAGCTTGCCTCCCAATTCAAAGATGTCACATTCAATTACCTTCCACTCTCGAAGAATAGACTATCCGACACACTAGTAACCTTCACTATATGAAAATTAAATTTTTGGCACTCTATACCTGACCAACATTGTCATGGTGAAATATCATGAAAATAAAACTCATGTTTGTTGTCACTATCGTGTCACGAACTTTGATCGTGACAACATTATAAGTTGCCACGATCAAAGTCAGTGACATAATCATGACATGTTTTTAATTACAAATAGTTCGAAGACATCATTTTTGGTTTACCCTCATTACACAGTTCGAACACCTTATTTCTAGTTTACCCTCATATAAGGTTAAGTGGAAAATAGTAGACGAATATGCTGCTGATCGATCTCTCACCCTCATCGCTAATACGCACCCCTTCACAGATGACCACCTACTCGTCGGACCTATATTATCCATTATCCACCTTTACACCCGTCGAATGACCTATTTCATTAAATTATTGGCCAAATGTGTCTATAATAGACACATGGGGTGTCATACCCATAGATAGGGGTTAAGGAACCCATACACACTCGGGTAGTTTTGTGCATGGACGTCCATTGTAACCAATTGAAGCAAGGGTCCGTGTCATGCATATTGTGCTCAAAAAAGAGAATAAACCCTTGTGGTTTGACAAACAATGCGGTGTTCGGAGAATTAAGGGTTGTCTCAATTCATTTGTTATGCGTCTTACCTTCCTCCTTAAACCTGTTAAAAACTCAACCCCTGGTAATTATTTGTAACAATTTAATTTGTATTTATTTGTTGGTTATAAATATTTAATATTAAATTTATTTTTTTGATTATTGTTTGATAATATGATTGAATTAATGTGAATGGCTTTAGTTTTTATGAATTGATGAATGTTTCTTAAGATATGTACTTCTTTTACATGTTAAAATATGTTACAACAAGTTAAAACATACTGTTGGGAAGTGGCTGTGACCATACTGCCCAATAGTTTTTTCTAAATCAATTGTCACGGGCATTGACTATGATAAGTCTATGACAAGTTTGTCTTTGTCACGGACTTGTCATGGTCAAAGTCCATGAATTTTTTTTCTTTATCACGGACTTGTCACGGTCAAAGTCTGTGACAAATACAATTCATGTCAGGACTTTTACCTTGACAAGTCTGTGACAAAGAAGTTGTCACCCCAACACCTATCACAGTCTTTAACCATGACAAGGGTGCTTGTCAAGGTTTTTAACCATGATAAGTTGAAAGTTTTCGTGCAATGCTTGGCCTCCATGGTAGACATGCTTGAGGAATAACAATGGCACCCTTCCTATTTCAGAAGATCTACACATGGAAGGATTGTGGTATTATGACATTTGGCACCTCCTCAAATATGGTAAGTATTATCGAGGCTAAGGTCACATAATTAGTCGATGAGTATGGAATTAAAAGACACAAGTCTTCTCCTTACCGACGATAAACTAACAACACTATAAAATCCTCCAATAAGAGCCTGAAGACCATCATCAACAAGATGATTGAAAGTTGTAGAGACTAGGACGACTAGATCCCACATACCCCCTGGGGATATTGTACCTCCATCAGGACACCCACTTAAGTTATCCCTTATTCTCCTCTATATGACACGGAGGCGGTTCTCCTCGTCGAACTAGAAGTTCATTATCTTTGGGTTATGCTCGAATGCAAGATTAATGAGGAAGACTGCATCAGAGCTGCTGTAATGGACTCTCGCTCTTAGATGAAAAGAGATTACAATCTTTGTACCACATATAAGGGTAATGTGAGTACAAAAATATCACAAATGCATAGATCCACTAAAACAATCACAAAGATAGAAAGTAAATAGAAAAACATAATGATATACGTGGTTCAGAAACTTGCCTACCTCCACTAAGAGGTTACTAATTTTATTAAGGGTCTCTCTCAAAGTCTCAATTATAATCCCTTTTCCCCGAGTCAGGGTCTACAATTTATAGGTGTGTCATTGTAGAGTTTGAGTTGTACAAGAAACTAAAAATAACACATGGATACGCTAAGGAATACCTGAATATATCCTCTAAGAATGTTGGTATTTTATTTGACTCTATCCGTAAGTGTCCTAATGTATCTAAAATACTTCGAGTATAATTTAATTTATGATTTGGGTCAAATAAGACAAACCATCTTTTCAAGTCTCCTCCACCAAAATCTTCTCAACCATCCTTTTCCGTAACCACTTCAAATAATCTCCTGACATAATCCCAACCTCTCAAACAGATTGTGATGGATGGGTAAATGATCGATAGAATTGATATAAAGGCCTCAGTATCATCCTAAAGGACTTGGTTAAGTACTATATCAAAAATACGTTAGTTATGAGAGCGGTTACAATTGGATCCCATCATATATGGTGCAGAAGCCGTCATGGAGAGTAGAAGGAAGTCTGATGAAGACCAAACAACTGCACATACCGATATGTATCTAATAACAAAATGGCGTACAATTCCCCCACCACTGTACAGACTAGAGAAGGCATTTTCACCTTACTCCATAAGCCATTTAATACAGTTCTTCATCGCCGAGTCGAAAATGAATAAGGTCCTAGAAATTAACTTAGGAATGTTCGACAGAGGATACTCGGGATGAGATGCGAGGCTAAGTCTCTCCAAAAACCACAAAAATAGCATTACATGGCTCCTTCGTAGAAAGTCAGTCCGTCCTTCATTCCAGGCATCAAAGCCTTTAAGAGTCTCCACTAATTCCACCATAAAATGACTACAGTGGTAGGAAAACCACAACCCTTTCGTGTCTACTTGAGGGTCAGTCGTTAGATTCTCCATCACATGAACAACATTATATGTATTTTTTGAGTCTTGGACTCTTACATATTCGTGTCTCGTCAGACATGCACACTCGCTCTTTTATAGAGATTTGTGATTTGGCGAATACTTACATCATATGTCTTTGACTATTTTTGTCTACACTCATACGTTTGAGTTCGCTTTGTCCATTCCATGTTGCGAGTTAGGTAATTCCATTACACACATCACAAAGGGAAAATGAGAATATTAACATAGCCCACGAGAGACCGAATGGGCATAATGGGTGCATAACATATTTTCATTTTGTAACTTAGTCCCTGGACCTTTGAATCAATTGGTTTCATATGCATCAGTTTGAACGTGTTGTCATTCTGTCGAGTTGGCAATATTCTTTTTGCCTATTTTAAGAAAAATAGGCTGACAACTCCATCTCTTCATCTACCTTAATTTGATGATGACCAATTTTATATTCGAGGATAGACTACAAAGATACTGATACGAGTGGCAAAAAGAGGACCTCAATATCCTCGAATCACCCACATGCGCATAGAGAGAAAGGAGAGAGAGAGGGGTAAAATTTTCCTCATTATCCTCCCCTTGTCCCGAATCTGAGGTCGGTCCCGCACCGAAGGAATCTGGCTTGGATGGCCACAATGGTGACTCCGTTGGAGAATTTTTTGAGTATGAGACTCTATTTTCTACATAGGTGTTACTTCTTTACTCTCTTGATTTTATAAATAGGTACATATGCCTTCACTTGTATATTGTCTTTACTCATTTGCTTACTCCTTGTATATTTACCTCATGCTTACCTCTAGCATGTTCTCTTCTCACACATATAATATTTTACACTCCCTTATATGTTCTCACCATGATTAGACTTACAGCCATTTGTATATATTCTCCATGCTCACTTCACACACTCACACTTGTATATAGTCTCACCTTTTCTTATATCCTCCACACACCACTTATAGATTACTCGTGCTTAGATTCACTGGCACATAACCTCACTTTTTTCTCACTTGTATATATCTCTATGCTCATTTACACATCTTACACACCACTTGTAAATTATCCATGATTTGTTTCACTAGCACACACCTTCACTTGTATATACTTCCATGCTTTCTCACCTACACTATTCCCATGTCACTATCTCACCTTACACAACTCACTCACTTGTATATTCACCGACTTCCCATCACCATGCTTAGTATAGTCTTCACGCTCCATGATAGCTTTAATTTTCATGATATTTGTATATACTCCCTCATAGTGGTAGTACTCCCCTTACTTAGAAGGCAAATAAAAATCGCCATAAAATTCTAATCACGACTCATGCATTTTGCACACTACATCACTTGAACATGGCAATATTAACCAAAATTTTGTCCCGTACTGGGGGTAATTTCATGATGGGTGCCGATATTATGGGTCTTAATTAACCTAAGAGATATGATCTCACCTTCCACTGGCCTTATACATTTGATGTATATCGAACGGTTCCCCCCCGCACCGTACTGATTAATCGAACTCACGATGGGAGGTATATAGCAGGAACTCATTCACATACATCGAGTATATTTAATTCTCTCTCACATGTACCATCCCATAAGGTATATCGTGAGGAAATTAATGTACATTTAGATACATCAAATGGCTTGTCCACATGTACTAATGAATGATTTCCCTAATAGGCAAGAGGTATATGGTGGAAGTCATGCCAAAGCGGGGAACCCTTCCACTAACCCACCAAATGCATAAACCTCATATGTGCATTAGCCTTAGGACACTCAGAATTAGTTTGATGATAACTATACGAAACTCTGTTTAAATTTCGTGTCACTATACCGCCTAAAATTTCACTCTATTTTGCCCATTTTTAAAATAGGACCCTATTTGTGTGCTTGGAAAAAGTCAAACCGTGTCTTATATCATATACCCCATCTTTTTCCCATGCTCGGGTCCTATTCGGCATTTCCTTTACAGTTAGGCAAACATAATAGTAGTGAAACCGAATAATAATAATCATGTTGAGGTTTTTCCCCTTTTCCCTCTCTTTTTAAAAAGAAAAATACCAAAAATATATTTACCCCCCTTTAAAAATACCAAAATTCTCTCTCTTTGCTTAAAAAATAATCAAAAATCATTTTTCCTGTTAGGACGATCACATGCCTGACTTTAGTCTGGATCCCTATTGGATATGGTATTCCATCAAACCGCCCCAAAGATCCACTTCTTCCTCTTCTACTTTGACGAAATTTGAGATATACCTCCATAATTTGTTCATGGAGAATGTAGACCAAGCACTAACTGTTCATCCTGATTCGATGGCCATCCTAAATTTGGTCATCCTAAATTCATGCAGTGCCAAGACTTACAACCCTGAATTTAACCGTTCTACCCAAATTGTTCCTTTTAAAATACCCGACACCTCCACAATCTAAACCAAACCTATCAAAGTCTACCCATCCTGTCTCCTACATCCCACAAGATTTGCGGACCAAGCTTTGTCGCTCATCACACGAGCATATATTTTTTTCCACACCCAATTATAGGGGGGGGGGGAATGGAACTACATGCAGTACTATATCAACTCCGAAGGTTTCAGCTGAAACTGCCCGCATAGATGACCATTGACTATGAGAAGTTCAGTAGCATGTTCATGGAAGCCATAAAGTGGGGAGATAATCAAACAAATGGATGGTACTCGTAGAAAAAATCATTTTGGATGACATCATGCATACTATATTCAATATGTTTCGCAAGATACGATTGATATATAGTATCCGTAGGTTACTCATAGCCTTAAAACTCCAGGTATGATTGGTTCCTTCACTTCTGCACCACCTCACTGAGTGGGATATGATGAAGCCACAGAGGTTGTTGAGTGCATTGATTACTCTTGGCAGGAGGATATCATCACTACTGGTTGGGGTGATGACTTTGAAATCCCAAATGGTGAATTCGAGGGAGAAGATTTCTCCTTTTGTGGATTCTACAAACCATGGTATAACCCAACTTATAAAAATATGAATACAGTAATGGAGATATTCTTCCAAGATGACAATACTTAGGGCGAAGAATGGTAGAACCATGTGAAATTCCTGACTAAGGAGACCATGTAAATCACTAAAAAGTTTGAACGTAGCAACGCCGAGGAGTCATTTGACTTCCAAACACTGGGGTTGAGTCTCTGTATGATTCATCAAGAAGTTTCTCCATTAGAACCATCCGTTAAGATCATAACTACTGAAGTAACTCTATTAAACTGGCATGCCAGTCCGGTCCAGTTTTCTCAAGCCCAGCCAAACCCTGTTGTTTACCCCATTCAGGAAACCCTGCACTTGTTATTGTTTCTCATCTTTCTGATATCAAAGTAAATTAGACATCTATTAATGAGGTTCTCAACGTTGTATTCCTTGAGAATGATATAAACAAATATTTTAAGTATCTTGTTACGCCTTACATTAATTGCATTAATTCTAATCAAACTTTTGATGATGATGATGATTTTGTAAATGAATAATTTTTAACTGATATCAATAAGGAAAGTAATAAAAAAATAATCGTGTTCAAGCTATTAATGATGATACCATTGTTAGTAACAACCCCCATTTTTCATGTAAAAGTTGGCCAAACATAATACGCTGAAGATGGGACTTATCTATCAATATATATCATCCTTAGCATCAAATAATAATAAAACATTTTATTTTAAATTATCATTACAATAAAAATAATTTGATGCCAATAAATAAATCCAACATCCAACTAGTAATAAAAACCTCCAACATAAGTACAACTGGTCTTAAAAAGATTGTATAATAAACTTCGGGCTTATGCCCATACAGTCTCCGAATAATAAAAATAACTAGAAGGGAAAGAACAACATAAACTATAGTCAAATGATATGAATGACTAATGTGACTGTAACTCTCATCTCCCGTCAACCCTATTATTCATGCCTAGGAAAACTTGGGGGGAAACATGTTATAATTTGGTTAAGCATCCTAGAGTTGCAAGAATTATCTTATGAAAATAAAATGCAATGATGTAGTTAGTTCAAAGTATGCATGCCCATCATCACTTACATGTAGTAAGTATCTCACCCCTCATCTAAATGCAATACTATATGCATATCCACCCAAGTCCCAAACATGAAAGTCTAATAACAATTAAAATAACCTAATATTCGACGCATCTAGCATAAATCATGTACTGAAGCTAATTGTCTACATATGTGCTTATAGTTCCTAGGGTAACCGCTACAATACTCCCTACAAGAAGTTACATAACATCCATTATGGAATATGTAGTGTTGGGCTCATTATCAATTTTCTACATAATTAGACTACCAAGATTAATTCTCAATTAATTTATATAATTACATATGTCCTTACTTATATACGAGACATAAAGGCATCTACCTTCAATGTCTCATTCGTGCTGCATTGGTAAGTTCAAATGAGTCCTTCATCTAAATGTACATCAGAAAACACACATAAGTGGGGCGGTCCCTATGCAATACACCATCGCACATTCCATTCCCCCGATGGTGACAATGAATCCCAGCCTCTACACCTACCTCCTCATAAGTGGCGCCTCTACGTACGACCTAAAATAATAACCTACACAATGCCTAGTCCACCTGTGCCGACGCATGCTCTGGTCCCGAGACGTATGCAACCCCAATCGATAGGTCATCTATGAACATGAGTATATTCCCACAAATAAATAAATACATATTTTAACACATAATATCTACAGTTAATTAACCCAATAATTACCCCCCAATAAGCCTCATTAATTTCAAATTAGTATTTTTACTTTAAAATTTAGCCATGTAGTTCATTGTTAACTTCCCCAACTAACAAAATAGTGAACTAAAATATTTTTTAAAAAATCATCCACTCATTTGGATGACCTCTCGCATACTTTCCTAAGTTCTTAAAAATCACTCGAACGTTTTCCTGGTTCCAACCTGGTCTAACCCTTACATAAAATCCATCCCCAGATGGCCTAAAGTACTCCCTAACCTCTCCTCTATATTGCCAGAAGTTCAATTCCACCTTCTGAACTCCAATGGATGTGGGATTGCAAAGGTTGAGTTGTAATGGATGGAAGAACTATATCTTAATTGTTAATTACCCTCTTATATCACTAATCCCGAGTTACCCATTAACACCAACATTTTTCCCCTCAAATAAGCCACAAACCTTACCCGAATTTTCCCAATAACTCCCTGTAATACCCCGTATTTTAATGCTATATTAATTCGGGGATTTATTAAATTTAATGGGAATTAATTATTTAATATAAATTCGGAAATTAATTATGTTATAATTATTAACGTGATGAGAGTTAGTAATTATGGGAAATTTGTTGAATATTACTAATGAGCAAAGTAATATATAATAGTGGTTATATTAAATGTCACGAGTGAATAGAATGAATATTTTGGAAATGTAAGTCGGGACGCGCCTGTGTCGCGTCGGGAATAAATATTGATTAATAAAAGTAAATATATTATAAGTTGCTCGTATGGTCATTTTGAGCGCGCCAAAGTGTTCGGAAGGGTCGAGATAGTCAGAAAAGTGTACCCGGGGGTTTAGTTTGGGTCTCGGGGCGTTTTTAGACTTAATTAGTACCCCGGGAGGGCATTTTGGACATTTTACATTTTTGGGTAATTAAAACCACGAAAATTCAAGGGATATATCAGATGTATAAGGTTGTCTTCTAGGGTTAAAACAACCAAAGACAAGTGACGACCATAGGAGAGGGAAGGAGAGAGCTTCCAAAGCAATCCAAGGCCCAAAATCCATCCGTTTGCACCACCACCACCACTAACGCGTAGATCGCGCGACGGGGAACGCAACCACACCAAATTCGTCATCAATCCAGAACGTCGAAAATCCCAGGCAAGTGTTTATCTTCCTTATTTCATTAATTCATCACTCATGTTAGTCTAGGAATGATTAGGATGAGTTTTATGAATGAAAATCAAAAAATTTGAGATAGGAAATCGCATGTAGCAATGGTTTAAATGATAATCTGCAAACCCCTTCATATGTAGAGGTGGTATTACGAAATTTAAAATTTATACGAGTGAACGAATTGATGTTTATTAGGTTCTCTAATTGAAAATTTGGGAATTAGGGTTCTTACGAAGTAATTTGGGGATTTCATGTAATTTAAATGTTTTTTGATGAATTAATGATTCTGGGAAGATATTAATGTTATATAATCATGATATTATTGATTGGGATTGAAGAGGAGGCATTTGGGATTAAACTATAGAGGTTTTTAGGCTTAAAAATGGTGAAAAACGAATCTGCCAAAGGTTGAAGACGAAACAGTGCAATTTGCGCGAAGTCGTTCGAGCGAGATGTACATGTCACGCGAAGTCATTCGAGCGACACGTGGAAGTCGTTCGAGCGAGAACCATTCTATTTCGAGCGATATTTTTATTTTTTTTGGGAAATTCCTATTTTACCCCTACTTTAGAAATCGGTTAATTTGAGTGCGAAAAACCAGTATTCGAGGAATTCAGATTAGTACAAGGTTTTTGGGGTTGTGTAGGGTGGCAATTTCAGTATTTGGGACGGTGGGATTACTTTAAAGATCACGAGAGAGAGATAACAGTAAATAACGATATGAGTCCGTTATACGGGATAAATGAGTAAAAATGTCTTCAGAACAAGAAGTTGTAATTATAAATTAAGGATACACCAAATTGAGAAATGTGAATAAGTGTTATATATATATGACTATGTGATTATGTATATACTATATATGTGTGAAAACCATGCCCGCGCTACTTGCTATCCCTGAGGTTACCGTGTTGGGACGATCTTTTCTCGAATGGGCCTTCATGGGAGATATTGACTCGTACCTTAGAAGATAGGAATCCTAGGTACAGGCTATCGAATCGATAGTCACAGTCCTAAGAGACGCGAGGGTATGTGCTGACCTCTTGGACTTGAAGACTATGCTTCGCCTCAATATTGTTTGTGTATGTTTTAATACAGTTCGAGAGTGATTCCGAACTTGTATTTCCCTTAGTACGATTGATACGGGGATTGGATAACAGAGTATGCCCGCACCATAATTTTTATGTGGGGTGTCGTTAGAATAGATATATTATACGAGTATTTAATATATATATGAAATCTTGAAGTTTGGAACTGCCTACTGTGTTATGGTAAGTAAGACATGTATAATGACTCAAATTGGAAATACTTGTTTTGAAAAGTATAATATGATACTCGAACTTTATTAATAAATAAAGTTAAAAATGAGAGCTTTATTACTAAATGAAATTATCCTCTTAAACCATTATGTTGTCCAGTTTTAAATCTTACGAGTGACCTAAGATAAGTTAAATCATTGGGAAGATTAGTGCGATATATGATAAGATAAACCGTTGGGAAGGTTAGTGCGATAGGTGTGCACATTAGAAGAGAGGTGAGAATTTCTCAAGAGAGTGTCGCACTAATATGTTGTTGCATTGTCCTGTAAATAATTTAAATACTTGCTAAACGGAATTTTAAATCATATACACTATCGGGCTCTGACCCATTTTTATTTCTCTTTTGTATATATATATATATATTACAGGTGCCCAACCACAGGGGCGTCTTGCATAGGATCCTTTGGAAGGAACGCACTGCAGCTTAGGTGGGAGTTGCAGGCCCCTTGCTTAGACGACTTAATTTATTTGATTCCACTCCTAGCATACTCATTTAGTGGGGCATGTGTCGCCTTTTCCATTATTCAGTTGTTTATTTGGACATTGTGATTCAGATATTTCTACTATTGTCATTTTGAGATTTATTACTGTTTGGATGTTTTACTTTAAGTTTTAAATGTTGGGATTTAGTTGTTGAATGTTTAAATTATTTGGATTATGTGTTCCAGGATTATTGTGGTGTGATTCTTTAATATTAAATTGTTGTAAGTAATTAAATCTTTGTTTTTAAAATAAAATTTGGAAAGTAATGTTTAAAAATGGTTTTGACACTTAGCTTAATTAATTAGGGTGTTTAAATTGGAAAAGTTATTTTTACGACAGTGATGCTAAGAATAACCAACTGTTCACCTTGATTTTAATTTAATAAAGGAGTGATCGCCCGGTATTTAATTAGGCGGGGTGTCACAGGTGGTATCAGAGCATCAGGTTCTAGCGTCCTTAGGATCTGTACGGCTTATTTCGCTTTCAGCTTAACATTTTTGCTATAGAGCCCTACTTTAGGATTGTTGTATTATTGCTTTTACATTTACGTCTTCAGCTATTTGAGATTTGATAATAACTGCAGACTAATGAATTTCTTCACATTTCAAATGCCTCCGAGACGTGCACCAAAGGATAGGCGTGCCCAAGCCGAACAACCAGCAGCTCCGGCATAGGGTACGATGAATGCTAATGAAGTAGAAGCTATTGTTGCCCAGGCGGTGAATGCCGCGCTAGAGGTGGTTCAGCAGGCTCCACCCCAAATTCAGGCAGTGGCGCCAGTACCTGCACAGCTTCCATCTGCATGGGAGCGAGTTAGGGATGCCTTTCAGAAGGCGCATCCCCCTGAGTTCTCTGGTAGTTCAGATATCATCATCGTCAGCCAATTGAAGAAAGATATCCAGCGACATCTTCGTATGTATGAGTGCACCGACGTGCATAAATAGTTGCTGGCTTCCTTTAAGCTGGTGGGAGCCGCTTTGCAGTGGTGGGAGTCCACCACCACCTTGGAGGAGAGGGAAACGATCCCGATTCAGTCGTTCGGGGAGCGGTTTGACCGCAAGTACTTTCCACCCGCCATGCAGACTGAGATGAGGTGGAAATTACTGAATTTGAAGCAGGAGAATTCTACCGTTGCTGAGTATGAGGAGGAGTTCACGAGACTTCTCACCTTTGTGCCAGATGAGGCACCCACTGAGGGCAAGAAGATAATGATGTTTATGGACAGGTTAGCTTGGAGGATCCGTCAGCACCTTATAGGAAATCTGTCTCTGAGTACTTTCACTGATGTACTCAATGCTGCTTTACTACATTGCCAGGATCACCGCTTCCATCTGTAGGGAAGCAAGAGAGCAGGAGAGTCCAGCCAGCAGGGCAGGACTGGGGGTAATAGTGCTAGTGGAGCACCATCTCAAGGACAGACTCGTCAGCACGAGCAGAGTTCCCATCACGGGGACCCTGCTAAGTGATTCCATTCAGGTGATTCCAGACAGGGATTTGGGGGTTATAGGCTGGGCCAGCCTAATCAGCAGGGCCAACAGGGCCAACACTGACATCAACAGGGTCAGCAGCAGGGCCAACAGCATTTTCATTAGGGCCAACAGGGCCACTGGCGGGGAGGTAACGACTAGAAGGGCCGTGGTCAGCAGGGTCAGAGGGGAGGTAACTTCAGAGGCCGATGTTTTGTGTGCGGCAAGCATGGCCATAAGCGCCAGGATTGCCCAGAGGGTGATAGGGCCCCACAGCAGCAGGGTGCCCATAATGAGCCACAGAGACCACTTTTTCTAGATGCCCTCCCTGCTCCAGCCCAGGTTCCAGCCCTACCAGCCGTTCCAGCAGCTCCAGTGCAATAGGGGAAGTTACAGTATGGATGTGTTTATAACGTCCACCAGGCAGCAGCTCCACAGGCAGCACCCGCGATTGAGGGTATGTTTCCTATCCATGGTACTATGGGTCGAGTTTTGTTTGATACTGGGGTGACGCATTATTTTATAGCTACGCATTTTACGAAGGCCTTAGGGTTATTAGCCACAGCAGAGAGCACAGTGACGTGTGTAGACTCACTACTGGGGAGTGGGTTGCTTATTTTCTTTATATGCTGGGGAGTGGGGGTAGAGATTGGTAGCTTGGTATTACCTGCAGACATGTTAGTCTTAGATATGCATGAGCACGATGTTATTATCGGTATGGATTGGCTCGCATCTTATAGAGCCATGATTGATTGTTTCGGTGAGAGTATTGTCTTTGCCATTCCGGGGCAAGATATGTTTGTAGTGGCGATGCCTCGCCCAGAGGGAGGCTCGACCGCTCAATTATATTACATAGAGGAGGATACCTCTAAGGAGGTTGTGATTCCCTTAGACTTCATCCCAGTTGTTCGTGAGTATTCTGATGTATTCCAGGAGATACCAGGCCTGCCCCCAGTCGAGAGATAGACTTTGTCATAGACTTATTACCAGATACTACACCGATAGCACGCGCTCCATACCGTATGGCTCCGGCAGAGATGCTAGAGTTAGAAGATCAGATAGAGCAGCTGTTAGGTCAGGGCTTCATTCGCAGGAGTACCTCACCTTGGGGCGCTCCAGTCTTGTTTGTGAAGAAGAGAGATGTTTCATTGAGGTTATGTGTGGACTACCGGGAGTTGAATGAGGTCACGATACGGAATAAGTATTCGTTGCCTCGAATCGATGATCTGTTTGACCAGATGAGGGGAGCAACTTTCTTTTCGAAGACAGATCTGAGGTCGGGGTACCATCAGCTACGTATTAGGGAGCAGGATGTTTCAAAGACTGCCTTCTTGATGCGATAGGGGTCTTATGAGTTCAGAGTGATGCCATTTGGCCTCACAAATGCTCCAGCCGTATTCATGGACTTAATGAAATGGGTGTTCAGAGAGTTCTTGGATTAGTTTGTCATCGTCTTCATAGATGACATTTTGATATATTCACACTCTGAGGAGGAGCATGCCGAGCACTTGAGACAGGTTCTTCAGACTCTACGAGAGCATCAGTTGTATGCTAAGTACGAGAAGTGCGGATTCTGGTTGTGAGAAGTACAGTTCTTGGGGCATGTTGTTTCTAAACAGGGGATAGTAGTTGACCCGAGTAAAGTGTCAGCGGTGAGGGAGTGGGGACAACCCACGACACCGATGGAAGTGCGTAGTTTCTTGGGGTTAGCCGGATATTACAGGATATTCATTCGGGGATTCTCCAAAATAGCGGGTCCATTGACGAATCTGACTCGCAAAGGGGTACCATATATTTGGGATGATGCTTGTCAATTGGATTTCGATGAGCTGAAAGACAAGCTTACTTCAACACCAGTCCTTGCCTTACCGAAAACGGGTGTGGAGTACCTGGTTTATACCGATGCCTCCTTACGGGGACTTGGGGGAGTGCTTCAGTAGGAAGAGAAGGCTATAGCTTTTGCCTCCCACAAACTTAAGCCTCATGAGAAGAATTACCCCACCCACGACCTGGAGTTAGAAGAGGTCATTTTTGCATTGAGGATATAGAGGCACTATTTATTGGGGGAGAAGTTTCGCTTGTTCACAGACCCCAAGTCACTGCAGTACCTGTTCACTCAGCGAGAGCTGAATATACGTCAGCACAGATGGTTAGAGTTTGTGAAGGACTATAAGTTCGACATACAGTACCATCCGGGGAAGTCCAACGTAGTTGCTGATGCGTTGAGCCGTAGATCAGTAGACGATGTAGCGGACGTCTGGAATTTAAAGTGGAAGGAGTTGGGTCACCAGGACGCAGTAGCCCGTTCCTTCATATCTGCTATGACAGTGACACCCGAGATTGTTACGAGGGTGATACAGGCACAGACCACAGACCCATTTTGCCAGGAGCAGATTGTACAACTTTTAGCCGAGGGTGATGAGTCCTATTGTGTTAGTTCTGATGGGGGTTTGAGGTTTAATGGGAGATTGGTGGTTCCAGAAGGAGCAGAATTACGTTATGCAGTGATGAAACCATCTCACGGGTCTCGATTTGCGGTACATCCTGGAGGAGATAAGATGTACCAGGATATGAGGCGACAATACTGGTGGAGTGGGATGAAGAAGTACATTACTGAGTTCGTGTCCAAGTGTGCTACCTGCCAGCTGGTAAAGGTGGACCATCAGAAATCGTCAGGGTTGCTTCAGCCATTGGAAGTACCCACGTGGAAGTGGGAGAGTATTTCCATGGATTTTATTACAGGGTTGCCTACATCACAGCAGGGCCATGACTCTATCTGGGTAATTATAGACCATTTGACCAAGGTGGATCATTTTCTGCCGGTGCGGACGGACTATACCACGGGTCAGTATGCTCAGTTGTTCATTACTGAGATTGTCAGATTACATGGGGTGCCCCTGAATATTGTGTCAGATAGAGATAAAATTTTCGTGTCACATTTCTGGGAGAGCTTTCAGGAGGCTATGGGTACTGAGTTGAGGTTGAGTTCAACTTATCACCCACAGACAGATGGACAGACAAAGCGTACTAATCAGATGTTGGAGGACATGCTACGCATGTGTGTTCTTGATTTTGGACGAGGTTGGGAGCCAAACCTTCCACTGGTAGAGTTTGCTTATAATAACTCTTATCAGTTCACGATTGGCATGGCCCCATTTGAGGCTTTGTATAGCAGACCTTGTCGTTCCCCAACTTGTTGGCTCGAGGTGTGGGATAACAAGTTGCTGGGACCAAAGGTGATTCAGGAAACCTCTGCGAGGATTGAGATGATCAGGAATTGCATTCGAGTAGCCCAAGACAGGCAGAAGAGCTACGCCGATGCGAAACGGTTCTTTCGGGAGTTTAATGTGGGGGACCAAGTGTTACTACGTGCATCTACTATGAAAGGAGTGATGAGATTTGGGAAGAGAGGGAAATTGGCCCCGAGGTACGTGGGACCATTTCCCATCATCGAGAGGATTGGGCCGGTAGCATACAGATTGGGACTGCCAGAGCATTTACATCGCATTCATGATGTATTCCACATCTCCTCGTTGAGACGATATCTTCGGGATGATATGGCCCATACCCACATTGCGATAGATGAGACAGACTTACAGCCTGACAGCTCTTACGAGGAGAGACCGGGGGCTATCCTAGACTATAGTGAGAGGAGATTGAGGTCGAAGATAGTTCCACTTATACAAGTCCAGTGGGAGCATCATAATGTGGAGGAATCCACTTGGGAGCGCGAGACAGATATGCGCGAGAGATATCCAGAATTATTCCTACCAGGTACGCCTTATTTTTTGAATTTCAGGACGATATTCCGTTATTAGGGGGGAAGTATGTAATACCCCGTATTTTTATGCTATATTAATTTGGGGATTTATTAAATTTAATGGGAATTAATTATTTAATATAAATCCGGAAATTAATTATGTTATAATTATTAACGTGATGAGAGTTAGTAATTATGGGAAATTTGTTGAATATTACTAATGAGCAAAGTACTATATAATAGTGGTTATATTAAATGTCACGAGTGAATAGAATGACAATTTTGGAAATTTAAGTCGGGACGCGCCTGTGTCGCGTCGGGAATAAATATTGATTAATAAAAGTAAATATATTATAAGTCACTCATATGGTCGTTTTGAGTGCGCCAAAGTGTCCGGAAGGGTCGAGATAGTCAGAAAAGTGTACCCGGGGCTTTAGTTTGGGTCTCGGGGTATTTTTAGGCTTCATTAGTACCCCGGGAGGGCATTTGGGACATTTTACATTTTTGGGTAATTAAACCCACGAAAATTCAAGGGATATATCAGATGTCTAAGGTTGTCTTCTAGGGTTAAAACAACCAAAGACAAGTGACGGCCATAGGAGAGGGAAGGAGAGAGCTTCCAAAGCAATCCAAGGCCCAAAATCCATCCGTTTGCACCGCCACCACCACCAACGCGTAGATCGCGCGACGGGGAATGCAACCACACCAAATTCGTCATCAATCCAGAACGTCAAAAATCCTAGGCAAGTGTTTATCTTGTTTATTTCATTAATGCATCACTCATGTTAGTCTAGGAATTATTAGGATGAGTTTTATGAAAGAAAATCCAAAAATTTGAGATAGGAAATCTCATGTAGTAATGGTTTAAATGATAATCGGGAAACCCCTTCATATGTAGAGGTGGTATTACGAAATTTAGAATTTATACGGATGAACGAATTGATGTTGATTAGGTTCTCTAATTGAAAATTTGGGGATTAGGGTTCTTACGAAGTAATTTGGGGATTTCATGTAATTTAAATAATTTTTGATGAATTAATGATTCTGGGAAGATATTAATGTTATATAATCATGATATTATTGATTGGGATTGAATAGGAGGCATTTGGGATTAAACTATAGAGGTTTTTAGGCTTAAAAATGGTGAAAAATGAATCTGCCAAAGGTTAAAGACGAAACAGTGCAGTTCGCGCGAAGTCGTTCGAGCGAGATGTCAATGTCGCGCGAAGTCATTCGAGCGACACGTGGAAGTCGTTCGAGCGATAATCATTCTGTTTCGAGCGAGATTTTTATTTTTTTTTGGAAAATTCCTATTTTACCCCTATTTTAGAAATCGGTTAATTTGAGTGCAAAAGACCAGCATTCGAGGAATTCAGATTAGTACAAGGTTTTTGGGGTTGTGTAGGGTGGCAATTACAGTATTTGGGACGGTGAGATTACTTTAAAGATCACGAGAGAGAGATAACCGTAATTAACGATATGAGTCCGTTATACGGGATAAATGAGTAAAAATGTCTTCAGAACAAGAAATTGTAATTATAAATTGTGGGTACACCAAATTGAGAAATGTGAACAAGTGTTATATATATATATGACTATATGATTGTGTACATACTATCTATGTGTGAAAATCATGCCCGCGCTACTTGCTATCCCTGAGGTTACCGCATTGGGACGGTCTTATCTCGAATGGGCCTTCATGGGAGATATTGACTCGTACCCTAGAAGATAGGAATCCTAGGTACAGGCTATCGAATCGATAGTCACGGTCCTAAGAGACGCGAGGGTATGTGCTGACCTCTTGGACTTGGAGACTATGCTTCGCCTCAATATTGTTTGTGTATGTTTTAATACAGTTCGAGAGTGATTCCGAACTTGTATTTCCCTTAGTACAATTGATACGGGGATTGAATAGCAGAGTATGCCCGCACCATAATTTTTATGTGGGTTGCCGTTATAATATATATATATATTATACGAGTATTTAATATATATATGAAATTATGAAGTTTGGAACTGCCTACTGTGTTATGGTAAGTAAGACATGTATAATGACTCAAATTGGAAATACTTGTTTTGAAAAGTATAATATGATACTGGGAAACTTTATTAATAAATAAAGTTAAAAATGAGAGCTTTATTACTAAATGAAATTATCCTCTTAAACCATTATGTTGTCCAGTTTTAAATCTTACGAGTGACCTAAGATAAGTTAAATCATTGGGAAGATTAGTGCGATATATGATAAGATAAACCGTTGGGAAGGTTAGTGCGATAGGTGTGCACATTAGAAGAGAGGTGAGAATTTCTCAAGAGAGTGTCGCACTAATATGTTGTTGCATTGTCCTGTAAACAATTTAAATACTTGCTAAACGAATTTTTAAATCATATACACTATCGGGCTCTGACCCATTTCTAATTCTCTTTTGTATGTATATATATTACAGGTGCCCAGCCACAGGGGCGTCTTGCATAGGATCCTTTGGAGGGAACGCGCTGCAGCTTAGGTGGGAGTTGCAGGCCCCTTGCTTAGACGACTTCATTTATTTGATTCCACTCCTAGCATACTCATTTAGTGGGCATGTGTCGACTTTTCCATTATTCAGTTGTGTATTTGGACATTGTGATTCAGATATTTCTAGTATTGTCATTTTGGGATTTATTACTGTTCGGATATTTTACTTTAAGTTTTAAATGTTGGGATTTAGTTATTAAATGTTTAAATTATTTGGATTATGTGTTCCAGGATTATTTTGGTGTGATTCTTTAATATTAAATTGTTGTAAGTAATTAAATCTTTGTTTTTAAAATAAAATTTGGAAAGTAATGTTTAAAAATGGTTTTGACACTTAGCTTAATTAATTAGGGTGTTTAAATTGGAAAAGTTATTTTTACGACCGTGATGCTAAGAATGAACCAACTGTTCACCTTGATTTTAATTTAATAAAGGAGTGATCGCCCGGTATTTAATTAGGCGGGGTGTCACACTCCCCTGATGGTATACTTATACCACATGCCTAATTTTAGATGTCTAAAACATCTAAACGAGTCCCCAAATCACCCTAAGACGTGCCCAAACTATATATACCCAATTTACTATATTGAACACAACATACTAATGATTTATAAACATGAAAATTTATTTCCTATGAGTAAACATAACATGCATAAATGAATTAAACAAGCATGCAATTATAGCTAAGTAATTTATTCACGAATTTTTTAATTAAATTCTACGAAATTAATTTAAATTCCATCAATTTAATTTATTATCAAAATATAGGGTATTACGTTAACCTCGGTTCTAGTTGCCATATGCGCAAGATGTGGATATGGTCCACCCTCATTGAACACGAGCAGGCTCAATTCAAAGAGCTTCTGAAAGAGTTCATGGACGTCTTTAAGTGGTCCTACGATGACAAGCACAACATTGCTCCAGAGATAGCTTAGCACCAGATCCCCACATTCCTATAAAGAAAACTGGTCAAGTAGAAATTGAGGAAGCTCCAAACAAAATGGTTCCTCAAGGTCAAAGAAGAATTAGTCAAAGAGTTGAACGCGAGTTTTATTCGTGCAATCAAATACCTTGCATGGCTTGCAAATATTTTCCACGTGCTAAAATCAGGAGGGAAAGTCAGCATGCACGTTGACTACTCGGATTTGAACAATGCCTCCCTGAAAGATTATTATTCATTGCCCAACATTAACAAGATCATGGATAATACCTCTAGCCATGCGCTAAATTCAATTATCGACGGATTTTCTAGTTACAACCAAATTAAGATGCACCCTGACCACAAGAAGAAAACTGCCTTCATTATCCCGTGGGGAACTTTCTGCTACACCGTCATGCTATTTGGGCTAAAAAAATGCTGGGGCTACCTACTAAAGGGACGTCACAATCATCATACACGACCTCATTCACAAAAAAGTCAATCTTAACGACAAGATAATCAAGTCCAAGATTCGGGAAGGTCATATCCCCTCCTTAAGAAAATTCTTCGAATGACTGCGACAGTAACAGATGCAGCTCAACCCACAAAAGTATGTCTTCGGAATCACTAATAAAAAAATACTTGGATTCATGGCTAGTGAAAGTAATTAAAGAAAACCCCAGCAAACTAAAATCCATACTCGATATTCCATTACCTCGAACATAGAAGAACGTACATGGATTCCTGGGTAAACTTCAATACATCAGACAACTGATCCTTATCAGTGAACCTAGTTTCAAAGTTCTATGGAAGGACTCAGCCAAAGTTTGGAATAAGTCATGTCAAGAAGCTTTTGATAAAATAAAGCGATACCTCACCCCGAACTCTAGTGATCATGCCTCCATAGCAAGGTCTCACCTTCCTTCTAAACTTACCCGTCACTGATACCGTAATAGGGGCGTTGCTCTCCCAATACACTGAAGAATCTCACAAGGAAAGAGCCATCTACTATGCGAGTTGAAAGCTAGCCGGGTATGAAGTCAACTACACCACCTTGGAGAAAGCGTGTGTCTCCTTAGTTTGGGTCACGCAGAAATTATGGTATTAGATGCTTGCATTCCTATTAGACTAGTATCCCAAATGGATCCCATAATGTACCTCATAGGAAAACCCGATCTGTTATGCTTAATGGCTCGTTGGTTGATGTTGCTAGTCGAGTTCAAAATTGCGTATGTCACAGATAAAGCCATGAAAGGGAGGGCCATCTCCGACTACTTTGTCTATTATCCTATGGAAGGAATCAAAGTCTGGATCTCTAAATTTCTAGACGAATACATCCTATGCACATCTCAGGAGGACTTCGAATGGAAGATGTTCTTCAATAGAGCTTCCAAAAAGAAAGGGTATGGCATTGGGATACTCCTAATCTCCCCTAATGGCTCTCACACCACCATTTCCATCAAGATAGACTTCCCTTGTACCAACAACATGGCAAAATATGAGGTAGGACCTATAAGGCTCAAAATTTCCCTCGAGAAAGGAATCATTCACCTACACGTCTATGGGAACTCTACCCTCATTATCGGATAAATTCTTAGAAAATGGAAAGTCAAAGATGAGAAGCTCATACCCTTCCACGCCAATCTAGAAGAGCTTGCCTCCTAATTTAAAGATTTCACCTTCCATTACCTTCCTTGCTCGAAGAATTTCATACTCCACACTCTAGGAACCTTGACTTCCATGGTCGACATGTTTGAGGGAATATCCATGGTCCCTTTCCTGGTTTAGAAATAAACTATCCCTACCCACTGTTACAACATTGAGCTCAGCACCGAAGAAGATTATAAAAATTATAGGATTATGGTGCTATGGCATTAGACGCCTTCTTAAGCATGGTAGGTATCCCGAGATGCAAATAAAAAAGATCGTGTGACCCTTAGCAAACTAGTTTCCCAGAATATCATTTGCAATAAATAACTTTTTAAGAGAAACTTTGATAGAACCCATTTTCATTGCATAGTAGGGGATGATATTGAAGAAATAATTTAAAAAATCCACAATTAGGAATGTGGGACCCTCATGAATGGTCACATGATTGCCAAGAAAATCATCTTTCAAGGGTACTATTAAACCACCATGACCCAAGATTACACTGCCTATATTCTAAGATGCCTCAAATGCTGGAAGTTTGCCAAACCACAACACTTGCCTCCTCGGGAGATATATAACATAACCTATACTTGTCTCTTGTATACCAGGGGCATAGGAGTCATTGGGAAGGTCACTCCCAAAGATTTTAAAGGGCACGAATTCATCCTCATTGCCATTTACTACTTCATGAAATGGGTGAAAGTCGAGTTATACGCGGTGCTGAATGCAAAGAAGTGACCAAATTTATCCAAAAGAATATCACATGCCTCTACAGGGTTCCCCATGAGCTGGTATCAAAAATGGACTCCACTTTAAGGCCGAGGTCACATAATTACTCAAAGAGTCTGAAATTTAGAGTAACAAGTCTTCTCCCTACAGTTCCCAAAAAAATGGCAGTGTCTAAGACGTAAACAAAATCCTCAAAACCATCATCAGAAAGATGACTAAAAGCTATAGATACTAGGTCGAAGGGTACCCATACGCCCCCTGGGGCTATTGCACCTCTATCAGGATGCCCAATGGGGCTACCCCTTATTCTCTAGTTTATTGTATGGAGGCGATTCTCCCCATCGAATTAGAAGTACGTTCTCTCCAGGTCATGCTCAAAATAAAAGTCAGTGAGGAAGACTGGCATTAGAGCCGCTATGAAAAACTCTAACTCTTAGAAGAAAAGAGACTCAAAGCTCTATACCACATATAAAGGTACCATCGTTTGATCACACGATTATTCAATTGGAAAGTTAGGGATCATGGTGTCCAAGAATTAAACTTTTCCCTCAAAGAAATTTTAGAATCCACCTGGAACCCCAGGGATAAGTTCAAACCTAGTTGGAGCGGCCCCTAAATCGTGAAGAAAACCCTTTCAGGTGGCACCTATATGCTTACATCTCTCTACAGCAAAGATATGGTGTGTTCATCCAATCTGGACCGTCTCAAGAAATTCTACCTTTAATCCAAATTCTCGGCGTGCTACGACTCTTCTCATCCCCCTTTTATTTTAAAAAAAAATCTCTTCATTTAACCTTACTCAGAATTACATGGGACTTGATCCTCTCAAAACACCCATTTCAAAATAAAGCTCACGAATTTTCAAAACCCACAGAAGTACGTAGGCAACCCATATAACAAAACATGGGAACGGTCCGTTATCTTTCATAAAATGTTATTCTTTTCCTTCCCCTAGAACGACGATCTATCTTATCATTTTCATGAATAAAAGGATCATACATTCCTTAGTGATTGGTATAGACAGCTAAAAAAAGATATTTATCAAAAGACACAATAAAATATGTGAAAATTACTTTTATTTTAAAATATCAGGAATGGGATTTAAACATACCACTCCCCCTCCAAACCGTCATTACAGGAAATATCAGGAATGAGAGTCAAATATAATGCTCCCCTCCTAACCTTCATTACAAACTACCAATCTCTACCAATAACTAGCTTCACCAAAAATTCCAAAAACATGCCAAAATACCTACACCTACACAAATTTCCCATAAAGCGTAAACATAAAATGCTTCACAAAACCATGTTCTTAGCTACTAGAGGCCCTACCTCATCATCATCGCCTTCTCCTGGAGGTCCTTAAGTGTCCCATTTTTTATTAGTATTCAGGATGTGCTCCATGCAACGATATTCCTTGACAAGCTTTGACGAAACCACCATGCCTTCCTCTATCGTATCAAAAGTGACAAGACAACTTTCCTCATCTCCTCCTCTATAATCTTCCCAACCACCTGTTTCCATAACTACTTTAAATCATCCCCAGTCAAAAATTAAGACCAATTAATGGATTTTGAAGGATAAGTGGATGGCTGATGATGCTTTCATAGAGTCCTTAGTATCATCCTTAAGGACTCGGTCAATTCCTCCACTAGAATGAAATTAGCCATACGGGGAGGCGCAATTTTCTCCCATCCTACTTAGTAGAAAAGTCATCGAGGCAAGTCCCGACGAATCTAACATACTGGTATTCCCCTAACTAAAAAATAAGATGCAAGTCCCCCACCATGGCACAAACCATTGAAGGAGTTAGGCCCCGTGGTCCATAAATTAGTTAACCCAGTTCTCTGTCAAAGGGCCAAAACTGAAGAAGAGTATAGTAAAAAAATTGGTAACTCCCAAAAGAGGGTACCTAAGAGGGGGCACCGGGCGTAGTCTCTCAGAAATCCACATGAATAGCATGCTAGGGCGCCCTCGTAGAAAGTCATCCCAACCTTCCTTCATGACATCCAGCCCATTTAAAGTCTCCACTAATACCACCGTAGAAGGACTATAGTGGTAGGGCAATCATGTCTCTATCGTGACTACCTGAGGAGTAACTGTCAGGTCACTTGTCATCAATAAAATCCTAGCAGTCAAATCCATGGTTACAACTCTAGTAAAGCCAACACCAAAATATCCCTCTGGCACACCGAATACAACACTGTGGGACGTACGATATTTCTTTCATGAACCAGTGGCCAAGAGAATGAGGGGGAGATGTGAAGTAACTTCACCAGATACACCCGGGGAGAACGGGAAAGATTGGTCATAGCTGCCACTGCATTAGGGCTGACACCCACATCGTAGAAAAATCCTCATATGTGGGTCATGCCTCGTCTAAGACGAATCTAAAAACATGGTCTTAGGGGTACCATAACTATACCGCCACCTCTAGAAGATTCCAGTCTATGGAACCATTAAGCCATAAAGAGACCTGATGCAAACTAAAGGTTTTGTAGTTGACATTGTAGAGGCATATTGCCTCCAAACTCTTGAGGTAGAAAAAATCCTCAGACATTGTGAGAGACATTTGCAAAGGAGAAGAAATCTACAAAAGGGAGAATGTGGAAGATAGTGAAGAAAACACCACCAAATCCCATTTTTATACTAAAAATTCCCATAAAAGATGAACCATTTAAAGCCTCGCATGTCTCTATGACCCATACTACATAAAGTACGTAGAAAATGAAATCAGAGCCGAAGGAGTGGTTTGGACTTAACCCTTATTCCAATAGGAAGGTTAAGGGTATGCCGATCGGCAACCCTATTTTTTAGAAAAATTCCTTATTTACTCTTTTACACATATCAGTTTCCAAAATAAAAAATTTCTTTGAAAAAAGTCAAATCTGAGGGTTGTTCCTTTTCAAAAAATTATTACTCTCCTTTATGTGAATAATTTCTAACGCTAAACGTTTTTCTTTTTAATTTTATTATCCTTATTTTCGCGAATAAATGAGAAACCTCACCAGTAAATTAAAGTGCATATAGAGTACGTCACTAAATTAAGATAATACAAAAAAGAAATGTAATATATATATATGTATATATAAATATTCTATAATCATTACATCTCTTGCAGGTACAAAAAAGGAAAGGAAAAGGAACAAAAGATACATCGGGACACTGCCCAAACCCCTCATAACCCTCTCCAAACCAACCCTCTACTTTCGCAGTGCTCGCACTTCCCCCCGCAATGAGCGAGCGAACCTCCACTCTCAAATCCAAAACATTCATCCGAGATGGCCAACGACACCATATAGGAGATCGTTGACTTTCATATATAAGATGACTCGATGCCATCCAGTCCTTCATGTACCTTAGCCAGGTGGTGAACACATGGACAGTCTGCAAGAAAAAAGAACAAAAGCGATAAAAATTAAGAAAATATGTAATGAGAAAAATAAAGTGGGAGACAATAAATGAAAGATAAAGAAAAGAGTGTTCCTCAGTTTAGAGGGACTCATCAGAAAGACCTGCCAATCTGTCGACCGGTGCATGAGGATGGTGGGGGCATCGACACCACCTTTTCATTTCTCAGTCGAAAATGATAAGAGGGAGAAGACACTTGAATCTACCAAACCTCCTCCGTCGGTTCAACCGTTCCTCCTCCACTATCAAAACAGGTCAATTGTAACGAGCAAAAACCATTACAAAAAAATTTGTAACACATTAAATCCGTTAGAGAATTGGCGTTATTTATTTTACTAACTAAATTTGTAACGGATTTTATCCGTTACAAATTTAATATTTGTAACGAATTAAAACCGTTGCAATTTATTTTGTAATGGATTTGGTGTTAGTAAACATTAAATATATTAGTAACAGATTTACTAAATTGTAACGGTTTTCACCCGTTACCAATATAGAATTTGTGAGAGATAAAGTCGTTACAAAATACATTGTAACGAATTGGGACTGTCATATATTTGTAACATATGTTTTCATTTGTAATGGTTGAAGTCCGTTAACCATATCACTATCTTTTTAAAAAAAATTAGTTTCTCATTAAACAAATATATATGAATACAGTAGTAATAACTACCGTGCTCAACCGATGACAATGCAGAACCAATGCCAACAAATTTCACTAAAAACATAATTCCAAAACACACATGATAAAATGAATGACACTACATTTCGATGATATTAAACCAATCCAAAACAATATTTCATTCATAACCATTAAAATTCCCAAAACAAAATGTAGTAAAAGATAAATCATCTAGCTTTTAACCACAAAATTGAAACGAAGTCTAACATCATTAAAGTTCTACACATATTATTCTCTCCAAAGTAGTCTTCATTATATTCCTTACAAAAGTAGGCTTCATTCTCCCAAAAATTAATCTTCACATTTTCCAATATGAACCTGTTGAACAAAATCAACCTTAGTAAATGTGTAATCATAAATGAGAAAATAACACAAAAGACTATTACATTATCATACCATTGACACACATGTAATTTTATTTGGGTGTAATCGATACACGACAAATGTCCATAGTTACTTTGGTATCGTTTGATGTTTTTGTACATAAATCTAGGTCGCTAGGTTGTTTTATGTTTTTTCCCCACACCCAACCCCCCAAAGTCCATTTTTAACCCTAAAAAGAAGTGTATACTAGTCAATTAGGTCAACCGAGCGTTCAATGAGGATGAGATTAGTTTAGATACGTTACTTTGGTATCACATGATGTGTTTATACGTAAACCTAGGCCACTAGATGGATGTTTTCAGTTTTAGCCACCCAAAGCCCATTTTTAACCCCAAAAAGAGGCGTATACTAGTCAATTTGGGCAACTGAGAGTCCGACGAGGATACGGTTAATTTAGAAAGTTACCTTGGTATCGCTTGATGTGTTTATACCTAAATCTAGGAAACTAGGTTGTTGTTTAAAGTTTTTACCCTCCAGCACCTATTTTTAACCTCTAAAAGAAGTGTATACTAGTCAATTTGGCCAACCGAGAGTCCGATGAAGACGGGGTTAGTTTAGACAATGCATGGGCGAAAAATGAAGTGTGGGTGAGGACGGAGAAATGAGAAAAACTAAGTCTCATCTTATAATGATAGTAATAAAAATTTGTTTCACTCAAAATCTCATGATTATATAAAAAAATACCAAATAATTAATTTTTCAATTACCTGAAGTAGGAATACCTGCCCGTGACCATTGCCAGACTTCTCCTTAATGAAGGTTAAAAATTCGTATAAATATCCCACCATCATAATCTTCATTGTCTCCCTCAATGTTGGAAAACCACTTACACCGTACATGCATAGGCATTATATTTGCATCAATAATTAGATAAAATCCAACTCCAACCCACACACAACAATAATCTCTAAACCAAATAAATCTACCATAATTTTCACTGTCATTGCTAAACTTTAGAAGAGGATTTGAATAGATAAAGTGATAAAGATTGCTTCTAACTTCCAAAGAATTTCATCGAGCAAACCCAATTGTAAACATTGAATACAGTTTATCATTTAGACTCTATTCAGTTTGGGTCTTGGCACCAATTTAGAGTTAAATTTAATTCACTTTTTATGTGAATTTACTAATCAAAATTCATAAAAACCACAAAAACACAAACCAAATGATCACTTGATGGAATTGTTTACAAGTTGTTTATATTTAAGATGACATGGGATTTATAATATTTTTAAATTTTCTCAATTCTAATTTTATTTAGGTCCTTTTCACTTGGTGTACCTTGATAATGGTCATATTTATACATAGGTACCTCACTAATTTGCTTTGGAATTTAATGTAACCATTATTAACGGGAAGTCGTGGCCTTTTCAAAAATCAAAAGGACTTCTTAATGCTTGTAGGATCCATGTAGTCCTCAAATTCATCTTTGGAAGTGGCCTTTTTTAATGAAGGAAATTATTCTGCATTCACTTTTCCAAGTCTAAATAAAGTCCATAATATGTTTTTTGTTCCAGAAAGTGAAAATAAGTGAAAATATGCATATTACAACTTGTAATATGCACTGTAATATGCATATTACAACAGTTAACTGTAATATGTATATAACAATACTCACTATAATATGAATAACATATATTTGATTGATTATTGGTTGTAGACTATGGCATAAATAATATAGTTCTATATATTATCCAGTGAACTCATCTTGCATTGTAACTAAAGAGACATAAATAAGTCCATGGAAATTCTTAATAATATGTAACTGAAATGGTTTTGTAGTAACAAATTGCATGGTCCTAACAGTATACTAGAAAACTAGTATTGCCGAGAGACTGCCCAAATTCATCACTAACATTGCAAAGCAGCACATGTCTTACCTCTATAAAATATGTTTTGAGATTCATCTAGACATAGATAGGTTCCGCAGTAGAGCGACAACCGTAAAACCCCGTTGTTTGGTCATGGAGATGATCATAGAACTGGCTTCTGAGACCTGTCCAGGGATTTTGAGTTTTTAAATTAAAACATTCATGTATTTTCTCCAGATACGAGAAGTCCAAACTTCTAACAATGCTCTAAATTGAATATAGTTAACTATTTGAGCCTGAGGTAAGTATTTTCAACAAGTCAACTTAGGAAACATAGGAGACAAGGCCAAGGCCCATTCTGGTTTAGGGTAAAATATTTCCACCTAGGTGAATAATAAAGTGGTGAAACGTATTCTCCTCTATTCAGAGTTAAATTTAGTACATTATTTGGTCTAAATCGCATAATTATAGCTTATATGGCTATTAACAATTTTATAGAGCCCATTTCTAAGGCAAACCCATCCGTGTGAACCTCCCCATTTGAGGGGCTAAATGAATGGGTTTATTTAGGAAATCTAGTGGAGAATATAGCTGAGATCATCCAAATTTTTTTATGGCAGAAACATATATATATATATATATATATATATATATATATATATATATATATATATATATATATAATTTGCAATTTATTCACTTCCCGGTTTAATTTGAGTTTGGTGCAGATGATCTCCTCCATCCAATTTCATAATAAAAGTTCATTCATTTAAACCTTCAAATGGCTAGGTCCCCATGTTAGGACCTCACTAGATCACGGCTGCAATTTGTTAAACTACAAAAATTTATAACTCTAAATATGTGAAAATACTTTTCACCCGAAACCAAACAAGGCCTAAAAGTATACCATATATCAACACAAAGATTCTGATTTATCTTGAGACAAAAGTCATCAAGATCCTTTAGGGTCCCATAGAGTAATATTTGATCGTGAACAATGTTTTATTTCAAAATTTTCTCCTGCAATTTTTTGGTGTCCTACCATGTTCTCCTTATATAAATCAATAACAGGTAACAGGGGCATAGGAAGAACTCCTGAATCTGGAGATGTAATTGGCATATATGCACCATATTTTCTATCTCGGAGAGGATATAAGTTACTTCAAATTGTACAGGCAAGAAATATGTAGTAATTAGTATGATCCAATCATCAAAAATCAAACATATTAGGTAAGATATACCCAGGCATCAATATGTACCTAACAAATCGAACTGGGTAGCCTTTTTTGTAGCGACTCATTAAATGAGTAGAACTTCTAATAGAATGATGATTTTATGTTGGTCCGTTTATTCCCACTAAGATCTCTCCCACCACTGCCACGCACATTCATAAATAAATAAAATAGGAATCAATCAGTAAAGATACATTGAAGAACAAGCTCGTAACGTTGTACTCTACTCACAGGATTTGAGGGGCTTGAATGTAAAAAACAAATGATTAGCTTGTTAGTGTTTCATTTGTCGAAGGTGTACATGTTTAACTAGACAATTTATTTAAATAAATGCCCTTTGACCAATAAAGCAGTTACAAGATACGACACACTGTACATAAGTCAAACATGTAGGTAGTAACACTATAGCATCTCAAAGACTTCATACTTTGTAAAGCACATGAACGACACAATATATTGTCTCAAAACAATATCAAATAGTCACATGGATATGGCATGAAGTTGGGACTTGGTCATCCTAAATGTGCATTTATAAAAGGTGTAAAACTAAATACAATGTTTTTTTTTAATTTTCAAAAACAAAAATTCAATACGAAAAGTGCACATGTCATAACACTAGCAAATATATAAATCATGAAACACAACTAGCGTATGAAAAACATACAAACACAATCATCTATAAGACATAGCTAGAGAAGAATCATGTGCAAGCAACGAGGAATCAACAAGTCTAACATCTAGTGCCATTTAAAATTACTACAATTTCACAAAAACTGAATTTTCAAACAAAATAAATATTACACAAATATGTGAAAAAAAGGATCAAACGCAATAAATTAGTATAACCCACTCTGATACCAATTTGAAAATGTCGTGTGCGATATTGATTCAAATATATTCGCAATTTCCAACTTAAACTTATTTAATTGGATGTCTAAATTTTTTCAAACCAAATACCAATTAAATTAGCCCCTAAACATGCATCTACGTGACAATTCATATCTCAAATTAAATCATGCGATGAATAAGTTGATGAAGAAAGATATCAGGAAAATATCCCTGCATGCCAAAAACCGTGTATTTCCACTATAATTTGTAAAGGAACGGTTTATAATCAGATTACATCAAGAATACAATTGACTTACGAAATACCTGCAGGTGTCGGTTCATAATCGTCAGCCTAGGAACACCGCAACACTCCCTATGACATTTAGTTGATCAGCCCAGTACCTCCCGCAAGTGGCACCTATAGTTAGCCCAGTACCTTTACAAGGAACCTATGATTCAGCAACAAAACTCCCAGCAAAATTATGCTTTGGGTTCCACAAATAACTCACATAAAAAGTATGGGATTTGTGAATTGTAAAAACAAAGTTTTGAACCCTCAAAAAGATGGAGAATAAACCAAAAAACACTAAAATCGTATTTTGTTAAAACTAGTGTTTTCTCCACACGAAATACAGAGGTTTGACACCCTATATATAAAAACATTTAAGGCAGTGATGCGTCAGAATTTAACTCTGTCATTCGAACAAAACACGACATCATTCGAGCGACACTCCATCTCGTTCCAACGAGATGTGACATCGTTTGAACGACCGTCACTGATTCCCTTTTAAAAAAATTTAAAAATTAAATAACTTGGAATCATTAAAAACCAAAACTGTTTACGGGATCAAGAGCTTATATCCAAAACTTTTGTGATTAAAATCATTTAAAATCTTTTCAAAGATGACTTTTCATAAATAGAAAAATATTTTATTTTTATAAAAATAGCCTAACACTTTTTATGTAAAATGTAAATGGAACTAAAACACATTTTACCAAATTTTTCCTTGTTAGTCTTGAATGTTGAAGTCTTCTTAAAATTCGGATTCGTCTTCTGAAGATGCAACCTTCTCAATCCTTAGACGACTTGTAGCAGTATACGACATACTAATTTTGATGGACAATGTCCTTACAATCACCGAATGACTGAAGAAAAACATCGATGTCTTGACCCGGTGCTTTTGGACAAGGTATTAACAGCGACAACATTTAAAACTCGCTTTTCATGTACAATGAAGGTGAAAGATTATTCAGCACCGTAATAATAGGCCAATAGCTATAACTCGAAGACTGAATGGCACTGGGATTAAACCCATCGGTTGCTATTAAGAGCCAAACATTGCGTCCTTCTTTAGAAAATTAAAGCCATTTTCATTTGAAACTCCTCCATTGGGATGAATCACATGGATGTCGCTGGTAATCCCATGAAGTGGTTGCTCTATGGTGCCATGTCATTTCTCGGGCTATCACAAAATAGTATAAAATATCACCAACCTTGGAATCAGATGGAAATGTCTCAACACCTTTTTAGGTTCTTTAGAAATCCTTCCCCCTTTCCTCATAACAACTGAATGCCTTGATTATCCACATTTGGGACATTCATCCATATATTAATTCTTCTTTCAATATAAGACACAATTATTGATGCATGCATGAATGTAATTGGACTTCATCCCCAAGTCTTGCATCATACTCTTCATCTTTAGATATTTTTCTGGTAGAGTATTACCTTTTGGGAGATACCTTTTTAAGATATATAAGAGTACCGTGACACTATTTCCTGACCAACCAAATTTCTTCTTTAAGTTATGAAGTTCTACAATTGAAGGAAGAGTTATTTCAGGACCCTCGCATGAAGGATAGAATTTCTCAACTGATAATCTCTTATATTCATTGTACTTATAATTTCTGACATAATCTTCTTTGGAAACTCCTGACTGACTGCATTTAACATCTACATAAGGTTCCCCATGCACTCCGTAACAAACAACAACAAGATTTTCCACCCCAACACCTTGTTCCTCGATGTTTTCTTCTACCATGTTCTCCTCAACTTGTTGGGATCAATAGTGTTCACGGATGTATTTTCGCCATGAAAAAATTGTAACACCCCGCCTAATAAGATACCGGGCAATCACTCCAATATTAAATTAAAACAGGAGTCTCATATGGATCCTTCTTAGCATCACTGTCGAAAGTCCATTTAATTACTAATATCCTATTAGGTGAGCGTTAAAAACTTTTACTTAACTACTCTTTTTACGATCAAATTAAAACATCCACAATTATATGCGTAAATGAAACTGAAATAAATTAAAATAACCGAACACTCGGTTCAAATATACAACCATATCGAATGCTGTACTGAAAGAATAAATAAATGCAATTGAGCCATTGGCTCGAATGTTTATACAGTACCTCCTACCTAGAGTACAAGGATGGAAACGGCTATCAAAAACCTGCACGCATCCACAGCTGCTGCAGCTGACGTCTGACTCGAAAGAATTTTCATCCAGGCGTCCCTGTGTCTGGACACCTATATATATACAGTATAGAGAAAGAAAGGAGAGTAGACAAACGGGTCAGAGCCCGAATGTTTGAAAATATTTTGCAAGTGCATAAATGCTTTATTTTTAGAAAAATAGTTTTATCTCATATTTAAATTGGTATCGCACTCTCATGAGATACCCCTCACCTCTCCTCTAACAGTGCACACCTAGCGCATCCCTTTAAACCTCCTAGTCAAGATACCATGCTAAACTAATCTAATACCCAACCACTATCTAACCTAGATAGTCAAACAGATGTACTAAGGGCTAACTTCACTTTAATCTCGACGCTATGCCATGTTCGTGCGTGGGGTGTCTCGCGAAGCGAAATCCAAACAAGGAACCCCCCCGATACACTACTATGCAGCAAGGTCGATCTTTGAGATCCGCCAGTCCCTCAGTACAGAAAGATATATATAATATATATACCATAAACATTTAATGATATAAGAGCACTAAGGATTAAACTTCTCCCCAGTCTCAACACAGTGCCATATTCGTGCGTGGGGTGTCTCGCGAAGCAAAATCCAAACAAGGAACCCCCCCGATACACTACTATGCGGAACGGTCGATCGTCGGGATTCATTAGACCCTCGGCACTCAATTTATACATATACATACATCTACAATATACTTCCGGATAATATAAATATCTCCCGGACTGAGGATTACTTGATACATAAAGTATTTATAAATACATAACCTTTTTTTATTTCAAAAACTTCCATTTCCCTTCTCATATCCAGGAAATGTATTTATAAAAGCCAATTCATTATCATGAATTGCTCTAACAAACCATATACTTTTTGAAAGCCAATTTTATTAACATAAAAAGCTTTTCCTTTATCAATTATCCCATTTCCCTTTTTATACTCAGGAAATGTATTCAAAGACATTTTCATTATCATAAAAATGCTTTGATCATAACATATGCTTCCACATCCCTTCTTCCATCTGGGAAGTGTTACCGAAGCCAATTTATTTATAACCCATTTCCCTTCCTATATCCAGGAAATGTAATTAAAGCAAATCCATTATTATAAACTGCTTTAATATAAACGCGTTCTAAGACCGCCCGTCCGGATTTCTCCACTGTGCGCGCCCCTAAATGGCTATCATCTTCCAGGGCCTCCAAGACAACCTGGGATCCTATATCGAAAGACGTCGGGAAGCGACCATGTGCCTGCGGGATAGTCAAGACCACACCCGGAATCTCCTAACCAGCGCAGAAAAATATAACAACAAACGCTCACATGGCCTATAGGACTATATCCACCCTGCATCATTAGCCAGGGGGCTTCACCATACGAACGTAACTTCCCATATGATAGCGATTTGGAGAGGTGTGTAATCCATATTTTATTAATTATGAAAAACATTTCTCTTTCCATTTTGAAAATATTCATTTATATATTTTCAAAATCATTTCCATCATAATATATATATATACCTAAATCACATAGTATGTACATATCCTATATATTCTTCCTAGAATATATATAAACAGCCATAGTGGCCTATAGCTTCTAGCGATGACCAATAATCCCAAAGATTCCCTCGAGGAATTATAACCATGCTTTCATATAAGCATGATACTAAACCCAAAGTATTTCCTTACTTTGTTCAATACTAATTACCTCAATCATCTCTTAAAGGTTTATTTATCCTCAAAACCCTTATTTAGGAATCCCCATAAAATCCCAAATGGTAATTCAACTCCCCATACTCTTAAAGGGAGAAAACTAGAAATTCTGACCTAAGCGAATCGATTCGCCCCTTTAGCGAATCGATTCGGGTGGGCGAATCGATTCGGTTCCCAATCCGAATCGATTCGGAAAGTATTCTGCAAACAGGTCTGTAAATGGCGAATTGATTTGGTCTGTACCCGAATCGATTCGGCCCATTGCAGAAACCCAATTTACTTTAGGCGAATCGATTCGGCCTGTACCCAAATCGATTCGGCCAGTTCGAGGGCTACAGTTTGGGCGAATTTTCAATCTCCAAAATACCCAAAATTCAATCCAATATCCATATAAATCCTAACTTGGTTTTATTACTACAAACCCAAAGTTTTTATATCTCCTCAAATTCTTTAGAGGTCCTAACAATTCTTTTGAGAACGCCTAATATCTATCTAAAATAAGTTCTAACTAATGATTTCAATCTCGGACAGCTCTCCGTAGAAAAATCACTATAAATCCAAAAAAAATAAGAAAAATACGTGGTCGGCGCCCACGCGACCACGTCGAAGATATATACAAATTTCATTTTTTGACCAAGAGCTGAATCGATTCGCCTCTAGGCCGAATCGATTCGGCAAGCACGCTGCCTCTACTATTCATCGTCTTCTCCGAGACGGTTTCGGCCATTAAAGCTTCTCCCAAGCTTTTGCCGCCTAACCCAACGTCCTACAACCTCAACCAACTACAAATACACCTATAATACGGGTTCTAAACATCCTAGAACCTGGAATCACCAATTAATTTCAAGAAAAACCTAAGTTCTCCAATTTATCATTTTTAGGGGTTTATTCGTTTTAACTCCCAAAAACCCGTTTTATCCACGAATACCCAACCCAAAATCATTAGGGTTTGTTATACCAACAATGATATGAGATATTTATGCTTAAAAACAAATAAAGCAAGTAAACACTTGCCTCGTGGATATAATCTGACGACCTCGAGTCGAATCCGGCGGAGTTTGGCCCAAATCTTCCTTTTTCTCCTCCTTTCTTCCTCCTCTCTCTCTTCTCTCTCTTTTCTTTCTTTTCTCTTCTCTTTTCTCCCCCTCTCCCTCATTTTATAAGGAGAAAAGGGTTTAACCACTTTAAAACCCAAAACGACTCGTTTACCCAATTACGAGCCTATTTAACTCCAAAATTACTCGAAACTCAATTTCGACAATCGGACACTCTTTTTCGACTATCTCGGACATTCCGAGACTCATGGCGCAGTCGAAATTTCCATCCGAGGTACTTGACCGCAAATCACTATTCTAACCCAAAAATAATTAAGTGCGATATTCTTACTCAAAATCTTACCTCTTTTGTCGCTATACTCCACGGCGACATATAATTAAATTACTTCGACCTATATAGTCCCAAAATAATTTATAACACCCTTCGAAAATATTTAAATCCTCGAAAATCCCAAAAATCACTATTTCGAGAAATTCTCCAAATTCCAAATTATACTTAATTATGGAATTTAATCATCTCCAAAAGGGCGGGTTATTACAAAAATAAACAATATACAATTGATGCATATCGTTCATCCACAGATGTATCTCTATTTTTTTCGATTTCAAACGCAACTCATTCTGACACTTTGAACATGGAAAAGGTATCGTTGTGAACCCCTGATCATTGTTCTCTTTCGCAAATTTAATAAACTCTTGAATGCCCTTTAAACACAACAAGTTGTCTTTGTTCTCTTCGGCCATCCAGTCTTTGTTAATCAATCGTGAAATTCTATATAATAAGATAAAACACACATTAACAATAAGTTGCGACTGTAATCTTCGGTAATGGTTGGTGTTTATTTATCGCAACTAATTATACCACGACTTATGCTAAATTCATGGTTTCTAAATTCTAAACACACTTTTGATGAATAAAAAGAAAATTTTAACATATTTATCATAGCAAGTAACTAAAGTATTAACCTTAAATTTCCACTTTGTCAATAACATTAGCTACCGTAGGCTAACATTAAATACCTAAGCAACATATTTTGGACTGAGTATATCATATTACTATTAAAGAAAGATTTTTTTTGGTAATACAATATGCATCAAACTAATCAATATTATTAGTGATAGGATCACTGACGCGACTTAAAAAGTGTATAAAGTGTGTGCTTATATAGGCTCAAGTGCAAACCTATCGCTCAAGTAATAACCCCGTATGACGGGGTAAAATCCTCAGGGAAATAGGACATGGAACGTGACGGTGATAGGTAAGATGGTTAACCCTAAACTAACTCAGAAAAAAAGAAGAAACAAAAAGATGATTGAGTGAGCTTCTACCAACTAAATACAACTTAATTAAAATAGCAATAAAACTAAGCATGCAAGAATAAGCTAACTGTGATTGACTAAATATGAATGGGAAATATAGGTTGGAACACAATTCTCCCAAACCCTTGTAATTTACCAAATATAAAAATATCTTTAAATTTGATAGATGATTAAACCCAGTCTTTATTCATCTCAAGAATTACATATATGAGAGTACTTTCCCGCATCGTACATAATCAAAAGTAAGAATAAAGTGGTGTCGATAGAGCTACACGCGCGTCGCGCTCTTAAGCATCCCGATTACCCAGGGCAAACGAGATCAAAAGTCCTACTACGATTATGATCACCAATCAACACGATCCGATCATTGTTCAATTTAAAAAACTAATTTTTTTATTCGTGCAAACCACATCGGGTTGGGTTCATGCGTCCCAACCCTTAGAAACATAGCTAGACATGATTTTGCTAATGAAAGACATATTATCCAAGGTGCATGTAATCATAATCATAAGAAAATGATATCTGAGCATGTAAGAAATAATTAGAATCCCAGAAATTATTAACCTTGAAGAGTAGAGATGAATAACATAAACTTTGTAGAAGAAAACCTTGAATTCATGCACAAACTCTAGAGTATTGTTGAAGAAACCCAAACCTAGGGTTCTTGGGTGCAATAATCCTCTAAAACTATGAAAAAAATGAATTCCCTAATGTCTAGTATACATAAGAATTAAGTACATCACGTTATATTAAGTAATATATCCATGCACAACTCTATTTTTAAAATAAAAAAAATTGGAATTTTGGCCCGTCGAACCGGTCCGCTATTTTGTTCTTTACTGGGCCGAACCGGTTCGGTTTTCCAGTGTTCATATCAAATTCTGAGTTGAAATTTTTTATAAGTCATTTTCTTCTCCTTTCCTTCTTTTGCCATGATTTCTTCTCAACTTTGAACTATCATAATTTTTCACTCATAACTCGGATTTGAATGTCGTTTCTTCCTATTCTCTCATGCACCCACGAGCTTCAACTTCTTCTAAGGAGTCCATGTTTGAATTCTGTGTGTAAAATTATGAAATTACCCCCTGACTTTCTTTCTCTTTCATTTTGTCTTTCTCTCTTGAATTTGAGTTTTCTCTTTTCTTTTCTTGACCGAATTTCCTGCAAAAATTTAAGGGAAATACACAAAACTCGATGCACTGCATACAAAAAGTTAGTAGAAATAATATGGAAGAAAAATGAATTTTACAATACACAAGGTGATAAAAACCTCTAAAGTAAGGGAGTAAATACTAACAATTTAGACCTAATCAATCACTTTGTGACCGATAGAATAAAAAATAATTAAAAACAAAATTAAATGAAAACAAAATACTAAAATTAAACATAATAGTACCATTTTCTTCTGATGGACATTAGTGAAAACACCCACTAAAATAATAAATGAACACACTTCAATTACATCTGCAGGGCTAACAATGAAACATGAACTAAGTAATATAAGATGACTTGGGTTTAAAATTTATAACCCCAAATTTAAATTTATACTTGGATCAAAAATTAAATTAAAATACTTGAATTGTATAGTAAAAATAATATGAGAGAAATTGAAGTACCACATAATGAGATTCATTCACATCATCAACAAATATCAGTTTATCATTCATGTTAACATTTAAACATTATACATTACAATGCCTTTTGGGTCCAATAAACATCGTAGGAATATTGAAGCAAAGACAACAATGTTAGTTTGAACAAATAAAAAGCATAAGTGACTTTTGGGGGGAAATTAAAAATAGAGTTCGGAGTTAAAAAATAATGTTTTTTCCTTCTTAACTCCTCCAGAATCCCTCACATACATAAAACGAGAGAAGCGAGTGCGTTTCAGACGAGAGAAGCGAGTGTGTTTAAGAGAAGCAAAATAAAATTACCTGATGTGATCGAACTAAGGTTGTGAATGATGAGAGACGAGAGAAACCGACGGTGTAACCAAGAGAGATGAGCAAGTATGGGGATGGGGAGGTGGGAGGTATAGAGAAAGAGACGGGAGAGAGTTAGAGAGTGGGATCTCCAACTTTTTTTTTCATTTTTTAAATGACTTTTGCATATATTTTGATATATTTTATAATGGTTTTTTTCTATTAACAACGAATTTTGTCCATTAAAACTATGTAATGGATAAAATCCTTTACAAATATAAAAAATATCTGTTACAATTTTCTTCTTTTGGTGTAGTGAGTGTTATGGGCCGACATCGTCGGCACGCTGGTACCCTTCCCCAAAGCAGTAGCAGGTGGATGCATATTATCCATATCATATATACACAAAGGCATTAACTAGCTGGTCATGAAATCCAAATTGTTCTATCCCCTCATCACGTCAGTGTAGATTGTATATTGATCACCTTACAACGCTGTCGCCCATACCGCATCTATCATCTCTCTCACCCGCCTCACGTACTCTGGTTGCACCGACCATGGGACCTCCACATCTCCCTTCATAATCTGACACATTACTCTCTCCCTAAAGTATAAGAGATACCCAAACTCATGCGCCAATAACTTCCTCATATGGGCATGCACGCATGTAGCACCCATGGACACCGAAAGAAGACTTCGAGGGTAGAAGGTCACCCATATCCCCAATAAAGAGTCAGTAACTACATAGAAATACATAATCCAAAAAAAGTCAGAAATAAAGAAAAATAAAAAAAGCTAACATGGTCTCTCGTCAAGGAGCTCAGCACCTCCCGCACACCTTTTAGGGCCAAGGATTGGTTCGAATGTGACATCCTACAGAAGTCTCCCAACTCGCTCTCCTTTAGGGATTATTTCGCCCTATTACCTCATAAAACCACGTCTGCAAAAGGCAAACACCAAGAATTAAAAAAGGAAATAAAAAAGGAGTGCAAGGAAATAAAGAGGAACATAAACTTAAAAATTACCTCCAAAAGATACATGGGTCCTGTGAATGTCTGTTAGCAACATCGACTGGATGCATCCAACGAAGCATAAAGGGATGATAGAGTGAAACTCCCCTAGTCCTACAGGTAAACGTCCTAAATAATACTCAAAAATTATAAAAACTAGAGATGGGCAAGTCACCACTCGCTACCACCACAAACTCCCCTAGAATAAGTAAGATAACTGAGTGGGTTACCAGACTCATATGCCGTCCACCCATCTCATCAATAAAAAAGGACATTAGAGCCTTTTTCTTCACCAAAATAAGGATAAAACCCCATGACACGATTCTACCAACATCCCCCAAGGTAGCCTACACCACTACCTCTATGACCAATTAAGTTCGGTCCACTACGATCTGATGACTAGTGCAATCCAGCCGCATCCACTGTTGAATGTCCAAGGGAGTAACATTCATCTCCCCATTCCTCATATGGAATGTGTGGGTCGTGTCCCACCATCTCTCGCCAAGTGTGCACAACACCGTAGAAGAGCCTGACATCTAGTCTAGTGCACCCGCCAAAGTACCAAACTTGGTGGACACCACCATCCACCACACCGCCTCAGGTTGACGGTCCTAGATGTCCTTTATCCAAGTCATCCCCCAAGGCCAAATGGTATAAAAAAACTATATTGATTTGCAAGAAACCAAGTAATGAAGGACCCCTTCATTAAGCAAAGAACAAAAAGAAAAAGGAAAAATGGAAAACCAAAGGACAAATATTCACATAGCCATTAGGGTTCTTCACCATCGCTGAATGGTGGTGCGTAGAATCACACAATAAGATCCTCTCATTAGTCACCGAGTCAAAAGATTCGTAGACTTTCTCATTACCCAACGCAAGCATCATTATAATCCGCCACTCCAAACTAACCCAATCATTAACAGACACCACTCGTTGTTAGTATGTTTAGAAGTACCCTCCATTTGAGATCTTGATAAAGAAGGAAATCAAAAATGATTTTTGGATAGAGAAAGCAAGAGAATGAATCACTTGGTAGTGGTATAGATGATGAGGGTCACCTACTTTTTATAGAAGGCTAAGGGGCATACCGATCGGTTGTCCCCTGGTCATGCCTATCGGCAGTGACCTTTCCCTTTCACTGAGAAGCCCACGTTTCCACACCCTATGTCGACACGCACCTCCTCAGACCTGACTATCGACAATCCCCTCCAAATTTCATCCCAAAAATGTCGAAAAAACCCAAAATTGCTCAAAAAATTCACAAAAAATCCTAGAAAACCCCGTAAAGTGAAGAACATATTTTTTCGAGAAAACCTCATGGTGAAGCACCGAACCAATTATATACTCATAAAAATCCCCAAACAAATCATTATAACTCACTATCCTTGTCAACATACTCCCTAGAAAAATAAAAAAGCAACGGTGCACCAACACCAAAATACTCTACGCTTTCCCCAACTGAGACACCCTATGTAAACTACATCTTTAGGTTCTCAAAATTGACCTCGACCTATTAAATCGTTCGCTACATCTTTAAGGTCCACAAAATTGACCTCGACTCGCTAAATTGGTTATCATATCTTTAGGTTCATAGAATTTACCTCAATCTGCGAAATCAGTTGGTACATCCTTAGGTCATCTGAATTAACATCGATTCACTGAATCAGTCGCTATAACTTTAGGTCCTCAGAATTGACCTCAACCCGCTGAATTAGTCATCACATCTTTAGGTCCATAGAATGGATCTAGACCTGCTAAATTGGTCGTCACATCTTTAAGGTTAGTATAATTGACCTCGAGCCGTTGAATTGGTCATCACTTATTTAGGTTTACAGAATTAACCTCGACCCGTTGAATCGGTCGCTATATTTTTAGGTCCGCAGAATTGACCTCGATGCATTGAACCATTTATCCCAACTTTAGGTCTGTAAATTGATCTTGACATGTAGAATTGGTCATCATAACTTTAGGTCATTAGAAGTGACCTCAATCCGTTAAATCGATCGCTACATCTTTAGGTCCATAGAATTGATATCGATCCGCAGAATTAGTCATCATAACTTTAGGTCCTAGAAATTGACCTCGACGCTTAGAATCGGTAGCTATATATTTAGGTCAACATAATTAATATCGACTCGCAGAATTGGTCGCCATAACTTTAGGTCCTTAGAATTGAACTCGACTCGCAGATCTGGTCGCTACATCTTCACCTCCAAAGAATTGACCTCAACCCCAAAAATTTTCATTACATCTTTAGGTTCGTAGAATTGACCTCAACTCGTAAAATCAGCCGGTACATATTTTGTTCCACATAATTGACCTCAACCATCTAAATCGGTCACTTTATTCCCCTCAGTCCGTAGAATTGACCTCAATATTTTTCTCTAACATCGATGCATTGTCTATCCTTTAATGGCCTTCACTAGTTCTAATCTATCCCGTCGAGGGTCTCAGACACCCCATCCTAAAATCCCCGTTAAGCACCTCCTTATGTCCCCAATTCTCACCCATTTATCATAAGCCATAGATCATACTCCGAGTACTGATATAGAAACCACTGTGCTCCAGGTCCCTATTTGATTTCGAATAAATCTTCGACCTAAGTGAAGCTCAATAAAACCTTTAATGGTTCTTAATCCCCTTTCCAATAGTCCATCCCATGTGCGAGTTGGACTCATAGTCTGCAAGAATGATCCACTATACTCTGAGTACTGAGCTGGAGGCCACCGGGCGCTAATGGACTTAGTTTAACTCCATTAAATCTACAAACTAATAAATGCTCAAGGAAACCTTGAACGTATGTAAATCCCCTTTGCAAGGAATTGTCATGTGCATGAATTGGCCTCACGATCCGCATGAATGATCCATTTTACTTAGAGTACTAATTTGGAGGACACCGAGCTAATCTGGAGCACTCATGGGCCCTATTTGACTCTGGTAAACTCTTTAACCAAATTGAAGTGCAATGAAACCTTGAAGGCATCTTAATACACTTTTTAATAGTCCATTTCGTGCACGAATTAGCCTGAAAGTTTTCACGAATGATACGTGTTACTCTAAAGTGCCACTGAGGGTTTGTGAGTCCCGTTTAACCTCAATGAACTCTTGAAATGAAGTGAAGCTTAAATAAATCTTTAAGGGATCTTAATTTCCTTTCAAAATGTCCGTGTCGTACACGAATTGGCCTCGCTATTTGTATGAAACAACTCCTTTTCCTCCGAAAACCCCCCGTCTAGTTACCATCGGGTGCTTTCGATCCCGTTTGACTTTGTTCACCTCCTAGACTCGAGATTACCTCAATGGATTACTTAAAGTCTCTAAATGACCTTTCCAACAATCCTTTTTGTGAACGATTCAAACTTATGATTTTATTTTATGCCCATTTTTCTAAAAAAATCCGTTCCGAATTGCCTATATGCACCTTAGACCCCCTGCCTATTAACAGAGTGTACTTTTACTTGCCCAGCAAGGTAGCCATTGTATCGATAGGCATGACAAGGGACATGCTTATCGAAACCCCAAATCCTAAAGTGAACTATAAAAGTACTATGACCTCACCCTTGTAAGGATGCCCCTTTCAGCAGTTAGTATATATTCTCTCGAAATTAAACCATTCTTTTTTTCCCAAAAAGTCCATTTTCCAACATTCCGTCACCTCACCTTCTTACCACACTTGGTCACCCACCTAATCCTACCATTTTAACTTCATACCACTGCAATAACCATCCTATATACATTTCCAATCTAGCAATAGAGATCTATAAGGAGGTCCATTCCTCACCCTTTTTCTAGTTTACTCATTTTAGTGTTATTATTCACTTTATTATCACTTTGTGATATATTTTATTTTTGTCTCGTTATCTCACATCAAATAATCTTCACTTTTTATTATTAATATTTCACACTACTTATTTTCATAAAAACAAAAACAAAAGATAAAAAGAGGGTTAATTCATAAATTCCAAAAGCAAGGCTTCGATTTTCTCACACTTTGACACTTGAATATATTTTTCTCCAAAAACACTGAAGAGGAGTCCTACATTTGAATTTATGGGTTAAACCCCACCCATATGGTATTTTTAACTGCGTGGACTTTGATGCCCTTTGATCTACGTAGGCGTCTTGGGCCAATCCCGATATTCAACTCCTCCATTTTCATTTTTATATCATTAATATTATATTATATTAATTTTGTGAGTCTTGGACTCCTATATATTTTTTTTTCTTTCGACATGAACATTCTCTCTTTCATAGAGATTTATGATTCAGTGAACACTTAGATCATATGCTTATTACTATTTTTGGGTATACTCTTACGGATGAGTCCGCTTCGTCCATTCCACGACACGAGTAGGATAATTCCATTCCCTAGTTATTTATATTACACACATGTACACACTCATCACGAAGAAAAAAAGGTAAGATTAAAATATCGCATGAGTGAGTAAAAAGGTTGAATGGGTTCTTGGCACCTTCCCATTCCGTGACTTAGTCCCCAGACCTTCGAATAACTTGGTTTTGTATTCATCAATTTGAACTTGATGCCGTTCTTTGACGCATCAATATTCTTTTTCCTGTTTTGAGTAAAATAGGTTGGTGATACCATCTCTTCGTGTTACCCAAATTTGGCAACGACCAATTTTATATTTGAGGCTAGACCATGAAGTCATCAACACAAGTGGCAAAACGACGACCTCCATATCACCGAATCACCCACACGTGCATGGAGAGAAAGGGAAGAGAGAGAGAAGGGAAACATTTACCTCATTATCTTCCTCTCGTCCCGACTTCGAGGTCGGGCCCGCTCCAAAAAATCCGACCCAAATGACGACACCCTCCCAAGACAAGTCCTCACATGCGCACACCAAACTTCATAATGGACTAAATATGATTTGATCTTGTGGCTTGATAGATACATAGGCACAATGTCGATGATTTTGTCATGGGCACAAGCTTCTTTAATATATCCCTTGATATATTATTTCAAAATAGATGCATCCATATCTGACCCTTACCTATCACTACAAATGAGATATCGAGCTATCTCAAGTAGAGACTTCTCGTACACATACATATGCTAATGAAATCCATTTACCCATATTCTTATTCTTACCTATCCATGCACACTCTTGTCTAATCGTACCATTTTAGTAATGTTTCGACACCTCTCACTAATACCATTATTGTACCCAAACATATGTCTACGTTTTAAGGGATTTTCAATATAAGGTCTTTAGTATATTCTAAAATAAACTAAAATAAATTATAGTGTAAAATGTGATAATAAGTATGTAGGTAAGAAAATATAAAGAACAAAAGGGGTGCCTAATATTATCCCCACTCGTAACCCAGTTCCTGAAGCCACACCAAGTGTCTTTGGAACATTTGCATGAAAGGGCTAACTGGCCCCTTTTTGTTTTATATATGATAAATAGGATACTTTGAACACCCAAAAACCCCTCGCATGAAGAATTTCTTAGGAATGTGGGGGTGCACACAAAAGTTGATATGGTGTCTAATAGCTTCAAGGGTATAAACATACAAAAATTGATCTCAAAGAGAAATGTAAATCAAGGGACAAGAATTCTCGCATACCTGGGGACACACTGGCAACATGCCTTCGCACATATCCCTCCCCCTTGAGTCCTGTTAGGGTAACAACACCACAGTGGTGGCTCGTTCATGGATAAATCAAGAGAACCAAAGTATCCTTATGCTAACTTTCTATATACTTATTATTAGATAGCTGCATGACTAGTTTCTATATATTTTAGGACTGCATATAGGCATTAGTTGTAGAATCCCTCAAACTATTGACATACTCGTAGGTCCCCATGCAAAAAAAAATTCATTCATTAAAACACACATATTCCTATTAAGGACCTCGTGATAAAATAAACATCAAAGTTGGTAGACACTTTAAACTTCAACTACGTCTCATTTTCATAATTCACACGACAAATATGTGTAATCTACCAGCCTCTCGAAACATATAAAATAAAATATTTAAAATTCTAGGGTATCACCTAGGGATCAAACATAAAAAAAACACCCGATGTTTGTAAAACACCCCAACCTCTATAGGTCTTAGAACTTTAGGCCCCTTTTTAATATCGCCCCTTAAAAGGGAGAACTACGTAAGGCTTCACAATGTCCTTAACCAACTTTTCAATATCATACATATACAAAGACCTTGTATTGAATCTCTCTTATGCCCGTTGGTGCCTCACTTCAAGCGTCGAAGCCAGAAATAGTCCAGATTAAGACAATATGCATTAAATCTCACTTTATGGACATTTTGGATCTACCAAACTTTATAAATTGGTTAATTGGTAAATATAAAGTTACAGACATTGGAAATATATTTCCAGTGGTAAAATTCATGCATCAATCGGATCTTGCATCAAAGATACAGGGTCTATTGACTCAACAAATTCACACTACATGCCATTTTATGAATTTTTTGACATATAAAATATCATGATTTGGTAAAGTGATAATAATAAAGAGTTATAGATTCGAATTGTCTTTACAATGTTAAAAACACGCATCTATAGAGTTATGATTCAGAATTTATGATAAAAAATATGAACCTGTGTTGAGAAGCATGTTGAGGACAATTTATTTAACTTCATGGTTAATCAGTCTTTTGACCAATCGGTTAACTAATTAACCACATGGCTAACTTAGTTTCTGCACTTTTCCCATCAAAATCACTCAAATATATCAATTAACTACATGGCTAAGAGATCAATCCATGTGGCACAAAATCTAGTAGAAGATCTCCTGGGCACTTAATTATTCATGCTCGTGGTTAAAAGGTTTAAATTCGACCTTATAAAAGGGACCCCATCCCATTTGGAAAATTGTACCAAAACCCAACACTAGCTCAATTTTCTTAGATCCTCTGTCCCCGAGCCTGGGTTCGAGACTCTTGAATGAAGAGCAAGATTCCGATATACGATTTTGAAGATCAAAAAAGTGTCATTACCTTGCGAAAATCTAGTAATCTAAAGTTCGTCGATCAAACCTATGCCCGATAGTAAAAATAATGGACCCCAAAACCTAATGTTGATTCAGTTTTCTAAATATCCTCCAATCCTGAGAAATTTGAGTGTTGTTTTGAATGTCCAAAATAGTCAATTCCAAACAAAAGAGACTCATACCTCTGCATAAATCTGCAAGTCAAAGCCTTGAAAACAAAACTTTAACCGACAATACCACCTCATCAGGGTCATTCCCTTGTAAAATGTTGACTTATGCTCTAGGGATAAACATTTTGAGGAAAACTCGAGTTTACGTCTTGAATATATATATATATATATATATATATATATATATATATATATATATATATATATATATATATATATATATATATATAATTCAGACACTAAAATGGAACTCGTATGCACTTTACATCATTTATATTTTTAAGGCCTGGTCCTCCTCCAAAATTTCTTACTGATGAGTTGTATGTTATGTTCTCACACTAAAACGACTAATCAAAATTGGTAAAACTAAGTATGACACAAAACATGCATTTTCCTACACTTTAAACCCATTTTAGGAAAGTGTCATTGAACATGGTTACTCCAGACTCTTTGTGAAAGACAAAGTCGAAAGTCTGAATAATCCTCACCAATTATTTGAGAAAATGTACCCATCTCAATCGCGTCACACACAAACCTCTATTTTCCTCGAATACTTTTCAAATTCCTATCCTTGATTACATATTTTTATACATATGAGTACAATATTCCATCTCATAACAAGAATTGATATACAAAGGACTAGGATCGTTAAATACTATAATGTTGTATAGTTTATGCCCGATATCCAGAAGCCCATACACTTAAATACAACCCCCCATTGGAACAACTTAGGCTGGGATCCCAGGACTCCCGGGTTATGTAGGCGTATTACCGAGCTACAGTCAATAGCTCAAGCCTTACAATACATCTCTTACCTTATTATCTTTAGGGAGGCCTCCATTTCTAGTCCAAACCCCTATATAAAATGGCCATATTTACCATCCTTAACCATCCTGTGGTCCAAACACCTCAAGGTCGGGTTATTTGATTAGGGATATGAAAATCTCTGTCAGTGACTTATTGTCCACTCTTATTATGAAATCATATTAGAGACAACATCATTGATTTAAAACATTTCATCATTTACACAGCTCACTAGCCATGTATCTTGTAGGAAATACACAAGATGTACAACACATCAAATCACCCTCCTAAGTCGAGTTCGTACACTTTCACACATATTACGTTTGAACACATTCCATATGTCACGCCGCATAATAAACTATGTAGGCCTTTAGCTCATGGATACATGGGTACACCTGAGAAATACTGAGGCTTCCTAAGTGAGCATATGCCTCAACAATATATCTATTAATTTATTTTCTTTAACGATATGCTTCCATCTCTCACACTCACATCACTACGAACAAGGTATCCGAATATCTCAAGGTGAGACTTCTCACACACATACATACACTAATATCCTCTCGTTACCCTCACATGCACACTGTTATGCAGTCCCACCTACATAGTGGCATTCTTTCACCTATCACTGACACCATTTTATACCTAAGCATATGTATACATTTTATGGGATCTTCAAATGAAGGTAAACCAATATGTTCTAAAATAAACTAAAAGTAATTATGATGTAAAATGCAATAGAAAATATATAGACAAGGAAGAATAAAGAACAAGTGGGGTATCTAAGACCTTCCCCACTCATATCTCGATTCTTGAACCCACACCAAGAAGCTCTGGATCATTCAAAGGACTCAACTGACCTTATGGCAAGATCGAAAGGGCTAACTATACCAATTTTGTTTATTTTAATATAAAATAAACTCATGACTCTGAACAACCAAAAAACCATCATAAGAAGAATAAATTTGACTGATAAAGGCGAGCACATAACCAAATATGGTGTCTAATAACTTAGAGGGTTACAAAACAATGAAAACTGACCTTGGAAATAAAACGGAGATCGAAAAACAATCTCTCTTATGTCCCCGATGACACCTCAATGGAAGCTCAACACGCCTCCCTTCACATATCCATTTCCCTCGAATTCCATTAGGACCTTGACACCTCAATCGAAACTTTTTCTGGGATAACTTCAAACAAACCAAACCAGCCTTATGTGTGACAAACTGTAAAATCCATAAATAGATTGATAAGTTCTAGTATAAACACGGGGATAAAAAATATTTGGTAAAATTCTTAGCATAAAAAAATACATAAAAATAAAAAAGTAAATAAAATGCGAGACAAAATACTAAATAAGATAAAACCATATCTTGTACCAACAACCTACCGATGCAAAATAAGACCAACTTTGGAACAAAAATGTATCTCAAATATAAAATCCATACAACTGCATGTACCAAAATATAAAAATATAATCAGAGATAAAAGAGAAATGATTCCTGACTTCTACATTTCTAGGAAGGGAGGATACAATGCTGCTAGAGGTTCTCCTCATACAAACCAAAATCTATCACAATTGCTGCAACCTAGGACATGTTAAATTAGATATAAAAACTTGAATAACAAGTTTATGAATAATAATAGTATATCTAATTGGTCTATAATATAACTACACATATTCCTCTAATATTTTAGTGGATTTTAGGTTACTGGTTACCCAACCCAACAACCGAAAATAATATGCATTTCTAATCCCACAACCATATGAATAAAATTTATCTCTTAATTATTTATCTTTACTAAATCGTTAATATGTTAATCTCTTATATTATGAATCGTTTATTATACGGTGGTCTCAAACCTAAGATATGCCTTGCTAAATATCCAAAGTACCACTAGTAGTCTTATATCTCAATTCTATCAGTCCAAGGCAATCTCATGACATAGTATAATAACCTATAGTATAATAGGATACAATAATTTCGAGTCCTAAACGTGTAAGTATGCATCCATACTATAAATCATTACATCTCTATTATAACACAAACTAGTACAATTATCTCTAGTACCGTAACACATAATCACATGTGGTAGGAGAAATAAAATTTATATGTATGAAATCTACGTATAGGTAAATCCACCGACATGTAAAAAAAATGGGCTGCTCACACTCTCGCACATAATTTACAAAGGCCTATCCCTATTGCCTTCGAGAATCACTCGCGCGTACTTGGTATAGTTATAGAAAATCCCACCCCTATAACCTGAAAGCATCAAACAAGGATAATCACTAGACTTTCCATTCAATCGCATAGACTATTGTACTTAAGACTATATGATGGACATCACTCGCATATCCAAATACTATATGATGAAAACCCCGTGTATCCCCCTCTGGGCACAGTACATAGTTAGTAGTGTCTGAGGTAAAATGACTAAGGAAAAGCCCATCTCTATCACTAGCATACCAGTGCGGTCGATGTCGTACACTCCTCTTGAAGGATATCCCCTCTAGTACGTAACCCATGGGCATTCACTCATGATATGAATTGCACATAAAACACACAAGTACATATCATCTTCAATATTGGGTTAAAGTAAGCACATATACATACGGACACAGTGCTACCGATTCACACTTGGCATCGCCACCGTAAAAAGTAAAATGCACTTTAACCATACATTGATCCATACCACATTATCCCTAATTCCCAGGGTCCCCAAATTTAGGTGTAATCTCACGCATAGCTTACGCTATAAAATTATCACAAGAATTATAGTCGATCTCTTATAATCCTAGCCCGATATCCCCAGGCTCTGCATATAAGTATCATCCACCCCTAACTTATATAAGAACATCAAATATACTAATTATCCCACTCAATGATTTTTGACTTAATTGTAGTCTCCATAAAGGATAAATCCCGGTTAAAATCTCATAATGTCCCTAACGAACCCGATCGGATAACTCAATTTTCTAAAATTCCAAAATATCATATAAAATTCCAACATACTCTCGCATTTTCGAAACTAAAACCACAAATTCAATTTAACCTATATAAACCAACCAAGGTAAAAATAACTAACTAATCAAACACCATCTTCCAAAAACCAAAATCTCAAAATATAAATATTCACTTTCTTCTACACTTATAGAAAACTTAAAGGCAATTCCAAACTAACACTATGCCCTAAAATTCCAAAAACCAACCAAACAATCCTTAAGACCATCCTAGGCCAGAGTTGGGAATATCGAATCGATTGATTTTCTGGGGTTTATCGATAGATCACTCCAAAAAGTTGGCACTTCCCCTTTGACATGATTCATATTCTCCAAAACCCAAATTATCTATTTAAAGCACCATTAATGACTTCCAAAGCTTCATCCAATCCCCATCCAACAACCATACAGTAAAACCACCTCATGTATATGATTAAAACTTAATTCTAATAATGAATCAAAAGTTCCAACCAAAATTTTAAAGGAAATTTCAGATTTAATAACAAGAAACCTATTTATAGAAGCTTGTTCAATTGAATTAGGATCTTCATGAATGATTCAAAAAACATGGGGCTATTAAAGGATTTACAATATAAAAGAAATTACTAACACTTATGTAAGAATTTCAATTCAAGTTTATGATAAATTAATCACTGTTGGTGGTAAATTGACACGATTAATATCTTGATTAGCTTTATTACAAAATTAACTATTTAAATCATTTAAATTAGATTATAAGGTGATTAATTTTAGATTTAAATGAATATATATAATCTACCACAAAAGAAAATATAGTCAAATTCTAAATAAACTTGCCTCAATATATATGTAAGGACAAATTTTCCAATTGAATCAATTTGTAAGTGTTGGCTTAATTCTTGAAAAAACTATTTAATTTGTATGATAGAAGTTTGTGACCTTCAAGCCTATGGAGTTTGAGTTGAAGACGTAGTGGCCAAGCCTAAATTGAAGTTATTATCATTGCTGATTTTCATGCCTTGTTTAGCGTCATGAACTTTTCAACTTTCCAAGGTATCTAAGGTATGAATGCATATGATATACATTGAGACTTGGAATTTGTTTTTATCGGGTGTTAGTATGTTTGTTATTTTTTTTGAATTCATATTATCTAATTTTTTTTTCTCGAACACCTTTTTGTAGGAAAATTATAATTAATTAAAAAAAAGTCAAAAATACGAAATTGGCATCCATCCGTTTGTATCGAAATTTCCTAGATCAATGGCCTGAAATGTCATTCAATAGGTCGTTCGAATTACATTAGCTTCTCATTTGAACGATATTGAAACATTGTTTGAACGACCCTCTCGTTATGTCATTCGAACGACATTGAAGTTTCGAGATGTTCTTGACAATTTTTCTTAAAACTTCCCACTACTCCTTTTCCCACCTATTTTAGTAGTGCGCGAGTAACCATTTTGTACAGACTTTTTTCGTCTTCCAAAAGAAAATTACACTTAGATTAAGTCCCCTTAGTGTTTGTTAGTTAAAATGATTTAATTCAAGAACAAAACAAAGGTTTACACCCAATTGTTTACATGATCCTAGTTTCTTTATATCATATATCTTAAGATCATCACTTTAGCATCAGGTTTGATTATCTACCCCCAAAAGAGATATTTTTCTATAGAGGATGTTGTTTACTTAATTCGTGGAGAACATACGAGAGAGGATTGCGTGTGTTGATGGTAGTTGTGCCCCATCGATGGACTCCTAGACGAAGGTAGATTCTTCCGTTTTCGACTAGGCGGAGGTTGAGGAATAAAGAAGCGTCAAGGCTTGCGAGGGAGTGATATCGTTGAGGAAGTCTTTATGTCTTGTCTTTTATAAAACCATACCTAGTGGACTTGTGGTTGGGTAGTCCGAGGTTTTTTCAGTTACGGGTTTTCCTCATACATCGTGACGTTGTAATGTGTTTATTTTTATCTTGCAAATCATCACGTAGATGGATGCTTAGGCTTAAAAGATAAAAATCAGTTTAACTGCATAAAATTTATGTAATTGGTGTTGAAGTATTTTTGGTAACTATAATTAATATAATTCAAGCAGCGATATGGACAAAGTGTACCCTCTCCTATTAGGAATGGTTGCGTCTCACCTCCCGATCGAAATGTCATAAGGGCCCCACATGCCATTGGCGGGGTCGTACCGATAAGGGTCAGCCTTATCTAAACTAGTCTCGTCCATATGGAAAGTCGAGACCGCAAGATCGTCACATGTTCAGCAAGAACTAGTTTTGTACTCTGCCATGTCAGATAACAGGAGATACCCCGCTATTCCAACCTCGGCCTGATCTATTCAGCCGACGTCATAGTTATGTTTGTGATTAAGGGACCATCCTATAAGAGTTAGCAACCTCTTATCCCACCAGGCCGAGCTCCCAGTGGACTATACCAAGCAGCGCGAACATATGCAAGTACAAAAGTGGCATACCCACGTAGACAATTTTGTTATAACAAGATCATTCCCTCACGTGAGGGAATATTGCATCATTATTAGATCCATTTTACAGGGATAAGTGTCTTCATATTACTGGGATTTTCCATATGCACATGCTAATTACATGTTTGGGGGGTACATTACACCCCCAAGTCCTATATATGCACTTCATCTTCTCCATGAGAGGGTATTGATCTCTCTTAATTAAAACCCATAGCAGAACTTTGTCGAATTGTATATAGAAGAGAGAGAAAGCCTTTGAGTGTTGTATCCATTGCCATTAGTGCACACACTCATGCAGTGGATGTAGGCCTAATTGGTTGAACCACTTTAAATCATTGTATTCATCTTCTAATCTGCATCCCCTTCTCTCGTATATACATATATCCATCAACATTGTTATGATGTATTTGAGCTTAAGCTACTCATAATCTTATCTTGACCTGGTGGTGCTGATTACAACAACATCAAGCTGGATCCAATATCTTGGCAAAATCCATGTTTGTGATGTTTGGGTAATTTATAATTTGAATCGAATTAATTTTTTTAAGTGGAAATTCAAATATTTGATGTTAATTTTGAAAGAAATTAAAATTTTGGGTGAATTTTAAATTTTGGATTATTGTGTAAACTATGTCATTTTTAACTTAAAATTGATATTTTTAGGGAACCTACGTTCCAACAAATTGGTATTAGATCATTTTTACCCCTTCAATCTGTTTCAGAGCCGGTTACGCTAATTTATCGTGTGATCCTGATTTTTATGAATTGTTTTGGATAATATGAAAAATTTATCATTGTTTATGTTTCTTATTTTTGTTGGTTCTCTTTTGCTTGCACATGACACCTCTCGTGATAGATCCAAAGGTTGATTGTGTTAACTTTGTTTACATACACTACATGTGCCTCGTGTTATATTCTTTTTAAATGTATGTTTGTTTGTCATATTCTAATTTATGCTCCATCATGTAAAGTTTGCTAGAATTATGATATATATATATATATATGTATATATATATATATATACATATATATATATATACATATATACATATATATATCTTTTATATTTGAATTCTATCAATTATTGGATTTCATGTAAAATACAAAAAGATTTTGTTCGTCTTTTGAGTTGTCCCTTTTGTTTTGTTAAGATTTGAAAAACTTGAAATGATTTTTTTTGTGTGTATTTTGGTTTTACATATTTTTGTGGCATATACTAGTGTTTAAATCGTATATCATTCCCCCGCTTCCATGTGCCTATAACTTTTGGTTATGAAATTCAATTCTTAAAATGTTCTTTATCATGCTTGCATGGAGAAGTTTGATTTCGATTTTCTTAATGGATTCTAATTTTATATGCCTCCCACACACATGCATGAGCTCTTTTGAACTTTAACTTCACATGTATATTTGATCTAAGTGACTTGTTCTCCTACCAATTTTGTCATCTACATATTTTTGTGACTGTAAAGGATTTGTGCATGTAAGAATCGTTTCCCATGAGATTTATTTCTATTCTATAAAAAACTTATACGAGGGTGCATGAAAAGGGTTACAAAAGGAGCAAATCTCCTTTGCGTGAATGACACTATTGACAAGTACCTAAAAAATTATGTCATTGTAAAAAGTATCCAAGGCCAACATAGTTTAGTTTGATATGATCGTTCAAAAGAAAATAAAAGAATTATAATTTATGAGGGAGTTTGGATAGAAATTTTAATGGGTTTGCACAATGACAATGTATCCTAGTTATGCTTATTTTACCATGGCTCTATTCATTTATAGAATCATCAAAATTCTAGGATTGTGTGCATTGTGCTTGTTTGTTCTTTGAGTTCACTTTATCTTGTCACATGAGGCTAAATGTAAGTTTGATAAATCTTTGCAATCAAATAGAATGCCTTAAACATGTTTAAGTGATTGGGTCATAATTCTTTTTTCTCTAGTTCACACCCGATCGCTTCATTTACCACATATTTATTTAGACACATTTATGCCATATGAGTGTGGAAAGATTATTATATTTTGTGTCTTGTGTGGTGTTTATATATATATATATATATATATATATATATATATATATATATATATATATATATATATATATATATATATATATATATGTGTGTGTGTGTGTGTGTGTGTGTGTGTGTGTGTGTACTTCTTTGATATTTTTATGTATACTTATATATATATATATATATATGGTATTACCTGTTCTGAGTCTTTGCTTTGTCATCTAGTCCTCGTATGCTATTGGTTCAAATAGGTATCTATCTTGTTGCTTCTTTTCATTGATATCCCATGCTTATTTTGGTACATTCTAGTTGAAAGCATTTTACTATCACATCTTAGTTGGTATCTACTAATCTTTGTGCAAATTAGTTGCTCTTTTGTTGTTGTGTTTCTTTTTTCTACTTGTAACTCTATACACCATTGCATGATACACTTGTTTTTCCATTATGTTTACCCCTTGTTTCATTTAGGAGGAGAATTGAATTAATTGGGGAGAAATGGGTTATTTTATTCATGTTTATCTTTGTCTATTTCTGAACAAAAATGGGGAGAAATAGTATCTACACCTTTTAATTTGGGGAGATTTAACTTAGGGGGAGACTTCTTTCTTAGGTAGATCATGATAAACAAAGGGTGAGAATTTAATTATGCAATTTATATTGTTATATTCCCTATGCGTTTGATGGCGTGTTTAAGTGCGCAGGTTTTCATCGTAGTGGACAAATTTTAAAAGGAAGAAAAGCGTCTCAACTTTGTGTCAGTCAAGCTTTTGTAATTTTTTATTTTTGCGTGGGATTGTGTCTTTTAGATCAGGTTGACAACCCATAGGAATTTTATTTATGTTTTTTCCCGGAATAGCCAAGCGGGAGATTTGTAAGGACAAATTTTCAATTGAGTCAATTTGTAAGTGTTGGCTTACTTGCAGACAAAACTATTTTAGTTGGTAGGATAGAAGTTTGTGACCTTCAAGCCTATGGCGTTTGATTTGAAGACGTTGCAGCCAAGTCTAAATTAAAGATATCATCATTTTCGATTTTCATGTCTTGTTTAGCGTCATCAACTTTTCAACTTTCCAAGGCATCTAAGGTATGAATGCATATGATATATATTGAGCCTTGGAATTTGATTTTATCGGGTGTTAGTATTTTTTAATTCTTTTTTTGAATTCATATTATCTAATGTTTTTTGTTCTCGGACACCTTTTTGTTGGAAAATTATAATTAATTAAAAAAAGTCGGAAAAATACGAAACGGGTGGCCATGCATTTGTATCAAAATTTTCTACATCCGTGGCCTAAAATGTCGTTCAATAGGTTATTCAAATGACTTTGGCTTCTCATTTGAATGATATTGAAATGTCGTTTGAACGACCCTCTCGTTATGTCATTCGAACGATATTGAAGTTTTGAGCAGTTTTTGTCAATTTTTCTTAAAACTTCCTGCTACTCCTTTTCCCACCTATTTTAGTAGTGCGTGAGTAAGCATTTTGTGCAGACTTTTTCCATCTTTACAAAAGAAAAATACACTTAGAAAAAGTCACCTTGGTGTATGTTAATTAAAATGATTTAATTTCAAGAACAAAACAAAGTTTTACACCCAATTGTTTACATGATCCAAGTTTCTTTATATCATATGTTTTAAGATCACCACTTTGGCATCGAGTTTCATTCTCTACCCCTAAAAGAGATATTTTTCTACGAAGGATTTCATTTTGTTGATTCGTGGTGTACATACGAAGGAGGATTTCGTGTGTTGATGGTAGTTGTGCCCCATAGGTGGACTTTGAGACGAAGGTGGATTCTTGAGTTGTCGACTAGGAGGAGGTTGAGGAACAAAAAGGCGACAGGGCTTGCGAGGGAGTCAGATCGTTGAGTAAGTTTTTCTATCTTGTCTTTTGTAAAACCATACCTAGTGGACTTGTAACTGGGTCGTCCGAGAATTTTTCCCGTTGGGGGTTTTCCTCGTACATCGCGACGTTTTAGTGTGTTTATTTTTATCTTGCAAATCATCGCGTAGATTCATGCTTAGGCTTAAAAGATAAAAATAGGTTTAACCGCATAAAAATTGTGTAATTGGTGCTTACGTATTTTGGGTAATTATAATTAATTTAATTAAAGCCGAATCCAATATCTTGGCAAAATCCATGTTTGTGATGTTTGGGTAATTTATAACTTGAATTGAATTAATTTTTGTTTAAGTGGAAATTCAAATATTTGTATAGTTTAATATTATGTTAATTTTGAAAGAAATTAAGATTTTTGGTGAATTTTAAAATTTGTATTATTGGGTCAACCATCTCATTTTTAATTTAAAATTGGTATTTTTTCGGAACTTACGTTCCAAGAAATTGCTATTAGAGCATTTTTAGCCCTTCAATCTGTATCAGATCCAGTTACGCTAATTTATCATGTGATACTAATTTTTAAGGATTTTTTTGGATAATATGGAAAATCTATCATTTTTTATGTTTCTTATTTTGTATGGTTCTCTTTTGCTTGCACATGAGACATCTCGTGATAGCTCCAAAGGTTGATTGTGTTAGCTTTGTTTATATACACTAGATGTGCCTCCTGTTATATTCTTTCTAGTTGTATGCTTGTTTTGTCATATTCTAGTTTATGCTTCATTTTGTAAATTTTGCTAGAATTATGGTATGTATATTTTTTACATTTTAATTCTATCAATTATTGGATTTCATGTAAAATATAAAAAGATTTTGTTTGTCTTTTAAGTTGTCCTTTTTGTTTGGTTAAGATTTGAAAAACTCGAAAAGATTTTTTTTGTGTGTGTTTTGGTTTTACATATTTTTGTGGCATATACTTGTGTTTAAATCCTATATCATTCCCTCGCTTCAATGTGGCTATAACTTTTGGTTATGAAATTCAATTCTTAAAATATTCTTCATCATGCTTGCATGGAGAAGTTTGATTTCGATTTTCTCAATGGATTCTAATTTTATATGCCTCCCATACACATGCACGAGCTCTTTTGAACTTTAACTTCACATGTATATTTGATCTAAGTGACTTGTTCTCCTACCAATTTTGTCATCTACATATTTTTGTGACTATAGAGGATTTGTGCATGTAAGAATCGTTTTCCATTAGATTTATTTGTATTCTATAAAAAAATTATACGAGGGTGCATGAAAAGGGTTACAAAAGGTGCAAATCTCCTTTGCATTAATGGCACTATTGACAAGGACCTAAGAAATTATGTCATTATAAAAAGTAGCCAAGGCCAACATAGTTTAGCTTGATATGATCGTTCAAAAGAAAATAAAAGAATTATTATTTGTGAGGGAGTTTGTATTGAAATATCAATGGGTTTTCACAATGACAATGTATCCTAGTAATGCTTATTTTATCATGTCTCTATTCATTTGTAGAATCATCAAAATTCTAGGCTTGTGTGCATTGTGCTTGTTTGTTCTTTGAGTTCACTTTATCTTGTCACATGAGGCTAAATGTAAGTTTGATAAAGCTTTTCAATCAAATAGAACGCCTTGAACATGTTTAAGTGATTGGGTCATAATTCTTTTGTCTCTAGTTCACACCTGTTCGCTTCATTTACCACATGTTTATTTAGACACATTTATGCCATATGAGTGTGGAAAGCTTATTATATTTTGTGTCTTGTGTAGTTTATATATATATATATATATATATATATATATATATATATATATATATATATATATATATATATGTATATACATATCTGTGTGTGTGTGTGTGTGTGTGTGTGTGTGTGTGTGTGTGTGTGTGTGTGCTTCTTTGATATTTTTATGTATACTTATTTATATGGTATTTTTTTTCCTGAGTCTTTGCTTTGTCATCTAGTCCTCGTATGCTATTGGTTCAAATAGGTATCTATCTTGTTGCTTCTTTTCATTGATATCCCATGCTTATTTTGGTATATTCTAGTTGATAACATTTTACTATCGCATCTTAGTTGGTATCTATTAATCTTTGTGCCAATTAGTTGCTCTTTTATTGCTATGTTACTTTTTTGTACTTGTAAGTCTATACACCATTGCATGACATACTTGTTTTTTCATTATGTTTGTCCCTTGTTTCATTTAGGGGGGAGAGTTGAATTAATTGGGGAGAAATGGATTATTTTATACATGTTTATCTGTGTCTATTCCTGAACAAAAATGGGGAGAAATGGTATCTAAACATTTTAATTTGGGGAGATCTTACTTAGGGGAAGACGTCTTTCTTAGGTAGATCATGCTAGACAAATGGGGAGAATTTAATTATGCAATTTATAATGTCATATTCCCTATGCGTTGATGGTGTGTTTAAGTGTGCAGGTTTTCATCGTATCATAAATTTTTTAAAAGCAAGCAAGGCTTCTCAACTATGTGTCAGACAAGCGTCTGTAATTTTTATATTTGGGTGGGATTGTGTCTTTTAGATGAACTTTGACGTCCCATAGGAATTTTATTTTGGTTTTGTCCCGGAATAGATAAGGGGGAGATTTGTAAGTACAAATTTTCAATTGAGTCAATCTGTAAGTGTTGGTTTTATTTCGGACAAAACTTTTTGAGTCGTGGGATAGAAGTTTGTGACCTTCAATCCTATGACATTTGAGTTGAAGACGTAGAGGCCAAGCCTAAATTGAAAACATCATCAGTTTCGATTTCCGTGCCTTGTTTAGCGTCATTAACTTTTTAACTTCCCAAGGTCTCTAAGTAATGAATGCATATGATATATATTGAGACTTGGAATTTGTTTTTATCAGGTGTTAGTATTTTTGTTAATTTTTTATGAATCCATTTTATCTAAAGTTTTTGTTCTCGGACACCTTTTTGTAGGAAAATTATAATTAATTAAAAAAAAGTCAGAAAAATACAAAAATGGCGGCCACACGTTTGTATCAAAATTTTCTAGATCCATGGCCTAAAATTTCGTTTAATAGGTTATTCGAATGACTTTGGATTCTCATTTGAACGATATTGAAATGTCATTTGAATGACCCTCTCGTTATGTCATCCGAACGACATTGAAGTTTCGAGCAGTTTTTGTTTATTTGTTTTAAAACTTCCTGCTACTCCTTTCCCGCCTATTTTAGTAGTGCGTGAGTAACCTTTTTTTACCAACTTTTTGCATCTTCAAAAATAAAAATACACTTAGAAAAAGGCCCCTTGGTGTTTGTGAATTAAAATGATTTAATTTCAAGAACAAAATCAAGTTTTAAACTCAATTTTTACATGACCCAAGTTTCTTTATATCATATGTTTTGAGATCATCACTTTGGAACCGGGTTTCATTTTCAACCCCAAAAAGAGAAAATTTACTACGAAGGATTGCATTTTGTTTATTCGTGGTGTACATATGGAGGAGAAATTCATGTGCTAACGGTAGTTGTGCCCCATCAGTGGACTCCGACACGAAGGTGGATTCCTGAATTATCGATTGGATGGAGGTGGAGGAACGAAGATGCGTCAAGGCTTTCTAGGGGGCCAGGTCATTGAGTAAGTCTTTCTGTCGTGTCTTTTGTAAAACCATACATATTGGACTTGTGGCTGGGTTGTCTGAGGCTTTTCTCGTTGTGGATTTTTCTCGTACATCGCGGTATGGTGGTGTGTTTATTTTTATCTTGCAAATCATCACGTAGATGCATGCTTAGGCTTAAAAAGTTAAAAATTGCTTTAGCCACATAAAATTTGTGTAATTGGTGCTTAAGTATTTTGGGCAATTGTAATTAATTTAATTCAAGTCAGATTCAATATTTTGTCAAAATTCTTATTTGTATTGTTTGGATAATTTATCATTTAAATTGAAATAATTTTTGTTTAAGTGGAAATTCAAATATTTGTTTCGTTTAATTTCATTTTAATTTTGAAAGAAATTAAAATTTTGGGTTGATTTTAAAGTTTGGAATATTGTTTGAACCATCACATTTTTTAACTTAAAATTGGTATTTGTCGGGAACCTATTGTAATACCCTGCCTAATTAAATACCGGGTGATCAATCACATACCCAATTAAATTAGAATATACAGTTGGTTCATTCTTAGCATCACTGTCAAAAATATTTTCCTATCACCAAGTACTCAATTAAGCTCGTGTTAAAAACTTTCCAATAAAATTTCATTTTACCATTTCGAACAATTCTACACATTCTATTCCACAACAACAATAAACTGAATAGATATCACAATAGAATTTAAATGAAACTGGAATAAACTTTCCAGAAAATATGTCAATACATAAACCCCAACAATAGTAAATGTAACACAACGAAACGAGTATAAAATCTTGACTCAAGTAGAAAAGAAACAACTGAAATCCTCTTGGGCGACATGCCCTAAATGAAAGATCACTACAGAGTATGCATCAAATAAATGAAGGAGTCTAAACAATACTCCATAGCTCCATAGCTCGTCAATCATCATAATCCTCTATGGTTGGTGTCCCTGCGGCTGGACACCTGATATCCTCAACAAATTGGTATTAGAGCAGTTTTACACCATCAATATAATTTGTGGAGAAAACCATGTAATATCCTCAAAATTCCTCCTATTTTCTTGAAGTTCCTCTCTCTAGTCTTAAGGTGCCTCCCAAATTGTAATATGTGACTTATGAGATTATTAATGACTCAATAAAACCCTTTAATCAAGAAATTATGCTTGGAACCAAAGTAGGACTCCTTTGAAAGAGTCCAAAATCACCTCCAATTGACTTAAAACATTACCCAAGCCTTATGCTAAAATAGGCCTAAAACCCACCATTTAAAGATAAAAACAAAAGTTCTAAGAATCCAAAAATCCAAATACAAAATATGCCAAATAAAGTAACTAATAACTCAGTAATTTAATAATCAATAGGTACAAGTCCAATTATCAATTATTTAATTATTTCATAATTGAACGATACCCGACGTTATAAGAAACTACTTCACAATCATTGAAACCCGACCCCAATGAGATAATCGAAATAAGAAAACCCTCAATACCAAATCCTTGACTATTCCATAGTTGCCCATAATACTTAGTCACTTCCAAATATTTAATTAATGAATTAATGTATATTATGTTCGATTTCAATTATGAACCAAATAACACATAAAATGTAAATAGTGACATTTCTTGTCACAACAAACACACATAATTAATTTGTCAAAAAATATAACAATTATATAATGCATATCAAAATACAAGGCATTACATTATACTTCCTTTTCTATGCACTTAATATCGCATTCATTCATGAATACTTTTCGTACATTTTAGGATTTCTTAGAGGCCTTAGGTTTAGAGTCCCACAAAATGTATAGACATGATTAGATCCTCATGTAGAGCATTGTGCATTCATCTAAACAGATAGGTAACCGCAAAAGGAACTCGCGATAAAATAAACATCAAATTATGTAAAATAAATATTTCCCATTTACATCACACATTGATTTTTATATTGTTTAAACCCAATATTTGTGAGGCCAAAAGTGGTCAACCGATAGGATGGACGCTGATGAATATTTTCACTCTTTATGCTCACTGATAAGCACCCAAAATTGTACATTTTATACCCCGAGTAGACATACTCCAGTTGCTAATTCTCGACAATATGGTTCTTATGCACTTAAATGTTTATCTTGTAGATCAAATTGTGCATTGCAGAGTTCAAATGCTTAAATCAAGGCAATTGTGCGCAATATGGAGAAAAATATCTTGTCCCTAAACCTACCTCGAACCTCGTGTGAGTCTAATTTGTCCCTTTTTAATATTTTTAGATTTTTAGTTGGTGTCATTTTTATTTTTAGGATTTATTTTAGATATATTTAGTATTTTCTAGGTTTTATTTTCTATTTTTTCTATTTTATTTTTATTAGTATAATTTTATTATATTTTGATTTTTATTACCCTTTAGTTTAGTCTTATTTTATTAAGATTAGTTTTAGTAGTTTATTTTTAGTTTATTAGATTTTATATTTTAGGATTTTTGTTTTCATATTTTATTAGATTTTTTATTTTTTATTTCTTTTGTTTTTTGATTTTAGTTTTTTATAGCTTAAGATTTCATTTTCTTAAGTTTTAATATTTTTATTTTTATTATTTTAGTTGTTTTATTCTTAGTTATATTTAATTTTTATTTTTAGTTTTATTTTAGTTGAGTCTTTATTATTTTAGTTAGGTGTCCAAATTAAACACACATCCAACTCCCCTACACACTATCATACACCCAAACACTCTCCCTCACCCACACCTTACTCCCCTACACTCACCCACACACAACCCCTCCCAAGATCCTCTTCTACATTCATACTCTCTCTCCTCAATACCCCCCATAACAAACAAACACACACACACCCATCTCTCTCTCTCTCTTACCCTCAGCCTAGTCTAGCAGCCCACAAACCTCCAACAAACCCGGACTCAAACCGGGTCGACCACCTGCATAACCTCGGGAGTCCCCATTCCACTACCACCTTCAAATCGCGACCCAACAATTTTCGGCGGCGAAATCCCACCGCCGGCCATCCCCATTTCAGTCCTAGCCACCTCCGACCTCGCACCTCCACCTCCGGTGTTCAACCGCCGGACTCCCTCAACTCCGGTCGCAAACCCCCTTGACCAGCAGTGTTCACCCGCGACCCATCTCACCCCTGCACACGCCGACCTCCATCTCCGGCGACGAAACTGCTATCCAGGCAACCGTCGGTGACGACCTTCTCCGTTCTGACTTCATCTCAGTCCGGCAGCGACGCCATCACCCCTCCAGCCCACCTTCGGCCGATCTAAACTCCGAACCTCCCCTACTCGGATACCCTTCATCCATAAACCCAACTCAACCCATTAACCCATTTCACCATTTCTCCCATGTAATCCACGATCGGCCAAATTCCAAAACCAAATGCCAAAAG